>JAFJYJ010000019.1:8847500-10047500 GCA_019022615.1 Acacia melanoxylon | reverse complement strand
CTAGCGGCAAACTTTAAAACTCCATGGTACCAAAACCATCATAAATGGCCCTCCATTCGCAAGCTGCTGAATTATTGCCGTTATTCATCTGAAAGATTCCTACACCCCTTTCCCTGCAGCCTGCACTGCATATAAAACATATTGTCATCCTTCACGGGATCCATAATCCATATTCCATGATAAATAAATTAACAAATTGGAACAAAGAAAACAAGATGGTGTTTTCAGGCTAGACATAAACTAAGACCACAAGCTTTTGCCGCTTTAGAATGGTTTGAACTTTAGTCTCCATATATACGGGCGGTCTAAGATCCTGCCATACAAAGCTGACTGATGCGACCGAGAATAAAATCGGCCAAGAAAGATATGGACACACTGGCTACTTCATAGTAAGCAACTAATTTCAAGGATGCTTTACCATTTCTATCTTAAATAATTATACTACTTTTAATGGCAAGAATAAATATGAAAAAGACGGGATTGAGAAAACTAGATCTGCTTAAATTAAAGGAGCAGAAAACAAGTTTAAAAAAGGCATGCTCCCAGTCACCAGAAAAAAACAAAAACGGATCTCAATTTCTAAAAGCAAACAGTGTCTATTTAAATTAGCAGTAAAAGCTGCTTTTCCAATGTGATTTACGATAAACAAGAGGTAATTTTGTAAAAAGAGTTTTGTCTCGACTTTCGTGAATATGTTTTTCTAACATCAACCCAATTAGGCCTAAATATTAGCTTCGGTAGCGCTGAATCTTATCCCGACGACTGCAAAGTCATGCAATTTATTTTGGAAAGGAAAAAAAGACGCCATAGAAAAAAGAAAGAAAGACCTTTTGGGTTCTGAAAAAACAGAAATAAACAGATAAAGTAAGATAACAACAGTAATAATAGAAATATAAAGGATATTTCATAATAAAGTAGCCCGGTTTTTTAACCACTTCTACGCGACTCTGGCTTAAATCTAACAAACGAGTTTGCAAAGAAAACATGGGAAGCATATCACTGGGGTGGAGTCTGGTGAACACCAAAGCTCCATCATGACTCGTGAGATAATAACAATGACAAATATCTAATAAAAAATAAAAAAGGAAATTCAAACCTCACAGTTTGTCTTTCATAATACAAACAATTTTTCCTCTATCTTTGGCAGGAAGAAGCTGAGAAGGGGGATTTCAATCTACTACACACACAAAATAGAAATAAACAAGACATAAGTAGAAGTTACGCTTTTCAATATGAAGGGTATATGATGAGAAAAGGGTTAAATGATACTGAAGTTGAAAAGATTAGACGGACAAAATTGGAATGATACATAATAATTGATTGCACCCTAAAGCTCTGTAATTTCTCAAGCGTCCATGGAAAATGCTAGGATATAAGCACTAGAGTTTTTGAAATGGAAGAAACGCCCAAATTGATGCTAACATATCCCCCTTGGGACGGACAAAGATAAGTCAAGCCATGTATGTAAAGTGGATTTTAGCATCTGCTAAAGTCAAGTACTTCCGTTCAGAACAAGGAGATCCTCATTAATCAATTTCAGAGCTGACTTGTATTACATCCAATCGAAACTCTATAGTCTTTGACCAAAAATAATAATAATCGAAACTCTATAGTCGCAAATATTAATTATGAAATAAATAAATAAATAAGAGACTACCTCGTACAAGGCGGATGTATTATCCAAGTGAGTCCAGCGAACACCTCTTCAGTTAGAAAGAATGGCACAAGTGACCTTATTGCGCACAAGTTGATTAATTGCATCCCTGAACTTGTAATAATCATCAGCTCTGTTGTAGACTTGATAAGAAATTCGGGCATATCCAGTTACTACTCCAATTTCCCCATCTTTTGGCGGCCGATAATATATAGGCACTTCAACGCCAAAAACATCCCTCAAATGTGCTCTTAGGTTCATAGCATCAGAATCGCTCAATATACCCAAGCAAGCAGGTAATCCTACCATAATCATGCTCGAACACATATCTGGAGGAGTACCAAGATGATTTCCCCATGCCGTGGCCAACATTCGTCCCATCTCCACCACAGCTTCGTGATTCCTTTTCTTGATTCCTTCAATACCACCTTCAAATCTACTGACAAATTCCAAAACTTCAGGAACCACCAATTGTGCACTGTAATCTCTTGTGCCAATCCAAGCACTTTCAACGGCCAAACCATTACCATACTCATGAGACACCACGGGATGATGCAATTCAGAGCATCTGGGCGACTTCCGGCTGTACAAAAAGGCAATTGAAGGTGGGCAAAAGAACCATTTGTGCAAATTGCTGGTATAAAAGTCTGCCCCGATCTCTTTCACATCAACATCGATACACCCAATAGCATGAGCTGCGTCCACAAAAACTTGGTCAACGCCTTCTTCCCTACAAATCTTTACCAAATCCCTAACAGGAATCACCACGCTCGGCATTGAAGTGACGTGATCAATCACAGCTAGCCTCACCCTGCTACCGCCAGCTCTTCCTCTCTCGAGCGCTCTCCTAAATTCACTAATAATCTCCTCATTAGAATTCACCGGAAAAGGCAACTGAACCTCAATAACTTTGCCTCCGGCGCGCGTAACATAGGCCTCCATTGACTTCTTGACGCTACCATAAGCGTAATGAAGCATAACAACGACGTCGCCATTTTGAAATTTTCCTTCTTGAAAGGCCCAGGCAGTCTGCTGAAGGACGATAGCAGCAGCCGTGGTGGCGTTATCAACTATAGAAATCTCATCGACGTGGTCCGCATTAATAATTTCCCTGATAAGAGTCCTGGAATGAAGAATCCCCTTCCTGAGCTCGTTGAAGTAGAAATGGTCCGGTTGGCGGAGATTCTTCAGCTGCCATTTTTGCTGAGCGGAAATTACAGAAGCGGGGCAGCAACCGAAGCTACCGTTGTTAATACGAGCAACGTCGGGGTCATGGTGAGCGAATTCGGATTGAATTTCGGAGTCAGTAATGAAGGGACCAAGCTTGGGCTTTTTGGGAAAGTGAGAAACGGAACTGTCGCCGTTGAGGTGATTATCGTCGTTTTTGTGATTACGACCGTGGTTGTGAGAAGCCATTGGAAGGTAAAGAGGATGAGGTAGAAAGGCTAGGGTTTTGCCGAGCTGAGTGTTGGACCGGAGGAAAGGAAGAGCAGGGCCATGCTTCCGATTCACGAGTCACGGTAGGAAATGAGTGGGGAATACGGACAAGTGGCGCCTGAAAAGCAGATAATCAATCGACTCCTAATTATAAATCAGTAACTTCTAGGTCTTTTTTATAGTATTTACTTATTTTTATTAATTATTTTTTATGTATATCCAATTATCCATAATTAATAAGGGTAGTAGGTGAGAGTAATAATTAATATAATATTAGAGTTTAGTACAATTAATATGGTAGACTTTAACTGTTTTTATTAGTTTATAATAATAGTTAGTTGGTGCCTTATAATAAGGATTAGAATGAGTGTCTTACTGATATTAGAAGGTTTTTTTTTAAAAAAAAAAAATGGCGCTAAGGTCTTAAATAAAAAATAATATGATCTTATCAATAGTAAATGAAATAGTAGTTATTATAAATGAAAGGTCAAAGTATAATACTTTTAATCCTTTAAGTTTACATCAAATATACTTTTGGTCTCTTAATTTTATAAAGTATACTTTTGGTTTCTATAATTCTAACACCGTTAATGTCTTAACTAAAAATCTTGACTTAGCAAAGTTCAAATGATGACAGTGAAAAATGAAGTAATGACTATGTAATTAAATATTATTAATATTAAATTTAAGATATGTGTAAATTAAAAAATTCTGAAAACTTGAACCCCTAAATATCAAAACCTTGATTGTTATAAACCTATGAAAAAAGAAGAAGAAAAATCTCTCTCAACTATGAATTGTTCTTCACCAACAGCAAAAATTATAGGATTTCCTACACAGACCCAACAAACAATTTCAAAGATTTGGCGCAATGGAAAAAAAATCTCACCTTAATCTCAAGCCTTAACTGTTGGCACTGTTACACTTGAACTGGCATGTGGAGGAGCAGACATACGCTTCTCTCTCTCGATATCAAATTGCCATTTCATTTCCTTGCCTTTGTAGAGATGATTTTTCGAAGTTCACCTAGAACCAGTAGGGATTTTACTCCTATCGCTGTCACACGCTCCCGTTGGTGGATCGTCCTTGGGATTTTCATGTTTCGATTCTGATGGTGGCGAGAAGGTAGGCCATCCCTTGCCTCAATCGTCGATTTCGTCCTCGCCGAGCTTTGGGAGCGATCAAGGAGATGGAGATGGCCTGGGATCTGCGTCAATCTCTGGTTTAAGCATGCGTTCTTCTGGGTCCTACGATCACCATCCAATCTCTCAATTTGATGGCATCAGGTTGGGTTTCCGAAAAATTCCATCCAGCTATTTATGGGATTCTGACAATTTCACAGAGAAAGCTTGAAAACCATCTCCTTGAGGCTGCAATTGTTTGTAGGTAAATGAGGAATAGAAGTAGAGTTGAAGTAGCTGGGCTCATCAGATAAGTTGAGGTGGAGAAGACGATTGTTTTCTTATTTGCTTTTTTCTTTTTACCAGATTTATTTTTATTTTAAAATATAAACATATTAAATTAAAGAATTAATATGTAAGCGTCTTTTCAAAGATTTAATTGTATAGTCATCCTTTAAAATTGTTGGGTTAGTATTATCCGTTAAGCAGCCTAACTGTGTTAACATTAAGGGATCAAATGTCCATTTTACAAACTTAAGGGACTAAAAATATACTTGAAACAAACATAAACGACCAAATGTATACTTTAGCTTAAATGAAATAGTTATCGTTGAGAAGTTAGATTTTTTAATATTATTTTTAAGGGTCAAGGTGCAAATTTGCCAACTAACTATTACCTGAAGAGCGTCTGGCACAAATAACTATTGAGATGACCAAAATTGTCAATCAACAATTAAAAAGTGGAAAAAAAAACACACATTTAAAGCGGTCCTTAAAACGAACTATTACCCACATGTCTTGGTGTCTCGTCTTCCATTGATCATGATGTCGTGACGTTTATCTCCAAAGCATTGTTTCTTTTGGTGTTAAATTTCATTCACCTCTTGAACTCATCCAATAGTCTACAACGTTCGACCAAGACGCACTTGCACCTTGCCCATTTCCATTCCTCCACAATCTTGAACATGGCCGCCATAATTCGCCGCTTCTTTCGCTTCCATCTCTCATTAGTGTTTTCATTTTTCAATAAGAAGAACATTAACTCTTTTTCTCCAACATTTCCGCCACCGCCCTACGCCAGTCTTATATATTTTTAACTTAATTGTGATAGTTTTTTTTTTTAATTGTTATTTGGTGTTTTTTTTTTTAACTTTTAATAGTTATTTGGTGTTTTTTTTTTCACTTTTTAATTGTTGATTAACAATTTTGGTCCCCTCAATAGTTATTTGTGCCAGACACTTCTCAGGTAATAGTTGGTTGGCAAATTTACACTTTCACCCCCATTTTTAATTAGGACCTTAATGTTATTTTACTTATTTTTTCTACTGGCATTATTTACACGTCATGCTTCCGTGCAAATAATTCAATTTATCAATGTTAATCATATCAATATAAAATCCATCCGTGCAGTTTTTTTGGCCAGATCCGTGCAACTTAGGAGTATATAACATAAATTAGATAATTTTCTAAAAAGAAACGAGACACCGATATTTAAAGTGAATGAAATTACATATATAAATTATAAAACGAAATAAAATATTAACAGGGGGGTATATTAATGGATATAATAAAATTGTGCTACGTGATGCTCTAATTAAGATAGTAAAAATGGGGTAATATATGTAATGAAGAGTGATAAGAGACTGAAAACGAAACAAAACCTAAAGTGATGGAGCATTATTCATAATAAATATGAATTTGTTCAGGGGTTTACATTTCTCATGTTGCATGAGAAGAAGAAGATTCCTACACACACATGAAATGGTGGGACACATCTTTTTGTATCTGGCGTAAGGATACATTTTCCTACAACATTTAAATGTATTTCCTTTGTTTAGATAGGATTATAAATTATAATCCAATTTATAAAAATTGAAAATGTTAATTGAAAATTGAAATGGCGCTGAAATGTCGTTGTAATGGGGACAACAGTATCAGAAAAGCCTGGAAAGGATTCCACTCACTCTCTCTCATCCATCCTTTTCTCTCTATTGCAAGCCATCACCTTTTCATCCCCCCCCCCCCCCCCCACTTCTTAAACCCCTCCCTTCATTTTTATCAATAATGACACTCTCTTTGACCCAAAAAAAATAATGACACCCTCGGCCCCCATTTATATTATAATTTTAATTTTTGTCTTTCTTTCAGTTAAAATAAAATGGGTGCCCAAAGGATAGAGACAGAGTTCAGCCCTCCCATCCATTTATATTTCAACATTGGCGTGTTCTACAAGGTCAACAAATATAGATTTAAAGGAGAACCACAGAAAAATACTACCTAAATTTTAAAATCTATTGACAAAAATAATAATGGGATTAACAAGAACAGTAGAACAATTAACAACTTCTTTTGTTGGAAAATCATCTATTTGACCTTTTAAAATTCAAGTAGTGTTTTCTTATGATTTTTCTTAAATTCAAGCAGTGAACTAGATTGTATAAAGTGACACATGTATGAGACAAAAATCCTAGCATTCAAAATCTGCACTGACTCGTAAAGACCAATATATACAAAACAAAACCACACAGGAGATGTGTTACAATATGGCTGACCCATAGCTGCAGTAGCATCTTTGCACTACTCTTCATCGCTATCGCTGCTAAATATAGAGGACACGTTAACTTTTTGCTTCTTTGCTGATCCGCCTGATGAGTTTTTTTTTATATATATAATAGAAGGCAAAAGCCCAAGTACAGTTAAAATAAGATTACACAACAAAGGGAATAAATCTCAAACATTCTTGATCAACTAAAGCTCTCAAAGCTAAAGGACACTCACTAGTCACTATGGATCCCTAATTTGGTAAGCCCTCACTTTGCTAAAGCATCAACTACTCTATTACACTCTCTAGGAATATGGCAGATAGAAACACACCAATTCCTAGCAACCATCCGCCTAATGAGTTCTAAGCATTGGAAGAGGGAAAAAATGACAACGGAGTTAGCTAGATACACTAAAAAAAAGAGTTTAGTAATGGACAAAATCCGTTGCTATACAGAGAAAATCCATTGCAAACAAGATTTACGACGGAAATTGCGACGAACCAACTTCGGACGCAACAACTCTCATGGCAAAGCAACTTTGCAACAGAAAAATAAATTTCGTCGCATATTGCAACAAAAAACAAAATCCGTCGCAAAATGTAATATTGCGACGGATTATACTCCATCGCAAACAAGATTTGCGACAAACCAACTTCGGGCGCAACAACTCTCATGGCAAAGCAACTTTGCAACAGAAAAACAAAATCCGTCGCAAAATGTAATATTGCGACGGATTATACTCCATCGCAAATTCAGGAATTTTGCGGCGGAATAATTAAAATAATCCATCGCAAATTGAATTTTTCAGCAACATGAAACCAAAAAAAAAAAAAAAATCATTACAAATTTTTTAAAAAGTTTGCGACGGATTTGTTTTTTGTAGCAAGTTTAGGAATTTTGTAACAGAATTGTGAAAATAATTCGTCGCAAATTGAAAAATTGCATAAAAATATATAGTAGCAATCATAAAAAAGTATACATAAAGAAAACAAAATATAAACAACAATGTTGCCAACAAAATGGACTAAAAAGAACAAAAAAATCATAAATAATGTCTATACAGTAGCAATATGGTCATGCTCATCATTATCACCCGGAGCCAACCCCTTATCTTTCTTGTCCTTCAATAGAAACTGAAGTAGATCTTGCATCTGCTTCATCATCTCCGCTTGTTGATTCAACAACTCCGCTTGCTGATTCAACATCTCTGCCTGCTGATTCATCTTCTCCGCTTGCTTATTCATTAGCTGTGTCGTAGCCTCCAGCTGCTGTGTAGTAGCAGTGAGCTGTTGTTCTAGCGCCTTCATCCTTTTAAGCTCATCTACAAATACATCATTATGAAGTAAATTTATTTTTTGCACTTAATTTAAATGGACCAGGGAGTGAAAATGTAAAACAATTAAGATCAAAAGTATTACGTTTACCTGCGGAAATACCTCCAACATGGCTGGATGAGCGTTTTCTAGGCTTCAGTCGGCTGGCAGAAGCTCCCAACCCGAACACTCTGCCTTTCTTGTCAAATCCTCCTGCAGCTTTAATGAAGAGGTTCTCATTATCGAATTGAGAGGAGCCAAATGTGGGATCTGTCGCAATCCGCATGGCCCTCTCCTGTGAAAGCTTCTCCCAATTTTTCTACAAGCACAAAAATACATCACCAATATGGCATGTAAAATAAAATAAACATGTTGCTTGTTGAATCAAATAATAAATATAACAAATGTCTCACTGCTATTTGCAATGACTTGGCGTTAATCCAGTGCCTCCCACCAGCTGCCGACTCCTGGGAATGGGTCCGCTTAAAGGTAAGCCAATCAAGTATTTCTGAAGGTACGTCCCCAAAAGCTTCCTACAAATACAAATGAGGACCATTAATTAATTACTTCAAAGTACAAAATATTGAATATTGAAATAGAAAATAATGTATACTTACAACGTTTCTCCGATGCTGACTTATTGGAATAGGGCTCCTAGTATATGAGGGTTCATCCATTCGGGACCTATTTGGCTTAAATAATGTCAAAATGACTTAAAAAGAATAACATAGTTGCGATATATAAGTTCCACCACGATTACTCAAAGTTAAAACAATTCCCCACGCAGCAGAAAATAACACACAGATCAGTGATCACAATTGCACATAAATTGATTTACTTCAACTTCACAAACAAACTAATTTCACAATCTCACACCTCAACTCTCTTAAAACAATTACTCACAAAGAAAAAGAGACGTAATGATCTGTTATATTTTTTTCAGCTTTAGTCTAGGTGAAATCCACTTTCAAACTAAAAGCTCACGAACTTCCTCAAGGCATATGCCTAAGTTTGATTCTCTAAATCAGTATCACTCTTTAAAATTCCAGGACTAAATAAAGGTGCAGTATAGACCCTGCCATCCGTAGCACGTTAGCTAACAGCATTCCCATAGACGAGAGGGAGATCAAGCAGGACATTGAACAAGAAAAGAACGGCTGACTCAATTATAGCTAGAAGGCTGTCAAAAACCACCGGAGGCAAACAAAAAATAACAGAAAAATGTAAAGGTAAAATGAACTAGAGTCTCCAGACCTTAATTACTCCTATATTTTAGTATGCACGAATAAATGCGTAGGCTCCCAAAAACTAGGAAAAAAAATCAGGGTGACAGGTTTTGAAAGAAAAAAAAAATCCGTGCCATAATCCTAGCTAAGTCAGTGTTTAATTGCGCATACTCTTAAAAAGAAATGCCCTATAAAATTCTAAACATGGCCTGACAAGAAGGCAAGACATACTGCACTAGATAAAAAGAAAACAAATATATATATCTCATGTTTCAAATATGCTACAGAATAAGCCAAAAAACTAGACAATAACAAATAGAGGTAGCAAATCACTCAATCATGAGACATGAGTGTCACCAAGGTCCAAGCACCAAACCCATGAAGATACAGGGGTGATCTAAAAGAGTAAAGACAATACTTATACAGTTATACTCCATACTTAAAGAAATACAGTGCACAGCAAGTGTAAGTGCCTCATTCAAGCATTTGAACAACACTTGGCGAAAATATTAAATGTGATATGAAGTTTTGCTCTTTACCATGAATATCTATGAAATACCAGTTCAGTGTTCTAACACTACTACAAAAAACGTCTTTAAACAGCACCAGAACCAATGCTGATCTTGGAACTGAAACAGAATTTCAAGACCCAAAGAAATAATACACCAGAACCAATGCTGATCTGAACTGCTCCATACTTAAACACACCAGAAACATTCAATAGGCCTGACATTTGAAGGAATATGCTACAGGGCTATCAACCTTCCTACCACAAACACTAAAAATATAACAGTAACAGCACACAACACATACTAAGAACAAGCAAGCAGATCCACATGCAGTGGTCACCATTTGGCATTTTGGATGATGATGACTGTATGTTACAGGTGCGTTTATTTAAATAAAAAGAAATAAGCTACAGGGCTATCAAGCCTCCCAATCACAAACACTAAACAAAACAGTTATGGTACACATAGTGCAAACTAAGCAAGGGTTGGTAGTCTCTAGCTTTGAATCAACTCTTCTGGGCAGAGTTAACATTAAGCCCACCATATATGCATAATGCGTTGATCAACATAAGCTAAATACTTAATAATAAATTATCCCATGAGCAATCAATACTACTAAGCCTTAAGTGTCACAATACCAAAATCACAATTCAAAACACATCTTACACTAAATAAAGAAACAAGACTTCAGTCGCCGCTAGCATAGGAGTTTAAATTGACAGTCAAACTAGGATGGAATGGAAGTTTTAACACAACATTGCTTCTTTTTAAAAATGAGAAAAATTACCAATATTTCAAATCAGGCCCATGAATGACCCAACTTCAAGACCTAGAAGAAGGCATAACAGAAGAATCAGTGATCACAATTCCTGATTTTCAACTAAAATTGCACTGTTCCAGAATTCCAGCATCATTTCAATCGTCCAGCAATCCATATTGACGGAAAGACAAATCAGCCCGAATTACTCGATTCAAGTTGCAAATCATGCAATTGCAATTACACAGCTTGCAAAAATAAAATCATACTTGTCCTGAAATCAACAATGCATTATCCATCGTATTCTCTGCAAATTTGTAACAGGCCAACAACAATATAGAATAACTAGCTCTTGCACCAAATGGGTCCCCAAAAAAAAAGCACGCCACAACCCAAAAGCTACAAATGGTACAAGAAAAGTTGAAGAAAAGGGCACGGACTTACCTGGTGAAGAAGAAGGAGAAGCCGATCGAAGCAAGGGATGAGAGTCTTGTCTTGACTGGGTTCGAGAAAGAACAGAATACCTCACTGGGTTCGAAGAGCAGCGACGGTGGGAGGGGGAAGGAGGACGGAGGTCCGACTGTGGGAGAGGGAAGGAGGATGGAGGTCAGACGGTGGGAGAGGGAAGGAGGATGGAGGTCAGACGGTGGGAGAGGGAGGGAGTACGGAGCGCCTGAAACTGGAGAGATCACCCACACTATATTATTTTCGAATGGCAATTGGCGGTGAGCTGTGTCTATTTCCCGCCTAGCAATTTTTGTATCCGTCACAAATAATTAAATATCTGTCGCAAATGTGCATGTAGGTCATATATAATAAACATATTATATCTTGGTAAAAAATAATTGGTATAGGATTCTTTTTAATTTTATATTATAAAAAAACGAATATATATTTTTCCAAATAATCATTTATAATTATATCACTAATTTTCTTATTTTCTAATACAATTGTAATACATATGCTAGAAATTTATTCATGTTATCATTTAAAATATAAATATTAAGAATTCACATGACGGCTAAAAAATTAAGAATATTAGTTTTTATTATGTATAATTAGTTCTTATACTCATAATATGTATAATTTATAAGATACGTGATGACAAGACTCTCACTCAAAACCCACATATTAAAAATATTAGTTAGTTCATGAGAGGAGCATATGAGACACAATGAGTAAACATATGAGAGAGTGGATAAAAAAAAAAGTATTTTAAATTTGAAGACACAAGAAAATAATTACTTATATTAAGGATCATCCAAAGAAAAAGATAATTGCTTATAAAAAAGCATTAGATCAAGTACAAGAAGGAAGTATGAAAGAGAATAAAAGCACTTAAGCCAAAAACCAAAAGCAATAAAAAGTACTACCTCTCGTCCTAATTATAGGAAGACTTTTGTAGTACAAATTGCACTACAAAAGTATTTCTATAATTAGGACGGGAGGGGGTAGCTTATATTGAACAGTGGCTTTTGATGACTTTAGAGCAAAAAGGCTTAATTTTAAAAGTCATCCCAATCAATAAATGAATCAATCTAGCTTTTGAAACAATAAACCACTCTTAAGCTATTTATAAGTCATCCCTAAAAAGTTTACTTTAAATAATTAACTTATCATCACTTGAGGGCCAACCATGCAGTTTAAGGTAAAATATAGACCTTAATTTACATATGTATTATCTGTGTATACATATAATAAGAGGTATTATATTGTTACCGACTTATGAGTAATACTATCTCCTATAGTATATATCGTAGGTCTTTTAATGTTATAGTAACATTTGATTACATGTGACTTGGATGATGTGTAGAATCTAAGAAATATTTAGTTGCATTATGTATTCATGAACCACACAATTTATTGTACATTTTATACCAATATATATATATATATATATATATATATATATATATATTTTGAAGAAAATCTATATATATATATTAAATACAATGAGAGTCTCAAGTGGTCTACGAAAGCTTTAAGAGTTTCATCTTCTCATCTCATGGGATTGTTATAATATACATCTTCACACCATAACACGAAGGTTATGATTAATTAATGATAAACTCACTAAGACAGCTTTAGCAAGTTAATAATGTTACTATATACTCCATATAAATTATTGACACCTTGAATTAAAAAGATTACCACTCTAGTGACTTGGTCTTTGTTATGAATCAATTTTAAATGGATTTTTATATAATAAGGATTATTAGTTTTTTTTTTTGCCCAAAAAAAGATCTATTTTATTAATAACAAAACAAGAATACACACACTAATAGCTGAAGCCAAGAACCACTCAAAATACCTACCAGTACAACCTATCACACAAGACACCAAAGAAATTAAGAAACCTAAGGAATAACGAGATACTAGCAATAAAAGAAACAATAATACCAGGAAGTCTATCGCTTAACACCTCCGCATCGTGCTATCATTCACCCCACGCCTTCTCTATCCAATTCTTTATTCTTACTAGCGTCAGTACCTTGGATGGATTAGAGTCTTGGAGTAAAAACTTGCGTAAAGAAGATGGAGCACTAATCGACCATGAATGCCGATACATCTTCCTTGCAGCATCAGTTGCTATCTTGTCAGCAACTTTATTACCTTGTCTGGACACAAGGGAAAAGGACACCTCCACCAATGACTCCAACAACCCAAGAATCTCCAGCAATAAATCCCTACACTGCCAATCACAAACCCGATGAATCGAATTCTTTTTAACCAATCTATACAAAGAATCACAATCGGTTTCCATAATCACCTTGTGGTTCTACGAAATTTATTCCCGTGCATCGAGCTTCTTTCAAGGCCATACATTCGAGACATAAATGCGAAAAATGAATTCACGCTTTGCCCAACCCACCAACGAATAGACCATTATGATCTCTACATGCCACGCCAATCCCCGCCTCTCCATTTCTCCCCGAATGAACCATCGATGTTGAACTTGATTGCCATAGCAGGGGCGCCACCCACTGTACCCCTCTCTGCAAAGAACCTCTTCATAAACTTTCCTAGAGCCGATTTCCCCCTTAAAGCCATGGACCTCCGTAATTCATCAACCCGCAACATCACCGCCCTAACCACCTCTCGCAGTCGGTGCCTGCCTCCTCCCTAAATACCCAATGCATCTCTTTTTCCATATCCACCAACATGTTGTTGCAAACAAGGACTTTCCATAATCGTCTAAGATTTCCTTCCCATGAAGCATGTCACATAGCCACTCCTCACACCTCTTCATGGACCATTTGCTAAATTTGAGCCCCAAAGGACCTCCAAACCAACAATGTTTAGTCCAAGGGCATAGAAATAATAGGTGCTCTAAGGTTTCTCTATCGACAAACAAATAGGACAAACGAGATTGGGAGCACTTACGTTTAAACAAGGCGTCCTTAGTAGCAATAGCACCAGCCTCCTACCCTCCAAATAAAATCTTTGGATCTTAGGAGGAACCATGACCCTCCAAACGCTCTTCCACAAGGCTTTGGGTACCGAGAAGGACATACTTGGATCCTTTATTTTTTCCCCTACCATATTGCTTCTTGCTACTGCATATCCTGTTTTGACAGTGTAAACGCCATCCTTGCTAGCAAGCCACACTATACGATCAGCACCCACAGCACCCATAGGAATTTTCAGAATCAACTCACGTTCCACCGAGCTTATTCTAGAGGCAATAGGATTGAGATTCCAGCGCCCGTTAATTATGAGACCCGCCACCTTGCTTCTATCATCAACCACAGAGCTTTCATCATGATGCAGTTTAAAGCCAGGCAAACCCAATATCCACTGATCAGTCCAGATGTTAATCGTTTTCCCATCACCAACCTTCCAACAAAGCTCTTTCAACAGTAAATTCCTTCCTTCCAATAAGCTTGTCCAGCCCCAAGAAGCGTGCCTACCTTTCCTTGCCGTAAGAAAATTCCCTCTTGGGAAGTAAACACCTTTGAGAATCCTGCACCAAGGGTCCTCTGGTTTATCAAGTAATCGCCAAGCAGTTTTGGCTAATAGCGCCCTATTAAAGCAAAGGAGGTCCCTGAAACCCATCCCACCCTCACTCTTCCTTGTGGCTAGGCGTTTCCAACTTTTCCAGTGGATAGAACCCCCTTCTCCCTTCTGCCCCCACCAGAAATTCGAGACTAAACGATCAATCTCCATGCAAGCTTTCTTGGGAAATAAAAAGCAAGTCATAGGGTAGATGGGGATGGAATTAGCCACTGCTTTAATCAAAATTTCCCTACCAGCGAAGGTGAGTAGCTTCTGCTTCCACCCTTGTAGCTTCAACCCGATCCTGTCTCTAACAAATGCCAACGCAGCTGCTTTCGATCGCCCCCAAATTATAGGCAGGCCCAGATATTTTCCAGACAGATCTGAGTAATTAATTCCAAGGCATGCGCAATGATACTTTGCTTAATTCTCACAGTGTGTTAGAGGAGAAGAAGATATTTGACTTTTCCAGATTTATTACTTGCCCCGAAGCTTTACAGTAAACGTCTAAAATCATCTTAAGCACTTTGCAGTTCAATTGATCAGCATTAAGGAACAAAATAGCGTCATCGGCGAAGAAGCAATGTGACAAAACAGGGGCTCTATTGGCAAGTTTCACACCTTTTAAATCCTTCCTATCAATGTGACATTGGAGCATAAGGGATAATACCTCGGATGCAATAATGAACATATACGGCGACAGAGGGTCACCTTGCCTTACACCACGTTCAGGATTAAAGGAATCCACGTTATGACCATCAATCTTCAAATTAAAGGCCACGGACGTGATACAATGCCTCACCCAGCGGACCCATTCACAAGAGAACCCCATTCTCAGCATCACCTCAACAAGAAAGTCCCACTCTATGCGGTCATACGCCTTGTTCATATCAATCTTCAAGGCCAGCTCCCACTTCTTCCCTTTTTTCTTGTGCTTTAGATAGTGAAAGGCCTCATGAGTGATGAGAATGTTGTCCTGAATCATTCTTCCAGCAATGAAAGCCCTTTGGTTAGGAGAGATGATTTTACACATAAGACTCCTCATCCTATTCGTCATGATTTTTGCAATTATCTTGTAAGATACATTGCACAACCCAATAGGTCTGAACTGATGCACTCCTTCAGGTTTATCAATTTTCGGGATCAGGACAATATCCGTTGAGTTAATACCTTTCAACTCCGAGCTACCCCCAAAGAATGCGTGAACCATTCCACATACTTCTTTGTTGATTTCTTTCCAGGCTGTTTGGTAAAAGAGGGCTGAAAAGCCATCAGGCCCAGGAGCTTTGTTAGATCCCAGCTGAAAGACAACTTCCTCAATTTCCAGGTTTGTCACCGGTTTTAACAATTCTGCATTATCTTCTGCCGAGACCACCTTCTTTACATATGCAAGTGCTTGGTCCATAGGTCTTGAGCCAACCGAGCTAAATAACTCCCTGTAGAATTCGCTGAAGGACTTGTTGATCATCTCTCTGTCCTCCAACCAGATCCCATTGTCACCTTTTAGCCTCAGAATTTTGTTTCTCTGTCTTCGATAATCTTGTTATGGAAGAACCTTGTGTTCCTATCACCACAGCTCAACCATGATATTCTTGACCGTTGCCACCAATAAGATTCCTCTTTGTCCCAGGCATCTTCAATCTGACGCACCAGCATCTCAGCTTCCAGCATCTTTACTTCAGTGAGGGCCCCATCATAACAGCTAGCTAGATTCCCTCTTAGCTGTTCTATCACTTTCCTGAAATTGGGGAACTCCTTCCTACTCCACACCACCAGCTTCCTCCTACACGCATCAAGTCTACGGATTAGGTCAAGGATTCTGTCATCAACAGCCCCTTTCACATTATTCCAACCCAATTTGACAGCCTGTAAGTACCCTACATGCTGGATCCAGCTTGCCTCAAACTTGAAAGACTTGGGAGACTTCACTTCACTATAGCAACAGTCAACAATCAGCGCATGGTGATCTGATCCAATTGGGTCCACATGAAAAACAATTGCATGGTCAAAAGCTACTCTGAATTCCACATTACCAAGGGCCCGGTCCAATCTTTCTCTTATGAGAGCCTCACCTCTCTTATTACACCAGGTGAATTGGGACCCTTTAAACTCTAGATCCATGAGGTTGCAGTCTGCTAACATCCCCTGAAAATTGATGATTTTCCTCATTGATCTAGGGTTGCCTCCTTCCTTTTCACTTTGAGACAAGAGATCGTTGAAATCACCCACAACCAGCCACGAGTCAGTAATACCAGAAGCCAAGTTCCTCAGCGAGTCCCATACAAGACGCCTTTCCTGCTCTTTTGGTGGCCCGTAGACGAGCGAAATCAATTTCGGTGTATTCAAGCAGTCAGATTCAATAGCTGTATGAACAATATTCTTCGACTTATATAGCACGTCGGGGAGATATTACCATGCCACCACACTGCCAGTCCACCCGAGAGGCCAATCGGATCTACATACAATTCATGCTCAAATCCACACTTCAACCTGATCCTCTTACCTTTTACAGAGCCTATCTTAGTTTCCATTAGGAAGATTATAGAGGGACAATATTTTTTCACCATATCCCTTAGGTTCTTGACTGTCAAGGCTCTTCCTAGGCCTTGACAGGTTCCGAGATAGTAGTTTCATGGCCGCTTGGTGGCCGCTTTGAGGCCGCCCACCAAAGACCATCGCCGCAGCTTCTTCTTTCTCCTACCGCCCTTTGCTTTAAAGACAAAATTAATCCCCCGGGAGCTAGGTAACAAAGGCGTCATTCATAGCTTCATCAGGACTCGAATCAGCATCTAACAAGTTCTCCTTCCCACCCCTTGTCTTCCCATTCAAAGCTTTCCTCTTCCTTGTTCTAGCCCTCTTTAAGCTATCTGCATAACAGGAAATGTCAGGTTTAGGAGGGCTCGGGTCCACCTCATGAGTTTCCTCCTTTTAGATGTCAAAGGTTCCAGGACCACCTCTGCATTCCTTTTCAGGCCCAAGCCATTAAAGCCACTTATAACCTCATTTAGGGATTCTCCAGTATACAAAACCATCGCTAGAGTATTTGCCTCCTGACCACCCTGCGCTTGTTTCGAGACATTCAGTAAAGCATTCAGCGATGCCACACGCACCTCCTCCGAACCTCCAGCAAGGCCTTCCACTGAAACTCCTCTAGAACCACATGTCTCCTTCGACACCTCATCCTTTCTTAGCCTGGTATCATCTGCCCTGGTCGTGAGGTCACTCCCATTACTGACGTCCTTGAGGATTCTCTCCTCAACTGCGTTCCCATTAACCCCCATACTCGCCCCCATCCTGTTCCTATTTGGAACCCTGTTACCTCCTCTCCCTGGAAAATTCCCCAATTTAATGCAGAACAGGTCCTCCTCCTCAATAGCAGTCACCTTATCTACCTTCTGCTTGCTCTCCTCCCCCTTTTTAAGGTCTGCCTCTTCCTTTTTCTTAATAAAATAAGCTGCCTCCTCCCAGTCAGGGCAAACCACCGCTAGGACCTCCTCCCAAACTCGACATGCTCTCGTGGAAATCCAAGGTCCAAACCTCGGTTCACTAGGATTAGCTACTGACATTAGTCTCTCAGATCGACAATTCCGATTGTCATGGCCAACTTTACCACAGTTATAACAGAAACTCTGTAGTTTTTCATATTGAATTGCTATCCAAACTCTACTACCACTCGGCGTAGGGAGCCAGAATCCATGTGATAAAGGCTTACGCAAATCCAGAACAACCCTAGCACGAAGGAAATTACGAAGATACCTGCCATTATACAAAGGTGGATCCTCCGCAAGCACCACCTCTCCAACGTAGCCGCCGATCATCATGGCATTATCTAGACACAAGGCTTCCAACGGCACATTGTGCATCTGGATCCAGACTGGACAGTGACTGAATTCAAAATCTAAGCACGAAGAAAACTTCGATCTCTCCATAAGATTGAGCAAACTGCCATTGATCGACCACGGACGACCTCGAAGTATTCTATTGTACTCCGCACTATCGGCAAATCTGAACATAAAAGCGTTGCGGTCGCCCGATTACCTCCAAACCACTCCGGAGATTCCAGCTTTACGTAGAATCGCCTCTATTGCGAACGCATGTAGATCTTGCTTGATAAAACCTTACCGATAAGGATTTTCTCAACGTCCACCTTCTTCCAAACTAACGGCGATGAAATTTGATTGACATCCATTTGGTTCCTACACCGCCACCGAATTTACAATTCTTCCTAAATGGATTTTTATATACTCTCACGCTTAAGAGATTAAGCTCCCACACGTTAAATCATGTCATAATAAGGATTATTAGTTAAATCATGCATTTAATCGATAAATCACATTTGCCATGGAATTAAATTCCGTCACAAATTACCTATAATTTCCGTCGCAAAGTCCTTTACAAAATACATCCCAAAAGCCCGTTGCAAACACCAACGTAGTTAGCAACGGATATATCCTTATAACCGTCGCAAAGTTTGTTCCCAAGTCTTGCAAGAGGTTGCCCAGTGGTAAAATAGTTCCGTTGTACATGAGTTGTTTTTGCAATGGATTTTTTTTTGTCCCAATTTGCGACGATCTATCTAGTTTTTTATCACAGTTTTTTGTCCGTCACAAATTTCATTATAAATAGCGATAAATTATTTTTCCTTGCAAATTCAGTCCTAGTACTGCAATCCATAGCATATCCTGTGAATAAGTCGCAACTCATTACCTACTATTCTCCCTTTGCCTTTATTTTAGGGAAAATCCTTTTGAGGGCCCTTTTTGGTGTAAAAATCTCAAAAAAAAAAAAACCCTCAAAATCTGACAATACCTGAAAAGGCCTATTTTCGGAATCTTGGGTGAGTTGTTAACGGGGCTGATATAGTTGTTAACAGGGTACTGATATAGTTGTTAATGGGGGCTGATTTAGTTGTTAAAAAATTGTTGTTAATAACTATATCAGCCAAATTAACAACTCGCGTAAGATTCTGAAAATACCTATTGTCAGATTTTGAGGGCATTTTTTGGGATTTTTACACCAAAAAGGGCCCTCAAAAGGATTTTCCCTTTATTTTATTTATTTTTCATTTTTCTTCCTAAAAGAAAATTTATATTAAAAAAATGGGGGAAACGCAGTTATCTGGAAAAAAAAAAAGCCGGAGCTTCACGCTCACGACTTAGAAAACAAGGAAAAGAGATCATCCTTTTAACTTGGTTATATGGCTTTATTTTCATTGTGATCACTATTGGGGAAAAGATCCCTGCAAATTTAGATATTATTATTGGAGATATGTCAATGCCATAGATAGAAAAGCAGAAAAGGGGCCGAATAATTTAAATTGTAGCTTCCAAAAGCAACTTAGGTTAAAAAACATTTTCTTGTAAATCGAGACAAAACATGTTTCATGTAATTATCTCGTACACCGTAAATTACGTTAGAAAAGCCTCTACCACTAATCCAAACAGGCACTTAGATCCCAATTATTTTTCTTTCAAATTTAGTTCTGTGTGTCATCTATTTAGGGCTGTATAAAGCAAGGGGGGATTAACAATTATCTACAAACTAAAACATTAGTGTTTTACAATATAATCAAGCAGCAGGATTTCCCGCAGAAAGTGATATAACTTACTTTCAGCTCCCTTTTATTATTGTCCATATCTGGAGGGGCATAGATATTTT
Organism: Acacia melanoxylon; assembly: GCA_019022615.1. Lineage (NCBI taxonomy): Eukaryota > Viridiplantae > Streptophyta > Magnoliopsida > Fabales > Fabaceae > Acacia > Acacia melanoxylon. The sequence continues at coordinate 10,027,286 of JAFJYJ010000019.1, read as the reverse complement.
CTCGCACATAAATATCCCAGAAAGAAAGATAGAGAATTCATTCTTTTACTCTTTTGTTGATGGTGGAAAGCTAAAGAATAGAGAAGCTAAGTACGAGCTGTAAATATCATATAGCAAAAGGAGGAGTTTGGGTTATTAATTAGAAGATATATTGCTTTCACAGAATCACGCTTTCCTTTCCCACTGGCTGCTTTTTCCATATAAACAAATACATAACAGAATTACTTTCTTGCGTGCTTCCCAGTGTTATGCAGATTCCACCTAAACCATCAAAGCCACAATAAGTTTGCCAATGGATTAGTATACTACTGCTTTTTGTGCCCATTTACAGAGACTAAGTTTTTACTTTATAATGTTCTTAGAATTTTCCAATATGCGCAAGAACTAAATATATGTACCATTAAATTAAACTATATTCACATAATTACAGCAAGGAAACATGACCACAATGACTTAAAAATATTTAGTGCTATAAAAAGAAGAGGAATATTGTAAGTTGGGTGTGCCAAACTAATTCAAAAAGCTAGACAGCCTGTAAGCAATGAATGCTATGCATACATACAAGAAAAGGGAAAGCAGAAAGCTTATTTAATTTCTGGGATATTTTGGCAACCCAACTTTTTTACTCCTAATTTCATATATTATGGCTTACGGTACACCGTATGCTAAAACCTGCAATGTTGGTTCTGCCAATTTAATATTTTCTGATGCAGCTGGCTCCCACTATGGTTTAGCCACTTCCACTTAGGACTTTCTTCGTTCAAAGAGTGACTTAGAAGGCAACAAGAGAATCCACTTTTTTTGTGTTAAAAAACTCTCAAAAACGTTACTGTCCTTGGATGTGCTCGAACCAAATCTATAAATCCAGTTTTTCATGTTTCACATGATTTATAATCCATTCTTCTTGAATATTTAATTCATCCCACTATTGCATTATAATTCATATTGATGCGTACTACCTGCTATATAATCAATACCATATATGCTTTGATATCTGTAAGATACAAAGAATGTTCTTCGGAGATCAACCACAAAATTAAAAGCGTCCAGCGAAATTACTTGATGACATTCCATAGATCAATCTAGAGAAGGCCTTGCAAAGAATATGTAGGTTTGGTAAACTAGGTAGCCCAGAGAGCTAATTAATTAACTGGTCAGGTAAATCTAGTGAGAATATATATAATTAATGAACTCATTAATGTAAAAGCAAGTATAGTGCAACGAAGTGAATATGCCAGAGGCAGTAAGAAAGGCGCATTATGAAGCAACAAGGAAGGGTGAGGAGTGAAGAGAAGCAGAAAGAAAGAGGAGATGTGAATGCACAAGTAAAGGAAGAAAGTAGCGGAGTAGAGCAAAGTTGGCTTTGTGGAAATTAAAGCAGAGTTCAAATAAGAGAGTTCCATGTCAGCTTATGATGACCATGAATCAGATTCTCTCCTATACGTACCCTTGTCTCTGTTTCACAGAGGAGGGCCTACGTCTATAAATTGAAACGTCCCGGCCCTCCCAGTTGCAACACAAACCAACACAGTTCTTTCAAGTCTCTGTCCATTTCATTCATTGTTTTAATTAATCTTCCTCAGTCACTAGCTCAGAAGCATCATGGGAGGGAATAGGCAGAGGAAGTCGTCGTCTTTCATGTCAGTTTTTAACATATTCAAATCTAGCAGGCACAGAGGAGGGCATCAGCATCACGATGCTCATCATGAAGAAGGAACGAGAGCTCGCAAAGTGTGGCCTAGCGATGAGGACAGAGGCCGATGGGGTGTGGCTGAGCCTGGCATTGATACGAGAGCCGCTGCTTTTATTGCCCAATACAAGAAGAGGGTTTCCGAGTCTGAAGTTCACTGTGCTCAACCCCAGTAATAATGAGATATTTCTTTGTGTGTTGTAATTAGATATTGATTTATAGTTGCGAATTGTAATAAAGAAATCGATGTTTATATGAATAACTTTGTTTGTTCACATGGATATCAGATTTCGAAGTAGTACTTGTCTTGTTTTGCGGGTTAGTGTACAACATAGGGAATCTTGTATTCTGAGAATTGAAATTAGTTACTCACTGTACTGTTTGTGATCAATCGCAATAAAGTGAATAACTTTGTCTCTGTTCTACTCTTCTTGCTTTCGTTTTAGCTGGACTTGTTTATGGCGCTCACCACAACCACCAAGAAATCTTGAAAATGTCCATTATTTGCGGGCCAACGTTACAAATTTTTCTCGAAACACAGAACCTGGAGCTGGCAAAGTTATAGTCACAAAACTTATTTCTTGGTACGTTACTGAATAACTTTGATCGGTCACGATCACATGCATGGGGGATAGGCGTTTGAAAAGATAGCTTTACGTACGGACGTATGTGTTCTCTTATTTTTGGCTTTTCAAGGAAGGTAACGGAATACTTCATAGCTAGTGGCAGGGAGTTTGATGCCTCAACCCATGTACAAGCACAATGCTCTCATTGACACCTCCCTTATTATCCCTCATCATCTCTCATCTTAACCGTTCAATTTTTTATCCAACGATCCAGAGAGGCTTTCTAAAAAACCGTATGCGGTAATTTGTATCGCGTGCGGTTTTTTGGAAGAGCCATCTAGATTGTTGGATCAAAAATTGGACGGTCTAGATGGAGGATAATAAGGGATGATGAGGAAGGTGCCAATGAGAGTATCTCCTTCCCATCCATGCACTAATAAAAAGTTCATTTAACCATACGAATTAACAATCGTTTTTTAAAATATAGAAGTTAAAAATATGTGTCAAAATAGAAAGAAACACTTTGTATAGATTCTTATGTCCTGCGAATTTGGCAAGGTGTAATAATAAGTTAGAAAATATGATGAGCTATGTGGGCTATACAATCAGAGAGACTCGGTTGCCTTGTTATCTATGACCAATTGTTGAAAGGCAAGTAATTTAATTTTATCAATTTATACATATTCAATTTGCTAAAAAGTTTTATGTTATTTAACCTCATTTTAATCTATATATGTTATTATAATTATCATTGGAGTCTATGTGTTACTTGCCCCTTCATCAACGTCATCTTCTGGTTTGATTCCTTGGACGTAAACTAGACGAAGAAATAAAAATCATTTTCAACATGTAAATTAATTTGTTTGTAAACATTGGTTTTTGACTTGCATAAATTATTTTTATGTCTTCTGATTTTTATTTTAATAATAGTGCACTCAAGACATATTATTTAATGGGTGGGAGGCGAAAAGGTAAAAGTAGTTTCAAATTTTCGAAAGTAAATTGTTTAAATTTAAATTTTTTAATTGATAATAACTTTATATATACCTTTATTTATTTTTATCATTTGTTTTTTTATGTATAGTGCCATCGGCAATGGGGGGAAACTGAGTGCGGATATTATGTTTTAATTTATATGTATAAAATCATTGTTAATGAATTTACTACAAATTTTGAACATGTGATCATTTCTTGATTCTCAAATGATATTTCATTTTTATTCTTGTAATTGAATTGTTAGTTATTTCATTCAATTGATTGATTTATATTAACTTATTCTTCAATTTATGTGCAGATTTTTGGTAATAAATACACCTATACAATCAAAGATATTAATTTGATCTGAGACCTTTTGGTAGGACATCTTCTACAACAAATAAATGATGTGTAGAGATAAAATGTTTCTTTTACATACTGTAGTTGTTTATAGAACTTTTGGACACTTGATTATATTTGTTTAAATAAATCCATGTTATTCTTAGACCACTTGATTATATTTATGAATTGCTGAATGTATATATACTTGCCTAGTAGTGTTTTGTTTTGGGTATGTACATGCTTTTTTGCTTCTTCTTTTTTCCTTCAGGGAACTGTTTGTTTTTTAAAGGCTGTAGGGGAGAAAATACGAATTACATGTTTTAAAAAAATGATTTTTAATGTCTGTTTTCTATAAAACAATCACTTACAACGACTATTTTGAAACAAACGTCTATTTTAAAACTTTCAACAACACTCACATACGTGTCTTTTTGAAAATGGATGTTAAAAGTGTATTATGTAATAGTGATGGCTTCTGTACGTCTTCGTATAACCAGCTACCATCTCCCTAGCTCATTATTTTAACTGACCTGAAATGATCTTGATAAATTGTTTTGACAAGAAAACATATTGTTGAGGAGATCAATGAATGACAACCCCAATCTCTTTTGGAATTGTGATTAGAGATTGGAGCTTCAAAAATAGTTTTTCAATTGTGATTTACAGTATACAAGGTAAATATATGAAATAAGTTTTATTTCGATTTACGTAAATAAGTACTTTTGAGACCTTCAGAAGTGATCCCAAACATGAATTCATGAGGAAGTGGGGTTGTAGTATCCATAAGAAACAATATCATACATTGTCCATGTTACCTCGTCAACTCCTATTTGTTTGTTTGTGAGTATGTTTGAGACCCCTAAAAGTGTTTATTGACATAAATCAAAACAAAACTCCTATCACATATTTTCCTTATATAACGTAAATAACGATTGAACAAATACTTTTAAAAGGTATCAATTGATATTTCAAATAAGTACTTATACAATATTCCTTTCTTAATCACTACTTTCTACCAACCTTTTTCAGCCCAAACAAACAAACAACACTTGTCCAAACCACGTCTGGTGCATATGCACCCAAAGGCTTTCCACTTTGCAGAATTTTCCAGAAGAGGGTGTGAAAGGGAGAAAACTTGTCATTTGGCTTGGTGTAATATTTCTGCTTTTCTCTCGGTAAAGGTTTTTAATTTGTTATTAACCGTTAATTTTTGGCAAAATGACTTGCCCCATATATATTAATAAATCTGATCAAACACATAATTGATGCACAATCTTTTAGCAACAGAGCTTCGTGATTAATGCTGATTTTAAACCAAGTGAAAGTTCAAATAAAGGCGCATATATAGGTTGAAAAACCAAAAGATCTCCTGCGGAAATAAGGAATGAGGGCTCTCAAGTGAAAAGAAGAAAAGTGGGAATAATGAAGTGAATCTTCAGGGGAGAAAAGAGGAGAAAGTGCAAAAGGAGGAGAGCCAACAAGAGTGCATTATTGGGAGAACCCTGCAAGAAGCTTTTCTTGGTCTAAGTACGAACCAGCGGACCACAACAAATGTGCTCTCCTGCCTCCAAAACTGTCGTTTATTAACCCGCCATGTCATTTTCACTTCAACCAATTTTATACCTTTAAACTTCCTTTATCAGATTCTTCATTTTTCTCAGTTGCATAAAGCTAGCCTCCTCCTAGTATAAATTCATTACCACACTGCCACACTTCAATTCAAAACCAACACACAAGCTCTCTCATATCTCAGCTTTCTTCCTCACACAAAGACAGCAAAACAAACAGCCGGCCATGGGAGGCGATAACAACAAGCAGAGGAAGTCATCTTCAGGCTTCATGTCAGTCTTCAGCATGTTCAAATCCAACAAGAAGAACAGAGGAGGCTACTATGATTCCTACGACGACGGAATGAAGGCGCGAACTAGAGTGTGGCCCAGTGATGAAGACAAGGGTCGTTGGGGGGCGGCTGACCCTGGCATTGACATTAAAGCTGAAGCTTTCATCGCTCGCTACAAGCGTCGTGTTTCTGAGTCTGAACGCTTTGAAATTGATCCTGCTGCAACTGAGGCCTAATAATGTGTATATGTTTATTTCTATGTATTGCCATCTTTAGATCCATATTCCTTCAAGTTTGTACTAACAATGATAATTAGTTGTGAGTGAACATAGATATTAATAAATTCAAGTATTTATTCAACCCCCCTCTGCTTTCAATTTGCCTGATGTGAAGTGGATGGGTCATAGGGTTTAACTGAACATTCACCAGCTGCTAAAGTGATGAGTGTAAAAATTTTGGACGTTACTATTGTGTACCAGTTTCTGGATTCGCTCGCCGTAGATGGTTTCCGGAGGGGGGCCTTTGTATTTTATGAGAGACAAATGAAATGTGAACAACGCAGGACATGTCTTTGTCAGAAGCCCCTGGAAACTGATTTGAGTTGGAAAATATGCGCTTTTCTGTCTCGTCTTTTCGGTCAGGTTTATTTTATTCCACGCTTCGGTGCCATCTTTCGTTCTGCCTTTTTGAAAGCTTGGCATAAAAATGAAGATGGTTATAAACACATAATAATTAAGGAAAAATCCCAACAAAATATATCTAAAATAGAGCAAAAATAGATAAAGAGTCTAATATCACAAATCCCACAGATTTGTAGAAGGAATCTGTAATTTGCAAATAATTCTAAATGGCCAGCCCCAAACAACATCTGAGAAGTTCAAGTTGTTAATATGTATATTGAATTCATTAATTACGATTTTTAGGTTATTATTCTCTACACCTAGATAGTCAATGATGTCTCACATGTGTTGCTTCAAAATATTGTCTAGAAGATTGTTGGTATTTGGGGAGTTCCAAGCTATCAATATTTATAACGAAGTTGTTAATTGCGATATGTAATTAATTTAAGTATAAAGAATAACAACTTCGGTATACATATTAATATCTTGAGCTCTCCAAATGCTGTCAGCGGTAAATTAATCATTTGGAACCATTTTCAAATTCTAGATTCTTCCTACATATCTGACTTGAGATTGATATTTCCATGATATTGAGTTGCTGTAACATTAACCTTGATATTTGATATTTGGCCAAAATTTTTAACTCATATGATCTTACGCAGGCCATGATCCACATTTGATCCCCATCATCTCCGCTTTCTATAGTGATTTTTTTATATAACTTTTTCTGAAGTAATTTTGATTAAATGTGATGAATGTTAGTGAACCAGGGTTGAGTCTAGAACTGATGATCTTGTGATTAATTCTTCTAGACCGATATGAGATTGCCATTGTTGCCTAAGAACTTATTCTGTAAAAAGTTATCTCTTCCACTCCTATAATATTAAACTCCTCCTCCACCCATCCAACTTTCCCCTTATTCTTCCACGGATAAAGTACAATTGTGTTACCATAAAATAAAGTTGGGGTTTCTTTTGAAAAATAATGAGTTCTATACACACACACACACACAAAAACAGGAAAATAATTATTCTTGAACTATATACGGGCTAGCTGGAAATGGCAAACTAAAGGTTACCGAGAAGTAACATTGCAGTCAATTAGCCATAAACAATAGATTTTTTCTTTACCTTCACTCCAAACGAACACAGAAACATAGTGAATTGTATCATTTTGTTAACCGACAAAACCACAACCATTATCTAACTGGATCACAATAAGGTATGGTTGAAATAAGTGGATGGTAAAACCATGGTTTTGGGGTACAACCAACCGTACAGTTCTATTAACTCCCATAAATACATGCATGTAATTGCTGCGCTGGATAGGACAAAAAGAGGAAGGGTAAGCATCAAGAGATGGAATGATAGTACTTTAGTGGAGTGGAGAAGGAGGGATCAAGTAGGCAGCATATGGGAACCATCCAATTCTGAGGGTATCTTAGGAGAAGTAGAACCTTTCATTTACTAATATACATAGCATACAACTGTACACAATCACCAAGCACCATCCAAATCTGCAAAAAGCTCTACATACATGACTCTAGTGTATACGCAACTTTTAAAGTGGCATCCTCATAATAATAATAATAATATATGAAGGGAGGAAATTATGTCTGGGGGAGAAAATAAAGAAGATAAGACAATACGTAATGGGGAGATCGAATCTCTGCAAACAGGGGATTAGATTAGGAGGTTTTGGCTCTCCAATTTTGTGATAAAAATGGAAGTAAGAAAATTCTATTGGTCTTGGAAGCAATATGGAAGATTGGTGATGCGAGTGCCTCAACACCTCACAACCAGAGTGGTCCAGAGGCTGCAGTGCAGAATTTACACAAAACCTCTCTTAAGAAAACCGAACGATTTAGTCATTTTGAGTAGTGTGGAAGATATTTTTGGAATAATATAAAAGAATTTTGTTATTAATATATATTAAACTTGTACAACAATAATATGCACTACTGCTGGTTGCCTCTCACGTTATTCTAGTTTCTTCTCCTACCTACACTCGCATATTGTATGGAAAGGGAAGCTTGCGCGCCGAGTGATTCATGCTCTGTTATTCCCATTTCCCACTCTGTTCTTTTCACTTTCACAATGCATCTGCATCCCTCGGTACATTTAGTAGTACCGATAATTTCCTCCTTCCAGGCAAATCAGGTTAAAACAGGTGGTCACCAAACACAGGAATCTAATTCCTCGCAGTAGCTAGAAAGCCATTGATTGGATGCATTTGCACGATACAGTATTTGGCTTTAACAAGAGTTGTTAGCTTCATTGACCCTTAAAAGTGAAGAGGTTGGTAGTAACCAGTGGTGATTAAGTAAGGAATAAAGGAGAGGAAAGGGCGACAGACAAACATGTGCGACGTACGACATAGTTCCCAACGAAACCACGACCACCCTTCTTAGTAGTTTCTGGGATTCCCAGAGCCCACGTTCATTTAACTCTTCAACATCAACACTCTTGTCATGCAATTAATCTCACCTTTTTTCAAATCACGAAATTCTAAGGGATGTGTGGCAGTGTCACTAATCGTGTCATAGGTTATAGTTACAAGCAGACATCGGCCACGCGCAACTGTCCATGTTTTAAACAATTCCAGGCATCAAATCCATCACTAATAACCGCTGCTTTGGTTGCCTGATATGCTAGAATAAAAGGACTCAGAGACTGAAATTCACTGTCAATCTCAACCCCAGCAATCATTAGAATATCTTCTATGATTAATTCTCTGGATTGAGACCATTTTAACGTTGTCGTTTGTGCCTCTGCTGTAATTATTTAGGTGCAGTTTAATAGTCGTCGATCGTTTTGCGATTGAAAATATTTTCCCGCAGATTTTTCCTTTGTGAACAGATCATAGATTTCTTAACACTCTAGTCTGGTATTATAAGAACCCAAACCGTTTCAACATTGCTGTTTTGGCCTCGGTTGAAATTAGACACTACAGTACCATATACTGTCTACAGCGCGTCCGGTTTCTCTGCTTGGCGTTTCTCTCCTTATCCCTCCCCATCCTCCATCCTCACCGTCAAAATCTGGATCCAAGGGTCCAGAAATATTTTTGGTTAACTTGGATCCAGATTTTGACGGTGAGAATGGAGGATGGGGAGGAATAAAGAGAGAAAGGACGGGGAGAGTATCTTCTCCCGTCTACAGCTCGGTGAATAGAAAATAACTGTATGGATGAAAATAAATTCGTGTGTAGGAACTTTCACCTTGATTCTTGCACACAAAGAAATACTCCTCCTCCTCATTGTAAATATAAGATATAGTTGACTTTTTTTAGAAAAGTTAATTTAAGCTAAATAAATTACTTAATCATATCATATATTACTATACGTATCTTTAGATTATACTTCATCTGGTCCTCATTATAAAGTATCAACTAGGCATGTCCATGGACCAGGACCAGGGCACGGGTTGGGGTCAACCCGGTCCAGTCCAGGAGGACTTTGACCGGACAATCCAAATGGCCAGGTCCGGTGCGTCCAACTCGGCCGGGACCAGACGGTCCATGGGACCGCCCTGGACCAGTCCAGACCAATTTTTTTTTTTTCCCACTTCCGAAACAATAATTAAATCAATGAAACACCGCGGACAATAAATAAACATGCAAACATCTTAAATTCAATCTTAAACCCATAATAATCTCCAACAACATGTCATTGAACAAGAATACAATATAAAATAGAGGCATGCTTTTATAAAGCCAAGTAAATTTTATAAGCCAAACCACAAATCAATACTGGAGTGAAGTCACAAATTTGGCTAGGGTGCCCAATAAGAGATTGATGCAATGGATTTTTTGTACAAAATAATAATAATAAAACACTTTCGGGCCAGACCGGACCAGTCCATAGGATCTGAACCCTTGGACCGAAGTTCGGTCCGGCCCCGACTGCATCATCTGATCTGGTCTGCTTGAATGGTCTCGGACCAGACCGGGTCAGACCGGACCGGGTCGGGCCACCTAGACCACCGGGTTTTTTGGACATCCCTAGTATCAACTAATAATTCTCACAAACCAATAAAAACAGTTAAATTTAATAAAGTTGTTGTACAATTTAAGTAACTTCCAATATTACCCTGCTAATTACACTAAACTCTAATATTATACATAGTATTAATTATTACTTTCACCCACTACACTTATTAATTATGAGCATGCATGAAGAAAAAAAATTAATACACTTTGGAAACAAACAAGTGCCATATAAAAATGACCAAATACAATTACTAGTTAGTGTCTTGTAATAAGGACTTTGGAGATCAAAATGGCAAATAGAAATATTTTAAAGTAATTTAATTTAATTTCCTAATATCTCAAAAAAAAGTTAATTTTATCCTATATTTAAAATCGGACTATCTTAGTTAAACAATCGAGGTTCTGAACTCCAACTGTTTTATAATGGATTTCAACAAGTGAAGGTAAGAGGAGAGAGTTACGCAGTCGTTGATTAATGCTCAATTAAACCAGAGACATAATGACAAAAATATATGCATCCACTTCATATAAAGCACACGCTATAATTAATACAAACAAGCTGGAAGTCATATGAAACTGAAAATAGCAGTCTATAGGATTAAACAAATTTACATATTGAGTTTCTTATTGGCCGCCTGCTGAAGCAGGATCAAGTTGTAAGTACAAGCTAGAAGGAATATGGATGTAAGAATGGAAAGTCAACCTATAATAAACGAAACAAATATACATATGAAGCTTCTTATTAGGCGTCAGTTGCAGCAGGATCAATCTCAAAGCGTTCAGACTCAGAAACACGTCGCCTGCAGCGAGCGATGAAGGCTTCAGCTTTAATGTCAATCCCAGGCTCAGCCACTCCCCAACGACCCCTGTCTTCATCACTGTGCCACACTTTACGAGCCTTCGTTCCGTCGTCGTAGGAATCATAGTAGCCTTCTCTGTTCTTCTTGTTGGACTTGAACATGCTGAAAACTGATATGAACCCGGAAGATGACTTCCTCTGCCTGTTGTTGCCGCCTCCCATGGTTGTTTGTTTTTGCTGTATCTTTGTGTGAGGAAGAAAGCTGAGATATATGAGAGCTTGTTTCTTGGTTTTGAATTGAAGTATGGCAGTGTGGTAATGAATTTATAGGGATGCTTGCTACGTAAAACTTCCCATCGGCGAAGAATCTCATGACTGGACTGATGAAGCTGACGTGGCAAATTAAGAAACGATGGTTGTGGTTTGGTGGCCAGTGAATTGTGGAAGTGATCGTTTTCCACTTTGACCGCATAAAGCCCCTCATTTGTTTCGCTTTAGACCGAAACAATTACGCTTGTTTAATTAAAAGGGCATGAAAGTGAAAGTCTGCTTCACTTTTCAACTAATGACAATTACTGAATCAAGAAAGTTAAGAGCTGCAGAGGGACGAATATGTTCTATTTAATTCCCCTTTCACATTATTTTTCTGATTGTCTTATATACCTAATCAATTTTCAAACTCATTTAACTGGACCGGACCAGACCCAAAATGTCCTATTCTCTTGTTTCTTTTTGGAGCCGCCTTTATGAATATTTTTTCCTCCCTTTATTCCTTCCCTAATCATGAGTTACCACCTACGTACCCATCAATTCTTCGTTTTTTGGGGTAAACAAACTAAGAACTCTTGTTAATTAATATACAATAGCCTGCTGCCAAATGCCAATGCAGCGTTCCACCACGCAGAATTTTCAAAGGAGCCTGTTTTGGTCTTAAACACGAACTAGCGGACCAAAATAATTAACCCCAAGAAATTCTCTTCAACTAGCTCGCAATTACTAGCCCAACAACGAATTATAGATACACCCCCGTTGAGAAACTCCGTACGTACGTACATATAGCAGCATAAATATGAAAACAGAACCCTTTATTTTGTACACTATAGATCGATCCAATCGGCCTCCTGTGTGTTGTGTCCCAAAGTTTTATATTTGTTTGTCACATTACTGTAAACCACTGTTGCTTTACGGTATGCTGTGTGTAAAGATTAAAGAAAAGGCGATCTGAGGATACATTGAGGGAAACAAAATAAGGGGGTTGTCTTGTTTACAGTGACCACCACGTATATATAATCTCCATCCTTCATTTTTGACCAAAAGCTAATGATACATTGATTGTTGCAGGGCTTTACTAATATTACACAAGAATAACGGGTGATTCCTTGATATTTGGCCAAAATTTTTAATTCATGTTACGCAGGGTCGCAGGCCACAATCCACAATCCACATTTGATCCCATCATCTCCGCTTTCTATAGTTATTTTTTTGTATATCTTTTTCTAGAGTAATTTTTATTAAATGTGATGAACGTTAGTATTGAACTGGGTTGAGTCTAGAACTGATGATGTCTTGTGATTAATTCTTCTAGACCGATATGAGATTGTCATTGATGGGAAGTAGATATTCTGCCCATCAGTTTCTATCCATCCCTCCTCATCTTTGACCCTGGCCGTCAAAATCTTGATCCAAGGACTTAGAACAATTTTTAAAAAAACCGCATGCAGTTTTTTTAAAAATTGTTCGGGCCTTTGGATCAGGATTTTGATGGCCAAGATTTGAAGATGATGAGGGATGGGTAGAGAGCTAATATGGAGAGAAACCGGACTCGTCATTGTTGCCTGAGAACTTAGCTTATTCCGTAAAAAGTTGTCTCTTCCACCTCCTCTAATATTAAACTCCTCCTCCACCCATCCAACTTTCCCCTTATTCTTCCACGGATAGAGTACAATTTTGTTACCATAAACGTTGGGGTTTCTTTTGAAAAATAATGAGTTCTACACACACACAAAATAGAAAAAAACCAGGGTTTTGGTTTTTTCTTTACCTTCACTCTTCACGGCTTTGCATTCAAGTGAACACAGAAACATATAGTTAATTGTATAATTTTGCGACCGACAAAACCACCACAACCATGATCTAACTGGATCACAATAAGGGATGGTTGAGATAAGTGGATGGTAAAACCATGGTTTTGGGGTACACCCAACAACCGTACAGTTCTATTAACTCCCATAAATACATGCATGTAATTGCTGCGCTGGATAGGACAAAAAGAGGAAGGGTAAGCATCAAGAGATGGAATGATAGTACTTTAGTGGAGTGGAGAAGGAGGGATCAAGTAGGCAGCATATGGGAACCATCCAATTCTGAGGGTATCTTAGGAGAAGTAGAACCTTTCATTTACTAATATACATAGCATACAACTGTACACAATCACCAAGCACCATCCAAATCTGCAAAAAGCTCTACATACATGACTCTAGTGTATACGCAACTTTTAAAGTGGCATCCTCATAATAATAATAATATATGAAGGGAGGAAATTATGTCTGGGGGAGAAAATAAAGAAGATAAGACAATGCGTAATGGGGAGATCGAATCTCTGCAAACAGGGGATTAGATTAGGAGGATTTTAGCTCTCCAATTTTGTGATAGAAATGGAAGAAAGACAATTCTATTGGTCTTGGAAGCAATATGGAAGATTGGTGATGTGAGTGCCTCAATAACTCACAACCAGAGTGGTCCAGAGGCACAGTGCAGAATTTACACAAAACCTCTCTCTTAAAAAAACTAAACGATTTTGTCATTTTGAGTAGTGTGGAAGATATTTTTGGAATAATATAAAAGAATTTTGTTATTAATATATATTAAACTTGTACAACAATAATATGCACTACTGCTGGTTGCCTCTCACGTTATTCTAGTTTCTTCTCCTACCTACACTCGCATATTGTATGGAAAGGAAGCTTGCGCGCCGAGTGATTCATGCTCTGTTATTCCCATTTCCCACTTTGTTCTTTTCACTTTCACAATGCATCTGCATCCCTCGGTACATTTCGTAGTACCAATAATTTTCTCCTTCCAGGCAAATCAGGTTACAACAGGTGGTCACCAAACACAGGAATCCAATTCCTCGCAGTAGCTAGAAAGCCATTGATTGGATGCATTTGCACAATACATTATTTGGCTTTAACAAGAGTTGTTAGCTTCATTGACCCTTAAAGTGAAGAGGTTGGTAGTAACCAGTGGTGATTAAGTAAGGAATAAAGGAGAGGAAAGGGCGACAGACAAACATGTGCGACGTACGACATAGTTCCCAATGAAACCACGACCACCCTTCCTAGTAGTTTCTGGGATTCCCAGAGCCCACGTTCATTTAACTCTTCAACATCAACACTCTTGTCATGCAATTAATCTCACCTTTTTTTCAAATCACGAAATTCTAAGCGATGTATGGCAGTGTCACTAATCGTATCACTGGTTATAGTTACAAGCAGACATCGGCCACGCGCAACTGTCCATGTTTTAAACAATTCCAGGCATCAAATCCATCACTAATAACCGCTGCTTTGGTTGCCTGATATGCTAGAATAAAAGGACTCAGAGACTGAAATTCACTGTCAATCTCAACCCCAGCAATCATTAGAATATCTTCTATGATTAATTCTCTGAATTGAGACCATTTTAACGTTGTCGTTTGTGCCTCTGCTGTAATTAATTAGGTGCAATTTAACAGTCGTCGGCGTTTCTCGATTGAAAATATTTTCACGCAGATTTTTCCTTTGTTAACAGATCATAGATTCCTTAACACTTTAGACCGAAACAATTACGCTTGTTTAGTTAAAAGGGCTTGGAAGTGAAAGTGTGTTTCACTTTTCAACTAGTGACAGTTACCGAATCAAGAAAATTAAGAGCTGCAGAGGGACGAATATGTTCTATTTAATTCCCCTTTCACATTATTTTTCTGATTGTATTATGTACCTAATCAGTTTTTAAATTATTTAATTAGACCGGACCAAAATGTCCTATTCTTTTCTTGTTTCTGTTTGGAGCCGCCTTTATGAATATTTTTTCCTCCCTTTATTCCTTTCCTAATCATGAGTTACCACCTACGTGCCCACCAATTCTTCGTTTTTTGGGGTAAACAAACTAAGAACTCTTGTTTATTAATATACAATAGCCTGTTGCCAATATTGCAGCGTTGCACTACGCAGAATTTTCAAAGGAGCCTGTTTTGGTCTTAAACACGAACTAGCGGACCAAAATAATTAACCCCAAGAAATTCTCTTCAACTAGCTCGCAGTTACTAGCCCAACAACGAATTATGGATACACCCCCATTGAGAAACTCCGTACGTACGAACATATAGCAGCATAAATATGAAAACGGAACCCTTTATTTTGTACACTACAGATCGATCCAATCGGCCTCCTGTGTGTTGTGTCCGAAAGTTTTATATTTATTTGTCACATTACTGTAAACCACTATTGCTTTACGGTATGCTGTGTGTAAAGATTAAAGAAAAGGTGATCTGAGGATACATTGAGGGAAACAAAATAAGGGGGTTGTCTTGTTTACAGTAACCACGTATGATCTCCATCCTTCATTTTTTACCGAAAGCTAATGATACATTGATTGTTGCAGGGCTTTAATAATATTTCACAGGAATAACGGGCGATTCCTTGATATTTGGCCAAAATTTTTAACTCATGGTTACGCAGGTCATGATCCACATTTGATCTCATCATCTCTGCTTTCTATAGTGATTTTTTTGTATAACTTTTTCTAAAGTAATTTTTATTAAATGTGAATAATGTTAGTATTGAACCGGAGTTGAGTCTAGAACTAATGATGTCTTGTGATTAATTCTTCTAGACCGATATGAGATTGCCATTGTTGTCTAAGAACTTTTCCTAAAATGTCATCTCTTCCACTCCAGTAATATTAAACTCCTCCTCCACCCATCCAACTTTCTCCTTATTCTTCCACGGATAAAGTGCAATTTTGTTACCATAAAAGTTTTGGTTTCTTCTGAAAAATAATGAGTTCTACACACACACACACAAAACAAAAAAACCCATGGTTTTTTCTTTACCTCACTCTTCACGGCTTTGCATCCAAGTGAACACAGAAACATATAGTTAATTGTATAATTTTGCAACCGACAAAACCACAACCATGATCGAACTGGATCACAATAAGGTATGGTTGAGATAAGTGGATGTTAAAACCATGGTTTTGGGGTACACCCAACAACCGTAAAGTTTCTATTAACTCCCGTACATACATGCATATAATTGCTGCGCTGGATAAGACAAAAAGAGGAAGGGTAAGTATCAAGAGATGGAATGATAGTACTTTAGTGGAGTGGCGAAGGAGGGATCAAGTAGGCAGCATATAGGAACCATCCAATTCTGAGGGTATCTTAGGAGAAGTAGAACCTTTCATTTACTAATATACATAGCATGCAACTGTATACAATCACCAAGCACCATCCAAATTTGCAAAAAGCTCTACATTACTCGTGTATATACGCAACTTTTAAAGTGGCTTCCTCATAATAATAATAATATAGGAAGGGAGGAAATTATGTCTGGGGGAGAAAATAAAGAAGATAAGACAAAACGTAATGGGGAGATCGAATCTCTGCAAACAGGGGATTAGATTAGGAGGTTTTGGCTCTCCAATTTTGTGATAGAAATGGAAGAAAGACAATTCTATTGGTCCTGGAAGCAATATGGACGATTGGTGATGTGAGTGCCTCAACACCTCACAACCAGAGTGGTGCAGAGGTACAGTGCAGAATTTACACAAAACCTCTCTTTAAAAAAACTAAACGATTTAGTCATTTTGAGTAGTGTGGAAGATATTTTTGAAATAATATAAAAGAATTTTGTTATTAATATATATTAAACTTGTACAACAATAATATGCATTACTGCTGGTTGCCTCTCACGTTATTCTATTTCCTTCTCCTAGCAACACTTGCATGTTGTATGGAAAGGGCCGGGAAGCTTGCGCGCCGAGTGATTCATGCTCTGTTATTCCCATTTCCCACTCTGTTCTTTTCACTTTCACAATGAATCTGCATCCCTCGGTACATTTCGTAGTACCGATAATTTCCTCCTTCCAGGCAAATCAGGTTAAAACAGGTGGTCACCAAACACAGGAATCCAATTCCTCGCAGTAGCTAGAAAGCCATTGATTGGATGCATTTGCACGATACATTATTTGGCTTTAACAAGAGTTGTTAGCTTCATTGACCCTTAAAAGTGAAGAGGTTGGTAGTAACCAGTGGTGATTAAGTAAGGAATAAAGGAGAGGAAAGGGCGACAGACAAACATGTGCGACGTACGACATAGTTCCCAACGAAACCACGACCACCCTTCTTAGTAGTTTCTGGGATTCCCAGAGCCCACGTTCATTTAACTCTTCAACATCAACACTCTTGTCATGCAATTAATCTCACCTTTTTTTCAAATCACGAAATTCTAAGGGATGTGTGGCAGTGTCACTAATCGTGTCATAGGTTATAGTTACAAGCAGACATCGGCCACGCGCAACTGTCCATGTTTTGAACAATTCCAGGCATCAAATCCGTCACAAGTAACCGCTGCTTTTATTGCCTGATATTCTAGAATAAAAGGACTTCTGAGACTGAAATTCACTGTCAATCTCAACCCCAGCAATCATTAGAATATCTTCCATGATTAATTCTCAGGATTGAGACCATTTTAACGTCGTCGTTTGTGCCTCTGCTGTAATTAATTAGGTGCAGTTTAACAGTCGTCGATAGTTTCGCGATTGAAAATATTTTCACACAGGTTTTTCCTTTGTTAAAAGATCATAGATTTCTTAACACTTTGGTCTGGTATTATGAGAACCCAAACCGTTTCAACATTGCTGTTTTGGCCTCGGTTGAAATTAGATACTACAGCACCATGTACTGTCTACGGCTCGGTGAATAACAATTAACTGTATTGTCGGGACTTTCACCTTGATTCTTGCTCACAAAGAAAAACTCCGTCCCATCTGAAATTTATGATATAATTGATTTTTTTTAATTAAAAAACTAAATAAATTACTTAATCATATTATATATATATATTGTGTATCAGATTATATATCTGTATATAAATTAAACAAAATAATTTAAAGAAAAAATGACAAATGTAAATATTTTATAATAATTTTATTAACTTTCTTAATAACTCTGCAAATGTCAATCATGTTATATACTCCAACTGTTTTATAATGGATTTCAACAAGTGAAGTCGTGAGGAGAGAGTTACGCAGTCGTTGATTGATTAATGTTCAATTAAACCATTTCAATAAGTGAAGTCGTGACGAGAGAGTTACGCAGTCGTTAATTGATTAATGTTCAATTAAACCATTTCAACAAGTGAAGTCGTGATGAGAGAGTTACGCAGTCATTAATTGATTAATGTTCAATTAAACCATTTCAACAAGTGAAGTCGTGACGAGAGAGTTACGCAGTCTTGATTAATGTTCAATTAAACCAGAGACATAATGACAAATTAAATATATATGCATCCACTTCACATAAAGCACACGCTATAAATAATACAAACCAGCTAGAAGTCAAAAATAGCAGTCTATCGAAATAAACAAATTTACAGATTGAGTTTCTTATTGGGCGCCTGCTGAAGCAGGATCAAGTTGTAAGTACAAGCTAGAAGGAATATGGATATAAGAATGGAAAGACAACCTATAATAAACGAAACAAATATACATATGAAGCTTCTTATTAGGCGTCAGTTGCAGCAGGATCAATCTCAAAGCGTTCAGACTCAGAAACACGTCGCTTGCAGAGAGCGATGAAGGCTTCAGCTTTAATGTCAATCCCAGGCTCAGCCGCTCCCCAACGACCCCTGTCTTCATCACTGTGCCACACTTTACGAGCCTTCGTTCCGTCGTCGTAGGAATCATAGTAGCCTTCTCTGTTCTTCTTGTTGGACTTGAACATGCTGAAAACTGACATGAACCCCGAAGATGACTTCCTCTGCCTGTTGTTGCTGCCTCCCATGGCTGTTTGTTTTTGCTGTATCTTTGTGTGAGGAAGAAAGCTGAGATATATGAGAGCTTGTTTCTTGGTTTTGAATTGAAGTATGGCAGTGTGGTAATGAATTTATAGGGATGCTTGCTACGTAAAACTTCCCAACAGCGAAGAATCTCATGACTGGACTGATGAAGCTGACGTGGCAAATTAAGAAACGATGGTTGTGGTTTGGTGGCCAGTGAATTGTGAAAGGGATCGTTTACCACTTTGACCGTATAAAGCCCCTCATTTGTTTCGCTTTAGACCATAACAATTATGTTTGTTTAATTAAAAGGGCTTGGAAGTGAAAGTCTGTTTTACTTTTCAACTAATGACAGTTACTGAATCAAGAAAATTAAGAGCTGCAGAGGGACGAATATGTTCTGTTTAATTCCCCTTTCACATTATTTTTCTGATTGTATTATGTTCATAATCAATTTGAAACTTATTTAATTAGACCGGACCAAAATGTCCTATTCTCTTGTTTCTTTTTGGAGCCGCCTTTATGAATATTTTTTACTCTCTTTATTCCTTCCCTAATCATGAGTTACCACCTACGTGCCCACCAATTCTTCCTTGTTTGGGGTAAACAAATTAAGAAGTCTTGTTGATTAATATAGAATAGCCTGCTGACAATACAGTGTTCCACAACGCAGAATTTTCAAAGGAGCTTGTTTTGGTCTTAAACACGAACTAGCGGACCAAAATAATTAACCCCAAGAAATTCTCTTCAACTAGCTCGCAATTACTAGCCCAACAACGAATATCTAGATACAACCCCATTGAGAAACTCCGTACGTACGTACATATAGCAGCATAAATATGAAAACAAGACCCTTTATTTTGTACACTACGTACAGATCGATCCAATCGGCCTCCTGTGTGTTGTGTCCCAAAGTTTTATATTTATTTGTCACATTACTGTAAACCATATTGCTTTACCGTATGCTGTGTGTAAAGACTAAAGAAAATGTGAGGATACATTGAGGGAAGCAAAATAAGGGGGTTGTCTTGCTTACAGTGACCACGTACGTATAATCTCCGTCCTTCATTTTTTACCAAAAGCTAATTAATGATACAATGATTGTTGCAGGGCTTTAATAATATTACACAGGAATAACGGGCGATTCCTGACCATCCATAGTTACGTTGTGGGCTATACATTAGTATTGGTTTCGCTTTTTCTAAGATACCTCCGGCTCCAGGTGACTTGCTTAATTTGGATGGTTTCTATGGCTTCCTTTCCCATCCTTTGTTGATTTTAGACCCTCCAATAATACTTCGCCTTTTCTTCTATGGTCACTTCCATTGCATGGGCACCATGTTGAAAAATTTGTTATTCCGCCACATTCAAATTTAATTATCTGCCTCTGTTTTTCTTCTTCTTTCTTATATCTTCCTCCCCTCCATCACTCATACTGCAACTGCAACTGCAACGAGAGATTTCTAGGGTTGTTTTGTCCTCCTGTTTCATGCATGCATGCATGATCATTAATTAATATAATGAATACTTATCTCTTATTCACCACGTACCAAAAAAGTATTTAAATAAATGCAAGGAGGTCAGGTCCCAACCAAAAAAATAGATGGAGGGCCCCTCCAAACAGAAAATATATACATACATGTACACGTAAGATTGAAAATCGAAATATCCCAAAACGAAGGACAGGACGTTGTGTTAGTCTTGTGCGTTTAAGAAGTTGGGTTGGGATCTGTTGTGGATAGGCGAGAGATAGATGAAGGAATGAGAAGAAGCATGAGTAGTTAATTGATGTCAAAATAATAAATGAAGAATATATACAGAGAGAGAGCCGAGAGAGATAATATTGAAATCACTTCAAGAGGACGTAGTCGGCGTAGACAATTCCAGGAAGATAAGCAATGATGGTGAGAATGAGGCAAATCCAGAACTCCAGCTGCAATATATCCATCCAATATTCCAATTAATTAACATTACTCACCCACTCACAACACCTATCATTATCATCATCACAATGCCTGTTTGAATTAGCTAGTGTGTTAGACAAACTCTGTAAATTACATTGAAAAATGAGTTTCTACCGCCCAATCTAAATAGAAACAGAGGGGTATGTCATAAATACCTGGAGTCCGAGCTTGAAGAAGACACTGAGCGGAGGCAAGAATATGGCGAGCAGTACGCTAATGCAATCCACGGTCTGCTCTGATCTGCGTCCGTTCCCTCCACCTCCTTTTACTTTAATTTATTTATATTTGTCCAGATCGATCTCACATGCATGCATGCATGAATTCTCCACCCTCACTCTTTTTTCTCATTATCATTATCCCCATTGCCCCCTCCTCTTCCTTCCACACACCTGTCACCTCCCTCTTTCCTTCATCCATTTCATACGTACCCACACCCACAAAGGATAGGCTTCATGGCCCACACATCGTTACGTTGGTGGTATCGATCCAAATATTACGTACACTGTCTATTATTAATATCAGTTTGAGAGAAGGTCCGGCCAGTAAGAAATTTAAATGGGTACGTACGTTGTATGTCTCTGGTCATCACTAATAACCCGCGTCTTCTTTTATGGGAACTATGGATATATACCACCCATGTAGAAGGTGAGTGGCGTCCCTGGTAAATTAAAGCAACATGGGGGGCAAGGGTAAACTAAACATATTTACACGGAACCAAACGTAGATAGGGAAACTTAGACAAGAATGGGTTTAACTTTTTGAGGGAGGTGATGCTAACCAAGTGGCTGTTTGGATTAATGATAGACGTTGTTTTTCTAACGTCATTTATAATATACAATATAGGTTTATAAGAGTAATTTTATCTCGATTTATATAAATATACTTTTGTAACGCCAATTCAAACATGCCTCCTCATGTGGAACCAATGTTATCCATTACTCTAATGCCGTGATGTGGGGGTATGTCAGATGAAGGAAGAGGATTATTTCATTAACCAACTTTCTCCTTATCTTTCATCATTCAATCTAAATCATTAAATTGACTTAATGCGGTTGTTGTGTGGGCAGTTATATTAAATGTATGCTCTAGATTTAAAGCCGATGAGGGACAATGAAAAAACGCCAATGAGATGATTTGGACCCGTCCGCTGGGACCGCGGGAATTCCACGCCTTCACTCCAGTTATTACTATTTGTCCACGTGTATGGAAAAATCCCCTTACCGCTCTCACAAGAATCCAAGTGGCAGTGCGAATTACCCATACCGTGGACCAAGCCATCCAACCCAATCAATTTCCAAGCGCCAGATTCTTACCCCTCTAAGCGCGTCTCTTACTCCCCACTAAATTCACACTCTTCGTTATCTTGGCGCCTCACTGATTACTGATTAGTCCTTATTCCTTCAATTAATCTGCTATTTACCTTCACGGTGGAAAAACCAATCTTCAAATAATTAAACACATCACGCTTGATTAATAGTAATATAATTATGGACGCCCATCTACTCTCCACCCCCTCAAGTCAGGTGAATTTGTTTCAAATCCAATATCTACTCCCTGTTTTAAAGGATTTTTTCCCCCACAAGCAGTGCCCACTTTTTCGATTTATTGATGGTTTTTGTAATTCAGACAATTATCTTTAATTAAACAATTGATGTCTTCTGATATTTTTGGAATAAAGTAATCATTAGGAAAGCTCTACCACAACAAACTTAAAGATAAAATCATAAAAAGGACCTCATTCACAGTGTCATGAACAAAACCATTAGTTTTACACATAATAAGAAAGCCTTTCCATTATCCAACCATTAAGAAAACACGTATTGCGATGATGATAATGATCACCTTTCTTTATTAATGAGTCGCTTCGCTTAATCATTAAATTAAAGTCGAAGCTAGAAAATGATTAAGATTTACTAGTTAAGGAAGAGGGTCATTTTCTTTTCTTTTTTGGTATAGATAGTTCGTTGATAAGTAGATATTTTATGATTAAATAAGTATAGATTAAGATATATTAGATTGAATTTATTAATATTTTATACCTATTTAATTATCTTTATGTACTTATCTATCTTTTAATTAAATATAGGATAAAAGATTATTATAACAAAATCTATTGATATCCTATTTTATTTTTTGTAGGAGATATTATGTGATCTAAGAGAGAGAAAATATAGAAAAGACAATAAGCATCACTACCGAGCAATACATTAAATTGAAAAAGATATAATATAATATAAATATAATATATTATTTATATTATAATAGGCTACTAGTTAGAAAACAAAAGGTGCACATTTAAGACGCGGATGGATTTTGGCATCTGATGGATAAATAGAATGGATTTGGATAAAGCAAGATTTGGATATACACAAAACATGGACCCAGGCCTATATATATGTTAGACGCGAGAAACACAAGACACACATTCTCGACGCAAGAGACGCGGCGAAAGCGAAAGGACGAGACGCAATTCAAGAAGGAAGGAACGAGAAGAGACTTGGAGAATCAGGAAGGATCGCAGCACTGAGACTGAGGGATTCTCCGGGAGTCTTTATTTCTCTTTCTTTATCCTATCATATTTAAACCTGACTTTTATGGATTTTATTATAGCCATGTTAGGCTAGTTTTCTTTAGTAGTTAGGGCGAAGATGAACCCTATGTTAATTTGAGTATTTGTTTGAATTCTCTATTGAATGTTATTTACCATGATTGAATGAATTATATTTACTTAAAGCCTTCTTAAAAGACTGATCACCTTTTAGATTGTCCATAGGTTAGTGCATGACAATAGAGATGTTGGTGCACTTAACTAGAACCTTTAATTCATCATAAAATTGCATGACCTAGACATAGGCTTACAAATTTATGTGATCTTATAATTCCTGGTTTATATAATCTTTCTAAATAATACTAAGACATTAGGTTATTTTCAAAGATAAAGACTAAGGTAGCATCAAGACATTGGGACTTAGTATAATTTTAGAGAATTGATCGTCAGTTATGGGAATAACAATCAATTAGGGATTTAATTCGAATACTTAGAGGAACATAGGGGAATTCTATGCCCTAGTTTGTGTTTTTCTCTATTAATTATCTTTTCTAAAACGTTCTTGAAATTCTTGAAATTCTTGATTCTTATTTTTTATTTAATTATTTAAAACCTTTTTAGTTACAATTCACCCTATTACTCTATTTCACCCAACTAAAGCTTGAAATAACTAATTAGTGGCCGTAATACTATTCCTCGTGGGACGATCTCTTTCTCACATACTTTATTACTTGTAACGATCGGTGCACTTGCCAAGTCGCTATCAAGTTTTTGGCGCTTCTTGTCGGGGAATAGTTTTATTTCAACACTAAGAGTAGTTATTGAAACTCTAGATTGGATTTCTTTTTCTTTTGTTATTTAACTCTGTTTATGCGAGGTACCATAGACAGAATTCGCTTTGCGCTTTGATCCCGAAATTGAAAAGACAAAGAAGGAGAAACTTTGCTCAACGTAGTAAAGGAAAGGCTAGTAACTCTAGTACGGGACCGAACCAGTTATAATGGCGAAAAATGGTGCGATCCTCCTCCTCCTCCTCCAAAAAGACCATGGGCGATTATATGACGCTTTAATCCTGCCGGTGGCAAAAACTAGCATTGTCAATCCAAATTGTGAATGCAAATAATTTTGAAATCAAGCCATCCCTCATAGGCTTGGTTCAACAACGCTCTTTTAGTGGGAGTGATTTAGAGGATCCTAATCGCATATTGAGACTTTTCTCGCAGATTTGTGATACCATCAAGATGAATGGGGTTTACGAAGGGCTATTCGTGTGAGACTGTTTCCTTTCTCTTTGACGGGAAAGCGGGAGCTTGGCTTCGTTCTTGTCCTAATGGAAGTCTCTCCACTTGGGACATTATTACCACAAAGTTCCTAGAGAAATTTTTCCTTCTTCTAAGTATACAAAGTCTGCATCGGACATCCGTTGCTTTACTCAAGGCAATGGGGAATCATATTGCCAAGCGTGGGAAAGATTCAAGGAGTTGCTTAGGAAGTGCCCACAACATGAGCTGCAAGACTATGATCGGTGAGAATATTCCTCAATGGGATGCTTAGTCCTCTAGGATGATGATTAATGTTGCGGCGGGTGGTACGCTAAAAATAAAACTCCGGAGGAATCATTGGAGTTGTTTGAAGATATGGGTCCTTAGAGAATGAAACTGTTACTCCACAACCAAAGAGGGGAGTTCTTCAAATAGACTCTTACAATACAATGTTGGCCCACAATGAGAACATTGCCCAACAAAACAAGGTGATCCAACAACGGTTAGTCATCATTAAACAAATTTGCCTCTTCTCGTGTTTCATCCATCACTTCTCGGCCTCCTTTGCTTTGTGATTTTTGCAAAGGGAACATGCTAATGGAGATTGTGAGGTTTGGTAAGATGGAGAAACAACAGGTTAACTACATGAATAATCCTCCTAGGAATCGGTTTAATCCGTATAGCAACACGTACAATCACGGCCGGAAATCTCACCCAAACTTTTCCTATAAACCTCAAGCAAAGACGCTCGCGCTCCACCAAACCACCACCACCACCGATCTAGAAAAGGCTTTGACACAGCTTGACCCATACCACCACCGAATACATACGGGTTCGAAGCTTTCCGGAATGAAACAAAGTCTTCTCTCAAAAATCGGGAGGCTTCAATCCGAACTTGGAGAATCAGTTGGTCGATTATCAAAGCAAATAGCGAGAGAGGAGCCAAGGGTCATTCCTAGTGATACGTGTGGTCAATCCAAAGGAGCATTGCAAGGCCATATCTACAAGGAGTGGTATAGTGATTCACCGGTTGAGAAATCTATTCCTGAAGGAAAAATCTAAAAAAGGGGTAGAAGAACATGAAAAGGCTTTAGAAAAAGAGGAGGAAAGGTGAGAATGATGATGTCAAACGGGTTCCAAAGGAGATAGCTACAAAGAAGTCTCACACTCCTTCTTATGCAAAACCTCCTTACCCCCAAAGATTGAAGCGAGATTCGGAAACAACGGTATGCCAGGTTCTTTGATATTTTTAAGAAACTATGATTAACATTCCTTTGCGAAGCTCTTGAAAATATGCCTAATTATGCAAAGTTCATGAAAGATTTGCTTTCCAAGAAGCATAAGTTGCAAGAGGCAAAACGGTGGCATTGACTCAGCAGTGTAGTGCCATTATTCAAACAAAGTTACCACCAAAGCTTAAAGATCCGGGCAGCTTTAGCATTCCTTGTGCAATAGGGAACGTCAATATGGGTAGAGCACTTTGTGATCTGGGAGCGAGTATAAATTTAATGCCCTTGTCTATTTCGAAAGCTCTCGGCATTAAAGAGATGAAGCCTACTATGATGTCGTTACAGTTGGCGGATAGGTCCATTAAGAAGCCAGAAGGTGTCATTGAGGACGTGCTTGTGAAAGTGGACAAATTCATCTTCCCGGTGGATTTTGTGGTTCTTAACATGGAGGAAGATGCTTGAACTTCCTTTGCTTTTGGGAAGACCCTTCTTGGCTACTTGCTAGAGCGGTAATTGATGTAGTTGAAGGAAAAATGGAGTTCCAAATGAATGATGAGAAAGTCACTTACAATGTGTTTCAATCCATGAAATACCCGGTGATAATAGTGACTTGCGCCTTTAATTGATGTAGTTAATGAGGTCATTCAAGAAAATATTTTTCAAGAAGGTTCGATGAGTCTATGGAGGATGATCTTGCTCAATTATTACAAGTGGAAGAAGAGGTTTCGCGAGATGAGAATTCGATTTACGGAGTTAAGGAAGTGAAGAAGAAGGATTATGATGCACCACATGTTACTCCTAAGGTGAAACTAAAGGAGCTCCTTCTAATCTAAAGTATGCTTTTCTAGGGAAGGATGACACTTATCCCATTATTATTAGTCTTTGAGTTGTCACCTATCGACGAAGAGAAGTTCTTTGAAAGTTTTGACTACCCACAAGACGCAATAGGGTGGTCTATATCGATTTAAAGGGATTAGTCCTTCATTTTGCACTCATAAAATTCTTATGGAGGACGATGTGAAACCGGTAAAGCAGCCCCAGGAGGAGACTTAACCCAACTATGAAGGAAGTGGTGAGAAAGGAGGTGGTGAAACCGTTAGATGCAGGTATGATTTATCCTATCTCTCGATTCAAAGTGGGTTAGTCCAAGCATACGTAGTAGAAGAAGGGTGGAATCACGTGGTGCGAGAATGAGAATAATGAATTGATACCCACTAGAACTGTTACGGGCTGGAGAATGTGTGTGGATTATAGGAGGTTGAATGATGCCACTCGCAAGGACCACTTTCCTTTGCCATTCATGAATCAGAAGCTTGATGATGCTTTGTGGGCGTACCGAACGGCATTCAAAACTCCTATTGGCATGTCACCGTTTGAGCATAAGGCGCTTTGGGCAACTAAGCTGCTGAATTTTGATGCTAAATCTGTTGATGAAAAGAGTTTACTTCAGTTGAACGAGCTTGATGAATTCAGAATTTTTGCATATGAGAGTGCTAGCCTCTACAAGGAAAGAACCAAGAGATGGCATGACAGGAGGATTATTCCTAAAGAGTTTCATCCGGGACAGCAAGTACTACTTTATAATTCTCGTTTGAAACTTTTTCCAGGGAAATTGAAGTCTAGATGGTCAGGACCTTTTGTAGTCAAAGAAGTCACACCTTTTGGTGCAATTGCCATTGCACCAATAGGTTCAGATGAAGCTTTTAAGGTGAATGGGCGAGATTAAAGCCTTACCATGGTGGAGACATTGACGGAGGAAGAACCTGTGGCATTGGAAGTTGAGAATTAAGTCGACATAGTCGGTCAAGACTATAAACCAAGCGCTTCTTGGGAGGCAACCCAAGGGTTACTCGCTTTCATTATTTATTATTATTGTGTTTTTCTTTTTCTTTTTTTCTTTTCTTTTAGTTTTATTCAGGTTTGAAGATGATCACTCCTCTTGTAGGCTGCAAAGTCGGCTTGTGCACTCTTCTTTTAAAATTTGAAACATCATGAATGGTACCGGAAAAGCACTCCACATCAAAATTAGAAGCCTAAACCAGGGAGTACTAGTTTCTTTCCTCTTTATATTTTAGCAACATTGAGGATAATGTTTGATTTAAGTGTGGGGGAGGGATATAATTTCTTTGGTGATGCTTGTCCTTATTTTATTTATTTTTTAAGAATTTAATATTTGAGATTTTTGCATTGTTTAGGATTGACCTTAACTTTGAGCTTTCCCCATCTTAGAGAATATTATCAAGTCAAACATTAAAATAGAAAAGAATGTTTCAATTAAGCCTCTAAGCCTTGAATTTTTGTAGCAATCTTGAAATTAACTATGAGAATAGAGATTAGTTTGTAGTATGGTCAACAACATTATTAGTTTATGAATATTTTGCTACATGATTTCTTTAGAAAATTAGATGATGATCTTTGCTAGCTAAGTAAAACTTTTGTATCGGAAATGACTCGGAATGAAAAAAGAAAAAAAAAAAAGAGAAAGAAAAAGAAACACAACTCCAATGACTTCTCTAGACCGCACTTAGTAACCGGTCTTCCGCATCACCCATATGCGGGGGTCGCGTCAAACGGTAAAGTCCAAGAGGGTTATGAGTTGGGCTAAAAGCCTCTTGAGGTGCCCGTTGAGTAAATCGAGTAACGGTCCCGCATCACCCATGTGTAGGGTCGCGTCAAAAAGGGACCTACAACGGCTTAAGAAAAAAAAAAGAGAGAGAGCTATGTTTTACCTGAGGATCCCTAAAAAAATAAAAAGCTTGGTTTAGTGGGGGAATTTGAATTATTTTTTTTGGAGAAATTGAGTAGCGTAATATTCTTTTACTAATCTTATTGTTGAATTTATTGCGTGCCGATCCTTTGATCATGGGATGTTAAGAGATTATTATGATTGTTTAAGGCTATTGGCTTAGTGACTCATTCTTATAAGACATTAACTTGAATAAAACTTGATGATATGATCTAGGTGTGGTGGTTTATTGCTTTCTGTTTAGGAATTTTATGAGCAATGTTTTGTTCGGATAATGAATTCTATTTCTTTTGCTTTTCTTGAGGACAAACAAATGTTTAAGTGTGGGGGAGTTTGATAAGTAGATATTTTATGATTAAATAAGTATAGATTAAGATATATTAGATTGAATTTATTAATATTTTATACCTATTTAATTATCTTTATGTACTTATCTATCTTTTAATTAAATATAGGATAAAAGATTATTATAACAGAAAATCTATTGATATCCTATTTTATTTTGTAGGAGATATTATGTGATCTAAGAGAGGAGAAAATATAGAAAAGACAATAAGCATCACTACCTGAGCAATACATTAAATTGAAAAAGATATAATATAATATAAATATAATATATTATTTATATTATAATAGGCTACGGTAGTTAGAAAACAAAAGGTGCACAGAAGACGCGGATGGATTTTGGCATCTGATGGATAAATAGAATGGATTTGGATAAAGCAAGATTTGGATATACACAAAACATGGACCCAGGCCTATATATATGTTAGACGCGAGAAACACAAGACACACATTCTGACGCAAGAGACGCAGCAGCGAGAAAGGACGAGACGCAATTCAAGAAGGAAGGAACGAGAAGAGACTTGGAGAATCAGGAAGGATCGCAGCACTGAGACTGAGGGATTCTCCGGGAGTCTTTATTTCTCTTTCTTTATCCTATCATATTTAAACCTGACTTTTATGGATTTTATTATAAATGCCATGTTTGCTAGTTTTCTTTAGTAGTTAGAGGCGAAGATGAACCCTATGTTAATTTGAGTATTTGTTTGAATTCTCTATTGAATGTTATTTACCATGATTGAATGAATTATATTTACTTAAAGCCTTCTTAAAAGACTGATCACCTTTTAGATTGTCCATAGGTTAGTGCGTGACAATAGAGATGTTGGTGCACAAGACTTAACTAACCTTTAATTCATCATAAAATTGCATGACCTAGACATAGGCTTACAAATTTATGTGATCTTATAATTCCGGTTTATATAATCTTTCTAAATAATACTAAGACATTAGGTTATTTTCAAAGATAAAGACTAAAAAGCGTCAAGACATTGGACTTAGTATAATTTTAGAGAATTGATCATCAGTTATGGGAATAACTTGATCAATTAGGGATTTAATTCGAATACTTAGAGGAACATAGGGGAATTCATGCCTACCGTTTTTCTATTAATTATCTTTTCTAAAACGTTCTTTAAATTCTTGAAATTCTTGATTCTTATTTTTTATTTAATTATTTAAAACCTTTTTAGTTACAATTCACCCCTATTACTCTATTTCACCCAACTAAAGCTGAAATAACTAATTAGTGGGCATATCTTATTCCTCGTGGACGATCTCTTTCTCACATACTTTATTACTTGTAACGATCGGTGCGACTTGCAAAGTCGCTATCATTCGTCCCGATATTGGTATCACTGAGGAGAAAGGGAGAATTCGTATTACCTTTGAATTCTATGTGAGCTCAACCCTTTTCTGTTCATCTATTCTGCTGCAAGCCATTCGCTGTCTTCCTGATTGCCTTCTCCCCTGCTTTGACCGATGCTCTACTATTAATCATATTGTCTTTTACTTTTTAATGTTGTCCTGGTAATGACTTTGCAATAAGAAAGGAGGATTTTGTTTTGTTGATTACAGTCATGAGCTGTCTTATGTCTCCACTCCACTCCTACTCCATTTCTCCTTTTAAAATAAACAGTGGTTGCCTCAATAGTGGGAAGTTTCCATGTCTTTCCTGAATTCCCGTGTCAACATAGGATGCTGGAAAGTGTGCAATGGCTTGAAGCGTTTTTGAGTTCAATAGTATTCCTATCCAACATATAATGCCTCTCTGTATGACTTGTACCAGATGCCAGGAGAGAACCTTGTTTCCGAAGACTTGAGCAAAACCATGTGCAACTGATCAATCTTCCTCGTAAATTCATTACCATCTGCTGTTAAAATCTCTTCATTCCTCTCATACAATTTCCCTTCTAATTCTAATTAACTCTGGTTTTGCGGCGTTGAATGCAGACCTTAGAATGATTTTCTTGAGCTGGTTTAGGAAAATGGTCAGATTTCAAACCAAGGCCAATCCAGCAGAGCAAAACGGAGCCCGACTTCCAAGAGTTTACCATCTCACACTCACAGAGCCAAGATTCGAGACAAAGATGTAGTAAATGCCATCGACATCCAGATGAGAAAGTTCGGGGATATAGACTCTGGATTGAATGATATTCCGATGTCAGTACCAACCGGTGAAGTTGATTTGAGCCCAGATGAAGGCACGACTTCTTGGTTGAATTATACCCTAGATGACTTCTTTCAACATGACTATAATTCTGAGTTTTTTCATGAACCGATTGGGGACACTGTAAATGAGACCCCTCCCTCGGTTAATCATTATCTAAGGGATAAAAAACATAACTGTAATCGGGAATTTAGGGACTGTCAAAATAATCCTTGTAGTGCCACCCAGCATTCACATTCCAGGGAAATCACCAAGATTCCATCTACCTCTGGTGGTTTCTCTAGCTTAAAGATGCATAAGAATGACCCGATAACACCTAGTACCAGTTCCACTTCCACCATAATCAACTTCCACCACTTTGCAAGACTTGCTTCTAGCGTGAAAGCCAATCTTCAGAGCATGAGTACGATGTCTGGTTTATCTTTAGCAAGATCACAAAGCATGTTACATATGAATAAAGGTGCTGCCACAACTAGCGGCAATCCTCCTGAATCAGCCTTTGTTATTCCCAAGAGTGAACATCCAGGGGAGTCAAATATGCACTGCCAACAGGCGTTGGGTTCCTTCAAGTATGATTCGGAAACGTTGGAATTGAAATCTCTGGAACAGAAAGGCGCCACTTCTGAACAGTTAAATCATGCCCGCAAAGAAGATACCTTCAAGGATGATCAGACTTCTGATCAAGTTCTTGCTGAGAGTGGCACTAAAGGACATACAACTCATGAAAAAAGCATAGAGCAGGCAGTTGCCTCTTCCTCTGTTTGCTCTGGCAATGGCGCGGAGATGTTTTCAGACAACTCAAATCAAAATTTGAAGCGAAGAAGTCGAGACGCCGAGGGATCTGAGGGTCACAGTGAAGTAATTTGTTTTAGATTTACATTGATAAACTTCTATACATTCATTAGGTGTTTATTACATTATGCAAATATTTTCTCCATATCTCATTGGGAAAAAAATATGTGCAGGATGTTGAGGAAGAATCAGCCTTTGCCAGAAAGGCAGGTCCTGCACGTGGAGGTACAGGTTCCAACAGAAGCCGTGCAGCTGAAGTGCATAATCTATCTGAAAGGGTCATCACGTCATTTTCTAATTATGTTTTACTAAATATAGAAAGCATATTTTTTTTCTGAGTTTGTGTCCTGTGGTCTATCGTTTATTTGATTAAAGAGTATTCATTTTTTTTGGACTTATGTACACAGAGGCGAAGAGACAGGATCAATGAGAAAATGCGTGCTTTGCAAGAGCTCATACCCAATTGCAACAAGGTTTGACTACTTCTTTTCTCATCCTCGCTATGGTCACTTGTATTGCTTCATAAATAATGGAATGATCTTGTTTCATGATTCTGAATTACAAAAAAAAAAAAAAACAGGCTCATCAAAGTTTGTTCAAAGTTAAAGTATGATAAGATTTCCAAAGTTTCAGTTATAAGTGCTCTAAATGAAGCTCTCTTTTTTTTTTTTGGGCGCCGCGGGGGGTGGGGGGGGGGGGGGATTTCAGCCCTCTGTTAATGTATGAAATGTGATGTTTCATTGAGTGAATTCATACTTGAAATTGCAGAAGATCAATTCCCTAAACATAACTGATTAAGCACACACAAACACATGATTCGCCATGCTCTTCATAGACTTGGCTGACTTCTTACTTGAAATATAAGGTGGACAAAGCTTCAATGCTGGATGAAGCAATTGAGTATCTGAAGACACTTCAGCTCCAAGTTCAAGTACTCTCTCTCCTATACTCATGATCAAATCTCAAACTTCTTATTGGATGGTTCAGCAAGAGTATAAGATCATTTCTTGTCTCTTTATGCAGATGATGTCAATGGGAACTGGTTTATACGTACCTCCAATGATGTTACCCCATGGAATGTAGCACATGCATTCACATATGTCTCCATTTCCACCTATGGGTGGTTGCATGCCATGGTTAGGAATGTGATATGCTATGAGGATGCCTAATATGAGTAGTGGGTGTTCTAGATTTCCAATGATTCAGGTGCCCCAAATGCAAGGAACTCACATTTCGGTTCCCTCTATGTTTGGGGCCACTGCTTTGCATGGGATGGCAAGATCAAATCCTCAGATGTTTGGGTTATGTGGTCAGGGATTTCCTTTGTCAGGGGCGCCTCTCATGAACCCATCAACTTTGGGACTAAATGGCAGTAGGACAGCTGGAATCACGGACGACATGGATTCTGCTTCAGCCTCTGGCTTGAAGGGTCCTATACAAGGCACTGGTGGCAGTAACCCAACAAGGGATATTTCTACCCAGGTCTGTTCTTTGACTAGATTCTTGAGGTTTGAAAGATAAATATGTATTGGGACGGTCGTTCACTATTACATAAAAATGCTTGCAAGTTGACTTATTGTGACAAATACTGATAAGAAACTACTTGAAAGGGCGGAGTTGATAAGAAACTACAAATAGTAAGATGAAGTTTATATATATGTTAATAAGATGGTGATAGACGATAGTTACCTGCTAAGCAGTGGCGGACCCAGAAAATTAATCAAGGGGGGGCATCGGTGGGTAGTGGCGGGAAATTCGGGGTTCGGGCGGCGCCGCCGAATTTTTTTTTTTTTTTTGGAATTTTAAATCATTAAAAAACAAAAAAAATATAAATAAGAAAAAAAAAATCAAAAAAATCATGAAATCAGTGAATACTAATGATGTAATAAGAGAGCGATTATTTTACAAACGCATCACTTATAAAAGCAAAACTAAGTCTTATTAGAAATGCAACTACATAAACTATAATGAAGGGTGGGACTCAATAAGTTCAAATACATATATTTTAATAACAAAAGTATATTACAATAAAAATAATTACAATGTCATCCTTCTATCCTTATTTTTTGAAATCTCATCATAATTGTCTTATTATCAATCTTTATCAAATACATCTTTTTCAATATAAGACACTCAACAATCATTCAACAATTCATCCCCCATTCGATTATGAAGTGCAGTCTTAATGTATTAAAGGTGGACATTTAATTTAAGGGTGGAAAAATCATGCAAAAAAAAAAAAAAAAAAACTCAAATCACCAATTTAAGGGGGGGCACTTGCCCCCTTATCAACTATGTAGGTCCGCCCCTGCTGCTAAGGCGATAGTTTTGCTAAACAACTGTTGACGTTAGTGAATTCCTTTGATGCTAGTGTGAAGCACCAGATGTTGGATTAGAGGAATCAACTTTTGCACGTTATAGTGGTCATGCCCAGGATGGTGATGATAAGGGAATTGTCAATCCTGGCCAGAGAGGATAATCTTGTAACGAGTAAAACCTGTGTAAGTATACCCGGACACGCGTATACATATACATACATACATGCAAACACACACGTACACATATATATATTGAAATTTATAAGCTAAATAACCCAATGAAAAAAATGACTGTTGGGTTGTACTTGCAGGTCATGAACGATGCTCGGCATTGGTTGAAAGGAGATAGATAGGAGATTTTTCTTTTTCTTTTTTTGTTGTTGTTGTTTTTATTTCCCCTGGAAATGTTGAGTTTAGATCTTCTGTATGTGTCTCATCTCTGCAAGTTCGGCTAAGAAGTATATCACAGAGGATTCCCATTCCCGTACCTTTGTTAAGCTGCTAATCTTAATAAAAATTAGCTTTGAACTGTGAAAGCGGCAAAGTAAATATAACAGCAGCAAACGTCCCGAGTCATCTATTTCAAGTTGTTTTACTCCAAATTTATATCATCACCATTTGATACCAATAAGTCCAAAATGTAGCATACCCCATAAATAGCTGGGTTCATTAACCCCACCATTTTATTTTTTAATATCAGAACCCGGATATGCTGTCTTGTTCTGAGTGATATTCTCGCTTGGACAACGAATTAAGTAATAAATAATGCCATGCCATACTTTTAAGTTTTAACAAACCCATAGAAATGTGGCTTCCATGACCTTTCTTTTTGCAATAGTAGAAAAATAATGACAAGGGACATGGTCTCGTTAAAGACGAGTCCGGTTTCTCTCTTTTTCCTCTTTCTGCCCATCCCTCATCATCCCTAAATTCAAGCCGTTGAAATCTTGATCCAAGGGCCCAGAACTATTTTTGAAAAAACTGCACGCGGTAATTTGTACCACGCGCGGTTTTTTCAAAAATTGTTCTGAACCCTTAGATCAAGATTTCAATGGTTCGGATCAGACTGTGAGGAATGGGCAGAAAATTGTTGATGAGAAAATCCTCTCCCCGTTAAAGACATATAAAGTGAGCATAAACGTACAATCTCCATGTCACGGTTTCTATTTCTATTTCCATGACGATCCAGCAAGTTTATGTTAATGGTCTGGGCTACATATAAAGCCCAATTACCCTATCGGGCCCAAAATATGGGCGTTGTTTCCAGTTTCCACTAATCATAGCCAGGTGCGCGACCCGGGTCAGATTCGGATTAGTCAGAGCGAAGCTCTGGATATCAGATGGGCAACCAAAAAAAAAACGTACAAACATGAGACTTGATAAATTCTCGATAAAAAAACGGAGATGGAATTATGTTTAATTGAATAGTCAAGTCTCGCGGGTGGAATATAATTTGGATGAATGATGTTGTCGAAATTAGGAAGTGAGATAGTGGTGAGTGATAGGATCAAGATTGCGTGTTCAATAAAGGCCGAGGCAGTTTGAGGACAGGCAAAAAAAAAGTAAATAGGATATGCCAGATATGGCCTAACACTACAAATCCATGCTTCTGCAAAATTAGGAGCTAGCCACTTGATTTCCTTCACCCTTGTCCCTTGCCTCTAGTTCTAGTATATTATTGCTTGCTTCCAAAATTCTGATACACAGGCCTATCACAACTGATCTCATATCAAACAATCCTATTACTCTTTACATCTACTTCCATACTTTTGCAGGCACACTTGATACATATTATTTTAGCTGGAAAAAAGAAAAGTTCACGGGGCAGCTCTTCATTTTCACTTTTCAAACATAGGCTCCAGCATAGTAAAGTAGAGCTCAAGAAACTATCAATGCATAGAGAGAATCCATGAATACCAGTGTATTTTCCAAATCAGACTGTAACCAAGAAAAGCAGGAGAATCTTTGCATTAACTTTAACAGAGTTTGACATTTGTTTTTAACTTTAAGTGAATATGAAGGGGAGGTAGCCGCGGAAACAAAAGATAGTGACACAGTGTGGAAAAGGGGTCACACAGGCATGTTGAGGAGAGGACACAAGCATTACGGATTGTCTTAGAATTAACAATTTGTTATTATAAAGTAACAACCAAATACAGGTGCATGGATGATGGATAAGACGTAGGGCTGTCTCGTGTCTGGCGCTGTTTCTCCTAAAACTCTTCTATTTTTTTCTTCCTTTGGGGCGAGTTTAGGTTCTCCATTGAGAGATGGACACAAGGCCTGTGAAAATGAAGTCCGGCACTGGAGCAAATGCCTAAAGAGAATCTTTAACAGTTGATTCAGAGTCACAATGCTCTCTCTCCCAAAATTACAAGTAATGATGCAAATAGGGTGATAAATTTGACTATCATTTCCCACTAGCTAGCTTCACAGAGAAAGCAAAAGCAATTGAGATGTAATTATTCTAACAATGGGGTAACATTGCAACCGGAGACACAGCCTTTGATAATTGTTTAAGGCCTTTTGCGACATGTTTCTATGTCATGAAGCAAGAGAAGAAAGAAAAGCTCCGTTTGTGCATGTATTATATATAAATAACACAGTTAGATGGAAGCAAACCGGTTGAGAATACAATAAAATAAGGAAAGGGGAGATAATGAAAGAAGAGTGGAGGGAGATTCAGACTAGGGAAACAATAATAAAGTGTTAGATGTTAATCTTCCAGAAAGGGAAAGCAACGACGTCATGACAGAGACGTGTGCGTAGATGGAAAAATCAAAGATGCATGTGTCTGTGTTTCTACTCCAATCGGCCTTGATGGCCCAATTAAGAAGCCATCTATTCCTCCATTACATTAACTAATTATTTTATGTCTTCTCAGAATCTAACCCTTTACCTTACAAACCCTTTTTCTCCATCCACCTTCCTTCTCCATATTAATTTATTCATTACTCTTCCCCACTTTTCATCATTTCATTCTACTGTTTCCTTTTTTTGTATGTCTGCGAAAAAGAAAGAAGTGCATAGTATCAATCAATCTAAAAACTATAAGTAAATAGTCTGTCATTAATTTTCATGCACACCAGTGCCAATGTATCCAATGGATCGTTATATTAACGAGAACCGAAGAAGACTTTGATCATGTTAAGGAGAACCAAAGAAGCTATGGAAATTGAAGTTAACTCAAAAAAAAAAAAGTTGAAAGTGTGTTCTCTGCTTGAAGTGACAATGCTATTGAGACATCTGAGGGATAATCATTACTGTGGGTTTGTTTAAGGGCTAATTCACTGCAGCAGCTTAACTAATGATTATTTCAGGGTTGGAAGGTTTGAGAGAGAGAGCATATCAGTGTTTGAAAATAAAAAAAAGTTAACATAGTGGCAGTGGTTACAACTGTTGCTACGTTTCCAAGCAGCTTATTTTATTAATTTATGTCAAATATTTGGGAATTGACAGCTATTAATATCCATTACACTAAGCAAAAAGAGGTCATGAATTGAAATCAAAATATATATATGTGTGTGTGTGTGCGCCTCTTTCTTGTCAATTAGTTGTCTGTTACATTTATAATTAGCTGCTGAAAAGATGTATTTAAGGATAATGCAGACGCATCTATCACCAATATGTTTCAAGGGCAAGAGGATTGTGTTTCCCTCATTTTATTCAAATGCCTTTTCTTCATTATTACGATCTTCCCTATCTTTCACTTTATAAATTCCCCATCTCCATTATAGTTCTTCCTCTCACTTCAACACTTTTCAAATCATACCCTTCACTTTACGTGGAAATCTCATCCTTCCCACTCCATCAAAATCTCAACTTGGTAGATGTTCTGTTGTACCAATTCATGTTTTAGCTTTATGTAATTCCTGGTCTTAGTTGAAAACTGTTACTAATTACTCTGTATCGCTTGTGTTCTTCTGGTTTGAGATAGACAGTGATTTGAGCCAAGCGAGGACAAAATTCCTGCTGTATCTCAACAATAGTAACCAATGGTTTTTCCGAAGACTTTAAATCATAACTGAGTACAAACAAACACACGCGCACAAGGGGGAGGGTTTGTTTAATCAGCGTGTGTAGCAGCATGCATTGGACTTGGACCTAAACAAATAATAAGCTGAATTAGAGGGCGTAATATGGTCCTACCAAGATTGTTATCACATATTCTAACACACAATAATGCCACACACAAATTAAAATCCTTTTATTATCAAGTTTTGCCTTGCCGTGGGACCAACCCCACCAAAATTACATACCCACCCTTCCCAAAGGAATCAAAGCTTACCAACTTGGGAGACAAATACTCAGCAAAATGAACAGGTGATTTTGGATGAGATTTGTCCCAACTCTTGTCTCCCTCTGTTTTATCATTACCCTTCACAATTACTGTGGCTGTAAACTATGTATACCTTTAGACCTTTGTATTGCCTCTTGCCTGGATTATTAATTATTACCCTGATTTACAATCTGTTTTATTTAAATGCTTGTATATTATCTTTATTCGGCTACGGAGGATTTCATCCATGCATTTTTTTTCTTGAAGAAACCATTTTAATATTCGCCTGAAACTCCCCCAGATTACTCTGTTCTGGCAGCGAATATTTCCCACTTCATTCATTGATAATGAGTTGCCAAGTTTGATTTTTTCCCCCCTTAAAAGAGGTTAAAATATTGCAATTTGGTAGCTTCCAATCATTAGTTATCAGAGATTGATTCCCCAAACACGGACATCAATGATTCATTTCCCCGGAGAAAAAAAAGAAAGAAAACGAAAGGGATTATGGAAAAACAGAGGATCAATAATAAAGCTGACCAACTTCAATTTGATCACTTGATTATTAAAGAACCAAAACTGATTATTTGCAGTGAAACTCCAAATGACAACGAAGCCGACATATATTATTAACGTACAGAGGCAGAGACAAATTTACAAAGGTTCCAGTTTGACTTCACTTAACAGCTCATTGGGAATGGGAATAATAAGATAAGCTTTTAAACGCATGATGAGGTATGGAGTATGGAGATTACAAAGCATCTTCCATGGAGTTTCTTTTTATAATGGAGTCATTGTTTACGCCACGGAAACTTTCAGAATGCCTGGACCAAGAGACAGGCTATCCATATTAATGTATTAATATTAAGGAGGCGAAGACACTTCTTTCAAATTATGAACGTGTTCTTGTTTAAGTTAAGCGTTCTTGTTTAAGCACGGACAAGTGACCAGTTTGGATGTTTCTGTGCCATGAATTATATCATTTTAGAGAATATTGTACAATTTGGGCCAACTCACACAGACACAGACAAATGAAGTGATTAATTTATCTATGCCCGCAAATGTTCTTTGATTACTTCTATTCCAAGTTACGTAATTATTGTTTAGAAAAAGAAACAACAAATAAGTTCACACCTTTTTTCAACTCATTTTTTAATTTACAGTTGCTCACACTCATGTTGTTAGACTTTGTTGTCTTGTGAGTTATCCTGTTCTGAAACTATTCATTTGGGTGTTTTAATTATGGAAGTTGATAACTTGTCCTTCTTTAAAGGACGCATAGTAACAAGGTTATTGATGAATTTGCTATTCAAACATGCTCCAATTCAATCCCTCATCATCACCTATCAGGGAATCTTCCGTCTCTGATCTCACAGTTCAAAACCATTCCAAGCATTTAAAATTTGACTTTTTTTTCCATTGAAAGTCAACAGCTTTTTATCAAAACAATTCTGGGTTTTCCCCCCTCATAATCATCTGGTATATTTTTTCAGTTACTGTAAACCATACGTACATACATATATGCAAACTGCAATAAAAGTTTTGACAATTTAAGAGTACCTGCAGATGGTAATAATTGGTGATCCAGATTTGTCTGCTTTCATATATTTCAAGAATCGCAGGCCTCAATAAACAAAGGACAGTTGCATTATTGTGATTGTCGTATTTATACACACAAGTACATTTGTTTATTTCCATTATTAACGATTATTGAAGTGCCCGACCCTTGATATCTTAAAAAAATATTACAACAAAGAGGCTCTGCTTTTATTATCTTTCCACAGTCATAGAATTTGGATAGCGGCAGAGTATTGAAATTTAAGAAAGCCAACGAGCGAACCGGTTGGAACGAACCCCACGAGCGGGGGAGGGCGAGGGCGCGCCCGAGGCCTCCCCCGGCAACCAAACCCCGGCGCCCCAGGCGCCAAGGAAAAAAAAAAGCCAATTGAATGCCAAAGTAACGTCATTTTCAAATTGCCAAAAACACAATCATTTGGGGGAGTTGATTGAATTTTCCAGTATTTTCTAAGGGAAGAAAGTATGAGCCTGCTAAAGATGTGAAAAGGGTAAATCAGCATTTGTACCCAAATGACGAAACTTTTCCAAAGGATCAAGAATTCTGAGAAGCTCAGCTTTCTACTAAAGAGTACGCGGCACAAAACCTATTCCAGGAAAAAGAAAGAAACATATAGCATTTCCTCAATTTCAAAGCATCATCACCAAAGGGAACTAAAGAACGTATATATCATCAATTTTAATGCAGCATCCTTTCTTTGTTCACTTCACTAATCTCAGCCCTTTACTAGCTCTTCACAAAATTACCCTTTTGGCTCACCCTTGGCCTATCTTTTTCTGCCTTCAAATTCCATACAATTTATTATAATTTTACTAGATTGCGTGACACTATGACGTTTTTGTCATTCTCGATAATGACTTCCAAGACTAAGTAGAGTGCATCGTATAGCTGCCTAGATTAGTCACAAAGGACGGTGAAAAACTTCCTAGCTTTGGAGCTGCTGCTTATAAAAAAATGGAGTTAAAATGGATGGATTCTTTCACAGTCTTCCGAGAGGTTGTTGGTTAAGCGCTTTTTTTATTTTTACTGTTAAAACATGAGATCTCTTGAGAAAATAGCCCTCCTGGTGGGACCCAGATGATTATAACATGATTGAATTCACTCTATATATCGTCATATAATTTTGTTGTTGTTATTTTGATGAGAAAGAAATTTGAAAAAGAAGAATATATAAAGGGAGAGGAAGCATGAGGAGGGATATAAATAAGAATTGAAAAACCCATTGGGGCTCAACTTTGTGGAAAGGTTCCTTCTATTTATTTGATTCCCTATCAAGCTGCCATTTTATTTTGGGAACATGCTTGTCAAAGCCCTCCGAAGCCTCCCTTTCTTTGTCTTTCTTGTTTCCTAGAACTCACATAAAAATTCCTTCCTTCCTGCTGCACTATCCACGTAGGTACAATAGATAGATATACTGAGTGTGAGAGCTCTCAAAAAGAAACTGCACATGGGAAGGCACTCATGCTGCTACAAGCAAAAGCTGAGAAAAGGCCTCTGGTCACCAGAGGAAGACGAGAAGCTTCTCGATTACATCACCAAGCATGGCCATGGATGTTGGAGCTCTGTCCCCAAACTAGCTGGTACTGTCTGTCTCTCGCATATTGCACTTGATTCTGTGCTGTGTACAAAAGTTCTCTTTTTTAATCCTTTTGATGAGTATGGCAGGCTTGCAGAGATGTGGGAAGAGCTGCAGATTAAGGTGGATAAATTATCTGAGGCCTGATTTGAAGAGAGGAGCATTTTCCCAACAGGAAGAAAATTTGATTATTGAGCTCCATGCAGCACTAGGAAACAGGTATATACTGTACTGTACCGTA
Organism: Acacia melanoxylon; assembly: GCA_019022615.1. Lineage (NCBI taxonomy): Eukaryota > Viridiplantae > Streptophyta > Magnoliopsida > Fabales > Fabaceae > Acacia > Acacia melanoxylon. The sequence continues at coordinate 9,985,385 of JAFJYJ010000019.1, read as the reverse complement.
CCGTACGTACTCTTAATTCTGCTTTTTTTGCGAATGGATTATAAGAGTATTCATTCATGTGCTGTTCTTGTTTAAATGGTTTGCTGCTGAATTTACCAGGTGGTCTCAAATTGCAGCTCAGTTGCCGGGAAGAACCGACAATGAGATAAAGAACCTATGGAATTCCTGCCTGAAAAAGAAGCTCAGGCAAAGAGGCATTGACCCAAACACTCACAAGCCTCTCTCTGAGGTTGAGAACAACAAGGATAAGCCTTCCTCCGCCGACAGAACCAATCAGAAAACCTCAGGATTCAATGAACACCACTCTTTGGCTCACGAATCAACAAAACCAAAACCTTCACAACTACACCCTCCTCTTCAAGTTTCATCACCCTCCAACTTCAACAGTAGCAACAATAATTGCCATGATCTGTTTCAGGATAGGTCTTCTTCTGATGTTGGAGGCTATTTCTCTTTCCAATCCTTCAACAACTATGCAACAAATCCTGACACCAGTTCTTCTCTTTGCTTCATTCCTAGCTCTACCACTTCCTCTCAGGTTATGTCAGACCTTAATTCAGTTGTGACTCCCACTTTGCTCCATTCAATTTTGCCTAGAAATGCAAATCCCACTCTTAGCCTCCAATCTGATAACAATATCTCTGCCCATATTCATGGTGTTCAGGCATGGGAAGCCACTGCCTTTAATAACAATGGAGGCAAAAACAGTGGGGGCAATGGTGATATGCCATTACAAAAGTACAGCAATAACTTCATAGAGAACAACACTTTAAAGTGGGAAAAGGATTCCCATGTTAACGTGGTACCCTTACAAGCAGAACAGGAAGACATAAAATGGTCTGAGTATCTTAATACCCCATTTTTTCTGGGCAACCAAATCTCATCTCAATCTTTCTACAGTGAGGTTAAACCAGAAATGGGGTTCATGACAGATGAGGCGACTACTAGTTGGCACCATAGTAGTCAGCAGCAACATCCACAAGTTTTCCAAGCTTCAGATATATATAGCAAGGATATGCAGAGATTTTCAGTGGCTTTTGGACAAACGCTTTAGCTTCAGTTCAATGAAACAGAAAGGTGCCGACATTTTTATTATGTGCTGGGGTCAGAAATATGCCTTCTGCGTTCTGACCACAGGTGTGTGCTATAAAATTAATTTTCTTTTTCTCTTTTTTATTTTTGGAAATTTGTAAATGTGTTTGATAGCAAAAGCTAGCTTCCAGCATTATTATGTCACAGTATAATATTTGGGATTGATTCAGGGCTTCTTTTCATTCTGTTCGTCAAACAGAGCAGAACCACTGCAGAATAAGGCCTGTTCTAGGTCGTCTCTAGTTGATTATATTCTTGAATTATCATGGATCTATAGCGTGTAGCTTTTTTTGTTTGTTTGTTTGTTAATCTGTATAAAAGTAACATCATTCTTTGCGTTCGTCTAATTTCAAGCTTCAACATTATTATGTGACATGAAGTTCATGGAGCAATATCGGTGGGAGTGAATAGTTTCAAATCCTAATAACTTTGGATGTCCGGGATTTGTTCTCTCTTTATGAAGTGTTGTAACAGTCCATCCCATCTTTTTTTTTTTCAAGTTGAGAATCCAGCAAAACTTGCATCTTGTTTTCTCCATCAAGGCCTAAATGGATGTCCATCATTGTCTCCTAAAGATGGAGATGACTTTCGCTTTTTGCATCGACGGCTCAAGTGTGAATAATACAAGATAAAAATTACTCTGTCTTCCTTTGGTACATGCACAAGAAATGACTATGGACTCAATTTGAACCTTGTTAAAAAGGAAAAAGAAATAAACAAGAAGAAGATATTTTAGAGGAAGAGTGGATTGGGAGGTGACACGATCGGTACCGTTTTTAGATGATAGACAATGTGGCATAGAGTGGGCCTTATTCCTCCGCCTAGTTCTTCAGCGGATGGGGCCCCGGCGGCCGTGGCCATCCGCTAACCCATGTTCAAACGCCACCAGATTTAAGAGAGAAAGAGAAGGAAATTAATAATTGAAATGGCTACAAGCCGTCCTTCTTGTTGTGTAGAAGCAAGAACCTTCTCAGTTCTCATCCAATAGGACAAGTTTTTCCCTTTTTTTCTTTTTTCAGTTCCCTTTTCTATGTTCACGGAGTGGTAAAACTCAACAGTTTTGGTTAAATAGTCGGTACTCGGGATTTGAAACCTACCGGAAAAACCCAGCAACCAAAGAGATTATCGGACCAGGGTAGCGAAGGTGAAAAAGAAGAAGTAAAGTGGAGTCAAAGTAAATAAATGCATCAGCACACATCAGGGTAACTAAAGTCAAATAGTGCCAAAGCAGTTTCCGTGATAGTGATGCCTTTTCGCTTTCAAGTTTCAATCCTATTCCCTGCAGTGCTAAGAAAATTGGAAATACGAAAATCGTAAACAAGCACGTCGTCTTCTTCCTAGTGAAGGGAAATTAACGCTGAATGGGTTAGGTTACGGAGAGAAGTGAACAATTCTGATATTAGTATTGCCAATTCAGAAATTGAGGACAAAAATCTGGAGCCATACGTACAAAATTGGCTCCCACCCGTTTAAAAGTTCCTGTGCCCATTCAAGAACTATATCCCGTCGCTGTTTATTTATAATTTAATACGCACAAGATAGCGATTGTATGGATTGAAACCCACCCTGCATGCGATTGTATGGATTGAAACCCACCCTGCATTTTTACATAAAATAAAAAATAAAAAAATTCAGCCGGAAATTATTGGGTCAAAAAAATATTTTAGAATCTTGGATGAGTGCTTAAAAAGATTTGTTGGGGCCCCACAATCATCAAAAAAATTAAGATCATTCAAGATCGTACAGAAACACAAAAACGAAGAAATAAGGTCAAATTTGTTGGGGCCCCACAATCATCAGCGTACAGAAACACAAGAAGAAATAAGGTGGTGGCTATTCCATCCCAAGTTTGATTCCCCAATTAATAAGAACTTAGCAGTAGACATTGAATGTTTTTAATTAAGTTCATAACATATATTTTATATGTCAATTAAATATACAGGAAGGAAGGTACGAGTAACAAAAAACAAATAGTTGATGGCGATGAATATATGAATATAGTGATGGGGACAATGATTGAACTGATGATGATGGGCGGTATATATAATAGTGTTGGCAGGAGATTTATTTGTATAAGGTGACAGATAATTTATGAATAATTTTATATCAGAAAGTGGGAGGCTAGTGAGAACAAGTGACAAGTTGAATGTCTCACAAGTATCAACTCACGGTGTGTATATTAGAAGCGCGTCAATTCGCGGTGAAAATGACTGTGTCGGGTGGTAATATTAAATTGAATTCCATGAACCTTTCAGACAATCTTATCTATTCATAATGTGTCTCGTTAAATTTATGGAGAAAATTACATGGACAATGAACTTTCCGTCTATGCAGATATACGAGAGCAATGGGCTCCACATTCACAGCTAATTGATGTAAACTTTAACAAATGGATTTTGCCGGCGGATTACTCGTAATTCTGGGAAGAGAATTTGACCTGATCAGCGGCCTTTGTCTTTTATTGTGTGTTGTTGGAGGATGAATGAGATAGAGACGAATGATGAAGTTACGGTCATCTGAAAACCAGATGGTGGCAAGTCTGATCGCATGGAAATGGACAGTCAATGTCCCTCACACCTGCTCTGTCGAAATACCAGTCTCCCACAGCCGAAGCAATTGCCTGCATATTCTCAAACCATAAACTTGGACTTTATGAAGATCTTAAAGACTAGAGACTAATATCAAAAGGATAAAGATCATGCAAGAGTTCATCTTATCGCATGGATATATCAATTCAATGACCAAACATATTTTCTCCTTCAAAGCAGAATTAGTCATATCAGCAACAGCAAGCAATCACCATTGAAGAGCAAAGAGCCAACATGTTTTCCTAGAAGTTTTCTCAAAGTGGATCTTTTATGGTGAATATCATAAACATAAGAATCATCTAACATTCAGCCTCATTTTTAACCATTGCAGTAACTAGAATCATCTATATACGTGTATCAGCAACTGGTTCAGGATTATATAAATTCTTAGAAAAGGCATACCTTGTTCTTGATGGCAGGGGAATGGGTGGCAAACCATGTATCCTGCCTCTCACTTTGGCAGTGCGAAAAACATGAATTTATGAACAAACCATTCTGATTCGATCTGGAAAAACCTCTAACAGCATTTAGCATTTGATTCCTGAATCCTGTATAAAGCAACCAGTTATGTGCCTTACTTGCCTGAGTGATTTAATTGAGACATATCTGAGCTTCAGAATCCAAATTTGGCATATATCAAATCACCTTGCAGAAAACGCAGCTGCGTTCCAGTGCATTTAGCATAGTTTAATCTGCAATGATCCCAATAGCCATGGGGATCTGCTGATGGAGGAGCCAAGCTGGATTGAATCTAATGACAAGCAGGGAAATGATACACGCTTAGATTAGTCTGTTCTCAATAATCTTTTTTATTTTTTTGGTACAATTCTCAATAATTCATTTAACGCATCATCACTTCTACCGGATACTATGACAGTTTGCTTTAGTAGAAGAGCCAAAGACTGCTAGATGATTGAATTAGATAATTTACCTGCCATGAATCATAGGCTGCATTGAGAATGAATAGGGGGGTTCTAACACTGCCAATCAAGTTCTGCGGGAAAAAGCACTGAAAGGGGACCAAAAAAACAACATTAACAGACTAAGATCAAGCAGCAATAAAGGAGAATTATAATTTTTATGTGTATCTGTTCAAATTCAAATGAAACTTGTATATCATAATTCTTAACAGGAGAGAAGAGAAACAATGGTTAGTAATTACCGAAGTGGGATCAAGATGGTTAGTACAACTTTGAGGCAGATTCTTCTTCACCCCCTGCAATGTTTAGATAACATCTATCAGGTCAAATCATCAGTTGATACAGGATATCTGGCATGTAGCACGTCCTGCTTCTCATTTAAAAACTCAATTTAATTATGACACAGTTTCCGATCAGGTTCAGTATCTATGACCAAAACAGGATTTATCCGACATGATGTTTAACAATCAAAAGTAAAATTGATATTGTAATGGCATATTAGCTTTTGGTTCTAAAGTTGCTGAACCACATACTATTAGCCACTTTTCAAGATGACTTTGAAAGAAATGCCTCTACTAATTTATGATACATCACAAACATTGTATTTTGCAGTTAGACTACAATAAAACTGTGGCCTGAAACCAAAGTGGTACCTGCAACCCTACAACTCCACTGTACATTTTCCTGAGAGTACGCCCACCAGATACATCAACCCTATAATTCCAAAATAGTTTACAATTACTATAACCATGAAGGAACAAATTTCTTATAGTACTGTGAAAAGTCATTGGGAATCAGAAGTATAACATACTGTATTAGCTACTTACGCATCAAGAAATAACCCAGCATCACTAAGACACTTCACTCTGGTAGTCATTGGAAATAGACTTCGAAATTCATCACAGTGAATAATAGTGGCCAAACCACCAGCCGAGCATCCAGTAAGAAAAGCCTGATGCATATCATGTATCATGAGAAGAAGAATCATTTAAGCAGTATTTTGTGTGCGCATGCGTGTGTACTACCTGGTTGGCGTATCTCATTCCCTTTGACATCAATTCTGCTATTGCAGCCAACCAAATACGCTGTCCTCTGAATTGCAGTTGCGCATTCTATCTCAAAAGACAATCAATTGCATTAGTGTAGAGTCAAGTTATAAATATCATCAACAACACTGTCATCAGAATGTAAAAAGGCAAGGACAAAAGTCAGTCATTCTCTACATAATGTTCTTCTCATAATTTTGTTATTAAGAAAATAAAAATGAAATACCCACAGCAAACACTAACAGAAGATTATGAAAATGAAGGTGGTCTTGTTGAGACAGAAATTATAAGGTTAATGCAATGACTAGCAACCAAATTCAACAAGAAACACCTAAAACAACAAAGATTCAGATGACTGGGTGGAGGAAGGAAAAAAATCTAAAAGAATTAGTCATCGATAAGATATAAAAATCTAACCTTATCTTCACCATCCCCAGCAAAAGAGGCACCATCACAATAACGAATCTTCACTCTGATCCAGTTGTAAAAATCTGCAATCACAATGAACTAAAACATGAATGAACGAAGTAAATGTGCTTGGAAATAATATGGAAGAAAAGCACAAAGGAGACAAAAAAGAGAGAACAGAATGTAAAATGTTCTGTGTTCATTCCTTTGAAATGGAAGAGTATATATGCAAAGGGGGGAGATCTACAGGATTATTCTAGAATAATTACAATGAATGAAACAATAAATACATGTATTTGATCAAAACTTATAATTGAAAAACTACCCGAATTATACAAATCATATCAATTCATAATTATAATTAGTAATTAACAATGACCAATCATATCTTCATAATTATATAAAGAAGGGGAAAGAGAAAAGTGGCATTTGATTAGTCCAGGCTGGTAGATCATTAGTGTAAAAACCTGGATTTTGAGCAGCATCATTGCTTAGTATTCCTGTAAAAGGAATCTCCTTTTCCATGAAATGTGATGACCCCCTACGCGTTTTCTTGCGGTAAACACATGTTTTAACATTATTACACCACCCACCTCCCTGCCACATGATTTCACTTAAGCATCAAGATAAGTTTTTCACAGCATATCTGATTTAGCTCGATCAGGGAATGATGATTTAAAAAGGATTTTATGACATTGTGAGAGATGCAAACTTCAGCTATGATTACATGTGGAGTCATATGCTATAACAAAAATTGGATCCAATAACACTTCGAAGATATACTTCCGAGGTGCCAACAAATAAAAGATTGACAATCGTAATATGTTGTTCTTTGACTTTGCAAGAGGTACCACCTTGCATTTTTATTAATTTGCAATACTATCAAAACCAATAAAATGTAATGTGTTAAAATAAAACATTTAGAAAGATAAAGTGGAGTAAGACCTCTAAATTAACAAGCCAGCTGTTTGCCCCTGATCCATATCCTTTATCCAAATGATAACCAGGCAATGACCCATCCAAGCAGACTGCCAGAACAGAAGAAACGCAGAACAATTATTCACATTATAATTTTTTTTTCCCAAAAAAATGAAGACTTCTGAGTCAATATTACCATGGCATACATCAGATTCATTTTCTTACAGCAATTCATATTTTCTTAGTTAGTTAACAATTTGTGTACAAATACATGATGAGATAGGCCTTGATGAACAGATACCGTACTGGAGTCAGCTGGGAGCAAATAAGAACCGAAAAGATGGACAAGGAATGAGATGAAAGGGGAAGACGCAATAGAAATACATTAATATAACAAATTGGTCGAATCAATAAACCAAATCAATCAACGTAAATCTCTCACGACACATGATTACTATCAAGAATAACAGATTTGCGTCAAGCATGCAACACATATATACACAAAACAAATGTCGGGGCTTCAAAAAATAAACCTTCAAGAAAACAGACTAAGAAGCAATAAATAACAAGAAGTGTATATTCTAAGCAACAAAACTATCAATCAATTACCAATTAAAATTAAAAGATGAGCAATGTTCGAAGTCTTCAATAGCGGGCACAGGACGACAAAGATATTTGAATCTGATCCCAATAAAGTAAAGGTTGGGAATACACTGTACCTGCTCCTTTAGAAGCAGCATTTTGAATAAGGGTAAGTCCCACGAGCAGAGGTGTGGCCGAAATGAGGGATGCTTCACGAGACTCCAACAAAGACAGCTCTGTTTCATTGAAGTAATAGCCTACAGAGCCATCGACCCACTGGCCAAAAGCGAGTCCTATTACAATGCCAAGCCACAAAAGGTTCGCCATTAGCTATTTTCTGCAAAGGTTGCTCCGCCACCTTGCATCTGAGAAACGAAAAAGACAGAGTCCGTATTTATAGGCAGCTAGTGGACTTCGGATGGGAAATGCAGGACCTAGTCAGCCATTTTCCTTTTTTGACGATTAGTCGTAGCCCCTCGTAAATTTTGGAGCAAATTGGTGAAAGAGAAATGGATTGTGAGATTGAGATTTGAGAGAATAGGGGGAAGTGTTGGCTCGGCTTTGTTTCGCCGAGGGAGCACTTTTTGAATCAGCATTGGTTAGGGAGGTAAGAGCAGGATGATTATGATTATTACGCGCATTTACTAACTTCGAAACAAATATTATCAACTAAATTTTCTCTGCTCGTCCGGCATGCAAAGAAAAAAATTATTTTCTCGGTCTGATAAAAAAATAAAACATATTTATATTTATATACCGTCCAAATTTTGTATAAAGCTGATGTTGCTAATTTAATTCATAGCCAATATATTACATTAAATTACGTGTTTTGCTGTTTTATTACACGGCTTGAAGTTTGAACAGTATTTTTTGAAAAAGAAATAGCGAACCACCCAGATAAGTGTTTTATTTTATCCGGAAATTATAAATTATTCCCTCCATCTTAAATATGCAAGAAAATTTGTAATGTAAATTATTCTAGAAATTTTAACTTTTATTTAAAATCAAAAGTAGTATAAATTATAAAATAAAAAATGTAAAAGAACGGGGGTTTGTTCCCTTGGTTATGGGGAGGGGGTTTAAATTGTTAAAATTAAAAAAAAAAAAAAAAAATATATAAGCATCAATCTAGATTCTCACATTTCGGTCAAAAACAGACCTAGATTCTCACATTTTTATAAAATTAGAAAACATAAATGGTCATGTATATCGGATTTACTTTTGAAGTTTGTCAACCATTTTTCCAATCAAAACAGTCTATTTAAAGGCATGACTATCTTTGACACTAGAATTCAATTGCTGACGCAACAAGTTTTCGGACAGGGCTGGAGAGATTTATATATCATTGGCTAATAATAACATTGAATTTCATTTTTTTTTCCAGCTTCTTTTTTTTCTTTCTTTCTTTTTTAGAAAATCTCTTTAAAATTCAGACAAAAAAAAACATCAGAAAAATCTTAGAGAAAATTCTGATGTTACCTTCAGTAAGATACTGACAACTCCATTTGGTCCTTTGGGATATGAATTTTTTTATTTTTTTGAATTAAAAAAAAAAAAAAACAAGAGACTCGCGATGAGGGGCCCTCCCCTCCCCCTCCTTTTTTTCTTTCTTTCTTTTTGAGAAAATCTCTTTAAAATTCGGACAAAAAAATGTCTGAAAAATCTTAAAGAAAATCTGATGTTAAAAAGATCTCATTAATAACTCCTTCAGTAAGGTATTGACAACTTCATTTGTGCATTTTAATAACTCCTTGAGACTATTTTGGCATCAGAATTTTTTTATATTTTATTTGTCCTTGGGGATAGGTTTTTTTTTTTTTTTTTTGAATTAAAGAAAAAGACAAGAGACTCGTGGTGAGGGGCCCTCCCTCCCACCCCTCTTTTTTGTCTTTAACTAATACTAGTAGCTAGTCAACAATTGCAGTTGCCTTTGGGTTCTCCGGTCCTCCCATCCCATCGCTGAACACAGATATTGGATACTCAGTTTCTACCTTAATTGACACTCCTTCAATCCCGTGGCCACACGATAATTAGTAAATATATAAGACTCCTTCAAACCAGCCTCCCCCCGGTCCATTTGCGCCGTGCTTCTTAGTTCTTAATTATACATATGACCCCCTCTTCCTCTTACTCCAAGTGAAAACCACGCCAGCCATCACTTTAGTTTTATCGAGTTCATACCCCACATGCAGCCCACAGTAAATAAAATAGCTGCCGTATGTAACGCGTACATATTCTTGTGTTATAAATTTGATCCGCGGCTGTTTTAATTGGGATATCTTTAAACAATAAGTGAAAGAGTGAGCCCTCCAGCCTGTTGTAATAATTAATATAATGTTGCTCCCACAGGCCACAGCAGTTAATATATAATTGCATTATACTAGTATTGTGCAAGTTGATATATATACAGCAGGGTACGTGGGATATATAATTTATCGGGAGGATCGATCACATACATACTGATTCAATGCCTGATCTCCTGAGCGTACCCAGTTTCCATCCAGAGAATCAGAAATTAAAGTTGCTAATATATAACGTAGTAAAAGTCAGAATCAAAGTGGTCCAGTTAGTTAAAGGCAGGAATTGTGTGAAGGACACAGCAGCAGAAACAAGTGAAGGTGTTAAAGATGTAAAGGCAAACTCAGATTTGAAACAATGCAAAGCAACAAAATGACTGTGTACGTAGCAATGTAATGGACGCAATTAACTTGTTCAGTTGATGTTGGTCTTCATCACTTGGTGTCCCCCAGGCCACGTGCATGCATTACACCAGACGCTATGGCAAGAGATCTATCATCTCTATATTTTGATTTGGTCACGTGAGGGCGCATGTGATGTCCCCTCATCAAACATCCCTCTCTCTCCTCCCATTATTATTTCGCTCATTAATTATTCATGCTAAAAGGAAATATCGTTGTTCTCAGATCTCATCACACCCCGACTTTTAATTTATATTTAATAACTCTGCGATTCCCTCATGACATAGCGTAATGTGACTGGCTTTTACTTGAAATTACCCCCCAGCGTCGCTGTTTGTCCATCGACCTCACCTCACCCGTCCGTCTCTGATCGAGTATTAGAAAGTGCACTTAAATTTCTAATACTACAGCGTAGCACATCAATAATGCAGTTCAGGTGGCCAAGGAATACGATTATTTTGACGCAGGATAACTGTTGCTGGTCTGTTTGTTTGTTTGTTTTGCTAGCAGATACGTGGTGCTGAGACACTGGGCCACTAATATTTTCTTTACTGTCCTTTTCAAAATAGAAGTCTTATCGTTAAATTGAATTTCTTGTAAAGCAAGCTGGATCCTTTTTTGTTACTTTAATTTTGTTACACATTCTTAAAAGGAAAAAAGAAGAAGAAAAAGACAGCCTTAGGATGAAGTGGAAGCCAGAGTGGGCAGAAGCAGAAAGATGGAAATAAAATTTCAACAAACGTCATTCACCGAACTGTTAGGCACCAACCATTACGCGGCTTTGCATCCCTCTTTTATAAAGCCACTGTTGAAATATTTTAAAACCAAGTATGAGAGTTTGTTGAAAAAATTTATCCTAATAAATTAAAGAACTTATATGAAGTGTTGTTGATAAAGTTATGACGCAAAAAGTCAATAAAGTAATGTCTTTTTAGTTTATAAATGCGCATATGAAAAATGTGTGGTAATCACTATTTTATGGAAGGTTGTGTAAGTTTTTAAGAAAATTATACATACTATAAAGGTCTAACTTTTCATGGGAAAGTTATTTAAGTGACATGATTCATAAGGGTTCATGAATTTAGCATATGATTATGATTTTAATTAATTGAAGAAGTGTTCCTTCAAAAGTCATTACTTCAAGACATCACTTTATAATCTATAAATACTCTTACGCCATCACTTCATTTGTTACATATGATCAAATATCATAAATTACAAAATAACAATTGATCAAACTCATTATCTTTATCTTTAAGTATACACAAAGATAAAACCAAATTATCACTTTATCAAAACTATTGTTGACTTGATTTGAGTATTGAAAGTGCAATTCATACTTAAAAATCTTTATGGTATCCTGATTCACCTGTCAATACCCACACCTTAAAGATATTATGCATTATTTTCTTCCTCATCCTTGTTTTTCTTCCAACCCCTCTAACAAACGACAATAAACACGTGATGTTAGGAAACTACTGCACTTTCTTTCTACAAGGAGAAGCTTTTATCCCCGGGAGGCTTGGGTTTTCTAGTGAATCATGCAGAAGCAGATGATATCGTGAGTGGATGGAAAGGCTTTTTCGCGAAGAGGAATGCTTGAGCTCGAGAACATAGAAAGGACGACAACCCGACGACGGAGAAAGATGAGGGCGATGAGAGTATGACCCGGTTTCGGTCTTTGTACGCGACGGAGGAACAATATACGGCGTGGTGTAAGCCTTGGATGAATTCACTAATTATCAAAGTTTTAGGTCTGTCGGTCCCAAAACATGTGCTCTTCGATCGGGTGCGGCGAATGTGGAAGCCTCAACAACCGTTAAAGGTAGTTCCATTAAGCAATGAATACTACATCGTGTCTTTCTCGAGCAAACAAGACGAGACTATGCTTTATATGAAGGTCCGTGGATGATTGACGATCACTACCTTCCACGGTACAACGATGGCGACCCAACTTCAACCGTGGAGAGCAGGCACCGACAACGAAGAATTCTTTGTTTGGGTACGGATTCAGTTGCCATTGGAGTTACGTACGGTCGAGTCACTTTGGGCTTGATAGGGAACATGATAGGGAAAATAATCAAGATAGACCGATCAACGTCTATATATGATAAAGGAGCCTTTGCACGTATATGTGTAGAGATTGACCTTCAACGACCCATATTGCGGCGTTTATGGTGTTTGGTGAAACAAAACAGTTGGTGTACGAGGGCTGCGCCTAGTATGTTTTGAGTGTGGGATCTATGGTCATGAACGAAAGTATGTCCAAACCGGATGGGGAGCGAAGTGGTCGAAGAGGCAAGGATGAATGAGAAAACTGCGGGATAGAGCCCACTCATAGCAAGGCGGTGCACGAGGGGAAGGTGAGGAACACTACGAGTAAGGAAGGTGTCTGTCATCAAACACAAGGATCAACGGGGCGACGAGAGCGGCGATCTTAGGATAATCGAATCTGGTGATAATTGTACGGATCCAGATCGGTGTAGTTTTCTAGGTCCTCGGATGCTATTACGCCGTGAGTCTCTCCGAGTTAATAATGGAGTAGAGGGGTTGGGGAGCGTGAAGAGCGGATTGGGGGAGTAAAGTTAGGAGACAAATTGAAGGGAGCTAGTAAAGGTCCAGGGGAGTGCATGTGATGGTGGGGTTTCGGTTTTGGATAAAAAAGGTAGTAGGAAGGACTCTTGATTTGAATAAGTCCAATGCTAATAGTAAGGATATTGTGAATGCTAATAGTAAGGGTGTCGTAAAGGAAAAATCGAATGGATTGTTGTGGGGTCCAAGAGGAAAAAAAGAAGAAAAGCAAAAGACTTTTGGAAAGGAAAATCGCATAAGTAGTAGGCAAAAGTCAAGAAATAAGGAGGTAGTGGATGAAGGGGCCCACTTAGTGGATGTTACTAATATTTTTCTACCCCTACAAGGGCTTACGCCAAAAGAAGTTGTAACCGGGTATAAGTCACCACCTGAGTCCGAATCCAAGGTAGACTCGCCAAAAGTTTCTTTGCGGACTGAGCAGGATCACGTGCTAATTACAAAGCAAAATGAAGAGACATTTTCAGATGAGATGCAGGATGACGAAATGGCTTTGGGGTCACAGGAGACTACTAAGGATCTTGCGATGGATACGGCAGTTCATCCAACGGTGGTATGGCCCCCTCACTCTAACCGGTCTTTATGAATTACATGATATGGAATTCGCGAGGTACGAGCTCGAAGTCATTTCCAAGCACAGGTACGGGAACTCAAAAAACATCATGAACTGAATTTTATGGCCCTTCTTGAAACACGGGCAAACGAGGCTAAGGTCGTAGACGTATTCATAATCTTGGATTTGGTAACTATTCCTATATAGCGGCGAAGGATATAGTGGGGGTATATGGTGTCTTTGGGATGAGGGTCTGTTAAGGTTGAGGTTCTCAAACAACATAAACGGTTTATGCACTTGCAAATTAAATCTCAAAGAACAGGAGACCGGTTCTTAACGGTGGTGTATGCGAGTCCCAACCGTATTTATCGGCGTACTCTATGGTCCGAGCTCTTTCGAATTAGGGAGTCGATGAGAGGTCCTTGGTGTATTAGGGGGTGATTTTAACGCCACGGTGTTTGGCTTTGGAAAGACAATCTCTTGCATCGGCCAAGCTTCCAAAGAGATAGTGAATTTTCCGGTGGATTGAAGACATGAATTTGATGGATATGGGGTTTGACGGACCAAAATTTACTTGGAGACGAAGGAGCACGGAAGCCCGTTTGGATCGTATTCTTGTAAATGAAGCATGGATGCCAAGTTTCTAGATGCCAAAGTATTCCACTTACCACACTATAAATCGATCATCGGCCTCTCTTGTTGCGAATGGAAGGAACTTCTTCACATGAATGTTCGGAGACCGTTTAGATTTATTGCATCTTGGGTTACGCATGAGAATTTTAACGACCTAGTTAAGGAAAAGTGGAACTCCTGCGAAGGGTGGGGGCGAATATTGAGAGGTTTACATTTTCTTGTAGACAGGTGGAATAAGGAAGTTTTTGGGAACATTCAAAAGCGTAAGCAACAACTTCTCCGTCGGCTGAATGGAGTGAATCAAGCACTAACTAGAGGGGGTAATCTCTTGTATTTAGAGGAACTTCAGGAAAAGTTATGGACTGAGCTGGATGAGACTTTGACACAGGAAGCTCTGTTATGGGCACAGAAAGCTAGAGTGAACTGGTCTATTGAAGGTGACCGCAATACGAGATGGTTTCATGCTCGAGCAAACAGAATTTAAAAATAATAGAATTGATGCTATTTGTATTAATGATGGGAATTGGTGTTTTGAAGAGCGGTTGATTAAATCTCGTGCGACGGACTTCTTCTCAAAGTTATTCGAGGAAGAGGTCGGCGATCGCACGACAATTAAATGCGGAGTCTCCTATCCAAAGCTACGGAAATGCATCAACGGGTGTGCAAAGGGAGTTGAAGAAGTGGAGATTAAAGAAGCCTTGTTTAGTATGGGGCGCTCAAATCCCGGGGCCGATGGTTTTAACGCACTATTCTTCCAACATCAATGGGAAGTGGTACGGTATCTTTGTGGTTAAATTTGTCAAGCGATTTTTAGTCGTCGGAGCTGATTCAAGAAGTGAATGGGACTCGCATTGTCCTAATTCCAAAAAGGACCATCCGAGTCCTTCGGAGATCTCGAGCCGATTAGTTTGTGCAATGTCATATACAAGCTGGTTACAAAGGTGGTGGCTAATAGAATGAAATGTTTCATGTCCCATGTTATCTCTCCTAACCAATGCAGTTTTGTGCCAGGGCGTCTTAGCTCAGATAACATTATTGTGGCCCAAGAGGTGATCCACTCAATGCGGACTATGGGTGGGAAGAAAGGGTACATGGCTATCAAGATAGATTTGGAGAAGGCTTACGATAGGGTAAATTGGAAGTTCACCTTTCCGGTGCCTTCACGAAATAAACCTTCCTTTAAACCTTATCAAGGTGGTGGAGCAATGTGTCGGACGGCAAACTTGCAACTATTATGGAATGGTAGCAAGGCGGAGTGTTTTCAATCTTCACGTGGGATACGACGGGGGACCCCTCTCGCCTTATCTTTTTGTTATCGTATTGAGAAACTAGCTCATATGATACAAGAACGAACGGCGGGAGGATTATGGAAGCCTATTAGACTCACGACGGGGCCCACTAATTTCTCATCTGTTCTTTGCTGATGATATTATCTTGTTCACTGAAGCGTCTCTTCAACAAGCGGAAATGGTACGGGAGTGTTTGTCCCATTTCTGCGAGTGTTCAGGCCTTAAGGTAAATACTGCTAAGACCCGGGTTTACTTTTCCAAGAATGTTAATCATATCAGGTGTACGGATCTCAGCACTACCCTTGGCTTTACTCAATCGGCGGACCTTGGAAAGTATCTTGGGGTCCAACTTCACCATAAGAAGGTTGGGAAGGATACTTTTCAGGAAGTGGTGGACAAAGTAAAAGAAAGGTTGTCTAGATGGAAGGCGGCTCCTTCTTGCTTGCGGGGAGGTCGACTCTTATATCTGCGGTCTCTTGACCATCCCCACTTATACTATGCAAACTTCTTACCTCCCTAGTAATGTTTGTGAGACTGGGATAAACGGAATCGCTCCTTTCTATGGGGTAGCACGGAGGAAAATCGCGAGGAATGCATCTAGTAGCTTGGGATGAGGTGTGTAAGGAAAAAAAACGAGGTGGGTTAGGGATGAGACATGCTAGTCTTCAAAATCAAGCACTCCTAATGAAACTGGGATGGAGACTTGTGACAAGAAGAGATGATTTCTGGGTCAAGGTAGTACGGGATAAGTACAAATGTGGGGAAGATCTTATTCCACGTATTGATTTGAAACGGCCTGGATCGAATGTATGGACCGGCATCAAGAAAACTTGGGAGACAGTGCAAGGAGGAATTGTGACAGCTGGTGATCCTAATTTAGTTAAATGGAAGTGGGAGAGACATGGCGAATTTTCTGTGAAATCAGCTTACCGAGTCCTATTAGGGGACGCACAAGATGAGGGTAGGGATTGGAAGGGAATATGGACAGTCCGTGCACCACAACGATGCAAAACCCTTCTATGGATGGCGGCCGTCGGTGTACGCTCACGAATGCTAGCCGCACGAGAAGGGGACTTACGACGGATGCAAGATGTCCCTTGTGTGGAACAATTCCAGGAGGATACTAGTCACGTCTTTCGAGACGCCACACTCGAAAGCTATTTGGAGGAAAGTGGTAGCCCCGCCGCAATGGCGAAAGTTTTGTAATATGAACCTCTCGGATTGGATATGGTGGAATATACGGGGAAAACGAGAGGATAGTAGGAGGTGGGCGTCCCAATTTACTATCTTATGTTGGTGGATATGGAAACGACGGAACTCTCTTGTTTTTGAGAAGAAATGGCTTCCAAATGATCGGCTTTTTGCGAGTTCAACGGAATGGTGGAAAGTATGGCACTCATAAAGGATCGTCTAGCGGGGATGAAAATTCAAGGGGGCTACGCGGCCCGTTGGGAGTCTTGGAGACCACCGAGAGGAGGATTGGGTGAAGGTGAATGTTGATGGTGCGTATTCAACTACTACTCATAACATTGCACAGTGGGGGTCTATTTCGGGACTCAACAGCGGGTTCCTAAAAGGATTCATCTATCGCATGGAAGATGGGGATGAGGCTCTCTCGCCGAGATTTGGGTGTGTCTACTTGGCCTTAAAATTGCATGGGCTATGGGAGTTAGGAAAGTTTGGGTTGAAACGGATTCCATAGAGTGTCTCAACTTGATTCTCCGTGACCATGATCGGACTCATAGGGATGCTACGCTCCTCATGGAGGTTAAAGGATTGTTAGCAAGGGATTGGGTTACGAAGATGACTTATGTGTCTAGAGCATGCAATGGAGCGGCGGACTATCTTGCCAAGTGTGGCTTGGAATCGGGACATGGCTTTCTTGAAATTTACCAACCATCAATAGTTTTAGAGGAACTACTATGTAAGGATTGTAATGGAAACACCGTCCGTGTAGGTGTTAGCTGAGGCATCTCTAATCCATCAAAAAAAAAAAAAAATCACTCCTTCTCCAGCCCCTGCCCCAGCAAAAAGTCAAAAACCCTACTTGCGTTCCGTGTTGACCTGAACTACCAGTACTGATATTTTCTAAAACTTGCAGTGCCTCAAAGCCCAATATCTCGGACCAGTGACTCAAAGCCCAAATTACATATTGGACAATCTTAGCTAATTAGAATTGTGAAAACTAAAGTGGATTTGTCTAAGTCTGATATCTTGGCATTAAAAAAAAAAAAAAAAACTCTTCATTAACAAAAAAAAAAGTCTGATATCTTGGGCAATTGTCCTTTATTTTTTAGGGTATGGGTAAATCAGGAGTGTTTGGGATCTATTCCCCCTAATATGTGATTTTTTTCCTTTAATTTTCTAGCGCAATGCCTTCTTTTATATAAAATAAAAAAGAATTGTGAAGACTAACCCCTCGTCTTTGGGTTTAACTGGTAAAGGGGTCAGACACTCTCACCAAAGGAAAAAGGTTCGATCATGCCATTGGTCAAGGCGCTGGAGGAGGCATCCTAGCTCCTGGGTGCCTAGGTTCAAGCCTAAGGGTAATAGACGGCTCGCTCTGCCCAACATTGATATCACTTAGGAGGAAGGGAGATTTCGTCTTACCCTTGGATCGTGGGCTCACCCAACCCCGTTCCTAAAATGTTTATATCAAAAAAAAAAAAATTGTGAAGACTACCCCAATCTAATTACGAAGGGTCAGACACTCATAAAAAAGAAGGGGTTCGATCCTAGAGTTGGTCAAAACGCTGGGGGAGGTTAGAGCCGGGAAATCGAGCTGAGCCCGTTGATCCGGTCCATTTAAGCCTTGACCCTTCAAAGGCCGGACTTGAAAATTAGAGAAGTTAAATGAAATTGACCCTATAGGGCTGGCCCTGTTAATTTTTTTTTTAAAAAAATAATAATAAAGAGTTGGAAGAGATGTCCCCCTATTTGAATATTCATTAAAAATGAAAGTCAGCGTGCTCCTTATATTGGCAACTTTCTCATCACAAGTCATAGAGTCAATTTTGCCATAGAAATATTGTATAATAGTTTAAATTTAAAACCTAGGTATGCTTTTTATGTTTTATGTGAGTTATTTGTAGACAATAGTTTTCTTTTGATTATGAATTAGTGAATGTGTTTATTTGTTGGATGATTCGTGTTGTTTGGATATTAATGTTAACAACATTTATTTGATAAATCGGAACTTTAATTGTTGTAATTTACTAATTATATTTTTTTTGAAAAAGGGGAGGAAAAATAGTTACAATTTGGAATAGTAACTTTCGTGCCATGTAGGATCGTCATGGCCCTGGGGCTCTCAGTCTGGGCTTTGAAAGACAGATGTTTTTATTACCCCAAGCCCTGCTAGGCCTTGGCCCTTCAAAGGTCGGCCCTGGAGAGCCGGGACGGCTCTGATTTTCAGCTTTAGGAAGGTATCCTAGGGGTCTGCGAAGCAATGATAACCCAGGTTAAGGTGGAGGCATATATACTCTTAGTCCTGAATTCCTTGCGAAATGGATTCTAAGCGCTCTGCCCTTGAGCTGTAGGTGAGCCCAACTCCTCTCCAATTTTTTTTTTATATATATATATATAAAAAGAATTGTGAAGACTATAACATAGATATCCCATATCACAAAGCCTTCGAACATACTCATAGATAATTAGATATGTGTATATTACAAAGGCGTCATTCCCTCCCATCAAATGGAAGGGGTTTTATCCGGAGTGGGCTTCAGGCGCCCTGCCTTTGGATTGTGGGTGAGTTCAACTCTTCTCCTATTTTTATATATATATATATATATAAGAAGAATTGTGAAGACTGTAACATGGATATCCCATATCACAAAGCCTTCGAATATACTCATAGATAATTAGATATGTGCATATTACAGAGGGGTCATTCCCTCTCCTCAAATGGAGAGGGTTTGATCCGGCTCGCCTACCTAACATAGGTATCACCTAGAAGGACGGGAGACTTCGCCCTGCCCGTGATGGTGAGCCCAACCTCCTTCCTAAAATTTTTATATCAAAAGAAGAGGAAAAAAGATATGCGCGTATTGCCATGATGGTACCATAATAGCCACATCAAAGACAAAATGTCTCCCCCGGATTGACGGAACTCCTCCCGGCATGCTTTGACTTGCTGAGAAATCGTCTTTTGTTGCATAAATGATTAACAACCTCACTCTTAAAGCACGGACGAGTTCATTTTATCGAGCTCCCACGCCATATTTTGCTCCCAAGATAGACCCAGATTTAAAAATCGAGGTTACTCTCTCAAAACTATTTACCAGTATTATAATCACGTATCCAATTAGAAAGATAAAATAATTTGGTTTTTACAAATAATTCCTTTTTTACTTGTGCACGAGAGTGTTTAAATTAGAAAGAAACATTAATTCAGATGCATTAACAATACTTATTAAGCATAACTTATAAACAAACAATACTTATTTGAATGAAAAATTACAAATAATTTTATATAAAATAAATAAACTAATCTAACTATACATTATATATATAAATAATGCAAATAATTAAGCAGATGTTATTGCTAATCCAAGTTCATACTATGTATAAATGATGTGATATATAAATAGTAGTAATAATTTAAATTCCCTCGTACCAAACGGACATAGTCCCTCTCCTGGGATGCACCGCCTTAACATTCAAGTGGGCGGGAAGCAGTTTGTTCGTCCCTGCTGAAAGGCTGTTCGATAGTAAGAATGGGGATAAAGGTATGCAATCCTTCGTTATAGCGTTTTCAATCTATGTGAATTTCTGTCTATTCTACCAGTTTAATCAACTCCCATTTCGGTTGAGGGTTTTCTAGGGTTTAACAAAGCTTTTAACGGAGAATGCCCCCAAAGCTGTAAAGGCGCGTGGCTTCCAAAGCTATTCTGGCCGCAAGATTGCCATTGACGCTAGCATGAGCATTTACCAGTTCCTTGTCCGTAGTCTCCAGTCTTCACTCTGCTTCCCTCTTATCACTACTGCTTATGTCTATACAATTCGGAAAGACTTTGTTTATCAACGGGTCCTTTGATTCGATGCAGGTTGTCGTGGGAAGAAGTGGGACTGAGATGCTCACTAACGAGGCTGGTGAAGTAACTAGGTTAGGCTCTTAAAAGTTTATCTTCTGAATGAAATGAATCAGTTTCTGGTGACATGTACTGTTAACTAGTCCTACTGTGGAAGCTCGGTCTTCTTGTACTTTATCCTGTCATCTGAGTGTTTGTATTAATTTAGTGGCGGATTTTTTTGTAGTCATTTGCAAGGCATGTTTACCCGGACAGTCAGACTTCTAGAAGCCGGAATGGAGCCAGTGTGAATAGTTCTATACCTTTTTTTCTCTTGTAATCCTAAAGTATTCAATAAATTATCTGTTCTAGCTCATTTTCTGTTACTCAATGCTTCTCAGATATGTTTTTGATGGGAAGCCGCCTGATCTGAAGCGGCAGGAGATGGCTAAACGGTACTGAGTTTAATGCTTTGGTACATCTAGAAAGTTATTTTTCTTGTGGCGCACTATTGAATTGAGAGTTTGGGACTTGGCCATATATAAAATGTGGATTGCCTGGTAACGTATGCTAATTTTTTATTAGGTATTCAAAGAGGGATGAAGCTTATGAGGATTTATCAGAGGCCATTGAGGTTTCTACAAAAACTGTTATTGACTTTCCTCTGTTCCTTTTCTTGTTAATTTTTTTAGAGTAATTTTTATCATCGAGTATTGAGATTTGGGTAAATTATACACTGTACTTTTCTTAGTTTTAAAATAAAAAAGGCCAACTTTCTGGATGACGTGATATTGAAATCTCTTCTAACCACCCCCCCCAAAAAAAAATAAAAAATAAAATAAAATAAAAATCAAATTGGACAATATGAGATTGTGTTTTTATTTTTAACGTTATAGTGAAGGAAGTTTACTTACTGTTAAACTTCAATATGAGACAATGAATTTATTATTGATGGGCCCGTACAGATAAGTACTTTTGTTTTGGAAGAAATACATTTAGAAGAAAAATTACAGGGAAATTGAGTTTAAATTTTTAAATGAGCTATCAAATTCAAATTAACCAAATTAAGGGAAGTTATTCTGTCTTTTCAAGACTAAACGTGTATTGCACGAATGCTTCTTGTCATTTCAGTCTGGCAACAAGGAAGACATCGAAAAATTCAGTAAACGGACAGTCAAGGTGGGCCATTGTTATTTCATTTTCCCTTTGAAAGCCTATCATTTTATCATGCGAGAGGCTTCACTAATTGTGAGCACCAAGCAGAATACTGGAGAATGTCACCTGTTCCTTATTCTCGCAGATGACAGAACAGCATGGTGAAGGTTGTAAAAGGCTTTTATCACTCATGGGGGTGCCTGTTATTGAGGTGACATTACCTAACTCTTGCATGTTTGAACCATGTACCATTGTTGATAGTATGTGAAATTTGGTTTACACAGGCGCCATCCGAAGCTGAAGCGCAGTGTGCTGCACTTTGCAAATCTGGAAAGGCACGTGTAACTTTATTTTTATGAGCAAACTTAATCAAATCTTGAAGGAAAATATGATGTTAATTTTTTGAAATCTATTATGAACGTATATATTTTAGGTTTATGCTGTGGCTTCTGAAGACATGGATTCATTAACGTTTGGAGCTCCTATATTTCTTCGCCATCTAATGGTTTCTGGCTCAAAGAAAGTTCCAGTTATGGAATTTGAAGTTGCCAAGGTCATTGTGGCTTCCCCTTTTTTGGCCTGAAAGGTCATTGTTCTGTGGCCTCTAAAATATTCGATTTTCACTGTTTAATATGTTCTTTCTGAGATTTTTTTTCCAGATATTGGAGGAGCTAAATCTGACCATGGATCAGTTTATTGACTTATGTATTCTTTCTGGGTGTGATTATTGTGAAAGCATTCGAGGTGCCCAAAATATCCATTTGTGTTTTGAGACTAGAGGCTAAGTTCAGAATTTTTTTTTTTTAATTCCATTTAAGCTCATCATGCATATGCTTCTAATATATAACTGTCGTGCTCTGCAGGTATTGGTGGCAAGACTGCTTTGAAGCTCATTCACCAGCATAGCTGTATAGAGAACATATTGAAGAACATAAATAAAGAGAGGTTTTTGTTATTTTCCATTAAAAATGTGTTTGTCTTTGTATTGTGTTCCTGTCTTGATTTGTGCTTCATTATTACATCAGTTAAGTCAACTAAATCTGCTGGGTGATTGGCTACTATATCCATTGAAGCTTTTCTGCAATCCCTGCCGATAAATATAGGATCCGTGCTGTTTCTTGTTATTAGAACGTGTAGCTTACAAACACAAGTGTGCTATCTGGGTGCTTCTTGCTTTAAAATGCACGACCATTGTTTATTGATGTAAGCTTATGCTGTTGATAATTCATCCTTAGTAATGCATGCGGTGCATTCTATCAGGTACCAGATACCAGATGGTTGGCCATATCAGGAGGTTAGGCAGCTTTTCAAGGAACCAACAGTCTTAGCTGAAGAAAAGCAACCAGATCTCAAGTGGACTACTCCCAATGAAGAAGTACTGACCACCCTTGTTGAGAACTTGAGAAACTAGCTACACTTGTATACAATCAACTAGAAAAACTATGCACACTTTTGTTGTGCTATGCGTGCATAAATTTTCGTTTTGTATTCTCATGGTTTTTTGTTGAGTTGTTTGGTCGGATAAGTAATTTCCATTGTGTTGCCTTCAATACAGGGTTTAATGACATTTCTGGTAAATGAGAATGGATTCAACAGAGATAGGGTGACAAAGGTATGCAGCTTTAGATGTTATCGTTACTTGATCAGTGTGAGTAGGATTCAAGGAGTTTTTATTGCTTCTCTAGAATATATCCTTATTTTTATCTCCAAATCTGTGTACATGTTAGGCGATAGAAAAAATTAACGTTGCAAAGGTCAAGTCATCACAAGGCCTGTAAGTGAATCCTATACTCAGTTTAAATTCCAATTTAGTTTTTTAAATTTTTATTTCAATAATTTATCTTGAATATTTAATATATTAATAAATTAAGAATATTAACATGTAACCGAAATTTTCGTTTTTAATGTTTTTTCTTTTTTTCATTTCTCTTCTATTGGGTCAATGACACCTAATTCGTCTTTCGGAGAACAGATCAGAATCTGTTTTAAAGCCAATGGCTAACTATTCTACACCCATTAAACGGAAGGTATGTTTCCTCTAAGTTTATTACGGAGTATCTTTTATTTGTACAGTGTGCTAGAATATGCGGATGTAAAATTTAGTTGTGGACGTTTGTCCCATAAAAAAAAAGTTGGGGAGGTATTGCCACACATGGCTCTGGATTTAAAATTGTTTATTTTTTTCCCTTTGCGTGTTGATCTGTCTGAAATCAAACAATGGATTGCTCGTTCCGTCATAGTTTATTATTATCTCTAGGGTAAGAGCCAATCACTTAAAAATGGATGATTGTTGATTATCAGATTTAATTACATAATCCTAGTCACAGGACACTTTAGCGTGTCGTGTTTGGTGCCCCATTTAATGCAGGACCAACCACGTTTGCCGGGGCTTCCCCCACCTAAAAAAAAAAAGCAATTAGTCTTCTTGTGTATCAAATATAGGTTTTCTTTTACCATGTATTCCTTTTCCATAAACTCGCATTTCTTATCAGGGTAAGCGAATGATTGTCATTAGGCACAGAGTAAGCAATTTGAACATGGTGGTTTGTGTTTCATGATAAATATGCACTCTATCATCTGCTTCGCCCCCCAACTTGTAAGAATGGGTTGTCTTCCCTTCCACATGAGGAAGAAAGTAGTAATCCAGAAAATAAAAGTTTTCCCCTAGAAATGAAATCGAAATAGCCAATTTGCTACATAATTTCTGGTTACTCTGAATGACAGGGGAGCAAGTGCATGCTTAGATCCTTTAAACCAGCGACTAAGCGTAACATGTTATCCCCAGAACTTTATAACTGGTCAAGGCCCAAGGTTCTCGGCAACCTGAGCATTGCCTGCGCAGGTTTCAAGCTATCTGTCATGATATAGAGGCTTCTGCTTCGGTGCCTGGAACTGAATAACTCGGGGTGGTCCTCATAGCCTATGTGCGTTTACGCAAATTTATTTTTAGTAATCAACAGAGAAGTATTATTTTGTGTTATGACTTTGAGAAATGGTAAATATTAGGCGATGCATACTTTGCGCCGGCTTTAAAGTAATATTGAACTATCAACTAATTAATCAATTTTGCATTGGAATTCTAATAACTACATCAAGCCTTGCTACGATCTGGCTTGGCTGTGGTTAGTAAAACAATATTCTTTCCGAACTCCCAAATTCTCTATATTTGGTGAACCATGTCTTGACGGGGGCTTTATTTTCCTCATTTGACAGTAAACACCAGTGGATGCTGCCAAACAACCTGCCAAAAAGACGAAGTCTGGTGGCGGCGGGAGGAGAAAGAGCAAGCTTCGTCTTGTGAAAGAAAAAAAACCTGATCGGGGTATTTGCATTTTGACCTTGTGCGTCATCTACCAGGGGTTGACGTTTTCATTTTCGGTATTCTGCATGTAATGTGGTGTCGTGGATTTTTTTTTTCCCCTTGTTCTTTCTGCACAAATGTGGTCGTGGATTTTAGTTGGCGTATTTTGCTCAATTGATCTCGTGCCATCGTATAGCCAATCTTGTCAAAATCAAGTTTCTACATAAAAACGGAAGAAAGTAGGTGGTTGAAACGTAAATTGTAAAAACGACACAAAATGTAAAGTTTTTATTATTTAAGGTCAAAATACAAAATTATATATATAAGCATGTAAAAAAACAAAAATTATATTTAAAAGATATAAGACATATAATTATATAAAATATAAGTCCAAAAATACAAAAAGAGTCAATTAAATTTCAAAATATCAAAAGAATAAATTTTAATAATTCCTATATTATATCAATTGATTTAAATCAAACACACATCAACTTGCATGTCTTTAATATCCTCTTCTCTAACTCTTATAACAAGTTCATTTACAAAACTTAGAATGTTCAAATCATGACTATTTATAGGTTCCATCATTTTAACTTCAATCAAGCTTTCCTCATCATGGGCATCAACATTTTAGTTTTCTACATCTTATTCATAGTCTTTTGATTTGGGGAAATGAAAGTAAGTTTTTTTTTTAGGTAAAAACTCCATTTTTACGCGACGTTTTTAGTGATGACAGTTTTTATTTGTGTCTTAATACATATCATTATAATAAAAACGTAAATATTTACACTAACTTTTTACAACAAAACCTAATGCGGTAATTCGAAATGCGTTTCCTAGGAGGGACAAAGGCAAGGCAACTAGGACCATAATTAACTTTGTGCCAAGGCACCTGAAACCAAATTATCTAAGATGTTAAGGCCAACATAGCATTCCCAGAAATTTCAGGGTCATCAACGACAATAAAACAGCGTACTCGCTGAAGTGAAAATGAAATACACCAACCCCATGTGGAACCAATCCACAGGGTTATACCGTAGAAGACACGAACTAAGATGAAAATAAGGAATCCATTTAAGTGACACGGTTTATCAAACGGAACATCAGGTGATCAAGATCAACAAGTTGGAGGAAATTGCTACACGCGCACGCGTCGCAATACATTACATGGTCTAAGATGTAAAAGGGCCCAGAATATAAGAGGCTTAAGAGTTTGGGCCTTCTGCCAGGGGTGGCTTTTCTTTTGGGTCAAGGACTATGTTTCGTGGTTTAAATTCCCCGCATTCATTTCTAAGTTCTAACCAACAAGTCTCTGCCTCCTCCCTTAAGCAGTTGTTCTATAAATACTACCCGCACCAGTACTTCCCAACTCATACAAGCAAATTCTCCCATCCTTGTTCTCAATCCTGTTCCCCTCTTCTCTGTTTACTTGAAAAGTCTGTCTGGCTTGTTGGCATTTTGGCCTCTTTGTCCATTTTTCTTATTAAGTAGCTAAAATATGAAACTCTTAGTCTTCACGCGGCTCCTCTTGACTCTCTCTCTGGTGTTATCCACTTCCATTGCAGCAGATCCCGACCTTCTTCAAGATCTCTGTGTTGCCGATCTCAGCTCCGGTATTACTTCTATTACAATTCAACCTCTCTCCCTCCCTCTCTCATTTTAAACATTGCAATGTGTGACGAAGGTTGCTAACTTTCATAGTTTCTTTGCATTTAAAAGATGAAGCACAGAAAAGTAGTATTTTTTTTTTATCCTTTTCAATATTTTCCTTTCAAACACAACTCTGAAGCCTTTGACACGTATCATATGCATTTGCCAATCGGATTATTGCATATTTTCTGCCATTATTTGCGAAAGACATCCGAAACTTTTGTTATAAGATTTGGAATTGTAACCGTTGGACGTGAAAAACAGGGGTGAAAGTGAACGGGTTCACCTGCAAGGACTCTTCGAAGGTAGATGCTTGGGACTTCTTCTCCGACATTGCAGCTAAACCAAAAGCAACCAACAACACGTTTGGCTCAGTGGTAACCGGAGTCAACGTTCAAATAATCCCAGGACTCAACACTCTAGGCGTCTCCATGTCTCGCATTGACTACGCCCCCGGTGGCCTCAACCCTCCCCACACCCACCCACGCGCCACAGAGATAGTGTTTGTGCTTGAGGGTCAATTGGACGTGGGGTTCATAACCACAGCCAATAAGCTCATATCAAAGAGCATTAAGAAGGGTGAGATATTTGTTTTCCCAAAAGGCTTAGTTCACTTCCAAAAGAACAATGGCAAGGTCCCTGCTTCTGTCATCGCAGCCTTCAACAGCCAATTGCCCGGCACACAGTCCATCGCCGCCACCCTGTTCGCCTCCTCCCCGCCGGTTCCAGACCATGTATTGACACAGACATTCCAGGTTGGTACCAAGATGGTCGAGAAAATCAAGTCTAGACTCGCACCCAAGAAGTAGAAGTGGAAGTTGACGGGACTGGTTGGTGATCTGTCCCCTTCTAATCTTTATCGCTTTGTAATTTTTTCTAGCTTGGGATTCACAAGTTTGTGGAATTCACAGTGCTTCTGTTGGCTTGTTATGTATGCCCTCTTATCACTCATCATCGTTCTCCGCAAAAGCATAATGCATTAAAAAGTCCCATCCCCACTTTATATATTATCCCCAGGCTACATTACAAAAAGAGATAAAAGAAGGATAGTTAGAGCCTTGGAATTGGTATATCACGGTGGGTAAGGGTAAGCTTTTTCATGGGAAAATAATGATACCTCCTTTCTGCTGGTAGATGGATCCCACCACGACTTGACAGTTGTCCCAAAGTATTTCATTTTATTTTATTTACGTTCGCCTATTTTATTCTTGTCAAGTAACCGTAGTAGTAATATACTACCTCGATGAAAGGTTCACTTTTGGTAAGATGCTGTATAAGCGCACATCATATTATTTTAAACAAAAGAAGTCATCTAAGTATGGACTGATCTTGCTTACATGCATAAATTAATCCCTTCTAACAGTCCTCTCCATGGCACTTCAAATTACAAAATAAACGAATGCTAGAAGACTGTCCAATCAAATTAATCTAACCTTGCTTTATTTTAATACATCCAGCATGGGCAAATGCAGAATATTCTGGAAATTAATCCATATTATTATTTTAAAAAGGGACTGTACCCATGTCACAGAAGGAAAGAGCTTTAAAGTCACAGCATTCCTCCCGAAGGTTTTTATTAATTTATTTTAAAAAGGGCCAGAATTCAGTTTATCCTGGAACAAATTATCTCCGACAAATGCCACGTACATAGCCGAAAGAAGGAACAATAGCAGCCCAAGGAAATGTGACGATGAGAAATCCCGATCTACATTGTCCATTACAAAAGAGAGAAATTAGACAGAGACTGAAAAAGGAATGCATTTCCTGGCTCCATTCACTTGGGGGCCACGGCGAGTTCAACAGATAAGATGAAAGATGATTTGCCTTCTTCCCCAAGATAACGCACATCTCCATTCATGAGCTTCAGCAACTTTCTGCTTATGAGAAGGCTAACACCCTCCGATTCTTGTCCATTACTTCCAAACATCTGGTTCAGCAATGCTTCTGTCACCCCACTACCAGCATGTGTTATGCTGTTTCCCAATCAAAATAAACACGGATGAGCCCTCAAAACTCAGAATATATGTTCATGTGACAGCATTATCCTTTAGTTGGCATAACATCCATATCCTCTCGTATTTAGAGTCTTTGTTGACTATTTTGTACAGCCAATTGCTACATGAATGTATCGAAGAATTTTCAGGAGTCTAGAAACGGTGGTTACCTGAGCTCCAAACTGGCAAGATGGACAGATTTTCCTAACTGATGTTTGGTGAGAGAGGCTGCCACTACAACCTGACCCCTTGATGGTGTGAAACTGATGGAAATGGATAAGAAATCAGCCAGGATTTGCTGGAGTCTAAGATTATCGCCATATAAGATTTCTGCCCTGAGGCGATCTTCAACTTCGTTCACTATTCCGATACCCTTTGCATTTCTCTTCGCCATCACTTGACTAAAGGAGGCAATCAATGCATCGTGCAGAGTGAATTCTACCATCTCCAGATCCAAGTACCTGGTAAACATACAGTGAATAAATTAAAGCAGTGTGCTATTGTTACAGTAGATACTGAGAAATATTTGAGTGAAAGAAAAGTTGGCATCCTGATTTGTACAACTTATGTCAAGGATCTTAACTGTCTGACATACTTTATCAGTCTGTCCTACCAGAGCAACATACAGAGGCTAGCTACATCGTAACGAATATAATGGACCCAAAAAAGGATCCCCCCCTTGTTTCTCTTTTTTTGATGAGAACAAGCATGAGGTGGGGAACTTCAATGCTTCAGTAGATACTTCATCAGAAAATGCCTTAAAACCAAATAAAAGCAATAACAAAGAAACAAGGCCCCTTCCCCCTCAACACACACACAAAAAGGACATTTACAGATATCATACCCATCAACGATGCTGTCAAGATCTGAGTCATCGAGGATTTTTCTCAGCTGGCGCTGGCGCTGAGCACTAATGTGCACAAGCTGTTTCTGTTCAGTTCCTAATTCAGTATCATCCGACATTTTACGGGAGAACATAATCCCGCATAAAGGATTCTAAATCTGCCTTTTCATGCAAGTTAAAGCTTTTTGTCTCTTCATGGCAGTTTTTTCAGAAAGGCACTGAATATGTAATGCTTGTTGCAGCTCTGGGCTTGCTAGCTGCAAGAAGCAGAAGACCCCAGTAATTGTTCCCTCTGAATCCAATTTCATACTCACAGAAAGCAGGCATTCTACATACCTGCCATTCCGAGCAAAGAAACCAAAAGCAACTTTCTCTGTTTGCAAACCAGTCATGGCTTTATTAAATACAATACCAAAGTTAACAAACGCTTCTTGAGACGACAACAAGCCATCTGGGTACCAAAAGCTTCCCCTAAAAGCATCTTATTCATCACCTCCTCTCGCTTCCATTCAGTTAACATGGGGTGAACACTTCCCCGTGCCTTGCGTGAACATTGACACAACTAATTAATGAACATGGGGATTGGATTCTTTGGAATAGAAATCATTTTTTTCTATAAAATTTCTGAAATTGAAATCGTTGGGGTGGAGGCATGTAGGAGAGCCATCAAAGGATTCCATGATTTGAGGGCGGCCAAAACAAAAGTAGCGTCCGACTCTACCACAATTACCTCGAATCGTCGTACCTGAACTTGTATTGGAATTCGCAGGAGAGCTTCTATTCTTGGCTTTCATGAAATGACGCTTTGCCTTCCCCATTTGCTTTCCCATCCAACAACAAGATGAATGCTGCTTCTTTCCAAAATAACTGCCCACATGTGAGACGCCCTTATCAGATATAGACAT
The DNA here is from genome assembly GCA_019022615.1 of Acacia melanoxylon. Classification (NCBI taxonomy): domain Eukaryota; kingdom Viridiplantae; phylum Streptophyta; class Magnoliopsida; order Fabales; family Fabaceae; genus Acacia; species Acacia melanoxylon. The sequence continues at coordinate 9,955,207 of JAFJYJ010000019.1, read as the reverse complement.
TCAAGATCATGAAAGAGTCTCACAGATACGGAAAACGGGATTTCAAGAGAAACAAGCTGAGACTCCACGCGCAGAAGTAAGAGATGGAACCATGTTCTTTGACCCGAAAACCTCACAACAGGAGTCGGCATGCACTAGTTTAATTAACAGTCAACACACGTGTAACATACTGAGGAGCCCACACGGCAGGTTGCTAATTCCCCTCTCTCCCTTTTTTTTTGGTTAATTTTTGAATCTGGTTTTATTCATTGGGTTGAGGTGCAAACATAGTTTTCCAGTATTTTTTTTAAATGTAAAAGTGACTATCTAGTTATAAAAGTGGAGTAAAAATACTAATTTACCGTTAGTTTAACTTTTTTGTATTTTTAAAGTTGACATAGACGATGATTTAGCTAAATTTCATTTCAACTAGCAATAAAGAACTAGAGAAAATTTAAGAAAATGACATAGATATTTTGAAAATTACAGTTCAGCCCCCTTCTCTCTCCCAATCTCAATTTTGCCCATCGGGCTTCTCATCTCCGCCTTCTCACTGTCATTGCCGCCTTTCTATAATTTTCAAAACTATATGTGTCCTTTTTTGGTAATTTTCTTCAGTTCTCTACTGCCAGCTATGATGAAATTTAGCTGAGTCATCATCCATGTCAGCCTTAAAATTACAAAACAAAAAATCAAACTAATGGTCAATGAGTATTTTTGTTTTACTTTTGTAACCACATAGTCACTTTTGCACATACAAAAAACACTTGGTGCTGGGTGCACTTTTGAGAAAACTACATGTGTATTTTTACATCTCAACCCCTTACTCAATTAGCGATGTTCATGCATAGGGATGGACAAGCATGACCTTTGCCTGATGCCCAGCTCAAAAGATGAACATACAATATTTCGGGTGGGGAAGGCTTCATGTCCAAAAATCACTTTAAAATTGAAAAATAAATAAGCATCCAAAAAGAAAAACATATGGTTTGATATTTCAAAAAATTATTTTATAAAATAGTGCTTTGGGAAAAGGACACTAAGGTCCCAAATAAGAAAATAATATCAGCAAAGCTCCATAGCTTATCAATGACAAGTGAAAGAGCAGTCATTGACACAAATTAAAAAACTATCATTGACAAGTTATGAGACTTTTCTGATATTATTTTTCTTAATTGAGACATTGGTGTCATTTTCCCTAAATTTTTTTAGATGTTATTGTTTATATTCAATTCATGGGCTAATAATACAAATTAATCTAATAGATATTATTTTCTTATTATTTAATAATAATTTATTTCTCCATAACTCAATTAGTGATGTCCATGCGTAGGGTTGGGCAGGCATGACCTTTGCCTGATGTCCAACCCAAAAGATGAACGGACAGTATTTTATATCCTGATGTTTGGCCCTGCCCAGCAAAAACCCGGATTTCGGGCAGGGTAGGCTTCTATGTCTAAAAATCACTCTAAAATTGAAAAATAAATAAGCATCCAAAAAGAATATTATATGGTTTGATATTTAAAAAAATTATTTTATACAATAGTCGTTTGGGAAAAGGACACTAAAGTCCCAAATAAGAAAATAATTTCAGCAAAGTTCCATAGCCTATCAATGACAAGTGAAAGAGGAGTCATTGACACAAGTGACAAGTTACGAGACTTTATAATATTATTTTTCTTAATTAAGACATTCGTGTCATTTTCCCTAATCTTTTTTAGATGTTATTGTTTATATTCAATTCATGGGCTAATGATACAAATTAATCTAATAGATATTATTTTATTATTTAATACTAATTTATTTCTCCATAACTCAATTTACCAATTTCTTAATTAACTATGTTTTATGAAAATTCAAGCATATTTTCTATGTAAATATAAAATATCTTTATTTATTATATTCTAATTGAATAGTAAGTAAATACTTATTAAATTTTATCAAATAATGAATATGTGTGTGTCTACACACACTTTAGTAGGGCCAAATGGGCAGGGTAACATCCCTTACCTGATGCCCAGCCCTACCTAATATTTAGGCCGGCACAAAAATGCTCAAATGATTTATGGGCTAATTTCTTAAGATTGGGTTGGACATTTTTTTACTAGGTTCGGGTGAGCATTTGGGCTTCACGAACGCCCTTAAGCTCAATGATTTGCCTTTTGCATTTGTCCCCCGGGGGAAGCACATAAGATGTTTGTCCCTTATGTGCTTCTTATATGCTTGTCCCTCTAATTAGAGGGACATGCAAATTTTTTTATATACATTTTATATATTTTGATTAAATTATATGCTGTTTTCTGAAAACTTTTTTACATCCAGTATCTCAAATTAATTAGTTTACAGTTTTACATACAGAAATATTTGTCCCGTAAGAAATTAATTAATTATTTGAAATACCTGCAAAAAAATTTCAGAAACCAACATATAATTTAATCTAAATAAATAAAATTTATAAAAAAATAAAATAAAATGTGGTTGGACAGGCACCTAATGTGAACCCGTGGGGTGACAGAACATGATGTGGAGCTTTGCGACAATCCTATTAAATATATGCAATTTGTACTGTAGAGATGTTTTCACATGCATGGTATGGTTGAAAGAACTCATTCGATTCAGATTTCTTATACAATCCCTCAGAAGCAGAGTAACTTAGGACGATAACATAGTTAAGCACAGTTGCTTCGTTTTCTTTTTTTGAAATTGCAAGGGGGAAAAAAGAATAAGAAGAACAAAATGTCAGTTATATAAGGATTAGAATGAGTTCTTTTCAACGAACAAGAGAAGGATGAGAAAAAACAGGGAGACCCAAGTGAGTGGGTAGAATAATGAGGGCACATATGCTTTCCAGGTCCATTCGCCTCACAACCTCATTGTACATTCTCACTATTCGAGCAGAAGAAAACAGCTTTACAGAAATCTTTCTCGGTCGCCATATCCGAAGGCCTCTTACTCTTCCATATTTGACCCATCGCTTTCTTGCCCTCCCCAACTTTGGATCTTCACTTGTTAGCTTTTCATACCCACATTTGGTGCGTCTTCTTCCCAAGTAATGTAAACACACCCGCATCATTGAGGGCTAAGTGACAGAGAAGAAGGAAAAGCTAGGAGTGTGATGAGAAGGAGATGGATTGTACTACTAGATTCCTTTATATTTATACTACAAATGGTTGCCTTCATGCATGAACCCAATCAATAAGTTCTGAGCACTGAAGCTGATAAAAGACAAGATTATAACCTCTTTTTTCAACTCCAAACACATGGCTACCAATCACTCTTCATTGCCACTCCAGAGGCTATATAATGCATTTTTTTGGTTCTGAGTTCCTAGTTAGATATGTGAATCCAAATTAGTTGGTGAAGAAAGGAATAATGGGGGGACACATGTGCAATGATTGATCAACATGCTAAAGATATAAGTTTAAAACCTATCATTTGCTTCGCCCTAGAATGTATGTGGTTGCGATCTTCAACTGCCTAGAGATATGTTCTCATGTTCTCCATCACTTACCTTCCATCAGAACAACTAAATGGCATAAAATCAAGCCCATCAGCCGTTGGTCTAATTTGTCCTTTTGTAGCCCAAACAAGATGCTACCTGCTACTTTTGTTTGCTCTTTAGGTTCATACATTATGCCTTTGGCTTCCTTAACCATCTTAATCTTTAATCATTGATGATTAATTATTTGTACTCCTTCTGGTGGGGACTGGAGGCATACAATCTTTAATTACATTACTGTATGTGCTCATGGCCCTGAGGTAGTAACTCTTTAATAGTGTTTTGACCAACAAACAAATAGAGTATCTGATCCAATTAAGCAATTATCCCAATGGAAAAAAGTCAGCCTATCGAGCTTTCACCTCTTTTAACTTTTGTTTGAGATTGGTCTTGATCATGTCTTATTCATAAGTTGCCCCAGTTCCCATAATTTATTTTTAGCCTAAAACATGCGTCTTGTGTATTCTTTTTCAACTTTTAGTATACCATTCAAATCAAGGTTTGAATCCCCATTAGGGATGCTCACATTCACATTTACTCATTTATAGTACTGAACAATATTTCAAATAGAATTATCTTCAATAAAATGATGCATATACTCAAGAAAAACTTTTAGTATGCCATAAGAAGAATAAAAAAGAAATTATTCAAAAGGCAAACTTCACATACCGTCATGAAGTTCGGCTTAAGTTTTGGTAAAGTTTCAAAATTCTAATTTTTACATTTAGCAGTTCCTAGGATAATTTTTTTTTCCAAATTTTCTGACATTGGAAAAATTAGAACGTGTTTGCCCCTGTTCCATACGTAATGTGAGGATTTGATCGAATAAGCTATGGTAAATGAATCTTGTACTATACTACAGCTTTTTTTTTTTTTTTCCTTTGCTTCTAAGCATTCTAACGCTCAAAATTTTATTCCTCTTCTAGTTTTTTTAGTATGCTTGCATGAAAATTGAGTCAAGAGGATTAAATAATGTATTTATTGAATCAAACGCCGTTACTCACGGTTCTAACGGTTTCTTATAGGGATTAGCGACTATTTATTGCTTGGCATGTTCCATTGACTTAGTACTATGATGTATATTACCGTTGCCAATTATTTTTTTCCTTGGCAGATATCATTACCGTTGCCAATTCTATTGCAGTAATGTACAAAATGGCTTCCTTTTAAAAAAATCCTATTGGTGACTGCATTGGATGGAAATAGGAAGGGACTTAATTCTCTTTTAAAAATTAACAATTTAAATATTGAAGGTGAAAAAAAGTCAAGATATATGGTTAAAAATAATAATATTGAAGATGTCATAAGGATTGAGTGGCTTATAAATGCTTATTCATTAGGTCAAGATAACACTTTTCTTATATACTTACGATGTATGTAGTAAATTATGATTAAAAAACTATTATTAAACACTTAGTCGCTGTTTCAAACAATTGAGAAATGAACCATGCAAATGGCGGGTGAAAACTGAAAGGGATAAGCTGGCAGTGTACTTGTTGTTGCAGTTGGAGAAGGAGGACCATAAAGTTGAATGCGCAAGTGTTTCTCGTTTTCTCACTGCCAATATATTGCGCATTCATAAATAGAAATTAATGGCAGCAAACTAACAGCAACAACCTTCAACGTACAGAGAGTCGCTCGTGAATCATAAAGTTCATTCAATATTACACGCTGAAACAACTATTCAATGGTCCTGATGAGTTTCCAGCTTGCTTCCCGCTGGTTCTTACTTCCTCGCCTAAAAAGCACTGTTCCTTTTTCTTTCTTTTTTGGTTAAAACAGCTTGTTAATTAATTAAAGCAATAGCAGATTAGCAGTTTTGAAAAAAAAAAAAAAAAAAAAACTTTGAGGAATAATGATTCCAGATCCTCCATGTTGTAAAAGCCGTGGATACATGTTACGCATCATCACTTTGAGGAATAATCTAGTATTTCCAATGATGGCACATAGGAAAGGAAGACACGAGAGCGTGCTCCGTTTTCACCATATTAAAAAAACAAATGCAAGTCTCTCACTATTCTTGAAAACCCATTTCACTCACCATTCCAGAGATCGTCATATCATTTTGGGATCTCAACTTCATTAATATTCATTCTTAGTATAGAAAGTGTGCTAATAAATTCAAAGCTTAATTATAAAAAATATCCATGAACTTTAGATCAGTTATAAATAACTCTTAACATTTTAAACCTAAAGTTTTAAGGGATTTTGTATCATTTACCTTAAGTTTGACAGCCAAGTTACCACAGCATTGAACTTGTTCGTTTCTCCAAAATTTATGGGTAATTAAATGACTATTTTGCGTGGAAGTAAGAGAAAGTTTTCCTCTCTGGCCAAAAAAACAAACGAAACCGAAAAATGCTTTCCTCTGCTGGTAGAATCATGGATTGAGCTTCCAAAACTCAGTTCATCTGAACATTTGGCTATTCAGAAAAAGAAAAAGAAAAGTTTTGCTCTCATAGTCTTGAACTGAATCAATTTCTGGTAATCCAAGAAGAGAGAAGACATGAACTACAAACTAAGAATCGTGAGAAAGCAGGTGTAAGAATATAACACGACAAAAAAAGGAACAGAGGCGCTACTGGAAAGAAGAAAGAAAAACAGTGACAGAGTAGTATAAACGATGAATAACGGGAGAAATGGAAAGGGAAGACTAATCTAGAAGAACCAAGAGTCACTTCTGCGATAGGGGTGGCCATTGAAGAGGCGGAAGAATCTTCTGCGACGGTAATAGAAGCCGCATTTGAACCTAGAAAACACCAACTTCCTCAGGCCCAGAGCAGATCGGAGCCTCCGCCACACAGCTTTCTTTGCACGCGCCAAGGACCCTTTTATTCTCTCTGCAACGCTCTTCTTTCGACAGAACTGATAGCTTCGGAGGAATAGCTGCCTCTTCTCCATCATGGAGTAGCTCTGCTCCGGCAAGTAGTAGCCGAAGGAGTCGCTCCTGAATATAGGGTTCACCTTCATGCTCACCACTTGACTCTCGCCATACTTTATCATCGTGGTCACACACACAGCCTGCGCTGTGCCTGTTGACTGTTGAGAACACAAATCGCTTGGACCCTTCTCTAAAGTGAGAGAGAAGAAGCCAAAGTGCCCTCAAAGAGACACAGAATCAATAGTTAAATACGTACATCTGGAGGACACGAGCAAGGAGAAAATGGGCATTAACGTAATTAAAAATTCATCCTGTTAACGAGTTGGTTGACAAATTTGTGAGTTTTAGCAAAACTGTGATTTTGAGATAAACTCAGAACTCGAATAGTTACTATTAAATAGATAGTATATAATTAAATAATTAAAATATATTATAAATAACAAAAAATTGATTTAAATATTTTTAAATTTAAATAATTAAATTTAAATTTATCAACGTTTATAATTTATCATTTTTAACAAAAAATTTCTATAAAATTTATATTTAAAGTTCGCCGAGTATGGTTAAATCAAAGAAGTTAACATGGTTTTGTAAATTGAAAACGTAAAAACGGTAAACTCGATATATAAACTCATTTAATCGAGTTTACAATGACCACGTGAATTCGTGAGTTTGACAACAATAATATTAATACTTTTTTATTCTATTTATTTAAGTCATTCCTATCACATTTATGTAATTAATTATATAAATGAATTTGCATTTAGTGGGACTGTTATAATATAACCGGCGCGCGCACGCTTGTATGCTGAATATATTTGAAGGCATATTTTACTTTGTGCGCTTTTTTTTAACGGTCTCATCGTACCTGGTGGTCCATTACAGCTCATGGCTAAAAATATACTCCCTCTGTGTCTAATACATATTTATCTAATTTAATTATATTAAAAAAGTTAATTATGATGGTTAATATAAAATGTATTTTCTAAAATATTATAATCGTCTTCTTTAATTCTCCTATTCCTTGCCTATCTTGATTATTATTGAGCAGGGGCGGATTTAGGGGTGGCCTGCCCCCTAAAATTACATAATTGGACCATTTTTTTTTTTTATAAATTATCTTTATAGCCTTATAAAAATTTTAATATTTTCATTTTAGTCCTTATTTAAAAGTGTCATAAAGGGACTAAAATGAAAATATTGAAATATTTATAAGGTTAAAGGATAATTTCATAAAATTTTGGGTCCAATTCTGTAATTTTCACCCCTTAATTTCAAATGCGGACTCCATTGGGTTTTATTCTGTAATTTTCGCCCCCCTAATTTTCATTCCTGGCTCCGCCCCTGTTATTGAGGAAGCATCAATAGGATAATTTAAAAAAACGTTGATAAATATAAAAACTTTATCTTATATTTAGAAGCAAAATCAACTCTACAAATATAGAAGGAGTAAATTCCAGTTCATTTTTGCTAATATAAGTACACAATTATCCACTAAAAAAAAGATCAAAATAAAATTAAATAGGGTGTTCAGAATTGGGACTAGATTCATCACATGAAGTTGAATTAGAGAATGCTGATTAAGAAGCCGTGGTGCTAAGCGTCCGCACGAAAGTTGCTAAAGGAAGCAAAATTGTAAATAAAGAGACGAGTACATGTGAAAGGAAAGAGAGCGTGGAGGTGAAGTAAGTCCACTTTATCGAGCAAAAAAAAAAAAAGTAAGTCCGCTTTAGGTGCACATAACTTATACGTCCTTTATGTGTTCATACCCTATTAAAGGGATGATCATATTTTTTTATATATTATATTTATTTTAATTTAAATTATATCTGCTTTTTTAAAAAAAAAAAAAAAAATGCGCATAATATCTCAAATTAATTAGTTTTCAGTCCTATATTTAAAAATATTTGTCTGTAACACCATATCATTGAAGCTAATTAATTTGAGATATTGAGTGCAAAACAAATTTTAAAGATATAATTTAAATCTAAATAAATATAATATAAAAAATATATTTATCCCTCTAAAAAAAGTATGAGCACATGAACTACATGCACCTAATGTGGACTAAGTTGAAGTGGCATTGCATGTACCTTATTTTGGTCGCTTTGTCAACACAGAGCGAACCGATTGGTGCGCCGCCGCAGAAGCTAAACGCAACTTCGTTTCTTTATAAATTTTCATGAGCACTTTAACGCGTGGGAGGCGACTCAGATAAGTTCTAAGTCCCTTTATTATGTACATCATGGACGGAGGATGCCAGAATGGTCACGTGCCTTTTGTGTTCCCCTTTGTATGCTTTTTCCCCATAAAATGGACCCCTTTGTCCGCTTTTTCTTTTTTTCTTTACATTTTATTATCTTTTTATACCTATTTACACATTAAATAAATATATTTAATTATAACAAAATATTTTTTTTTCATTCTTATATTTATATAGATTTTAATAGCCAGGAGTACAAACTTTATCCCATATTTAAGATGGAAATATCATATTTTTTGGGCCCAAATGACTTCCTGCTACCTTCAAAACCGGACCAGCAAGACCAACCCCTGTGCATCTTCTGCCTTCATGGGGATTGACCCTAAAAACGTATTCTTTATCTTTGTTTTATGTGTAGAATATTACATTTAAATTACTAATTGACTTTTTATCCTATCATATTTTTGAGCCCAAATGACTTCCTGCTACCTTCTCAAAACCGGACCAGCAAGACCAACCCCTGTGCATCTTCTGCCTTCATGGGGATTGACCCTAACAAAAATATGAACAAGACATTAAAAAACGTATTCTTTATCTTTGTTTTAAAAAAAAAAAAAAATTACTAATTGACTAAATGGCTTTTTTCTTTCTCAATCATGTAAATTTGGCGGCAGATAAATAAGTTTACGAAATAACGAAATAGAACATGAGTGGTTTTTCTTTTTTCTCCATTCAAAGCGCCAAAAAATTTAAGTAAATTATTTACACAATAAAAACAACAGCATGCAGAGTAGCGTTTAAGGCTGCAATGGAAATAAGGAATAAGTGATTTGAATGGGCAAATAATCTACCAATCAATAAATTGAATAAATTGATGCTGATTACAACACGCTCAGTATATAATGTTTGAATCATGACACTAAAGTTTTCTATCTACAACATGCACATAAGATGCACTCATTGGAGACAATTACAATCTGAGTCGAGGACTGTTTCGCACTTTCGCAAGGAGTCGCGGCGGATTGAGGGTTACAAAGTTACACCGACATATTAGACTCAGGGAGCTCTCATCCTCAACAAGAACAGGCAAAGAACAATTAGCTTTATTTATTCCAGCACAACGGAAATGTTCAATTCCCACCACACAAATTCTTCTGCCTCCGGCAACAAAATACCCCAAGGGCCTACCAAAATCATCTATTACTATCTGTATCAGCTGCAGGAACTTTTTCAGGGTAACTAGATGGATCCAGCTCAACAAGGGTGATATCGTATGGAACAGGCACAGGCACAGAATTTGAAATATCCACAAGCAAGGAAGGGCCCATTGCAGCAGAACGAGGGGCATCAGACGCAGAGCCAGAGTTCATGGGAATGCTAGGGCCAAATGGAGCAACACACGAGAGCTGTATGTCATCTAACTTATTTCCAACCATTGGTTTATTTTTCCTAGCACTATCCATCTCTGGACCTGTTGGAACAAAAGTACGTGATCGATACTTCCTTGTTCCCTCTTCACCTTCACTGTTGTTGTAGAGAACATATTCATGATATGTTGGTGCAAACTGCCACAAGTTTTAGAAGGATCAGCATATTCTTCCCAGAAAAAGCCAAGCAAGAGAGAATTGCAGCTTAAGTGGTAGCTAAACCAGGCAATGACCCTGATGCATAGCCAGCCAGGCGCTACCAATGCAAAAAACCATAGACAAGATACATAAAACATGAGACTCACCTGGTGGACTGTGTCATGGTAAAAATCATTCAACTTTAAGGCATGTCCCAGGCTAGCTGTGAAACCACGGGTTACACCTATGTTAGCACCAGCATACTCTTTGTATGGAAACGCATAAAAATGACCCACAGCAGCGACGAGCATCTCAACACAAATGATAAAATTTTGAAGTAGAGCAGCTTCTTCCGCATCCTCAATAACTCTCAACTTTGCAGCAAGGAAAACTAAAACACCCTAAAACGTGAACAAGATAATCAACACGATTCAAACCAATTGAGTAAAAAGAGAATAGGTACCAAGCACCATTGATAAATCTTAACTAGACAGCAATGAAAAACTAAAACAGCCTAAAATGTGGACAAGACAACACCACCCTGGTTCAAACCCATCGAATAAATAGAGAATAAGTAACAATCCACATCAATTTGAATGGCTCAAACAGAGAAATAACATCAATTCTGGGCAACATAGGAAACAAACATGATGCGGTATATGGTAAATTAGTACACAAGTCTTGACTATTGACTAAAACTAGAAAGAAAGAAAAAATAGACCAGTAGGAAAGAGGCATACAGAAGATATGACAAATTTAAAATCTAAACCTATGACATACAAGTATGACTATTGGAGATAACTTTCATAACGAAACATACATCATAAGTTTTATGCTCACCCAGACAAACTAATAATGGCAATCTCAAGATCAACTAAGTCATTCTTCTTCACAAGGTTTATTTCACTTACCTGCCAATAAGTCAGGAATACAACAGATTTTATAATGATAAACTTCGGGACAGGATTGAATGGCTGAAGAAGATCCTTGCATGCCACATAGAACAATGCAAGAGCGTAGAGGGCCATTGTGTATGAGATTGTATATATGATTGTGAGATACAAGTATGATTGCAATGGACTAAAATTTCCGTCTTTATATTTCCCCTTTGCATAAAGCACAAGTGTGACAACGACTAAAATGGGCTTCAAGATCACAAACTGTAGGCAACCTTGCTTGCATTTCCGTATAAAACGCCTGCAATCAAGTTCCAAAGATAAGAGACGTCAAGAACTAGGATGTAATGATCATGCCATCATGATACAAGTCTATCACAAATCCCTTGCTTCTAAGGAATGCCCAGGTTTACATTTCCCAAAACTCTATATGATAAAATTTTCATCTTGCAAAATAGATATATCACAATGGTTGAACCATTAACAATTATCAAGATGTTCTTCAAAATCCCCAAGAAAAGTTAAAGGGAGCAGTTTTGAGGAAATCAAATCACAACCATTTCAAGCATAAAATATTTAATCCAGAGATAAGCATCATGTTAAAGAAACCCACCCATCCAGTGGAATAGGTGAAAAGCAGCAAGTCATCAGATACCATGATGGCTTCAGAACCCGACCACCCAAACTAACAACCACTGCTCCAGGACCACCGACCCATGCTAGACACAATGAGAAGAAATTATAAATGACCCAAGCTTCATACCTGAAACAGTAGCAAATAAAAATTAATAAATAAACTGATCCTAGTTAGCCATTGAATTTCCCAAAAATCAACTCGCTAAACAAACTGCCCATAAGGGAAAAATATATTAACTCATAGAATTAACTAAGGCAGAGAACCAGGAGTTGGAAGAAAAGGTGGTGCCTTTCAACTCTTGTGACTGTATACATGAACACTGCTGCACCAACACTGTTTGGCAGTACCAGCTTACCAAAATAAAAAATAAATAAAACGCCATGCTGAAGTGCTCCAAAGATAATTCAACAAGGTGAAACCCAAAATAACCTACAAATTAAAATTTATTGACGACATTTGGGCTCTGTCAAGATGCAAGGGTAGGATAACAAGTAAGCAACTTCGTATATCCAAACAATTTAGGAAGTACTAGACTACTACAAGCTGTAAGTTAATCTCCCGGCAAGAACAGATAAGCAAATATATAAAATGCGAAACAGAAATAAAGAAAACAATATAACAAGATATTCATATCCAATGTGAGCAAGATGGCAGCAACCAAAACAAATACAGAAACTGAGATGAACTTACACTTCCCGAATGGAATTGAAATAGATTGAACTCTCAGGTAGAACGAGGGACAAGAAAGACATCAATGCATAGACCTGTCAAACAAAATAAAACTAACACTAATTAAAACTGAATGCATAACGCTAATTCCCATTTAGACAAACAACGCCATCTTTATATATTCCGCGACTCTGAAAGCTTATCATATGACATATAAGATTTTTATTTTTTATTTTGGTAGCAAGTACCATACATTCTTAAAAAGCAGAGAAAGGAAGACAACACCATAGAACCACTCACCGGGACCATAAAGATAATACGAACAATAAACCGTTGATAAGTAGGCTCAGTGTAATTCAAGAGGTGCCTGTAAATGTGCAGAGCGGCCATAACAATAGCTCCACTTGTGCACAAGAAAGCGACGATATTGAGGTAAATTGGAATCAGTTCCCCCATTCTGGGCAAACTATTCCACCAAAACGAACAATAACTACTTGCTGAAGATGTATTTTACGCCCTCGCAGTTCGCACGGACGCGAATTAGCACCCAGAACGAAATTGCTCACCTTAGTAAATATGCAAACCCTAGCCCGATACCCGATCAATGATTTATTACTCAAAATTGTGGGATCGAGAAAGAAAATGGAACAAATCTGCGGAGCGTCTGTAAATATTCGATAGAGACGAAGTGTACAACTCCAGAAGGAGAGAGGAAGAATGCACCACTGAAAACAATAATGGCGGCAGTTGCTTTGCTGCGAAAGAAATGGATATACAGCTGGGAGGCTGACAGAAAAAATTGAATAAGAAAATGAGAATAAAATAACAAACCCTGAGATATTTTAAATTTTAGGAGTTTATTTTTTTATATATGAAAATATCAAAATGAGGATGAGTTTTTTTCCAAAAAAAATGTCAACGCTAAAATTTCATTAAAACTTAAAATTTGGTTCGAAGAAAATAGGAGGAGGAAAAGGAAAATTGGCGTTTTTAAATGGCGGCGGCAGTTTGGTTAAATTTTCAACTTTGGAAAATATTTTCCGCGCCACATCATTCTTCCACGTTTAAGGGAAAATGGGTTCCCAAAAAAAATGGTGGAAAGCCATTTTCCAAATTATAAAAATGGACTAAAGTCCATTTTGCCCTTATCCTCACATGGCAAAGAGAGAAAGAGAGTGATCTTTGGGGAGAGGAAGAGAGAGAATAATGTGATCTTAGGGAGAGGAGGAGAGAGAAAGAACGTGACGGGGGAGAGGAAGAGAGAAACAATGTGATGTCGGGAGAGGAGGAGAGAGAAGAGTATGACGTCGGGAGAGGAAGAGAGAAACAATGTGATGCGGGAGAGGATGAGAGAGAAGAGCGTGGCCCCAGGGAGAGGAGGAGAGAGAACAATGTGATGCGGGGAGAGGAGGAGAAAGAGCGTGACAAAGAGAACAAGTGCCAAAATCTATTCGGTGTTAGAAAATCATTCGGTGTAGGAATAAGAAAAAAGAGGCCACAGTCGGGCAATTCTCGAGAATTGCTTAAGAGGCCACAAATCGGACAATTTTCGGCAATTCGGCAATTCTCGAGAATTGCCCATGATCGCCAATGGCAATTCCAATTGAGAATTGCCTTGGGCAATTCTCGAGAATTTTTCGATCTCGTTAGGGTTTTTTTTTTTTTTTATATATGGAATTTTCCTAAAAAATATTCTATCTATAAGGGTAAAATGGTATTTTCATTTTTCCTACCTTATTTTTTTCCAACCAAACAAAATTTTTCCTATCAACCCATTTTCTTTTCCAATCGAAAAAAATATTTTTCATTCTATTCCATTCTTTTCATTTTTATTCCTTTCCATTTCCCACCTTTTTTTTTATCCAAACGGGGTTAAAAGATCAATCAAAATAAAAGTTAAAAAACGCTTAAATAAAATTGAAGACAGATTTATCTTGTTTATCCATTAAAAGAAAAATATAACTTCTACAGTGTCGTGGTTTGAGGAAGGGAAGGGGAGGGGAGAGGAAAAAAAGGTGAGAAGGGAAAAAAAAATTCAAAGTTGAGTGTAGTGGGCCCACAAGTTTTCCTCTCCCCTCATTTTTTTTCTCTCCCCTCCCCTCAAACCAAACATACCTAAGTTCTCACGGACATGACTCGTGATAAAAATATAATTGGATTTTCATGTGCTCAAGTGTTGTTGGCTAAGAGAATTTTCAAGTTGTCAAATGGAAGATTAGTGCCTAACTAGATTTTCTAGATGGCAAAATGAGGCTCATGGCGCGAAAGTACCAGCCACGAGCGGCCCCATGATCATCGAGCGCCTGCAACTGGAGAAACACCAGCTGGATTCTCCTCATAAAATCTGCATCCCATTCTGAGTCAATGTCAGTAATCTGTAAATCAACAATTTAAACACGAGTCAGCCCACTTGAACTTCATCTGTGGGTGTTAGTTATCAGGCTTGGTTAATTTCAGATACTTTTCCTGCAACAAAAAACTTGGATAATTTTTGTTCTTGTATAGAACACAAATGTCTAGTTTCAATGAACTAGAGGATGATTTCTATCGGATCAAATGGATTACCCAGTGATACCTATGGGGAAGATATCAGAGAGTATTTGACGATCACTGTGCTACACAGATATAGCGTTTTGGCATAGGGTGGGGTGTGTGCGCGGTGAGGCCGAATGTAAGTAATTCAATAGAGAATGGAGAGCGTACGCACTGGTGGGTATCCTTCATTTATAGAGACCACCTAGGGTTTCGATCTTTCTCATTGTGTCTGTCTTTCGGGCAACATGCACTTTCACGATCTGCAAATCCGCATCACTACCTACTATCGGGACTATAGGCATGATCATTAGGTGATTAGTGTTTTTACCTGATTAAGGAGGATCCTATCATAAAGCGTCCTTATCGGCGGGCGGACCTTAAAAATAGTGAAGGGGGGCACCGTTAGTGGGAGGGTGCGGCTGCCCCGAATTTTTTTTTTAAGGAAATTTTTTTATGCATTAAAAAACAAAAGAATATAAATAAGAAAAAAATATCAAAAAAATATTCATTAAATCAAGTGAATATTGATGATGTAATAAGAGGACAATTATTTTAAAACCTGTCATTTAGAAAAGTAAAGCTAAGTTAGGTTAGAAATGCAACTATATAAATTACAATGAAGGGTGGACGTTCATAAGTTCAAGACATATATTTTAATAATAAAAGTATATTACAATAAAAATAATTACAATGTCATCCTTCTAAACTTTATTTTTTAATTCCATCATAATTGTCTTATTATCGTGTTATCAATTATTATTTTTTCAATATAAGACACTAAACAATCATTCAACTATTTATCTCACATTCGATTATGAAGTCTGATCTTGATGTATTAAGAAAGTAGTGACTAAACAATCATACAATCATTTAAACATGTATTAGTTTTTTTTTTTTTTTTAAAATAAAAAAAAAAACTCTCTGATTCAAGGGGGGCACTTGCCCCCCTTGTCTATTACCTCGGTCCGCCATTGCTTATCGGTAGCATATCTGTTAGGCATTATATTAGTTTATAACAAATTTAAATATATTTTTAATCACTTATAAATATGTTATTATAATTTTAAATTTAGAAAATTACAAAGAAATAACCCCCCCCCCAAATTTTTTGACATTATCTTTTTTCCCCAGTTTCCTGTCCTCGTCCAGCAAACCTCAATGACAAGCAAAAGTCTCCCTCTGTCATCTTCCCTTGTTTCTTATTACTTTGTGCAGTTGTGCTCTTACATTGATGCTGTGTTTTAAATTCATTTTAACATGCTACTTGTAATTTTATTTTTTAAAAAAAGAAGCAAAAGCCCACAAGAAAATGAAGAACAACTCAAAAGTAAACAAAAATAAGCTTGTTTAATTTCTCTACTCGTTAAGTAGTTAATGAATTGAAGGTCATCATTTGTTGCAGGTGGTGTAGATGTTGCAACTGCGCAAGGTGCGAAGAGTTGTTGCTTATTCTAATTAGTGTGAGGAAAATGTTTAACCTTTTGAAAAAAATATTTAGCAAATTTTGCTGGCCGGCAAAGAAATAGGGTCAAGGTCAAGTATGAGGCGAATACAAAATATATTTGTCATATGTTTAGTGTGTAATAACATAGTAAATATATAAATAATCAGTACATCCATAGACTCATATTGATCCAAAAAGAAAAAGAAAAAGAAAAATAATCTTCATAAGTTCACCAATTATAAAACACTTTCGTGATCTGATTACACTATTTAAAGTGTTTTTATAATTAAGATCGAATGAGTATATCCATATACTCATACTAATATTAATATATCATCAAACATACGACATAAATTTATAATTAAACGATGTTCATAAGTCATACAATGCGTCATCTAGTTTACATGGCCTTTTTTTTTTTTTTTTTTTTGCTAGAAAAGATGTAGTGCATAAATCAATCAAAGCGTTATGGTATTTTACAAAACTTTTTTAAGGGCATGACAGATTCATCAAAACCTTAGTTCTCCAAACCGCAACCATATTTACTTAATTACTTCTCTAGAAATCCATCTATAACATGGTTCCTTATAATATTTCCAATAACAAAAATGTGGTCAAGAAGTATTTCACATCTTCACTTTGGATTTAAATCCACTATCGAAGAGAGTTTTATTGTCTGATTCAAATATGACATTTTCAAGCTCATTCCTTTGCCTGCAGAACGTCTTCAAACATTGCGTAACATTCTCCCATCAAGGAAGAGTTTCCTTGGATTAACCTGGTTTTTTTTGTCGAGCAACCATCCCTTGAAATTCTTTATTATGAATGCAATTGTTGCAAAGTGTCACATGTGCGCTCTTGCTAGCAAAAAAGAAGGGAAAATTATGTGCAGGTCCGAAGGATCAAAAATAAATACAATGAGGTCCTTTGAAATCACCAAATCATATAGAAGTCGCAGAGATTTTTTTGATATTATTTGTATTAATAATAAGAAATGTCATATTTACTGATAGAATGTGTTATATTTACAACAAAAATTAAAAACTTAACCATTTACAACAAAAAAGCCAATATCTGATGGGAAGTGTTATATTTACAATGACATTTAAACACATGAATTTTGTTTAAACTCAAGTTCCTAAACGAAAAAAAAAAATCTTAGATTCCTGACAACAGTGTTATATTTACAACAAAATTTAAAATCTGCCATTTACAATAAAAAAAAAAACCATATTTATAATAGGAAATGTCATATTTACAATAAAATTTAAAAACTCGATTTTTATTTATACAAATAATATAAAAAAGATATGTGAATTTCTATTGGGACTTTTTTACTATTTTTTATAGTCTTTGGGATCTGGCTGTAATTTTCCCAAAAAAAAAATACATACAATTTTACGAATATTTAAATTTAACGCAGGAATAAATATTTAGGCAGTGCGGTTTAAGTTGTGCATCTACTCTTAATCTAGCCATCAGTCCTCTATATCTTCTTTTATTTATGTTGTTTGTTAGTTTTTTTAAGTCTTTTCCTAGTTGTATGTGGACTCATGTATGATTTATCATGTAAAGGGACAAAAGCTTACGTAACATTTTACTTCTTATTAATATCACCTTCTGATAATAAAAAAAAAAAATATCAGATTTTTAAAAAAAAAAATCTGATTTTTCGGCCGGGAATGATCACCGAGGCAGATGGAGCGCTTAATGGGCTATGACCCGAAAAGAAACAACGACCCGATTCAAATGTATAATAAATATCCATCACCAGAGGAGGGAGGTGGTCAGAAAGGCCTTATCCTCTCTTTACACTCTCGCGCCCTATCCCCTGTGAAGTGGAGTACGTTCTCGCACTCCAGTCCCCGCCGCTTCTTCCATTTCTAGCTTCATTCGTTCTCGAGTTTTTCCTTCTCCTGTTCTCAGAATTGGAGTGAACACTTCCTGGTTCTTAGATATTCAAGTAACCAAGGCTTTTGTTTCCAGGAGACAATGTCTTCTGTAATAGGCGTTTCGTCTATATACCAGACTCCGTCTCTGGAACTAAAAAGAGCTACAACATCAATAGGTGCTACCACCTCCCTTTCGTTCCAATTTTCTGACAACAAGTCCCACTTTAACAACGTTCTGAGAGCCCACCTCAGTAACAGTGGCTGCGCAAATTTTAAGAGTGGGACTAAACCTAGAGCTAGCTTTGTTCCTTCTTCCATTGCCACGCCCAATTCGTCCGTTCTGAGTGAAGAAGCGTTCAAGGGCTTAGGCGGGGGTTTCTCCGACAAAGACTCTTTGGATGATGTTACTGAAAACGATGACTATGGCTATGACTTTGAAACTGAGGCTTCTTCAGCTGTTGACAGCGGGGAGGAGCTCGACATTTCCAAGCTGGGCTTGCCTTTGCGCCTTGTGGAATCACTCAAGCAACGTGGGATTAATCATCTTTTCCCCATTCAGGTGTCGTTTTTCACTTCGCCACTGATACTATATCGTTCTCTCTTTTTTCTCGCGTGATTTTTGGAAAGTTATCTATAACAGAGTTATTTTATCGTTAATATTCTTCTCTACACGAAGAAGCGGAGTTTCTGTTAGTCATCCAGACATTACAGCTTTAGTGTTATAGATATGTTGAACCTCACATCTTGGTAGCTTACTATGTTCACTTCAACTGCTCATTACATCTAATAGTTTCTGGTAAGCCTCCCCCCCCCCAACCCCAAAATAAATAAATAAAATCCACTCCTATAAGTTTATAAATGAATTAGAATTATTCCGCTTCAAGTAAATTTTGTAACAATAAACCTACAATCTGTTATCAGAGAGCTGTTTTAGTGCCGGCCCTCCAAGGTCGAGATCTTATTGCCCGAGCAAAGACTGGGACTGGAAAGACATTAGCATTTGGGATTCCAATTCTTAGAGGACTCACCGAGGATGAACAAAGTACCTCCCAGAGGTACTCATCATTATCATTCATGCAAAGGCCTATAATTTCAGACTCAATTCATGCATATCATACGCTCTTTGGTTTCTTGCAGACGATCTGGTCGTCTTCCCAAAGTATTGGTCCTTGCACCTACCAGGGAGTTGGCAAAGCAAGTGGAGAAAGAGATAAAAGAATCTGCACCCTATTTGAGCACAGTTTGTGTTTATGGGGGCGTTTCTTATGTTACCCAACAAAATGCACTTTCTCGTGGTGTTGATGTAGTGGTTGGAACACCTGGTAGAATAATTGACCTGATAAACGGGAACAGTCTTAAACTGAGTGAAGTGAAGTATTTGGTCCTTGATGAGGCTGATCAGATGCTTGCTGTTGGGTTTGAGGAGGATGTAGAAATAATTTTACAGAAACTACCATCTGAACGACAGAGCATGCTTTTTTCTGCAACCATGCCTAGCTGGGTGAATAAACTTGCCAGAAAATATTTGGACAATCCACTGACAATTGATTTGGTAAAGTATTGTTATTTTTGCCTCCATTTTAAATATACTTATAATAGTGGTGCAACGTACTATTATCCTATTTTTCATCCGGTTCAAAACATCTCCAGGTCTCATTTTTAATCCTGACCCTATGTAGTTTAAGGTTGATATTTACATATTTATGTTTGAGTTTTTTGGAATGAAAGTTAAAGCAAGATTTTGATGCCCTTTATCTGAAAAAAAGAAGAATAATGATTGTAACACTATTGTTTTTCTCAACAGGTTGGTGAAAAAGAGGAAAAACTTGCGGAAGGGATCAAACTTTATGCAATATCAGCCACCACTACTTCTAAGCGGACAATGCTTTCTGATCTCATAACTGTAAGATCTGCGATCTGCTATTTTCTTCCTCTTAATTAAATCTTTGATGTTCAACTATAATTTACTACCCTGATGAATTATTTAGTTATGTCAAGTAATGTTGAATGCTACTATCTTACTGTTATTTCTAGTTGTTGAAACCAAAATCTATTGAAGTGAGAATGAGTATGAAACTTGGACAGTAATGTTTTAAGAGTTGATTGAATAGTGCAGATTACGTACTCATTTGGGAGATTCCATCTCATGAGTCATGATGTACAATCATGTATGCTGTGCAAGCTTTGGATTATCATTCTCATCCTGACATATGCATCATGAAACTCCAATTATCTAATATGACTTTTTTATACGTGTTAGTGTATAACATATCAAAGACATTGTCAATTAAACGTCAGGATATCTAATCCTTTACATATCTTCCTATTAAAAATTGTTGCCAAACTTGAACACCTTAATAGATTAACTAGATTAATTATTTTCTATTTTAATTAAAATGCTAGTGTTTGTTATGTTGTCATTTTATCATGTATATTAGGTTTATGCAAAGGGTGGAAAGACTATTGTTTTTACCCAGACAAAAAGAGATGCCGATGAAGTATCACTGGCATTAACAAATAGCATACCTTCTGAGGCACTGCATGGTGATATATCTCAGCATCAGAGAGAGAGAACATTGAATGGATTTCGGCAAGGGAAATTCACAGTTCTTGTTGCCACTGATGTAGCAGCACGTGGACTTGATATTCCTAATGTTGATTTGGTAAGTTCAACCGGATGCTTCGTGGTTCATTCATGTCTTAAACATTTGATCTCTGGTCCTGGTTCTGCATGATGTCTATTCTAAATTCTACCAATTTCTCATGATTTAGATTTTGTGCCAACTTAGTCTGAACTCAGGCCATAAACCCAACCACTTGAATCTATCTATAGTTTTATTTTTTGGTATATAGTGTGTGCTGGTCTGTTCCTGGCTTATCTAGGTTTTACTATCGAGAGAATTTTCACTACATCTGACCTTTATGTTATATTATTATGCACACACCCCTCTATATTTTAATCATATTTGTAATTTCACTGTGATTATTTTATTTGATTGAAGAATTAGGATTTTGTATTTGATAATGTGTTTATGTCTAGACTTCGAAGTTAATCCTAAAAATAACTTTTCTTCTTTCTGACTCAGTTAATCTACTTTCAGACAAGTTTTAGATTTACATTTGAATTAGAAGGCCCTTATATTTTCCTTTGGCTTGTGCTAAGCTGTTGTGGCGTTTTTCTTCAGATTATTCACTATGAACTTCCCAATGACCCTGAGACATTTGTACATCGCTCTGGTCGTACTGGGCGTGCTGGGAAGGAAGGTACTGCCCTTTTGATGTACACCAGTAGCCAGAGGAGAACAGTTAGGTCTCTTGAGCGTGATGTAGGCTGTAAACTTGAATTTATTACTCCGCCAGCTATAAATGATGTTTTGGAATCATCCGCTGACCAAGTGGTTGCCACACTTAATAGAGTTCATCCTGAATCCGTTGCGTTTTTCACCCCTACTGCACAAAAATTGATCGAGGAACAAGGAACAAGTGCCCTTGCAGCTGCACTAGCACAACTAAGTGGATTTTCAAAACCTCCCTCATCCCGGTCTCTTATCAACCACGAGCAGGTAGTGGATAAACTTGTGTTTACATTGAAGTTAATGTTCTACAATTTTCTAGCTGGCACCTTTGTTTAAAGTGAACAGTTGTTTGCATTTCTTTCAATCAGCCAAGAATGCCTTATTTCTTCTTATTCTTTCTGTCTAATATCCTTCATACTTTATGTAGAATCTTCCAAAACTAGTATAATAAACAATGTCTTCTTGAATGCACAGAACACTAATCTTGGGGCATCTTCTAATCTATGGTGGTTATAATGCTTGGCCTGAAGATATTTCCTGCTGTCTATGTCATATGAATCATATTTAAAATGCACTTGACTTTCATATGGATGCAAGTATTTTGGTTTTAATCTGAAAAAGTCCAGTGTGCTGCGTGCTAAATTGTCAGTTTATCTTACATATATTCGTATATGAATTATTTAGCTTATTAAAACTATCATCGGTATTGCAGGGATGGGTTACATTACAACTGACTCGAGATGGAGGAGATTCTAGAAGGTTTTTGTCTGCAAGATCGTCACTGGGTTTCTTTCCGATGTTTATTCTCCAGCTGCTGATGAAGTTGGAAAAATACATATAATTGCAGATGAAAGGGTTTGTATCTGTAGTTCTTGGTGCTTGCGTCCTTAGGAATTTGTGTCTGTCTATCCAGGTGTACTTAAACTGCTCAACTTATTTAATGTTTTGACCACCAGGTTCAAGGGGCCGTTTTCGATGTGCCAGAGGAGATTGCTAGAGAGTTATTGAACAAGGAAATACCAGCTGGCAACACTATTTCTAAGATCTCTAAAGTAAATTATATTATTTAATTGCTTCCTTCATTCATTATATAAACCTTTGTGGATTTGTCATCCCCTTGTCCACCAAAATAAATAAATAAATATTTTGGTATCAGCGTACTGCCTTACTGAATAATGCATTACTTTGTGCTGGCAGTTGCCTCCTTTGCAAGATGATGGACCTCCTGGTGATTTCTATGGGAAGTTTTCTGACAGAGATCGTAGAGGTTCTAGGGATCGTCGAGGTTTCAAAACCTCAAGGAGATTGGATGGGGGCAATGATTATGGTGATGAATCTGGTGATTCATATAGAAGAGGTGGTCGAAGTTTTAGAAGCGGCAATAGCTGGTCTCAAAAGGCAAGAAACAGTGGAGGCTTTGATGAATTTGGTGATTCAAATAGGAGAGGTGGTCGAAGTAATAGAACTGGCAATAGCTGGTCTCAAAAGGCAAGAAGCAACGATGATGATTGGCTAATTGGAGGTAGAAGATCAAGCAGGTCTTCATCGTCAGACAGGTATGACTTCTGACATGTTAGTCTGCCCCTTATGAAGGGATGGTTTAATTTGTATCTCTCATGGAAGGCATCCTCTCTGTCCAACAAAAGTTTTATCCCCAAAACATACAAGGAAAACGTGTCTGGACATCTGTGTATAGGAAAAACTGGGGGTGGGTTTTAGGAATTATGGTATGAGAAGAGGGATAGCATACTTATTTCTTTGCTTAGAGTTTTGTTTTTGCTCGGCAATATTCTTCTTGCGTAAGTTATGGGAAGTGGGAACCCAGTAAGACTATATTTGGCTAATATGTTATATTTGATTGCATTGCAGAAGCTTTGGAGGGGCTTGTTTTAACTGTGGGCAATCTGGACATCGGGCATCTGAATGTCCCAACAATCTTGGCTTCTAAACAGATAGTTTCACCATCTATAGGTCACCATGTTTGTCAAACTTGACCTGCTGCGGGTGGCGGCAACCTAATGGGGGAAATGAAAAGATGCTTTGTTGAAAGGAGTACAGAATCAAAGTTAATTTGCTGTCATTGGCATTATACGGGTCCCCAGTTTTGGTCTCGGGAGTTCGTTCCCTCTTACGCGGGGTTTTAAAGTTATCTTTTGTATTATTATTTTTCTTGTGATATTTAGCAACAGCAATTACCGCGCGATCGTATGCTTCCTCCCCAATTAATTTGTTACTAATATGTTTAATCTCTGTAGTCCAGAAAACGATGGAATAACTTTAAATGAATGGATGAGTTGCAGGGTTCGTATAATTAAGTGTTTTGACTTGAGTTAACTTCGGCTTGGTTTATATTTAAAATAATACTACCTCCGTAAAAGTGTTCTTATAATCAGAACTGCAATAATTTTATGTTGTGAGATAAATCTTTTCTTAATAATTTAAAATAAATGGAATCAAACTAAATGAAAGTAATTTGAACAAGGTTGCCCAATGTAAATCAACAAAACCATGCGTACAAAACAAAGGACCCAGAAAACAAGACCGTAGATGACACAATTCTCATCTCATCCCAAATACCACCCACCGAGACGTTAACTAGTTACCTGCCAAAAAGAATACTAAAGACGGTTCTGAAAATGGGACCCCTCTTGCTACTCAGAAGTTCCCTCACAGCCTTCTCGTCTGCGACAAATCCCTTGGCCTTCATTTGCTCAAAAAACTCGGTGGCCTCTTCCGCTTTGTAATCCCTGGCCAATGCCTCAAACACAGCCGTGTAGGTCGCAGCATTGGGTTTCATGCCCTTTTCCATCATTTCCAACAAATACTTCTTGGCATCTCCCAAAAACTTGGAATCAGAAGTAAGTCCCTTAATAAGAACAGTGTAAGTATAAGCATTAGGAGACACCCCAGAGGCCAGCATGCGCATATAAACTTTGAGGGCCTCCTTGGGCTGACCAGCATTGACATAGGCCTCGATGATGGTCGTGTGAGCCACCACTTCGGGCATTTGACCTTTGTCTTTTATCTGACCGAACAGCGCCAACGCCTCGTGTGTGAGACCGTCTTTGGACAAAGCGTCGAACATCTTGACTGCGTGATTTAACAGTCCGTCGCCGCTTCTCATGTTGTGAAAGATCTCTTGCAAATCTTTTGGATCCTTCGGCTCTTCAATCGCCGGTTTCTTATTAAAGGGATCATAAGGCGGTGGCAGCTTCTTGTTGCTGTTAGTTTCTTTCTGGGCATTTTTAGAATCGTCCTCATTTTCACCCTCAGAATCAGAATCGGAAAGAGAAAAATTGACCTTGGTGTCGACCTTCTTCCTGGTGGGATTTGCTTCAGAGCCACAAAATAACCTAGCACTAGTATTATTGAAGTTCGCGATTTTGAGGAAAGGATATACAAAGTAAGGCAAAGGCAATATAGAAAATCTGCATGGAAGGCGCCTACAGAAGAAAGAGGAGGCAACGGAAATATTGCTATGGTTGGCGAAGGTTAGAGCACGACGTATAGAGGAGACGGCGACTCTTCCGCTGAAAGCCATTGATTTGCTCTCTCGCTGGTGTTCACTTCACTTGACTTGCCTCTGTCAGGTGCTTCCTCTTCTCACGCTGCTTCGATTCTCGAAGGTTCGTCCACGTTCGCCGATTGTTAATTTTCCTATGCTAATCTTAAAATTATGGAAATTCAGACATGTAAAATAATACTCTACTACAACTAATTTCTTAGTACTGTACACCGTATACCATACTCCCTTAATTTAATTGGATTATGATTTATGTAGATTAAATATGAGGTTTAAACTTCTGCTTCCGTATTTAAGCGAGAAGAAGAAGATCCTACACACATATTTAAATGGTGTAAAATCTTTTATACCCAAAAAATACAATTGTTCTGATATTTAAAGAAAATTAGTTTTTTTTATACATTTGGTCCAAAAATTTATACATTTATCTAAAAAAATTATACATTTGTCTAAAGAATTTATACATTTGGCCTCCAAATATTTATCTTAAGCTCCGTCCTTGCCCACATATATATATATAATGTAATTATATATATATGTGGGTCCCACCATTTCATTTGTGTGTGATATGAGAATACACTTCTCCTACAACATGAGAAATGTTTTTCCCATTAAATATTTGTTTGGAATAGCCATAGTTTTCAACAACTTTTCAATCCTGATTTACTAATTTACTATATATATAAAGTAAGTATATGAAATGAGTTTTATTTTAATTTACGTAAATAGATTTCAAATGTGATCCTAAATAACCACTAAGACATGTAATTAAAATTAGTTCAAAATTTTTATTTGGTCAAAAAATAAGTACTTAGAGTGCTTGTTTGACGGGAATCAGATTCCTACTTTGTCCTTCTTATTTGGACATTTTTAAGGTTCTAAAAAAAAAAATTATTTACGTGAATTGAGCCGGTACTACTACCACCACCGTTGAAAAGCCGTCCAGATCGATTTTTTTTTCTTTTTTATAATTTTTTTTAATAGGTAAAGAATCTAAAATAAAGTTAATCTCTTAACTAGTATTTTTTCATGTAAAAAAATAATTAAAAAAATAAAATAAAAAATTCTGGACGGCTAGGAGCCTTCTAACCAGTTCCTTATTTGACGTCACATTTTTAAGGTTCTAAAAAAAAATTATTTACGTGAATTGAGCCTCTTGTACTACTACCACCACCGTTGAAAAGCTACATTAAGCATAAGCCAACACTGAACACTCGACAGCTCAAAGACTCAAGCCACAAATCCTCATCTTACCCCTACATGCTCCTTGAACATTCAGCTTCACCCGCTCCCTCACCGGAGCCCGCCAACAGTTACACTTCAAACCCAACTTAGCTTCAAGAGTGGCATTTTTGTCTTCATATCCGTTAGTACTGGTGTTTTCCCCAGGTGATATCTTACCGCGAAATCTCCTGGGTCGTTGGTCCAGTATTTGGCGAGATTTTGTCAGCCTAAATATGGAATCAAACCTGTGTCACTGTTTGTTGGAAATATGAGTTCATGGGCAACAGCTTTGAGAAATGCCTCCTCTCCTCGAAAAGCACTACAATTATACGCTAAAATGCACCGTGATGGGGTTCTTTTTGATAGCTTCTGCATTCTCTTCACCTTAAAATCTTCTACTCCTCTGCAGAACACCGCCATTACTCGTCACCTTCATGCCCATATCGTGAAGCTCGGCTTTAGCTCTCACGTCTATGTAGCAACATCCCTCCTGAACACCTATATTGCCGCGTCCTTTTCGGATGCTCGCCTACTGTTCGACGAAATGCCCGATAAAAGTATAGTATCGTGGAACACGATGATTACCGGATATTCCAGGTTAGGGGATATCCCAGGAGCACTGTCAGTTTTCGAGGAAATGCCGCACAGGGACGTGGCTTCGTGGTCTTCCATGATTGCTGCTTACACGAACAATGGATATTATCAACAAGGTATGTCACTCTTTCGACGTATGGTGGGGGATGGGAGAGTTAAACCGGATGAAATCACTACTACTTCAGTTTTATCAGTCTGTGCCCACACGGGCTCTCTTGGATTATTAGCCGGAAAATCTGTTCATGGTTTCATGGTGAAGAATGGGTGGGACTTGAGTGTGGAATTAGGTACCGTTCTAGTTAATATGTACGCTAAATGTGGGTTTTTGAAATGTGCTTCCCAAGTTTTTGAGCTGATGCAAGAAAAAAATGTCATATCTTGGACTTCACTGATCTGCGGCTTCGCCCACCATGGGTACAGCGAAGAAGCATTAGCCATATTTGAGAAGATGTTGCTAGCGGGGATCAAGCCTAATGAACTGACTTTCACAGGTGTGCTCAGTGCTTGTGTTCACGCTGGTTTAGTCACGAAGGGACATGAGTATTTCAAGATGATCGGAAGGTACGGGCTAGAGCCAAGGATCCAACATTATGGATGCATGGTTGATTTGCTTGGGAAAGCAGGGAAGCTAGAGGAAGCTTACGAGACGATCAAAACAATGAAGCTTGAACCAAACATTGTTGTATGGGGATCTTTCTTGTCGGCTTGCAAGGAGCACGGGCAGTTTGAGATTGCTGAGAGAGTAATTGGGCAAGTCTTGAGAATGGTAAGGCCAGAAAATGATGGAGGGATGTATACACTCATATCTGATTTGTATGTTTTGGGGCGGAAGTGGGAAGAGGCTGAAAGGTTGAGGAAGTTGATGATTGATGTCAATGTGAGAAAGGCCAGGGGCTCTAGTTTTGTCAGAACCTGACTCAGGATAGTGCTTTACTTTTTATCCTGTTCTCAATGCATATTTAAATCAAATTGGGAGTAAGTGGTAAGGGGCTTGTTCTTCTTGAATCATGTCCTCGGTTTGAAGTGTGAAAATAGAAAAATGGTGTTGGAAGCTCTTCCTCCATGAACCATGGGCCTAACTCGGGACGAATCCGGATTAGTTGGAACTGAAGGTTTCGGTGAACCGGGTGAGCAATAAAAAAAATACATATTTAAAAAATTGGAATTTATATCTTTTAAATGTATGAAGTCGATTAATCAATATATCATTTAAAAATAAAATAGCAAATACTGTTATTTTAATATTTTTTATTATTGGATGATTTGTTATTAATATAATCTTCTTTTATTTATGTTTTATATATTTCTTCTTTTATTGATTTACACATTTTAAAAATATGATAGGTTATTCTGCCTACCTTTACCTACCTTTGTCTACCCTTCTTAATATCGTTAGATTATAATCTCATCCAACGACGAATATTTGAGGGATAAAGTAAACCCTTTTACCCATTCCTCTCTCCCACCCTCTCTCTCTCTCTCTTTTTTTTGAGAGAGAGATACAGGCAAGCCAAGGCTTGAAGAAATGAGAAAGAGACTAAACTATGCAAGTCTAGCTCTAAAATACATCAAAGTATAAAATGAACTAGGGATGGCAGGCCAGCTGGTCTTTCAAAGCCATGTCAAGGCATCCTGTGGGTATCGTAGGAATTAGGATCACGTCCGCATCGGTGGGAGCATTATGGCCTTCCTTGGCCATATAGTCAGCACAAAAGATGTTGTCTCTCGAGGTGTGGTGAAGCTTCTGTTGGGATCCGTACACGCAGCGGAATTAAAAAAACTTTTACGAATCCCAAAGAAGAGGATCGCTCAACCGCGTTTAAATCAAGGTTAAAGAGTCCGAATCATACCTATGCGAAATTCTGAGCGTTTCTTACGTTCGATTTGATCACATGGGCTACCTTTTCGATCATCCAAGAGCAGCCTTTTCAAGTCTCCTCCCTCTACTGGTATCCACACCGAACAGCTCTCCAACACGTACGGCAGCGTGCTAGCGCATTCTCTTTTTGTCTCACGTTTTTCTCTCTAGGATTTCTTTTTGCAGCTTGACTCAATTCGTTTTCAACAGCTTTAATACGACTAGATCATCATCCTTTTATAGAGTTTCTAAAACCCTAATGAGACGTAGTAAAATATTCAAAATTAATCTTAATTAATTGTTGAATTCGAATTTGGATTAAGTAATATATCAATTAAATCATCCAACAGATCTAATCTAATCTATTCATTCAATCCGAATTAAAAGCCTTGTGATTTAATTTATCATTATAAATTAAATCTAAGATATGATATATATCTATTTAATTAAATTTGAGATACTGTATCTCAATTAAATTAAATCTAAGATATAATATCTCTCTTCAAAAATTAAATGTGAGATACTATATCTCTATTCATTTTAGGTATTTAATTTATCAAATAAATTAAATACAAAACAAATAACATTTAATTTCGAATTATATATATATATATATATATATATATCCTTCCTAGATTAAACGTTGCATTCATTAAATCTTAGACATATCTAAGATTCAATGAATCTGACACTAATACTCGTGTTGACTATTCTTGACCATGTGTGACCCACATGAGATTGGCGTGGGCATCTTAATACTCCCGACCATGAAGTCGCCTCGCGCCTCTAGCAAAGACATTGCGACTACCCAATTCATATGGGGATCGATGATCGATGCAACCTATTGTACAACCATGTCACGTCCCTTTTGTCACGCGATAATTTGGTCAAGGATGATGCACGGATAATGTCAACTTCCTATTCTTGACCATTACTTTCTCGATTCTCGAGTAGTCTAATAATTGAAATGGAAACTCCTTTCCATTGTAGTATGGCCATACATTTCTTAGACTCACTCATCGAGGGCGGTATTATCTCTCTACAAATGTGAGGACAAATTCCATCTTGACCATTCACATTCCTGCGTATGAAAACCACGATCCCGATCATAGCCTTTATCATCACCCGGTCAAAGGTGACTTTTGACTAGGTCAAAGACCGCGACTCATCATGTAGGAATCCATGACGATCTCGGTCAAAGGGCGTTGTGACGCGGTTATACATGAGAAAAGCATGAATAGCTTCACGTCCCAATCCCGAAGGAGAAGATCTCTGATATCTCTGATAATGTCTCTTAGCGGATGATCATCATAACAGCAGTCACGCATGAAGATGTTGACATCGTCGAGGGAATCAGAGTAGAGAAGGATTTTTTGCAATCCCATCTGGTAGCCCAATTTGAGTCCCAACATAATGGCATATAGCTCTGCTTTAATAACAGTATGTACACCAAGGGATTTGCAAAACCCCATCAGCCAGTGCCCCTGAGAATTCCTGATGACGCCTCCACAAGCCGCCTTGAATTGATGACGCACAGAACCATCCACATCGATTTGGACCGCATCGGCAGGGGGGGGGTCCAGGACTTCTCCTCATACCTGTCAAGCTGAAAAATTTGATGGGATAAGTTATGATTGTCAGAATTTTCCATAAGAAGGTAATTGCACAAGTGGAGCATCTCCCTGGTATCTTTGGTTTTGCCTTGAAATAAAAAGTTACATCTAGATGTCCAAAGGATCTAGCATCCCAAGTTGAAAACTCGTGGCCATGAGAGGTTTTGGAATCTTCCTTTTGCGGAAATGATGTTAATCTCTCCCACCCTCTCTCTCTCTCCCCTCCGCTGCCAGCATTGACGATCAAAAGAACTTTCCCTTTGTAATCGCCAAGATTAACATAATTTCCCTTGGGATCCTACAAGCAAAAGGTGAACCTCATAAATTGAATATCTAAACGAGTAAACAATTTCAGGAAGCTAAAAAGACCTGAACATTTCAACTTCAAACACAATAATACAGCCAAGCCGAATAAAAACAAACAAGTTTATATTAAAAAATTTATCGAAGTGACGAAGAGATTCAAAGTAACCGCTTACTTTCACGGTGAAATCATGGACTGATTTAGGATTTTATTGAGAAGCCATTTTGCGATCGGTTCTAAAAGCGAGAGATAAAGGACCCGAAAACCTCGATTTAAGGGATGAAATCTGAGGAGGACTTAACATTGGCAGCGGAGGAGAGAGAGACGGTGGGAGGCGGTGGGAGAGAGGAAGGGGTAAAAGGGTTTATTTTATCCCTCAAATCTCCGCCGTTAGATGAGATTATAATCTAATCGTATTGAGAGGGGTAGGCAAAGGTAGGTAAAATAAGAGTAGGCACAAAAACCTATCCCTTTTAAAATATACTCAAATCATTCAACCTTCTTTTACTTTAATCAAGAAAACACTTGATTATAGGGGGAAAAAAAAAACGTATATCTATTCTGTAACTCCTGCATATATTGTTTATAAGAAGATATCAACAATATAATTTATTTTAAAACCTTATGGAACACATACATTCTACGCTAATTCTTATTAATTTATGTTTCAATTGTCAATTTCTTTTTCAAAAACAGGAAAGAATCAAATGGGTAAAAAATTAAGAGAAAGTATAAACTATTAGAAAAATACTTACATATTTCATAGGCACTACTTTGACTAATTAAAATACAACAATTTATTACCAACGGGGTTGGCACAAATGGTAAGCAGTTTGAGTCGTTTAAGCAAGGTCTTGAATTCGAGCCTTGTGAATGCAGAAAAGCCCCGCTGAGAGACTCACCCACCATAGTCAGGTGCGCAACTTGGGTCGGATTCGGATTAGTCAGGGTAAAGCTTTGGATACCGGATGGACAACCAAAAAATAAATAAAAATACAACAACTTATTTTATTTTAATCCTACATAATAGATGAGTTATTGGAGAAATTCAAATCTTATGATTTTATAAAACATAAACTTCTTAATTTAGAAAAACAAAAACACAATTCCCTCCCATCATCCCTAAAAGTATAAAATTGGAATTTTCCAGATGATTCACCTACCATGTAGGTTTGAAATAAGATGTGTTATTACATTTTAATTAATCAGATTACATATGAAGTGACGCTCAATATTCTTCCAAATTTTGAAGGTATTTGAAGGCACTTATAGATTTGCGATGAACTTTAAGATTCATCAATTCAGAACCTTGATGATCTCTTGAAGGTGTTTCCTTCCAATTTCTCTTGGTATCAATTTTCCCCAGATTTTACCCCACTAATCCTTTTCTTAGTTTCTCCCTTTTCCTTTTACAATTCGCATGCTCACCAGTTTCCTTTTGGCACTTCCTCACATTTTTTTTTTTTGAGAAATACAGGCGCCGAAGCTTGAAAAGGGGAGTTAGAGACTAGGCTATGAAAGTCTAGCTCTTTAATACATCAAACTAGTAAATGAGTTAGGAGCGGCAGACCAGTTGATTCTTCAAAGCCATATCAAGGCATTCTCTAGGAGTTGTTGGAATTAGTATCACATTCGCATTAGTAGGAGCACTATGGCCTTCCTTGGCCATATAGTCGGCATATGAGATGTTGTCTCTTGGGGTATAGTGAAGCTTCACGTCCCAGTCCCGGAAAAAGAAGGTCTTTGATCTCCCTGATAATGTCTCTTAGCGGGTGGTCAGCATAACAGCAGTCTCTCATGAGGATATTGACAGCGTCAAGGGAATCAGAATAGAGAAGGATTTTTTGTAAACCCATTTGATGGCCCATTTTTAATCCTAGCATGATGGCATATAAATCTGCCTCGATAACAGTATGGGGGACCAAGGGACTTGTAAAACCCCATCAGCCAGTGCCCTTGGGAATTCATGATCACTCCTCCGCAAGCTGCTTGAAATTGATGGCGCACTGATACGTCCACATCGATTCGGACCATATTTGCAGGAGGGGGGGGGTCCAAGACTTCTCCTCATTCCTGTCAAGTTGAAAAATTTGATGAGATAAGTTATGATTGATAGTATTTTCCATAAGAAGATAGTTACACAAGTGGAGCACTTCCTCACATCTTTAATATAAGATGGTTAATTCTTTTTAAAGATATTAAGAAAACTAAAGAAATTGCTTTATTACATTTATAATTACTTTCAAACTAATATGTCTAACTTATAAAAATATACTACCTCCGTCCTCACATATTGACTTTTTTAGAAAGATTAAGGAAACTTAATGAATTACTTTAAAGTATTTATATTTATATTTTTTTATACCAAACTAATTTGTCTCGCTTGTAAATTAATATATAACAAAATGATACACGACATATTATATAATTAAGTAACTTATTTTGTTTTATTAATTTATTCAAACAAAAAAGTCAATTATGTTTTATATTTAAGATTAGAAGGAATATAACATAATGATAGGTAATATATGCTATGATTAAATACTTTATCTAACCTCTTTAGTATAAGTGCACGCTTGTATTAGCTCTTGAAGAATGACTTTTATAATTTACGAGGTAAGTATATGAGAGAAATTTCGTTTCGGCTTATGAAAAAGGGCTTCTAAAACTACGGTTTTGTGATTTGTCATTCATGCATTTTAACACATGATTACAGTTGTGATAAAACTCTTATCTCATGCTTATGTCGTAAAACACAATTTTCATAAAAAAAGGTCCACTATAAGGATTGAGTCAATATAATGTATTCTCTCTTGTCGTTATTAGAAAGCATCAACTAATAAATTATCATAAACCAATAAAAACAGTTAAAGTCAATAAAGTTGTCATACAATTTAAGTAACTTTCGATATTACCTATATTACCCCTACTAATTATACTAAACTTTTGTAGTGTAAATAATATTATATTAATTATTTCTCTTACCTATTACCCTTATTACTTATGGACATATATAGAAAAAATAATTAATACGTTTTAGAATTAAAGCACATATAATTATTAATTAGTGGCTTATTGGACTTGATGAGAGGAGCATGCGACAATCCGTTGAACACTATAGCCCACCCAGACGGAGTAGAGCCGATCGCTCTTTCGGTCATTTTCAAATTGGCCGGCCGAAAAAAAGTCAGTGTAGTTTCAGATTGAGGTCACATTTGTGGCTCTATGCTCTGCGCCCGCTCCGCTTCGTCCACTACGCCGGCGATTACTTACCTAGGTTTGACTTCTCACTATGTCAGCTGTACTTTTCTCTAATTTTCTTTTAACTTCGAATCTACCACTGTGGACTGCTTTCTTTTCTTTTCTTCCTTTTCATCACTTGATCGGTAACCAGCATTGAGTGTCGTTGAAGAGAATTTCTAATGTCAAATACTCAAAATTACGAGCTTGCTGATGTTCGGCCGTAATTGGCCATGTTTAAGAAATGATCTTTCCATCCCTTCTAATTTTAAATCGCTATTTAAAATATAGATTTATATTGACAGTTGTCACATAACAAATTGTAGTTGTATTTGTTTAATTTGTTGTCTATAGTTTGTATTCAGTTATGTAAACCACTTGGTGTATTTTTCCTTCCTTATGTATTTCATTAATTGACGCATGACGCTGCCTAAGAGAATTAGTATTCTGTTTTTTTGTTCAAATATCTTATACACTGCAGTGTTCTTCGAGCTCGTTAAGGCTAGGATGCTTATGTTAAGATTTGCGTGTCAATTCTTCTGTTTTTCATCCCCTCTCTCATGCATTTTACGAATAGGGCATAGGCTGTTGAATGGTCAGATATGGCAGAACTGAGCTTGGGTATTCTTATTGATATTGTTGATGAGGAATGGATGAGAGATACACTCCCTGATGATGGTATGTTCTCACCCTGTTTTATTGGGATATAAGCTCCTGTGGTTACAAACATAGCGAAGAATGTCTCCCTTATATCTTTTGAGCTTGTTTTAAGGCGCCTTAACCTGTTGCTCTTACAGATCTTCCGCTACCTCCAACACTGATAGTTCGGACCGACGATACTGAGGACTCAAGTACGTTATCCTAAATCCTAAATTTTTTTTGCCAGATCCTAAATCCCAATTGAGTCACGTGCTTTCTTATTTATATAGTAGTTTATGGATAAACTCACTCCTCAATTTCATATAAAATAAAAAACCTTCTTAAATTTAAAGCTTGCATCAATTTTCTAACTTCTTCTTTGTTACTCTATAAAATCTTGTGACACAACATGACATTATGGGCCGTTTGGGATAGCGGTGGTAGAAGTGGCTTTTCTCTCTGATGGACTTTTTTTTTTTATGACTTTTCCTAATGTGATTTGTGTTTGAGATAGCAGTAGCAGAAGTGGCTTCAGACTTTGAAGCTTGGAGGTGTGGCTTCACAAAAAAAGTAGCTTCAGACCTTAAAGCCCATAACATAGTGAAGCTTTGCCAAACACCCAAAAAACAAGTTTTCACATCTGATGGACTTTTTTCAGCTTCTGATGCTATCCCAAACAGGCCCATAAGAGGGGAAAAAGAAAAAGAAAAGAATGAAATTGCTACAGAGTCCAGATTGTGAAATCATATCTTTGGACATCTGTATGTAAGACAAATGATTGAGATTATAATAAATGTACACCTTTTATTGAAGATTCGTATCTGATTTTCGTCTTGACTTTAACACCTTCGCATTACTTTGCTGTTAATCAGATCAGGAGACTCAACAAGTTAATGCGGATTCTTGGCATGATCTTGCCATGGGCCCAGAATAGAAACCTTACTTGTCAATGAGCGCCATACTTCGTAGTAAGTAGATGGCGTTCTGTGTATGTTTGTGTCATATCATCCATTTTGTACTTCTATCAAGTTTAATGTTGAATTCCTAGTTTTTGTTGTCATCTATATTGTGTAATTAGAGAAGGAATGTTAATGATATTTCGACTTAATTAGTTAGCCTCCCGAGCTATCTCATTTATTTTATATGACATAAGGTGCATATAGTGCATCCTACTTTCACTCGTAACAGATTTATATCCATGCAATTTGTTCGAATGATGAAAAGCAGCATATTGAGTAGTGATCAATCTTGACATAAGATCATTCTTAGCACAAGAAATTCACAGGTTAGTGATTTCTGGTGCTGCCTATATTGTTGTCAGATTAGGGCACTCAAATCCTAGTTGCAGCTAACACGCTGCCTCTATAAATCTGAGTCCTTACCATTAGTGGGGAAACGAATCTGCTTTGGAGTAATATATATACTCTAGAAGCTTTTTGAAAGCTACTATACTTGATTACCTTGAATGGAATGCTTTATTTACAGACAAAAACAACTTAGACCACACAATCATCTCCCATGTGCAAATATCTAAAGTATAGTAAGAATACTAAATCATGCGAGGAAGTCTCTCAAAGATGCTACAGTTGGTGGTATTGGAGTTTGGATGTTGCCCTCCTTAGAATCTGCTACCTGTAGAGGGACATCTGGTGGCACTGAATTGCTTGTAGATCCTGCTCGAACAGTTTCACCTCTACCAATTGGAATTATATTACTTGCAGATGCAGAGTGAGCAACATTGTGAGCAATGATTTCTCTTGATTTTACTTGGGGAGGTGCAAGATAGAGTTATAGGTAAACTTCTGTTGAAGTGGATCATTGACAGGCGGAGTAGAGTTTGAAGTAGACTGTGATGGAAGTAGGTCAGTTACTAGTGCAGAAGTTGGTACTGGTGCAGACTGCTTCAATGCATTCATTGGCACCATGGTCATTGAGGATCTCAGTGTGGATGCAGTCTGATTCAAAGTATTCATTGGCATTGTCGTAGTTGGAGGTGTTGGTGCCGATTCAGACTGCTTCAAAGCATTTATTGGTTCTGTTGTAGTAGTAAGAGTTGTTACTGTAGATCCAGACTGCTTTAAAGCGCTCATTGGCACTCCTGTTGTTGGAGGTCTTGCTGTCAGTCTACATTGCTCTATTGCAGTCATTGGCTCTGTTGTGATTACGGGAAGTGTTGGTGCTGATTTTGAACGCTTTAGATCTCTCTCTGGCGCTGCAGCGGTTGTAGGAAATGTTAGTGTTGATTTAGATTGCTTTAGAGCCTTCAGAGGCTCTTTTGTGGTTGTAGAAAGTGTTGTTGTGGATACAGTTTGCTTCAGAGCATTCATGGGTGCTGTTATAGTAGCAGGAGTTGTTGGCATTGGTGTTGATGCGGATTGCTTCAAAGCATTCATTGGCATTGTTGTGGTATTAGAAGGTGCCTCCAGGGCCAATAGCTTGCCTGGTGGCTGCTGTGAATTTTGTGCAGA
Organism: Acacia melanoxylon; assembly: GCA_019022615.1. Lineage (NCBI taxonomy): Eukaryota > Viridiplantae > Streptophyta > Magnoliopsida > Fabales > Fabaceae > Acacia > Acacia melanoxylon. The sequence continues at coordinate 9,918,248 of JAFJYJ010000019.1, read as the reverse complement.
AGATGGTGGTTTTTTCTGGGTGGAGAAAGGAGCAGATAGAGAAATCATCCCTGGGGGTAAGATTTCAATTGGTGGCTTTTTTCCTGCTTCCGCCAACGTGGTAAGCTTAGGTTCCTCGAGAGAGGCAAGAAATGCAGCTGTAGCATCTGTTTTGTGCGATTTTCTAGGCTCAACCTCTCTCTGTAGCGTCTGGTTCCAAGCTTGAACCATGCTCATCATAGTCCGACGGCCATGTGCCTGGTAATATTTTCAAGGTTATGATATACGTACTTAAAGGTGGGATCAACTAGTTGCACGAAACAATTCTTACATGAGCATGCAGCACAGCCTCCGCCAGCATGCCAGTATCCTGCAATGCTTTCTCCATTAGACCGTTGTCACCCAAAAGACTAGCAGCAAATGCAGCTTCTCGCCCCAGGCCAAGGGTGACTAAATTATTCCCCTGACCCTGAAATCATAAAGCAATGCCTCATTTATGATGGGGAAAACATAATTGAAAAGTAGCATTGATTAAATAGATTGCGCACACTTTACTATGCATCTTTGGTTTTTATTTTAGATATTATTTCTAATACCCCTGTCCTAAATGTAGAATCTAGTTTGCAATGCAAATTTAAAACTAGAGGAGTACAATATTATTTTACATCACCATGTATTTTTTGTTTTCATTTTTTTAGAAGTTTAAAATATATCTTGTAATGCGAGTGGCGACTTTTTCTAGCCTATTTATATACATGAACGAACACACACGCAATTATATTTGACCGGCATCAAATAGGAAAACTAATCAAGTTGATTTGAAAAGCTAGATTAAGAGTGCCTACACTTAATCGAGTCAATTCACCGTGATTTGCAAGTCGTAATGATAATCCTCTCAATTCATGACCTTTTAGAGCACCTTTCACTGAACCAGCAGCAGCCAACCTCTTAAGAGCCTCACGGGCAATTTCAGTCTGTGCAGTGGCGTCTGCAGCATCTATGAGATCCAAAAACTCCTTTGCGAATTTAACTATACCCTGAACAATTTCAACAATATCTTCTTTTTTATCCTTTAAATTAAGAATGTCACTCAAACCTAGGCCAGGATTATCATGTCCTATGTCCTTGCTGTCACTCATGATAAGAAGGCACTGAAGAGCTCTCTTCAAGTCATTGCTTTTCATTGCCAGATCAAACTCTAACCTGCATAACATTAAAAGGCAATACATTTAACCATCTCTTGGCTTAAGTTGTATGAATAATAATATTGATTCAACCCAAAGTCAAAGTCACATTATTCATGGCTTATACATAGCAGGACTTTTTTTTTTATTGATGATGACCCTTTGCAATAGAGGACGTTGAAGCATCTTGATCCAGAATAATCAAGTTTTGCAACTAATCATGCAAATATGGCATACCTTAGAAGACTTTCTCAATGCCCTGACCGGAGGACCTTGGATGATCTTTGATCACTATCTTACCGTTCGGCCTTGGGAACCCCAGTTTCATCCTAAGAGAGCTACCGTTGATAGAGTTGCAGTGTGGGTTAGGCTACCGAATGTTGTTTTGGAGTATTATGACCGAGAAGCCTTATCCTGGATTGGAGATAGAATCGGGGAGATCATTAAGATCGACATTAATACCTCTGGCCATTTGAGGGGTCATTATGCCAGAATATGTGTCCTTGTTGATTTAAGTAAACAACTGATGTCTGGGTTTACGCTGGATGAGGAAGAGTTTCTGCTGGAGTATGAAGGTCTCCACTCTCTATGTATAAATTGTGGGATTTATGAGCATAAGCAAGAGGAATGCAAAGCAATGGAAAACTCCTCCAAAGCTGAGGGTCAAACAGATGGGAAAGCTGGGTCGCTTACAGGGGACGGTATGGAGTTGAAGAAGGCTTCTATGTCTACTGGAGATCTTAAAGTGCAGCCTTCGGACGTCTGGAAAGTAGTCCAAAAGCCTCGCCGGCAAAAGAAGGTGGAGAAGGAGAAGTCAATCGATGTTTTCCGGCAGCAAGAAGGTGGCTCTCGTTTCGGTGCTTTGGCCGACAAGGGAGAGGAAGGTGAGGAGAGACAAGATAAAGGTGCCCAAACCCCCAGTGGTTCAGAGCAGTGTGGCAGGTCAGGAGGTTTTGCAGAAAACTTTTTCAGCGAGTGGCTCTAGGGAGAATAAGGGTGGAACAAAGAAGAAACAGGGTAAAGGGCAGAAGTTGACCGTTGTTGGTGGCGGTAAGGGACCTGACAGACGTGAACAAAGAAAGGAGAAAAGGACGCGTGAGGCTGTACGTGAGGAGGCAAAAATCGTGGATATCCCGAGGCTAACATACGGAGATACAAAAGTGGCAGGGTATTATTTGAAAGAGACGCAGGCTGAGGTTGATGGTGCTGAGATGGAGGTGGGTCCGGAGGTTGAGTGTCCGCTGGGTTTGGAGGAGCCTCACTTTATCTCGAATGAGTTGGGTCAGCAAGGAAGGCTAATGGGCTTGGAAGGGAAATTCTGGATTGGGCCAGCGAGTGGGGAGCCGGTTACGCCTTTGTGTGATGGTGGGCCGAGTGTGAATGTTGAAGTGTCTATGGTACCGGAGACCCAATAATCTGGGCTCCTTTGGTCTTTGTTTTTTTTTGTTGCTATTATTTTTGTGCTAGTTCTGCTGTTTCCTTTATTTGTCTTATTAGGAAATCTAATGGCCAAATTTTTTTTACTGGAATGCACGTGGTACCTGTGGGAAGCGTCTTATTCAGAATCTGAAGTCTGTGTGGAGAGGGTGTTTATCCGGACCTTATCATCCTCGCCGAAACTAAGAGCGAGAGTGATTCTCCCTTTGGGGGTCTTGTGAAAATTGGTTTTGACGATGCCCGGCTTTCATCCCGAGTGTTGGGCATTCAGGTGGTTTGGTTGCGGCTTGGTGTTCGGATCGTATTGCTGTCTCGGTGGTCCACTCTTGCAGACAATATTTCCATCTGAGTTGTTCCTTTGAGGGTCAGCCGAGCTTTCTTTTATCTGCTGTTTACGCAGTGCCCTCTCCGCAGCTCAAACAGGATCTCTGGAACGATTTAAAGAATTTGGCTATTGCTATTCACTCTCCGTGGGTGGTTGTTGGTGACTTTAATGATATCTTGTCGTCTAAAGAAAGAATTGGTGGCTCTGGGTTTCGGTCCTCTAAATTGTGGCAGTTTAGAGACAGAATTCAGTCCTGTGGTTTGAGCGATATGGGATCCCACGGCCCTAAATTTACTTGGAGGGGTCCTAAGCTTGCAAATTGTCCTCGTTTGTATGAAAGGTTGGACAGGGCGCTATCTAATTCTTCCTTCATCTCTGTTTTCCCTAGCTGTTATGTACAAGTCCTCACTCGTACCAAGTTCTCGGATCACAACCCTCTCTGTTTGTGTTTCGGTGATGGGAAGGATTTGCGGTGGGGGGCTCGTCCCTTTAGATTCGAGGCTATGTGGATGAACCATGCTAGCTTTGAGCCTTTCCTTACTGACCAATGGGAGTCTGATATGAATATTGATTTATCATTGAATAAATTTCAGAAGGCGCTAGGACCTTGGAACAAAAACGTTTTTGGTTTTTTGGAGAGAAAGAAGCGTGTTACTCTTGCTAGACTAGATGGGATCCAGCGGTCTGCGTGCAATACCCGCATTCCCATTTTCTCTCGTCGGTTGAGCCGGAGCTCCAAGAGGATCTCGACAAACTCTTATATCTTGAGGAGATTAAATGGTTCCAAAAATCCAGAGCTCAGTGGATCTCGGAGGGTGATCGCAATACGCGCTTTTATCACCTGAAGACTAAAATTAGACGAAGAAGAAATAGAATTATTGCTCTGAAGAATGAGGAAGGCAGATGGGTCGATGATGAAGGGGAACTACGTTCTATGGTTATCAGGTACTTCAAACACCTCTTTGATGATGATAGTTTAGCTCCCACCCCTCTGGCCACTAGATCTTCTTTTCCTGCTGTGGAAGATTCTATTCTGAGTGATCTACGTTGTATTCCCGAGGATGATGAAATTAAGAAGATTGTTTTCTCTATGGGAAATTTTAAAGCCCCGGGGCTAGATGGTTTCCCTCCTGTTTTTTACAAAAGGAATTGGAGTAAAGTGGGCTCTTCTTTATGCACTTTTATTAAAGGTGTTTTTCGTGGCTCAATTAATTTTGAGGAGGCGAATGTAACTTTGATTGCCCCGATTCCGAAAAGGGATTGCCCGAGATGGTTTCTCATTTCGGGCCTATATCTCTCTGTTCGGTCCATTATAAGTGCATTACAAAATTGGTAACTCAAAGATTGAAGGATGTAATGAATGATATTATTTCCCCCTTCCAAGCTAGTTTTATCAAAGGAAGACATATCCAAGACAATATTGTGATTGGTCAGGAACTTTTGCACATTATGAGCAAAAACAGAAATAAAAAGGGTTTCATGGCTATGAAAATTGATCTTGAGAAGGCGTACGATAGGGTAAGGTGGGATTTCCTAAAACAAGTTCTCATTGATGTTGGCTTTGAGATGGACTTCATTAATCTCATTGTTTCTTGTGTATCCTCTGTTTCATATAACGTGCTTTGGAATGGCTCACGACAGAATTTTTCTTTCCTCGGAGGGGTCTTCTTCAAGGGATCCTATCTCGCCTCTTCTCTTTGTGTTATGTATGGACAAACTTTCTCATGTAATTTGTGATGAGGTGGAAGATGGGAATTGGGTTCCAATCGCTACTTCCAGGATAGGACCAAAAATATCACATCTGATGTTTGCCGATGATCTTCTCTTATTTGGTGTGGCGACTGTTCCCCAAGCTGAAACTATGTTGAAGTGCTTGGACACTTTCTGCCGAGCTTCGGGGGGAAAGGTTAATCATGCTAAGTCCTCCATTTTTTTCTCTCCCAGGGTCTCTTCTCAATCTTGAATCACGATTAAAGATTTGTCTCATATGCATATCTCGTGCGAAATTGGGAGATATCTTGGCTTTCCCCTATCTCGTAACCGGAGAAGCAAAGAGACCTTTAATTATATTATTGAGCGTGTCCAATCTAAACTTTCTGCTTGGAAAGCTAAGTCGCTATCTACTGCGGGCCGCATCACTCTTGCTAAATGTCCTTAGCACTATTCCTTTGTACCCGATGCAAGTGGCTAGGATTCCGAGAGGAGTGTGCCAAGAGGTTGAGAAGCTTCGGAGGAATTTTATCCGGGGTCATGAGGAGTCCTTGAAACGTTTTCACCCCGCGGGGGGGAGCGTCTTACCCTTCCTAAGGATTTTGGGGGTCTTGGGTTCCGGCGTCTTTCATCTTTTAACAAGGCATGCGGTGCTAAGTTGACTTGGCAACTTATTTTGGGGTCTAATGGTTTGTGGGCTGATATCCTCCATAGATATATGTTGCGGGATGATGACTCCCTTTTATCTTATCGCTCCGGTGATTCGAAATTGTGGAAGTTTATCACTTCCCAAAAAGAAATCATTGACTTGGGCTCTAAGTGGCAAGTGAGGGATGGCAAGTCTGTTAATTTTTTTAATGATCATTGGTTGTTTGATGGTAAAATCATTGACTTTTGTTTAAGATCCTTATCGGTCTATGAGAAGATCTCTGTAGTGGCAGATTGGGTGTCCGACGGCTACTGGAATCTGCCTAGGCTTTCTGGTATTATACAGCCGGCCATGTTACAGCGTTTGCGCTCTCATCTTCCCCCCCGATCTGATGCTGGCCAGGATTTTTTGATGTGGAGTGCTGCGAGGGATGGTAATTTTTCAATTAGAAGTGCTTATTTCCTGATTGAGAAGAACCCACCATCCCTAAAATGTAGTCTGTTTAAATGTATTTGGAATTGGCGTGGTGCGGAACGTATTAGAGTCTTTATGTGGCATGTGGCTTTAAACAAATTACCTACTAATGCGTGGCGAAGTTCCTGGTCCTCTGTCTCTGCGGTTTGTAGTTGCTGTAATGGTGGAGCTGAGGATACTTTACACATTTTGAGGGACTGCTTATATGCTAAAATGATGTGGCTCAAGCCGGTCAACTCGAGGTATATACCTCAATTCTTCTCTTCGGGCTCAAAGACTGGATGGCTATGAATTTATCGGGCAAATTTGGTTCGTACGGGCCCTTTCGGAATCTTATTTTTGGCGTCTCCATTTGGAAACTGTGGAATTGGAGAAATTTAGCTATCTTTGAATCGGGATTTTCGAAACCTTGGGATCCTGAAATTATTGTTTTGCAAGTTTGGAGGAAATTTACTTGTTTTCAAGATATTTCTTTGGGAAGCCAAGGATCTCGTTGTTACCCTCCCCCTGTTCAGACTTGGTTTCCTCCCAATGAGGGATGGGTGAAATTGAATGTGGATGGTGCCATGAACCAAGGTTCTTCAATGGCAGGTTGTGGTGGGGTCTTGAGAGACTCAAAGGGGTGTGGATTGTAGGATTCTCTAAATCCATTGGTATCTGTAATGCTAATGTTGCAGAGGAATGGGCCCTTTATGAGGGTTTAAATTTGGTCTGGGATTTAGGCTTCAGGAAAGTGGTGGTGGAGTCTGATGCTTTGGACCTTGTTAGTTGCTTGCTTGATGTTAATTATCTTGCTTTGTAGTCTCGCTTGTTCATCAAATTAGAGAATTGTTAGCTAGGAGCTGGACTGTTTCCATCCACTTCACCCCGAGGAGCTGAATAAAGCCGCGATGCAATGGCCAAGTGGGAATTTCAAATTCGATGATCCTCGTGATTGCCCTTTGACTTTGAGGGCTTTGGTCGATCAAGAATGCTTGGGATTTATTCCCCTTTCTTTGTAATTTGGGTTTAGTTTCTGTTTTCTTTGGCTTTGCCTTCTCTTATTTATCAAAAAAAAAAAAAATGGCATACCTCTTGGATATTCCAGGCAAGTGAAGGGCTTCAGCAGCATAGCCCATTCCCAACAAAAATTGTGCCAGATCATCGTGGTGTTCTCTCCCAAGCCTACTTGCCCTGTTGAAAAGTTGAATTATAATGTTAGATAAACAAATGCCCTACTGACTTTGTAAGGGTGAAAAAAGAGAAAAGCAAGGCGATACCATTTGACTGCACTAACAGCATCACCATAGGCAGCAAGACATCTACACCGAATACCAGGATGACCAAGGGATAAGGCATGAGCACACATGTACCTGCCATATACAGAAATCTTCAGGAAAGCTATTGAAGATTAAACGGCGTCTAACAAGATAGCCATGTTTACCATGCAAATAAAAAGGTGGCCAGTGCCGGCACATCAAAAGTCAATACTCAATAGAATCAACAGCTATCTACTCATCCTTTTTTTAATTATTGAAACAACGTCTATCCACCAATCAAGTCCATAATTTTTTTTACATAAATCACATGTAAATGGTGTTGCACACAGTAACTACAACCAACTTCAACAGAAAAGCATTCAAGCATGAATCACATTAAGAGCAGATGTACGGATAAAAACCAAGATAACTGCAGGTTTACAAAAATCGAACACAATCGATATAAAAATGAAAGTCGAATCTTTACCAAAAAAAGAGGGGGGGGTTGAAATTAGCAGTTCAAGTTACCGGTCAATTAGCCAAAGCACTCCGTCTCTGACACCAACCACAACCAGAGGACCAACTGGACGCTTCTGCTCCACGGGGAAACGAGTAACTGCCACAGACACTCCCCCACCGCCAACAGCTACCTCGCTGGCCTTTCTTTCTTCAGCTCTTGTCATCCAAGAATCATTTCTATCAAGCTTAGATTGTTTTGGCAACATTAAGAAAGGTGGCACTGAAGGAGCTTGCTGAAATGAAGCCAATCGCACCACCTGCAAAAATATTTTTACATATATTTAAATGAAGAAATGGATGAATCACCCGGCCACGATAGATAGACAAAACCAATGATGTCATAAAATTTTCCAATGGATGATGATGGAAATGAACTCTAACACCTACCAGTTCAAACAGGAAACTGAGCCAAGATTACTGAGCAGGCTAATTAAATAAGCATTTTCTCCTATACTGCAACGTGGGAGCTGTGGAGTAAAATAAGTGTAGCAATTTTCTCCTATACCGTAACATGAGAGCTGGGGAGTAAGAAAAATGTAGCAGGCATAGAGGATTAAAAAGAGAAATGGCTATTTTCGGGGAAGAAGGAGGAAAGAGCTGGCACCGGCTATAAGACCAACATTAAACCCAATTCATAAAGGGCATTAAGGTTGATGAATTACAGGATATTTGAATATTATTAAACCAGAATCATAAACCTTAATTGAATTTAATGTCTACATCTAATGTCATAACAACCCACAATTCATATGTTTGTTGCAAACCTTATAGCTTATCCAAGATGCATAATAGACTACAATTATTCACAAAAATACCCCAAAATACTGTTTCCAAAACCATTAATTGCAGGTTTTGCAGAAAATAACAGTTTCAACTACACACAAACGTCCACCTCAGTTTAACTTATCAGATAAAAAATTCAAGAAAAAAACTTCCAATCAAACTCGAATTATTTTCAGGAAGTCTCCGTCAAGCATATCTAGGTAGAAGATATTACTCTGGAAAGAAATACAAAATACACACTGAGCATTTGCAATGAATATCAGAAATTAGAAAAGCTGCTAGCTCTTTTTACCTGTAGCATTGGTGGCCTCAATGAAATTCTTTCCTCTTTTGTAGCTTGGGGACCATCAACAGTAATTAAGGCCAATTCTCCATGCTCAGCTACTGCTCTGGCTTGTGCCTCTCTTACTTTTTGCTCTTCTTTCCTCCTCATGGTTTCTACATCACTTTGTACTACCCCAGCATCCACAAAGACAATCCTGAGCACGAAAGAAGTAAAGGTGTGATAATAAATCATAAAAAAATTCCACTTTGGTTCCTCAGACCGAGGTAGTAAAAAAAGGTGGTTATATTATGCATAATAGTTATCTTATCACAGAAACTTCAACCTCTGTTTAATCTTCAAGCATCCCACCATATTAACATGTAGTCTATACAAAGACAAGTATATAGAAAAATTGATCGAACAGGTAGATAAATGGGTTATATTTTTGGCTTTTGAGAAAATAATCAAGGAATTAACAATTCATGGAGCTGTTCATCATTGCCACCTTAAAACCAACTGATGCAATCTAATGGGAAATGAAGACCAATCAAACAAATACTAGGAAGTATAAAATTGACAAAAAAGTAACAATAAATAGCAGACAAAGGACATCGCATACTCTATAGTAGTTGGTGTGGCCACAAATAATTGCCTCCGGTGCCAAACAGCACTAGTCGCATGCTGAATTGCAACATCCCCCAGATATCTGAATTGAGGGCGCAAACAAGAAATGACTATGTATTGATGGTATGCAAAGGCACACAACTCAACAGTTTGGTCCCATGCAGTCCATTCCGGCTGAGGAAGTAGGCCACCAACAGGCTGGAAAGTCTCCCAACTGAATCAGAAGCAGCATTAAATGCAACATCAAATCAGCATAAAACGTGAAAGTATTCCTATCAGTAAAACCAACATGGATAACAGCAATATGCGATAATTAGAAGCATCTCTAGCATTCAGCTCAATATTAATCTAATTTCAACAAAGAGTTTAAAAACCAAAAAGCAATGCAATGAATGTAATAAAACTCTCAGCTACATGATATATTTAAAACCTTATCGGCATCCAGCATCTTAGCTGCCCAGACAAGAACTTATGCCAACCAAAATCCAAAAAGGAGAGGGCAATAGAAAGCCAGGGACAAGAAGAGAAGGTTTTAAGATTTGTAAAGTAAAAATTGGTGGAAAGGGTATTCCAGGATTCACACTTCAGGGACTTTCCAGTACTTCTTCACATGATATGGAGTTATAGATGAACTGCCTTAAATGTATTGCAATTTGAATTTGCTTTGAAAGGGCCAAAGGATAAGGGGTTGATAAGTTGGCATAACTACGCAGTTCTAATCAGAGAATCCCATCCATCAAACTGTATTAGTTTGTATAACGTCATAGCCTGTCAACGACTGCTTCTCCATGTCAGGCCAAACACAGTACATAACTTTAAAAAAATGAAGGATATAAGCCTTAAGGAAGCTATGCTAAGTATGATAAATAAGAATAACTATGAGTTTCACCTGTACAGCTGAAAGTTTTGATATGTGGTCCCAGCTGAAGATCTATGGGAAGAAAATCCGTCATCAAAAGTAGCAAAAGAAGAAACACCAATGCCCCCATAACCTGATAAAGGCATTGACTGGATTGTCGAAATACCGGGAGCAGCAACTGGCCTAACTCTCCCGGATGTTTGATAAGCAATTCCTAGAAGTGCCCCTCCATGCAAACCAATAACCTACAACAGATACACGAGAGAAAAATTCCTTAAAAATCAACCTACGCTCCTAAAATCAAGGAGTACTTATTTAAGAATAACAAATCTAATGGTCTTTGTGTACTATATGTTACGGAAATAGAGGGAAAAAAGGAATTTTTTTTTGCGTCTATATGGTATTTCTGTGTAAAAACAATTATGGCTGGCAATACAAAGGTGCATATGTTCTTAAAACTGCTAAAATCTTAGAATTGTTAATTCTAGGAAAATACTTCCTGACACTAATTTCATGGATGGGGTCTTCAAAATGATATCTTGGTTTAGACAGTAAATACAAAATCCCCCTACTATTGAAACATCTGATAAGTTAGCTTCTGTGGTATCAGAAATGCAATTACATGTACAAATCAACAGTTTCCCTCCTATGGACTAGTTCTGGTCATTATTAATCAATCAATTCACAGAATATGTTTGGGGAGTAAAAAAGGTTTTTAATCTGTATGAAAGTGTCTCAGCCCTCATCTCGTTTAATATCGACTCAATTTCTGACCAAACAGCCGATATTGCATTTGCAGTAGCTAAGGACGGGTGCAAGTTATAATATATTAATAATCGTAATTAACATTTTTTTCAGTTATTTTCTTGTTTCACAAGTGCCTGAAGTATGCTTCCAGGAACGCAAGAAATCATCCAACTTAAAAGAAGTATATTTTTTTATGTATAAGAAAAGCTACAGAATGATGAAGATTCTTACTGGTTCACTGCGTGCACCTACGGACCTCATTAATATATTTGAAGTTCCATCATCTAACAGGATACGGACTTGAACAGAGCCTGTTGAAGCAACAGAAGCAGCCGCCGCCGCAGCCTGTGCTGCAGCAGCTTCTTTTGCTTTTCTTGATGAACCACCCTTAGGAATTATAGGAATTCTAGCAGGTAGTGCAGATTCCAATATAGCAAATCTATCACGACATGTATCCCAAGCAAGAATCCTTGCAATGCCGGAATCAACAATTGACCAGTCATCAACCTTGAAGATAGAGAAGTAAGGAAAATCAGGCCAAGTGATTGCAAGATACCTGCAATTAATTTAACATAATTTGTAAGGTGTTTGAGTTTTATATTCACAACCAAAACAAAAATTTTAGAATGGAATAGAAGCAAGGGTAACTGAAGTCTGAAGCAAAAGGAGTACAACATATATACCACAAAAATGATAGATAAGGTTACATTGTTGACATTGTGTCTATTATATATGAAGAGGGAATGTTAGCCTTTTATGCCTAAATTTTGAAAAATTAAGGGAGTGTAGTTCAATTTGAGTTAGAATTTTTTTTAAAAAAAAAAACCAGAAGGAAGGAAGGAAGGAAATAATATTAAGGGAGCTGCAAAATTAGTGATCACTTACTTTCCAGAACTACTCAGTGAAAGAACTGAATATGAATCATGTGGAACTGGTGTTCTGATGTGCTTCCTTTCTTGCTTTACAAGCAAGGGCTCAAAAAATTCTCTCTTAGATCTCCCTGTTTCTGACAAAGAGCTACTATTTCCAATAGATGGATTTGCCGGGTTGCTTAACTGAAAATCTAATAGTCGTAGTTCCTTTCCAACAACATATACAGCAGAATTTTCTCTGCCATCTGTTAGTTTTGGTAGGGGAGCAACCGAGGGAAGAGATCTAGCATCAAACTCACAGACAATAACACCAATATTGGTTCCCGTAACCACAAGATGTGGCTGCAAAGTATGTGCAACCATACAATACACCTGCAGCTCAAATCAGTTGCAATGTTAGGCATGATCACACGTTTGACTAAATTCCTAAAACCAAGGAATCATGATTAGTACAGCTTTTTACATTTGGTACACCTAATTATGATTGCCATGATTTTAGCCCCATAATTTAGTCTGATATTCTGCAAAATAGTAACTTTCAGAGGTTATGATTGGAAACCAGTGACCTTCTCTAGTGTATTCTAGGAAGTTATTTGTGTTTTCTGTTTTATTATGTGTCTTAGGTTAATAGTGACAAGTGTCCGTTATTGGTTATTGCAAGCTACTGGCAATTCTATATATTTAGGTGTTTGATAGGATATCAGATATGATACCAGCAAGATCAGAATGTCCCTTGCTGGTTTATTCAAGGAAAAGGCAGTTAAATGGGTAGTTAGGAAGTTATGGTTTGTATAAGATTTATTAGGAAGTTATTAGAAGTTGTATCTGTTTGGATAAGGACTATTAGGAAGTTATTAGGAGTTTAGTTTCAGTTGGTTATTGTAGTTGTATGTTCTTATATATTTCCTTAGGATGTAAACATATGACTATTCTGAAATATATATACATTTTGTATTGTTTATTTGGTCAATAACTCCAGATTCTGGTTCTTGAATTATTCATTTATAGATCCTAATCTAAGGATCTATCAATTTGGTATCAGATCAACTTCTTTCTTTGGGCCAATTTTTGTGCGTTATGGGTTACAATAGGAAGAAACAACAAGCAGTGGATCAACCTAATATAAGCCTAGATGCAGAATCTTCAAGGGAACAGGAGACTCTGCCACCAACTGACAATATGGCGCAGCAAATGGTGTTTTTGGTCGCCAAAATCCAAAACATCGACGCTGAGATGAAGGAGATCAAGCAACAAAAGAAACAAATTTTCATGAAGAACAAGAATACAGAGAATTGAGAAGTCAACAGGAAGAATATGAAGAAATTGAAACAGATAACCCATGGTGGAATAAACCTCCACACAAAAGACCTTATACTAAGATAGAATTTCCCAAGTTTGAAGGTGGTGATCCGAGAGGATGGATTATGAAGGCGGAGAAGTATTTCCGTTACTCTCAAACTCTCGAAGATGTCAAAGTTGAAGTAGTAGCAATGAATTTGGAGGGGGATGCCTTAGATGTTTTCACATGGATTTCTTCAAGTTGTTCAATTCGCTTTTGGGAGGAATTAATTGAGGTTTTCCAAAAAAAATTCAGTCCAACCGAATTCCAAAACCAAGATATTTTTCTCTATGATATTAAACAAGAGGGAACAGTGGAAGAATACAGGAAGGAATTCATACGACGCTCTTCAAGGGTGCAAGGGTAGCCAGAACATTGCTTGTTGGCTATTTTCATTCATAGGTTAAGGGATGAATTAAAAGCAGATATGAAAATCCAAAAACCCATAACCGTTTATAAGGCAGCAAGTTTAGCGTTGGAATTCGGAAAATTACAAAGCCAACAGCCATCGATAACGCGACCTCCACAACGCGCGTCATATGACCGGTCGAACGAATGGAGCACTGGAAATTTTAATGAAAATAAATTTTACATGCCACGTCAGCATTTTACTTCCAACAGCGCACTGAACGACCCATATCAGACGCCTTATTCAAATAGTTATCAATTATCTCCAACGCAAAATCAGGATCGGACGCGATCTCAAATTTCGATGGGATTCACGGGATATTCAAAATCTTCGACTTTCTCGCCAAATCAGCCGCTAACAGACGCCGACAGACAATATAGGAGAGAGAAAGGATTGTGTTACCGTTACGGACAGAAATTCTCTCCCGATCATCGCTGTACCTCCTCGACGCTAAGAATCATGGAGGTGCCCGACAGTGCTGAGGCAGATAGCAAGCAAGCATTTTGTCAGGTGCTTGAAGACAACAATCACGATGACTCTCCAATGGCAGAAATATCACTCCACGCAATACTAGGCAGATCATCTACTACAACGATGAAGGTGAAAGGAACCATATTTTCTCATGAAATTCTTATCCTAATTGATAGTGGATCATCCCACAATTTTATCTCCAACAAATTAGTGGCTGACTTGGGCATTCCAACCCAACAATTACCGCCATTCAGAGTTCTAGTAGGAGACGGTGCACTGATTTCTTGCCAAAAAATATGTAGAAACGTGGAAATAAAGGTACAGCAAGTAACAATCTGTGAAGAGTTCTTCCCATTTAATCTTGGTGGAGTAGTTGATATGGTCTTGGGAATCAAATGGTTAACCTCTTTAAATACTGTTGAAGCTAATTGGCAACAGCTTGTTCATAGTGTTTTGGGTTGATGGCAAGCGATATAAGCTTCAAGGAATTTGTTAGGAACTAACAAAATGGAGCCAAAAAGGTCACTGAATCTAATATATAGAACTGAAAAATAGGATACAATAATCTGCTGGAAGTAAGTCTCTCCCACGCAGCCAAGAAGTAAGCTCAGGTTTGACACAGAACCTGGACCTCCTCTCCCAAAATACTGATAGGAGCACACTACTCCTTTCAGCCAAGAAAGATTCAGGTCGTCCCTGATTCCCTCTCCTATTACAACTCTCACCAAAATATTCCTTACCTATCCTCCTGCTTCTAACGGCTAAATAACCAAAATAAAATAACTTTCACAGAAACCCAAAAGGCCACCCTACAAGACAACTAATATCCTAAACATACATCAAAAAAGGAAAGTCAAACCTTGAACCTTAAAAACATGTTGGTCCTTTGCTGAATAGGGTCCTTTCATTACCTTCCCCTAAAAGCTTCACCTTGTCCTCAAGGGGAAAGTTTGATTTCAGCCAGAGAATTTAACGACGATCCGTTCTAGTTGCTTCATCTCCCTCGTCGAGATGGTCTGCCATTGCATCCCTTGTTTCGTTGGTCTTGGTCTCGACGTCGATCAAGAAAACCTGCAGATTCTTGTCCCTACAGGTGTGGCCCGGACTATATTTTTCCCCACATTTGAAACATAGCCCCAACTCCCGTCGGTGTGCCATCTCGAGTCCGATAGTCGGCGGCCCCATCCCGGCTTGCGAGTCGTCGAGATTAGTGACGACGAGCTTGCAGACGGAGCTTCAGTTGTCTTCGGGTCGAGATAAGTGAAGCTGGGTCGTCGGATATGTAGTATGTGGATTAGTCAATCGATTGGGCTCAAAATAAGAGGGCATCCGGTTTAGGGAAACCGGGTTTGAGTACGTTTAGGTTAGGTGTTTTTTAAACCCAAAGCTTTCGAGTTGTTTGAAGCTCCGTATACTCCCCTTATCCAATTCCAGTAGTCGGTTCTTCCCTTCCACACGCAGCGCCATTTGAACCAGACCTTCCAGATCGCTCTCGTCGGCCAGCTCCAACTCTGCCTGGATCTCCGTCTTCAACCTATATAAGAAAGCCCCCATTAAACATTCCTTTGAAGCATCTTTCAATGGAAAAGATAGTTGCTCAAATGCTTCCACGTATTCCACAATCGTGCCTTCCTGTTTGTTTGAAAACAGAATCTTATATTCTCCACCCCTTTGAAAGCAGTGGAATCGCTCCAACACTTTATGCTTGAACTTTGGCCAACTCCTTATGGTGCTGCGAGCTTCTTTCCACTAGAACCAGCGAAGAGCTCGTTCTGCAAGACACACCACGGCAGCCTCCAATTTGTCTGAATCTTGAACGCCATTGATGTGGAAGTATCTTTCCCCTCTACAGAACCACCCGATGGGATCATCCCCATCAAACACAGGTAACTCTAACTTGCTAAACTTTAACATTCCTTGCTCAGCATCGTCATTGCTGTTGGTGTCGGCCTCTGAACGAGTTTCCCTTTCGTCTTTTTGGTCATTGTTTCCCTTACTCGAACTCTGGTCCATTCTCATCAAAATCTCCCTCATTAGCTTCATGCCCTCAGTGAATTTTGTCACTTAGCGTGAAAGCATAGCAAGATCATCAACCTTCTTAGTCAGTTTGGTAACCGACTCCCTCAACTCTCTAACCTCGTCTGCCATGCTTCCCAAGGTCTACTGCTCTGATAACAATTTGTTAGGAACTAACAAAATGGAGCCAAAAAGGTAACTGAATCTAATATATAGAACTGAAAAATAGGATACAATAATCTGCTGGAAGTAAGTATCTCCCACACAGCCAAGAAGTAAGCCCAGGTTTGACACAGAACCTGGACCTCCTCCCCCAAAATACTGATAGGAGCACACTACTCCTTTCAGCCAAGAAAGATTCAGGTCGTCCCTGATTCCCTCTCCTATTACAACTCTCACCAAAATATTCCTTACCTATCCTCCTGCTTCTAACGGCTAAATAACCAAAATAAAATAACTTTCACATAAACCCAAAAGGCCACCCTATAAGACAGCTAATATCCTAAACTTACATCAAAAAAGGAAAGTCAAACCCTGAACCTTAAAAACATGCTGGTCCTTTGCTGAATAGGGTCCTTTTAGAATTACTCAACCATATGCAAAATCTAGATAGAAACCCTATGATCTGATGGCTACACAGTTTCCTCACTGTTGCCTTGAGGACAAGGCTTATTTTCAAGGGGAGGGTAATGATAGGATATCAGATATGATACCAGCAAGATCAGAACGTCCCTTGTTGGTTTATTCAAGGAAAAGGCAGTTAAATGGGTAGTTAGGAAGTTATGGTTTGTATAAGACTTATTAGGAAGTTATTAGAAGTTGTATCTGTTTGGATAAGGACTATTAGGAAGTTATTAGGAGTTTAGTTTCAGTTGGTTATTGCAGTTGTATGTTCTTATATATTTCCTTAGGATGTAAACAAATGACTATTCTAAAATATATATACAGTTTGTATTGTTTATTTGGTCAAGAACTCCATATTCTGGTTCTTGAATTGTTCACTTATAGATCCTAATCTAAGGATCTATCCGTGTTGGTAGTTACTTTCAGTTATGTTATCAAAGCTATAAATATCATGTTATGTACTTTGTCAAGGATATGGATGAATGAATGAAGTTATTATAGTATTCTCTCCCTCTTCTTCTTTTCTCTCTTCTTTCCTCTCTAGGATTACAGATTCTGGTTCTAGAATTCCTCTTCCCTCTACTCTTCCTTTTCTTCCCCTAGGCCCTATTTCTACTTCTATTTTATAGGTTCTAACCGGTTAACTTTGTGTCCCTCCTTGTCCAATCCAAAAGTTGTCCACTGACTTAGATAATTCAATGTTAATTTACCGACTCTTCTTGTCACAATAATTAAATTGATCTAAGAGTAGGTATAAGCTCTGTATTATATTCATATTCCCCCTTCGTTGAACAACTTCAATAAAAGTTATAAAAGCAAAGAAAGAGCCAACAAACCAAAACCAAGCCTAAGAAAGGAGAAACAACAGTCACGAACCCTCAATTTCTTATTAGGAGCAAGAGCTTGAGGTGGAATAACCGAGGTTAGTTCACACAATGGCCTTGTGAGAGCAGAATAAGCGGGATGTTCAATGGCCCTAACAATAGTTCATAATATCAAAAAGTAAAATCACTGTATCAGATAAATAGTAAATTAGCAGTAAACAAGTCTGATCTGGTATGCGACAGGGGATATATTTCACAGTCACATTATGATAGCAAACTTAAACCCAGCAAAGAAAAAGACCATCTACACATACCATATGTGTGAATCTTTGGCACAAACTAGAATATCAAGGTTTGGAGCTCGAGGATGGCACCAAGATGCTACGCTGTGGCAAGCCAATTTTGGTACTGGTTTTAAACGTCGTAACTCCTGGGAATTAGAATGCAGATAAAATAATCATACATTCATGCTACCAATAATAATAATAGTAATAATATTATGACAAGTCTTTGCAGTCACCAAAAACACTAGGTATGAATTAAATATTTCATGATATTGGTAATATTATGGCACCTTAAAGGAGCCTGTGTCCCATATAGTTAATGCCTTATCTGCGCCAATTGCAATTAGATGAGGAGCACCTCCATTCACCCTGGAAAGTTCAACCGACAGAACCCCACCATCATGAGCCTAGATGCATCAAAACCCCACAAGCATTTCAGAAAAGAATAAAGCAGTTGAAAATAAAAAGGAAAAATAAGCTAGAAACCAATTGAAAAAAGAAAAAAGAAAAATTAACTTCATTCCTCCTCCCTTTAGTCTTTCCGATTTCATTAAATCATTATGTAACATATCAACAATACTGAATTCAACCAATTTATGAACTTAAGAACCAGAAAGGAAATAACAACCCCAACCATGCCTGATGCCACAACTGATGACGACTAAGCAGTAACTCAGATCCATCTCTTACCAATTATTGAACCAACAAAGTGAAGTATAGCGAGAGGAATAGAATAGTACTTTCAAACAAAACTTGGGGACAAGTTCTCGTGACTCGTGTCTTTGGTCTTCACTCCATATTATGAGCAATCCGTCACTAGCACCCGAAACCAGAAAAGCCTTGAAATCAAGCAGAACCCATAAAAGCTAATTAATACAAGACAGAGAAATGAGAATGCATGCAAAGAATGCACAAATATTCAACATGAATTTGCCAGAACAAACTTCAGTTGAAAAGACGCTAATACACAATGCAAAATCAACATACAGTATAATCTAGCGATGCTGCCTCAAAATAATTTAAGTGAGTTAGAAATATTTATATTCATGCTACAGACCATAAATGCAAATATAATCTCACAAGATTTTTTAAAATTAGGTTTTCTTGTCTGGTGTGAAAAGAAGAAGAAGCAGAAATGACATTTCGGCAAGATGTTTTGCTTTTTTTATTTTCTTTCTTGGAATCATATCCCTGATTTAGATGAATTCCTAATCTCCCTTACTCCTTTTATGGTAAAATAAATAGTTAAAGTTTGTTTAGGATCCCCTTTAAATGAAATTATCTCCTCTAGAAGAAATGTAGCATCAACGCCTAGAAAGCATAGGATCAAATGTCCATTCTGCAAGCTTCAACCAACTGAGAGTATGTGATATTTCCGTTCAAAAATCCTGGTTTTAGGAAGCATGGATGACAAACGGAACAAACACAACAACAATACAGTTAAATAAAACAAATAACAATAGTATAAGTTCTTCAAAGGGGTCTGAGATTTACCTCACCAGAAGCAGCGACAAAGGACATCAAGCAAGAGATTGATCCTTTATGACCTCCATTATACCTCCTTACAAGCTGCAAGGATCAAAAGCATCATATTAGATGCTAACCTTTTGTAATCAGAAGAATTTATACTACTCACCTTCCATGTCAGCATTGAGAGAACTCGGATGATGCCATCAGACCCACCAAAAGCAACAAGAGGACCATCACTGACACCGGATCTATAAAGGAACTCCATGCTGTAACAGCAGGTGAAATAAAAGGTTAGAACTTTTATTGTGTTGCATATAGATGAATCTGAAAACAGCTCATAACCGAATGAGCAATTGGTGATCAATACATGGTATATATGACTAAAATACAAAATAACATGAATACGATGCTGAAGATACATCAGGAATCAGAACAAAGGATAAAGCTGAAGTGCGGTATTGTTTAAATGAAAAGGGGCGTGATCTTTGGAGTCAAGGGCTGATATATGTACAAAATAACTAGAACAGAAACACAGTATAAAAGTTAATAAAAAGGAATAAAAAAGGATGTCTTGAATGGGCCTTGCCACTAAACTGCCAGACTGCAAGGGAGAAATAAATAAAATAACTATTTACCATAGAAGGGACTTGTTATCAAGCTCTTGCTTTGGCACATCACGGCCACGCATTGTCACTAAGTCCAAAAATATAGCTTTGTTCAAGCAACATATGACTAGAAAATGCCTCCCTTTAGTTGATGGGGCAGGAGAACTAAATGCTGATGATGTGGGATTATGAACTACTGAAGGAGCCTCTGCAGCAGCAGAGTGATAGTGCCAGAGTTTCCAAAATTGTACATCATCGTCAAAAAAATTAACCTGCTTAACACTTTTAAGGAAAGAGCGTGTCACGATAAACAGATGAACCAAAAACCCGAGAAAAATGTATCAAAAGCAAAGTGGTATTTATACCTCCCTCCACGAATTGCTTCTGTGGGTTTCCCCTTGTGATCTATTCAACCAGACACATGAATACGGACTTCAGTTACTAAAGCAGTAAAGAAATGCCGATGATCATCAATAATATGTAACAAAGAATTTATACTGCCAATATTTGTCCCCTTAAGAAGTGATTTTGTGACTCGTGAACCGTCCAACAAGTTATGACCAAGTAAAGCAAAAAAAAAAAAAAAAGAAAGAAAGAAAGAACAGATTGTTTACGTACAGCCTGTAAATTACGTAAGTATGACTGTTAATGGAGTTTGTTGCCAGTTGCTGCTAAGGTATAATTATATTACCTGTTTCTCCCTCAGCTAGCTTCTCCAACTTGGCGCCGACCAAACGCCGCTCGTCTACTCCACCGGCTTTTAGTTCGTATATCACCTGAAGGAGTTTTTAAATCAAAATAATAGTGATCATATTAATAAGATATGCATGAAACACCACGTAACAAGAAATAATTAAAAATAAGAAACACGTACTTATAGACGATGAAGAAAAAAGAAGCAATGCAGCATCGTTACCTGGCGATGTTCCCAGTTCCAGACACACACTCGATCTGATGCATCGGCCGTGACCATCCATGGATGCGTCGGATGCAGTTGTAGCTTAACGATTTTTTCATTGGTCGGCCGAAATGCTTTCAACCGTAACATTTTTTTATTTCTGATTTTTCAGTTGAACCAAGTTAAAGGGTGTCTACGAAAATGAGTTCTAAAAGTTGTTGAGATCGCATTCGACTAAACAAAATCAGTCTGTATATATGTTTCGAGAATTCAGATTTTCCATGTAGATTTGAGAAATGTTAGCGATGAACGTATAATAACTACGTGAAGTTATAAAACTCTGCCTTCGTGCTGCGTGCTGCGTGAGCGAATTTTCGGTCATGCAAGAAAATAACTAAACCAGATTTCGAAGTTTATGCATATTTGACGCGAATTCTAAGTGGCGGAGTCTGCTCGAATCGTTTGCTCCAGTGTTAAGAAGTAGAATGAATATCGGGTGGCTTGTAATTATTCGCTCAAGTTTGAAGCCGCTCTATATACCGTTTTTATTTTTATTTTTTCAATCCTAATTCTCATTTATCCATGTGTTCAGCTCGAAATAGCGCGATTCGCTTTTTTTGGGATTCAAGGACACCATCGGAATTAATAGATGGCTTGGCGCTGTTTGGTTCGATAACTCTCCACTGTTAAGAACAATGCGAGCTAAAGCAGATGAAGGTTAAGAAATATAAAATGGATGTGTCAAAATGGCGATGAAAGCCGTGATATTTTGATGCAGATGACGATATGTTCAACATGTTGCATCGTTGTTGATCAATGTTTGTAATTTAGTTGCTTAAAAATTGAAATATAAATCTAATCTAAATAAAAATTTTGTAATGCATTTCATTATTTGATTAAATTGTTAAATCAACGTGGATTATGTCTACTGTTAAAGCAATCGTTAACGGTAAATAACTAAGGGATTAAGATTTTTCCAGTGAGATAAGGTTCTCTCCTGTTATCGTTTCACACTTAAAAAATAAAAAACATCTAAAATCTAAGGTTACGGTACGTCTAGGTCAATAGGTTGCCAAAATAGCAATTTTGCTACACATGAAATAACACAATCCAGTTCAGAATCCAAATAAAAGCATCGGGAAAAGATGATAATAGAGAACAAAACACTGATATGCTTTCTTTCTTCCTCCCGTGCTCACTGTCAATGGAATCAAAAGAGGAATTGCAACATCAACGAATGACGATTGAGAAGACGATGAATAGTGATGAAGAACAGCCCCCACGATCCCAAAATCACTCGCTCTTCCTTCTCGGAACCCAGCTTCGGTTCTCTCTCCACTCCGACAGGGAAAAAGAAAAAAGAGGATCGAGATGGCACACCAGAGTTCCTTCTGTCATCACTCCGGTTGGCGACTATGGTTGAGACTTCGAGTTCTCCTTCCTGGTCCTTTTCCTCTCTGATTCTCGCCAAGTCGCTCTGGTTCTTCTCTCTGGTCCTACGATGACAGTAATAGAGTATCCAGTCGGCTGCTCGTTCATTCACGATGATGAATAGTGTCCTTTAAGTGTGAAACAGTGTAATTTTAGGGCTACTAGAAAGAACCTTATCCCGTGATTGAAGAAATCTTAATCCCAATAACTAAATATATAGTGCCCCATTTCTGTACTCGATTCATAAATATAAATATTACTCACGTGCTAAGTGATGGCATAGGATTATCAAGTGTAAGTTTAAGACGAATCTGAACTATGTTTAGCTTTTGTTGCTGAACTTTGGGTTTATGTTTAGCTTGGGATTTGGGGTTCAAAAAGGTAGCCTTAGAATCTGATTCTAGTGATGTTATTAATTGTCTTAAGTGTGTTGATTCCTCTGCTGATAGTCTGCTAGTGAGTAGGATTAAAGATTTGCTTTCTAGAGATTGGCCTGTCTCTTTGGGTCATGTTCCTAGGGAGCGCAATGTTGTGGTCGATGCCTTAGCTAAGTCTGGTTTAGAGAAGTGAGTTTTTGAGTGATTGCCCTTTGTCTTTACGTACAAGGGTAGATTAGGAGTGTTTGTGAGTTATTTCCTCTATCATGTATCCTTCTGCTTAATTTTGGCTTCTAGGCATCTTCCTTATCAAAAAAAAAAAAAAAAAACAACTCTGGACTAGTGAAAATGAAAGGATAGTTCATTAGGCCCACCATTCACCCCATAGAATAAATGGCCCAAAAACCTGTTACCCCTTATGATTGAAAGTGAGGGGAGAAGAGGTTTGGTAGAATAGAAGGCCCAAAAAACTTTTACCATTCATAAAGCGAGGAAAAGAAAGGTAATAAATGGCTCGCCCTACCCAACATCAGTATCACCTTAGGAGTAGGGGCGGAGGGAGGGGAGGGCTAGGGGTGGCCCCCGCCCACCCTAAATTACAGAAAAAGACCAATTTTTTTAAGAAATTGCATTTCAACCTTATAAAAAATTTAATATTTTTATTTTAGTCTCTACCAAAAGTTTTGTGGTGGGACTACAATGAATATCTTGAAATGTTTATAGGTCTTAGATGCAATTTCATGAATATCTAGGTTCTATTCTATAATTTGCGCCCCCATAATTACAATTCTTGGCTTTGCCCCTGCCTAGGAGGAAGAGAAATTTCGCTTCTTGCTTTGATCGTGGGTGAAACCCAACCCCATTCTTAAAATTTTCATATAAAAAAAAAAGGTTTTGTTTGTTATTTGGTTTAGGAGGGTGAGTGGGGAGCTAACTAAAAGTTGGCAAATGTACCTTTGTATAAGATAAATATTTTTATATGTTATTTCATTAATTTTAATATGTTTTTAAAAATATTTCACCTTTTTAACCATGATGATTTTTTTTTTAAAAAAAAATTGATCTAAAGAAAAAGAGACATACTTTTATGTATAAAATATATATTAGTATTACAAAAAAAAAAAAAAAAAAAAAAAAAAAAAAACAGAAAAACAATGAAAATCTGAGGAGTAAAAACGATTTAAAATCAAGAGGGTAGCACCGGAATAATGGAAAAGTGCTACGGGCAAATTTATCAGGTTTGAAAAAAAGTTGGGAAAATTACAAAAAACTCCACTTGAAAAAATTATAAACAAGAGTCCAACTGCCATCAAATTACAAAAAGTCCCAATAAACTTTTTTGATATTATTTGTATGGAGATTTTTAAATGTTGTTGTAAATAAATACGTGCGTTTCCGTTGTAAATACACGCATTTTTTGTTGTAAATGACTGTGAGAGACTTTTTGATATTATTTATATGGAAATAAAATCAGGGTTTTTAAATGTTGTTGTAAATACATGCATTAAATAAATAGGATTTTAAATTTTGTTGTAAATACAAAGATTTCTTATTGTAAATTTATGTTTTTTTTTTGTAAATGGCGACCTCCCATGTTAAAATCCAAGTGTTTAAATGTTGTTGTAAATATAGGCGTTTCCCATTGTAAATATGACTTTTTTTTTGTTGTAAATTGTCGGATGTTTAAATGTTGTTGTAAATATATTAAATATCCATTTCATATTGTTAATACTTAATATCAAAAAATCCCTCATTTAATTTTGTGATTTTAAATATTTGTGATTAATGCTTTCATTCAATGTAATTTTCCCAAAAAAGTTTCTCTCCCCTCCAAAAACACTCCACTAGCGCAAGTATGTTTGAAGAGTCCAACTGGATTTTAAAGCTATTAGAGGTGTGCTCATTCAATGTGTAGTATAAAGAAGATTGAATTTCACGATCACTCAGGATTGTTTATAAAGGTGAACACAATCATAGCCACATGGTGCAAGTATGGACAGGAAATGTTCCGAGGAAACTCGCATCTCAGTACATGCCGACATTTTTTATGCTTTTCTTTTATGTTTTGTCTCTATTTTGTTCATTACGTATTTCACCCCTTTGATACCACTAGTTCATATATCTAAACCAAATTGTGAAACTCAAATTTTACTTAACCTACCCAGTTATAGGATGCATTTATATAATTTTAAATAGTTTTATGAAAGATAAACATACTTGCAACTCTATGCCGACTTTGATACCATCAATCCCCGACTCTGATGCCATTAAACCCTGGGATGTTAAGTGGGCGACTCTAATACCATCAACCTGTTGTAACTCTGCCAGACCAATCACAAAGTAGAACCAAGAACAAGTACATCCAGCAAGAATGAATGGAAAATACTCAGGCTATGATACTAAAGTTCAAGAAACCAGATTAGGGGATGCTAGAAATTAAAAACATCTGAAGAATC
Organism: Acacia melanoxylon; assembly: GCA_019022615.1. NCBI lineage: Eukaryota > Viridiplantae > Streptophyta > Magnoliopsida > Fabales > Fabaceae > Acacia > Acacia melanoxylon. Next base: position 9,893,379 of record JAFJYJ010000019.1, on the reverse strand, counting down.
TGTTTAGAATAAAAAGTAACACGCAAAGATTGTCGTGCCGGATGAAGATCTCCAACCATCACTAGTCACCCCATCATAGCCTTTGGCCTTCCAGAATGCTTGCAACTCTGAATTTTGGACTGTACAATTAGGTCTCCGTTCCCATTTGTATGTATCAAAGTAGAAGGCAACTTAGGAGCCGGCAATGTCAGCGTCAGCACTATCAATTCCGATGGAGGAAGAGGACTAAAAAATCCGAGGGGAAAAACAACGCTCGCATGCATCAGAAAAATCTGTTCGGTATGCATATTCACAATTTGCTCCCAAATGCTATCAAGAGAAAATTAATCATTTGGAAAGATTTGCAAATCTCAAATTTCTCCCACAATTTTAATTTGAAATTTATGATATTAGACTCCTTAATTTTTCTTCTCTCCATTTTAAACAAACTTTTCTGAAATATTCTCAAAAGTTTTCTACGTGGGATAAAAAAGTTTGCGGTGACGTTACGCAAACTTTCATTATCTACTTTAATTTAATTTTATTGGTTGTTTTAGCATCAGACGAAATAAAATTGATTTATTGGTCAATCGCTTTCGTGTTTCGGCGGCACCTAATCGCTAACTTATTGGCGAACATAGGCTTCCACCTTCCAGTCTTGAAATCGGACACCATCTGGCTTGACCCAAAGGCGGAGAAATGGCTTCAGCTCTATTCCCTCTGCTCGCTTTGATTTCGGCCTTTTCCGTCTCTTATCTCATGGTATCTCTTATTTTCGCTCCCTCGTTCCTGATTTTTTCGATATCATTATTTGCTATTTTGTCGAATTTCCATAAAATATTTTCTCCTCTAGCGTTTGTGTAATTGATGAAAACAAAATTCCCGCGCTTGGGTTTTTCTTTCTTTTCTATTTTGTGTGGTTCAGATTCTTTGTGGCATGCTACAATCTTAACTTGTAAGCAGCTAAAAGGTTGTTTGTCTATCCAGTATGAAACGTTGATATGTTTGACTGTGATAGTTTTGGAAGAGAGAGTTACAATTACAGGGACAAAGCCGGAAGCCTCTCCCTCTGGGATGCTGAATTTGACCATGGCAGCGTTGTCTGCTTGATTGTGGTCGTCGACTTTTGCGCTCTCTTTTATTATTGTTACGAGTGCCTTTAACTTATATTAGGTGTGAATTATTGTTCAAGCCATGCTATGGAATCGCATTATGAACTAAATAAATCATATGTTGTTAACAGATTGTTGAGGCTGAAGCAGAAAAAATTTCTAGTTTCAAGCTCAATTCTCATATTCTTCAGGTAATTTCCATTCCATGCAAGCAAATCTCCTATTTTGCTCAACCCCTGAGATAAACTGTTCCTAACTCGCCAATACCAATCAGAAAAGTACTCAATCAGATTCCTGATATGGGAATGGTGTTATCATCTGAGATAGTATTGCCTTTAGGGTGAGTATTTTGTCTTTGGTTCAAGTGGAGTTTTAAACTTTAGACATTTTCATGCAGGAGTCAATCACTAAGCAGGTTAATGAAAATCCAAACGCTGGATGGAAGGCTGCCATGAATCCTCGCTTCTCCAATTATACTGTGAGCATTCGACTTGCCCTAACCTGTTTTGATTTCTTCACTGTTTAATGTGCTTCTTGCATGCGCATATTTGATTTTGCAATATGATTCAAGTTTCCAAGATCTTATCTTCATTTCACAGGTTGGACAATTTAAGCAGCTTCTTGGTGTCAAGCCAACTCCTGAAAAGGATCTGAGCAGTACTCCTGTCGTAACCCATTCAAAATCATTAAAATTGCCAAATGAGTTTGACGCAAGAACAGCTTGGTCACAGTGTAGCACAATTGGAAGAATTCTAGGTTGTCTACATGCCCCTGTCCTTTGATTTTATGTTGTTCTTAGATAACTGATTAATTTGGAACAAAGTGCTCACTAATCTCTTTCCTCAATAAATGCATGGAATGGTGAATAATTACCTGATTAAAGACCAGGTAATTCTGTTCATTTTTTACAGTAACAACTTTTTACAGATTGAAGGTTAAAAAAATTCTTAGCAGGTCTATATGCTGATTGTTCAGGGTCACTGTGGTTCTTGTTGGGCATTTGGTGCTGTTGAATCATTGTCAGATCGTTTTTGCATTCATTTTGGCATGGTAACTGACATTTGTTTTACTCTATCTTGGTTACTGTGTGATGGGTGTTTATCTTCTCAAATTTAGTCTATTCTCTCTCCTCCAGATTTTACAGTCTATATGTTTTAATTGCAGAACATATCTCTCTCCGTTAATGACCTTCTTGCATGCTGTGGATTTTTGTGTGGGTCTGGCTGTAATGGGGGTTATCCTCTCTTTGCATGGCGATACTTAGTCCATCATGGTGTTGTCACTGAAGAGGTAAGGAGTTTCCAAGTCACCCTCACTATTTTCTCTTGGTAAAAACTCTTATAAAGTGATTGAAGATGGAAGTTCAAGATTCCTCCATTGCATCTTGCCTCTATTTGCTGCCAAAATTTTATTGGAGAATTTTCTGGTTAATCCAGGCCTCATTCTTGCTTGTGCACTCTCTTATTGGGAAATATGTTTAAATGTATCAGTGTGACCCGTACTTTGATGATATCGGCTGTTCTCATCCTGGTTGTGAGCCTGGATATCCTACTCCCAAGTGCGTCAGGAAGTGTGTGAATCGGAACCAGTTCTGGAGAAAGTCAAAGCATTATGGTGCCAATGCGTACAGGATCAATTCAGATCCCCATGATATCATGGCAGAAGTCTATAAGAATGGGCCGGTTGAGGTCTCGTTCACTGTTTATGAGGTAAATGACAGCTGCTAAGTATGTTTTTATTATTGAATTGCTGCAACTCCAGTGTTTTATATTATTTAAGTGTGGGATAGAAGTTGTTTGTCGCGAGATACTGAAATTAATGCTTGCAAATTTTAGGATATATATAAGTTTACATAAACAGTAACGATATAGCTACAAAAAGATAAGTAAAGCTTATGGTACGAGAAAGAATTATGATCTACTTTAGGTTGCCCGTAATGACCTGAAGCACAATGCAAACTTCAATTTCAGGACATCAAACAAATAAATTATGTTTTAATCTTCTCTTGTGGTTGGAGTAGTCACAGTCGCTGGGATAATCGCCACTCATTTGACCTTTTACAGGATTTTGCTCACTACAAATCAGGAGTTTACAAACACATCACTGGGGGCACACTGGGAGGTCATGCTGTAAAGCTAATTGGGTGGGGAACAACTGGTGATGGAGAGGACTATTGGGTACGCGAATCCATTCCTGATTATAGATCCTTAATTTTTTGAAGCCTCGTACATCAACAGAATTCTATGTATGTTGATCTTGTTCTTTTTTTCAACATTTCAGCTCCTCGCGAATCAGTGGAATAGAAGTTGGGGAGATGTATGCTTCTTCAATCATTTTTTTTTTTACCGTGAATTGAACTAAATGTGTCTATATATTTGCCTTTCTTAATCATCAATTTCAATCCAAGTGCAGGATGGTTATTTCAAGATCAGAAGAGGGACAAATGAGTGCGGTATTGAAAAAGGTGTTGTTGCTGGTGTGCCTTCCACGAAAAACCTCGTCAGAGAGGTTACTGATGGCGATGTTTCATTCTCAATGTAAATATATAAGCCAACTGGATTCTGCACGTGTTTTAAACACCCTGCCCTGAATGTTGTGCTACTATTGTAAGAACGTGAACAAAATGTGCCAAAATTTAAGTTATGATAATGAACGACTCTTGCATTATAAATTTATAAGCGGGGGATGAAGGGCGGTGACTACTCAGAGCTGAGAAGGGAAAATGAGAGTAACGGCATGTGCCATTAAAGGGGATAGGCCAAATCAGAAGAATGTAGCTTTAGCTGTAATAAATGCAGGGAAATTTTAGGCCGTCCTGGTTCCTGGACAATCCACGACAATAATATAAAATGAACGTCTCAGGCCTGGAGGCTAATGTTCAGATAAAAAGAAGAAAGGTTCACATTAGTAAGTGAACGGGTTGATACTTGATAGTATCATTCAGCTCAGCAAATGAAAAAAACAAAAAGGAGTTAAGAATAACGTGAATGAAACGGCCTTTAATGGAGATCGGATCCCCTACTATGCAAGCTCAGTTTCGTTGTAGTCAGAATAATTCCAAAGACGTGATCTGATGATAGTGATTTCAATTTTCAAGTAACAACGTGACAGTAATTGTCATTTTCAAAAAAAAAAAAAAAAAAAAAAAAAAAAAAAAATTAAGAGAAAGGTCCCATGAAAGATAAGGGGGCTGCCTCAAGTCTCGACGCCAGTCCCATATTTCCGTAAAATTAGACACTTTTGTGTTGCGTGGAGGTTCAGGGTTCAATTCCTGGATTCACACACAACGATCCTGCACATCACTTGTGATTTTATCCTGATTGCAAAAATATCTTCTATTTTAAAAATTTAGACAAAAATTCCTTAAAATAAAATAAACTTAGGCATCCATCACTTTCTCATGCTAGGAAACGGTGGATGATTTATCCAGCTCGCTTCCAAAATTTCAACGAAGCTTTATCCTTTCCGTCGACATTCCGAGTCAGCAGAGACAAAAAAATCAATAAATAAAGCATGTCACCCCGTGAGCATTCTAACACAACAACCACTGAGAAAAATTTAGTGGTTGTTTGCTACCGGCGGATGGGGGAAATTGAGCGAAAGAAAAAGATTTTCGGGTCAGATTTCAAAAAATTAGAAGAATGGGTAAAAATGCTTAGAGTTAAATATAACTGTGGCGACAATGAAATTCCAGATATTAAGAAGCAAAGGAGCTCACCCCTAATATAAAGATAAATTAACAAGGTTTGAGAAAAAATTCAAAATGGTATTGGAAGAAAAATTAAGAATAGTCGGTCTTTGTCTTTCTAGATGAACAATTGGTTTGACATGAACGGACCTCTCATTGATTTGGTTCAGAGTTATGAATATCTCATTGATCGAAATGAGATTGTGGTTGAATACTTGATGTAAGGGGCGAGTGGAATAGAAGGAACATGGAGTATTGATTTCTTTCCCATGTAATTGATCAAAGTATCTGTATGCACCCCTTATGTGAGGAAAGAGGAAAGGACAAAATATATTGAAAACCTTTCATTGATGGTTGTTTTTAGTCAAATCGACATATCATTTTCTTTTATCAAGTAATCGAAGGGTTGCAAATAACATATAGAAGATTACATGGAGATAGTCTGTTTTGGAGAAAATCAAAACCTTCATGTGGTTAGCTGCTCATGGGAGAACTCATACATCAAAGTTGAGGATGCAAAGAGGATTGGAGACATCTACTGATTGCCCTTTTATATGCGAATTGGATGAAGACTTGATGCATGTGTTGCAGGATTGCTCTAATGTCAGGGAGTGCTAGAAATCAGTGGTCAAACATGAAAAATGGAATAATTTTATTCTTTGTGGGGGCGGACTGGATCAAAATAGAATGACTCATGAGATTAGCAAAGAATATATAAAGAAGTTCTGTGACCAATCTTGTTTGGGTATCTTTGTTGGGATGCATAGGTATCACGCTGTAAAAAATTGTTTAATTTTGAGGCGACTGATGTGGGAATGAATGCACATCATAGTTTTTTTAGAACATGTTTAGATAAGGATATTCTCAGGAAAGATGATATGAAGAAGATAATTAATAGTTCTCGTGCAGACCATAATCAAAATGAAGAGAACTTAATCAAAGTAACAATCGATGATTTAGTCTTGAAGGATGAAAGAAGCAGATGTGGAGGTTACATCCTGGATCAAAATGATAGATAGCTTGTAGGTTTCAACTTCAAATTTGTTAATGTCCTTCTGGTTTTTGCAAAAATAATTGATTGCATTCAGGGCCTATAATTGAGTTGGTCCAAAGGGTATAAAAATATTAAGTTAGTTATTGATTATACAGAGGCCATAAATTATATATTGAGAGGATGTGAACAACATCATTCTTTCAAGGATGTTGTAGATGATATTAGGATATTTCTTCATAGAAATTAATAATTGTAGTTGATCACGGATATATAAAAACCATATAAATGTGATTTTTTATCTGTTTGATCAACCTCCTCCTTTTATTTAAGAGCAGATGTGGATGAAAGATAGAAGTCTTTACCAAAGTTGAAAGTTGATGCTATGTTATGGGTAACATTTTGATTATTGTATTATTTAAAAAAGAAAAAGAAAAAGAAACGCATATGATTCTATCCAATAAAGCATAATTGAGGCGGGAAAAATAGAGCATTGATGCTTGATGGGGACTGACGATGACAGTACATCAATATCATTAACTTTTGCTCTGTTCTTCTCTCCGCCCTCTAATTATCAAACGTACCATTTATATTTTTACCCAGCCTTGTAATTTTGGCAATAGAACTTTCATTGTATTACAAATTGGGAGATGTTCATTGAAAAACAATTACAATTGAGGTAAAAATATCATTTTTTGAAGGCCGGAGAATGTAAAAACACCACATCCTACCTAGAAAATTATACTGTGAGTTTCCCTCCAAATCTCATTTTGTGGAACAATTTGCAGTAGCAGACATAATAACCACAACGACAAGACTGGGAGGAATTATCCTGTTGGGCCCTAAAAAAATGACCAAGCATCAAGAATCCCAACCCCCCCCCCCCGGGGGATCCCAGTGCGAGTCCTACAGACCCGTATGTCGTGTGCATTTTTCACGTTTGGTATTCCTGTTTGCTTTTTTGTTTTTTCATACATTTTTCAGTCAAAGTTTCTCTACCATAGTTTTATTGTCTCTTCTTTTACGAATAAGTGCAGGCCTGAATCTGATGTCAGTAGGATTATTCATTTATTCTATCGATCTCTGAGGAGCATTATTTTAATCCGCACCATACAGAACGGTCGGAGAGGGTAATTGCCAGTAAAGAAATGTTATGTGGGGACTTGTTGATGGGCAGTTGTGCATCTCGCAGGCGAAGCCACTTTGAAGAAATACTATTCGCTGCGTTCGCGGTTTAAAATTAAAGGCAAACCAGTTATACACTACAAAGCATAAAATAATACTATAAACTAATCGTAAAGCACGAAAGATAAACAGACTTATGGAACGAATAAAGATTCACATTTTATCACTCACTGCACGCTTTTCACGTTGAACTGTCAGGACTTGGGAACGAGGGAGCATCCAAAAAAGTATAAAGACGACGACCCATTAGTTGTCAAGAAAACATCAGTATTACAAATCGAGAGTTTTCCGGGAATATCAACGGGGAGAAGAGAAAGGGCAAATCCACTTATCCCAGCCTTTTGAGAAGGAGGAGTGGAGGACAACCAAAAAAACCACCTGTACGTTAGAGTAATGTGACAAGTCATTTTAGCCCATTTCTGAGATTTTCTTTCATTCTGCATTTCCGTTGCTGTGAGCTCATTTCGTTTTGCGTGTGATTTTAGGAACGAAACTGATTTGCGGAAGATTTTAGCCTAAAAAAAAAAGGTTTTAACGGAGTTAGTGCGAGTGCGCGCCTGTTTGGACTGCGCGTATGGAATAGAGTGAGCGCCGGCAGAGTTGTGAAAGTATAGAGGATTGAAAATATGTCGTTACCGAAAGAGCTGGATCAGGTAATGAAGTGGAGAGGTGGATCAGTCCTTGGGAAGAAGACTATTTTGAAGAGTGACCATTTTCCTGGTTGCCAGAACAAACGCTTGTCTCCCCAGATCGAAGGCGCTCCCAATTATCGTCAGGTATTTGATATTGTTCACCTTGGTTTTGCCTCTGCTTACTGCATGCGTGCTCATTGGTCTTAGCTGGACTAACTTGACCTGGTAGGCTTAACTCCGTAAAGAATTTATTGCGTCTTCAATTAAATTTTATTAATATTATTTTACCTGCTCTTGTCTTACTTGGAAACCCAAGCTTCGTTTATTTTTCTCCTTGCTGTGAAGAGTCATTTGCGACCCTATTAAGAACGGAGTTTCAACTCATGTTGCCAGCATTTCTGATATGAGGGAAAACTGGTCTTCAATTTATAATTTTTAGGCCTCCGAGTTACCTCACCAAGAAGCACCATCTGTGTGGTGGAATCTATTTATTGTTGGCGCCCTCGAATCTGAGATGCTTGATCATATTGTCTTGTTAAATTGGGCTGCATTTTCTCACCTTGTTGACATCTTTATCTTTTAATGATTACTGTTGCCAGGCCGACTCCTTACATGTTCACGGTGTTGCTATCCCAACAATTGACGGTATACAAAATGTTCTCAAGCATATCGGTGCCCAAAGTGGAGGGAGGAGAGCACAAGTTCTTTGGTTTAACCTTCGTGAGGAACCAGTATGTCTATTTGCTGGTGACTTTGACCGCTCAATTTGCTTGTTTAGTCTAACATAGTCGTACTTATGTTCTTATGCATTAGTTGATTTTTGGTCTGACAATTTAGTACTAGTAAAATATAGCTAATTGTATTTTATTTCCCCCTTTGTTTTTGAGTTTTTATTTTCCTCATGTTTTTTTCCAACGAAGGAGGCTAGTAGAACCTTTCTGCGTCATTTCCATGGCATTCCTTTTGGTTTTTAGCTTCAAGTGTTAAATGCGTATACATTAGACGTTCTATTTGATTAAACTCCCAGAGTTTGCTTTGGCTATTCTCCAAAGAATACTCCTGGCATCTTTATAAAATTTCACTACTTTCTCCTTTTCTTGCTCTCAGGTTGTGTACATTAATGGACGTCCCTTTGTTCTACGTGATGTGGAGAGACCATTCACCAACCTTGAGTACACGGTGTGCTGTTTCAAAAATCTTAATGCTCTAACTTTGTTCGTTTTGCTTAATGGTCCATGTTTATGGGGAATGTCTAGATTTTATGTTGGCTATCTACCTAATGTGACTTTACCGCTTGGGTTGTATTCAGTCCACTTAATGTAAAGCTGAAATGGCTATGCTTTTAAATTCTCGTTTCGTTTTTTACTGAATTAGGGCATCGATAGGGAAAGGGCTGAACAAATGGAAGATCGTTTGAAAGAGGACATCCTGTTGGAAGCTGCAAGGTATGTAGTTTTCCTGTCTTTCACACGCAATTCATCTTTATTATTAGCAAATCCTCCATGCTTGATACCCAAACTTAACTGCACCATGACATGCTAGATATGGAAATAAGATCCTTGTGACTGATGAACTGCCAGATGGTCATATGGTAGACCAATGGGAACCAGTGTCATGTAATTCTGTGAAGACACCACTTGAGGTATGGGTGGACCTTGTTTACCATGGTTGCTTGAGGCTACTCAGTCAGTTTGTCTTAATGGATTTTATCAAACTTGTTTTCTTTGCTGTAGGTTTATAAGGAATTGCAAGTGGAAGGATACCTAGTCGATTATGAACGTGTTCCTATAACAGATGAAAAATCACCAGAAGAGATTGACTTTGATGCTTTGGTGAGTTTTCTTGCAGAAATTATTTGTTTGAGTAAAATCCTCTGCACAAGTTGTCTGTGAGACAATTATGACTGATTCTTTCATTGGATCTATTATGCTCTGTCATATATTAACATCGTTAATTGAATATTTGGTACAACCCTAGGGTTGAGTGATGCAGTCTACTTTTTTGTTGCTTTGTCAGAGAGCTGCTGATAAACAATTCTAGGAAAATGTTTGGGTCAAAGGAAAGAAAATTTCGTAACAGTTGAAGATTCCCTTTTTGGATGAACAGAAATGTAAAGTGAGAAAGAAAATATGAATAAAGTTCTAAAAGCATTCTCAATATTTCTCTACATCTTAAATTCTTAAAAAAAATTCTTTGGACTTCCCTCTCTTGTTTACTTTCCATTCATCCAAATGTAGCATGGATTCTTAAGATCTTATTTCTGGTACTAAAAGCATTTACAAAGAATACTAATTCTCATTTTCTTGAAACTGGCATTTTCATGAGTGTTAGCTACTCTTCATTGTGATTTCAGGTTCACAAAATTTCTCAGGCTGATGTAAATACAGAGATGATTTTTAATTGTCAAATGGGGCGTGGACGGACTACAACTGGAATGGTCATTGCAACTCTGATTTACCTGAACCGAATTGGAGACTTTGGTACCCCTTCCTACTTTAATTCCTCCAATTTTTCTGACTTTATTGCCTTTTGTAATTTTTTCATAATTCGTCTAAGAATTATCAATACTAGAAAGTGAGTTCTTTCATATTTTAATCTGGTATTGACTCTTTTCTTTCAAACAAAAAAGAGAAAGAAAGAGAAACCAGGTACTTTATTTATAAAAGGAGACGTTCTTTGCTTTGCCATGGATTGGGAATTGATATTGTCTGCACTGAATAACCCTTGTTTGTCCAGTGGGCACAATTGCTTAGAAAGAAAATTGAACACATGCTCAACACGATATAATTCCATTACTAGACGCCATAGCTGTCTGATCTAGCTTAAACAACAGGGTGTGCTGGTTGAAAAGCTACGCCATTGACAAAAATGTTAAATATCATAGGTTTTCCTCGAAGCAACTTGATTGGCAGAGTTTCTTCATGTGTCACTGATGTTGCCGACCATATGCCTAACTCAGAGGAGACAATTCGCAAGGGAGAATATGCAGTTATAAGAAGCTTGTGTAGGGTGTTAGAGGTATTGGTATCAACTTTATTACTTGTGAAAGATCCAGCATTCATATGTTTCCTAATGGTTCACATGCTTCCAGGGTGGTGTTGAGGGGAAAAGACAAGTAGACAAAGTTATTGACAAGTGTGCTTCAATGCAGGTATCTGTTCCTTATGACTCAAACTATATTTCTTAGAAATAATTTTTAGGTTCTTCTTTGTACTGTTTTATTTTATAAATTTCGTTTCCATGTATCTTGAGGGTGTGGTTTTCCCTTTTCTTTTTCTTTTTGCATGAAATCCTTGTTTTGATTGTATTTCAGAACTTGCGTGAGGCTATTGCTACCTACCGCAATAACATTCTGCGACAGCCAGATGAAATGAAGAGGGAAGCCTCACTCTCTTTCTTTGTGGAGTACTTGGAGAGATACTACTTTCTAATATGCTTTGCTGTATACATTCATTCAGAAAGGCCTGCATCTCGTTCCAGTTCTGCTGGTCACAGCAGCTTTGCTGACTGGATGAGAGCTAGGCCAGAACTATACAGTATTATTCGCAGGTATACCAATTAAAAATTGTGAAGTCTTGTGTTTTTTGCCTGATATGATTTTCCCTTCATCAAGTCCGGGTTTCAAACCTACTGAGCACATGTTTAGCTAGCAATGACTAGTTGCAATGCATTACTGCTCTGAGCTGGCCGCTACTTTCAGGCATGATCCTCCCTGGGGGTTCTCCCTAAAAGGCTGAGGTCCTAACTGCCCCATGGACCTTGGTTCTGGAGGTGAATGGTTCATTGGTGTTATTGTTGCTTAGATTATAGTCTTGGTCTTTTATGTGATACCATGGTTCCCATATTGTCATTAGCTTCTTGTAGTGAAGTTCTCTGTTTGAAATTGTGATTAGAATTGGAGTTTCTCTTTGCTGATAGTGAACAAAAGCTGCCAAATATAATTTATTCTCACAGCAGGGTTTTTCTAAATCAATTGGATTGCTAATTATAATTGTATTGATAACTTGCTCAATCTCATGGCTGTTAAAATTGGACAGGTAACACATTTTTAATCTTGCTTTTGGAATAGCAGGTTGCTCAGGAGAGATCCAATGGGCGCGCTTGGATATTCCAGTTTGATGCCATCTCTGAAGAAGATAGCTGAATCTACTGATGGCCGCCCCTCTGACATTGGTCTGGTTGCTGCATTAAGAACTGGCGAGGTTCTTGGTAGTCAAACTGTTCTAAAAAGTGATCATTGTCCTGGTTGTCAAAACCCAAGTCTACCCGAGAGAGTGGAGGGAGCACCTAATTTCAGGGAGGTTCCAGGACTTCCAGTTTATGGAGTGGCAAATCCAACTATTGATGGTATCCGATCTGTCATTCATAGGACTGGTAGCTCTAAAGGTGGACGCCCAGTACTTTGGCATAATATGAGAGAAGAACCTGTTATTTACATCAATGGGAAACCATTTGTTCTCCGTGAGGTTGAAAGACCATACAAAAATATGCTGGAGTACACGGTAAAAATTATTTTTTTCATGTTTTTTATTTAAAGTTGAGTTAGGGGAATTGGTTCTAGGGCAAAATTGACTTTGATGCTGAAATATTGAATTTTCCACATTCATCTGCTTTGCCATCTAGTAACACTAGATACTATTTTGATTTTTAATATGTTAACTTCTCCTGGTATGTCAGTAGGAAGTATATATCAATTATCCTTATGGTTGGCTGATACTATTTGTGGTCTTATTGGGAAATAGCATTCTCTTAATGACTTCTGTGAGTTAATATCTATTATAGGGCATAGGAATCCTTGTCTGGAATGCCACAGACATGGAGATTGCAAGTTTATGAGATGCTTTTTTTAAAAAAAAAAAAATCTTATTACAGATGACAATGGTCATATAATGTCTACTTGGCCTCTGTGCCTAATAGTAAAAGAAGGTCTTTGCTTTCTGGGATAATATTACGTAAAGTCACAAAATGCATAATCTATGGCTTTGATATGTTATTTTCCCTTTCCCTTGTAATATCTATTGTTGTAGGGATTGGTGCATTAACTTATAAGGTCAATTTGTATAAGGTTGGTTCACATCGGCTGGAGCCAAGCCCCTTAACTTTTTTAGGCGCAAACTGCAAAGCATTTAAAACTCTACAAAATCATATTCAATATGTTGAATTTAAGATGCCTTTTTTATTCCATGACAAGGGATGTAAGTTTTTTCTCCAAATGTCTTGTCTAAGTGTTAGTGATTTGAACATTTTTTTAAACTTTCAGGGAATTGGTCGTGAGCGAGTTGAGAAAATGGAAGCTCGGTTAAAAGAAGACATTCTGAGGGAAGCAGACAGGTATGGAAGTGCCATACTGGTTATTCATGAAACAGATGAAGGGGAGATATTTGATGCTTGGGAACATGTCACCTCTGATGCAATTCAAACCCCGCTTGAAGTTTTTAAAAGCTTGGAGGCTGATGGATTTCCCATTAAGTATGCTCGTGTGCCCATTACTGATGGAAAGGCTCCTAAAAGTTCTGACTTTGATACCATGGCTGCTAATATAGCTTCTGCTTCAAAGGACACTGCCTTTGTTTTCAATTGTCAGGTAACTTTTTAATCCTTTATCCCATATGCTGTGCCCTCAATGTTGACTTTGGTATTACCGTATTAGTTTTTTTTAATCCTCTTGTTCTTTTTCATAATTTGCTAATAATTTCTCACTAAACCCAGATGGGTAGGGGCAGGACAACCACTGGCACCGTTATAGCTTGTCTGGTAAAACTTCGAATTGATCACGGGAGGCCCACAAAAATCCTGGGTGATGTGACACATGAAGTGGATGGTGATGCCTCAAGTGGAGATGAAATTGGGGGCAATGCTACTGTGTTACCCTCTAAAACAGACAAGAAACAGAATCGTGTTTTTGGCATAAATAACATCATCTTGTTATGGAAGATAACAGCATTATTTGATAATGGGGTGGAATCCCGAGAGGCTTTAGATGCTGTCATTGATAGATGTTCTGCACTTCAAAACATACGCCAAGCTGTTCTACAATATGGAAAAGTTTTTAATCAACAGCATGTTGAGCATAGAGTGAGGAGAGTGGCTTTAAATCGCGGTGCTGAGTATTTGGAGCGGTATTTCCGTCTGATTGCTTTTGCAGCATATCTTGGAAGTGAAGCATTTGATGGATTTTGTGGACAAGGAGACGTAAAGATTACATTTAAGAATTGGTTGCGTCAAAGGCCAGAGGTGCAGGCTATGAAACGGAGCATTAGGTCGAGACCAGGACGATTTTTCAGCGTCCCTGTAAATCTTTTCTACCTTTTTAGTTATTATTTTCCTCCCTCCAAAAAAGGGAGAAAACACTAAAAGTAGGATTGCTCAATTTGAAATGCAGGAAGAATTGAGAGCACCTGCAGAGTCTCAGCATGGAGATATGGTGATGGAGGAAGTTGTCAAGGCACGAAATGGTTCCGTACTGGGGAAAGGCTCCATACTGAAAATGTATTTCTTTCCCGGTCAGAGAACTTCCAGCCACATGCAAATACATGGTGCAGCTCATGTCTACAAGGTACGCCTACATATATATATGTATGTATGTATGTATTGGTAAAGAAATAACCATCAAATTTGTGTTGCCAGACAGTAAGGCCACACATCCAGTGGTGACCTACAGGATCATCCGAGTGTAGGTAGAATTAGCATCTTTAATATGTTTTACGGCCTACGTTTTATGCTATATTTCTTTTTTTTCTTGTGATATTTTCACATGTATGCATTTGTATGTTCTTATTTTTCTTTGTTTTACAGCAAGTGAATTGAAGTTTCACATTATTATTGCTGGATGTATAACTTTTAAAATGTCATTTTGCTAAAATCTTGCTATCCTTCAGGTTGATGAATACCCTGTGTATAGCATGGCAACTCCTACCATTTCTGGTGCCAAGGACATACTGGCATATTTGGGAGCTAAGTGTAAAGCAGACAGCTCAGTTGCCAGGAAAGTGATATTGACTGATCTGAGAGAGGAAGTGGTTGTTTATATCAATGGAACTCCCTTTGTCTTGAGGGAGTTAAACAAACCTGTTGATACGCTCAAGCATGTGGGCATCACTGGCCCTTTGGTGTGTCTTCAATATTATGTCTCTTGGAACATTTCACAAAATCCTTTGTGTTACACAACTCATGGTAACTGCAATGCAGGTGGAACACATGGAGGCACGACTAAAAGAAGATATACTTGCTGAGGTTAGACGGTCTGGTGGACGAATGCTACTGCATCTCGAAGAATATAACCCTTCAACAAATCAGTCTGATGTTGTTGGATACTGGGAAAACATTTTGGCAGGTGATGTGAAGACACCCGCAGAAGTTTATTCTGCTCTGAAAGATGAGGGATATGATATAGTCTATAGGAGGATACCACTAACAAGGGAGAGAGATGCTTTGGCCTCTGACGTTGATGCTATCCAGTACTGTAAAGATGAGTAAGTGTCTTGGCAGTATATCCACCTGTTTCTCTTGGAATTATCCAGCATTTTTGGGACAAGTAGCCTGCAGATGTTAAAATATATAGGAGTATGAAGCCATGAACTAACATAATTGGTATTTTTTCCCGCGGCTTCCATGGTCCACTAAATGCAACAAGTCGTCCCTTCTAAATTCTGATAACTTCAAATTAACACTACACATGCATTTCCTAGCTAACGGATTGAGACCAGTACAAGCATTTGTAGCACCTGGTCTATGCTATTTAAGAGCACACGCTCTCTAAAAAGTATTTTTTGTACGTGTCTAACGAATAATTAATGTTAAATTCTTTTTGGGTGGGCATGCTAAATTCTAAATCCTTTTTTTTTTTTTTGGTAACAGTTCTGCAGGAATTTACCTTTTCATATCACACACAGGTTTTGGTGGAGTCGCATATGCAATGGCCATTATGTGTATTAAAGTTGGTGCAGAGGCAAACTTCTCATCCAAAATTCTTCAACCATTGCTTGGGCTGGCGATATCCCCAGAGGCTGTAGAGAATATGACCTCGCGAGCTTCTAACGAAGAAGCACTCAGGATGGGTGACTACAGGGACATATTAAACCTTACAAGAGTCCTTATACATGGTCCTCAAAGCAAAGCAGACGTGGACATTGTTATTGAAAGGTGATTGACTTAGGCTTGCGTTTAAAACTTTACTATATGCTATGACCTTTGTGTTTGGATCCTAAGCTGCAAAATCAATTTTGCAACGCTAAACCAAACAAGCCTAAATCCTGTTGACAGTAAAGGGAATAAAGTATATTCTGTCTAATGTAAAGAAATGCATATTAGTTGAAATATGGTTTCCTCGAGGGATCTTTGACTGATATAATTCCTAGCCATTGTTTTCACTTCAGTCGTTCTGAAATTAATGGCTTTCTGCATCATTCTGCCCCGTATATGGATTCTGAATTTCTGATGAGGCAGCAATGCTGCAATTCCTATTTAAGGCTGAACTTGTTTCTTCTGTTCAACAGATGTGCAGGCGCAGGGCATCTACGAGATGATATTCTTTATTACAGTAAAAAATTTGAGGAGTTTGCTGATGCTGATGATGAGGAGCGTGCGTATCTTATGGGCATGGGTATCAAGGCTTTGAGGTAAGTTTGGCTACCCTTTTACTAATAGCGTTTTGGCTTAGATATGTTAATTGAATTCAGATGTATTTCCGACCATACTTCCATTTCAACAATGAATCTACTCCTTACGGATGCGAATAGCAAATGTGAATTGTACTAGTAAGTGTAGCCCATGTGTTTTGTTCTGTAACCACTTCTCTGTTTCCTCTCTCATTTTGCAGGCGCTACTTTTTCCTCATTACATTTAGATCCTATCTGCACTGCACCTCTCCTGACGAAATGGAGTTTGCCGCATGGATGAACGCAAGACCTGAGCTTGGTCATCTGTGTAACAATCTCAGAATTGATAAATAATGTTGCTCTCCTCATAAATACATCGATGTACAGTTGATATTTGCTGTTATAATACATGTGGATGGTGAGGAGAAAACAACAGAAGGGTAGATTGATCCTACCTCTACTCAGGTGGAGGTGGATGGTGGGATCGCCTTTCTATTCCTTTCTCCTTCACTTTAATTAAAGCCACTTCAGAGGATCCTGTCAATTCATGTCTTTTCCTTGAAATTTTTTCCGCTATGTCCTCTATGTGTTGCTGACGCATGCAATCAGTATCAGTAGAAGAATCTCCTATAATGAGAAGCCGGGTGCGACACTATGCTACGAGGCTCGAAGCAGTAATTTGTGGTGTGGTTTTTACTCTCTTTGATTCGATTGTTGGTGAAGGTAGTGGTGGGTGGTGTGTGGATTAGGAAAATAGTGTTCATTGTAGTATCTGGGATGTATGCAAATATAATTCATTTGTTGTTTTCTATACTGTAAACTTGTATTATAGGATTTGAGGCTAGGATCCCAGTGTAGTTATTTGTATTATATTAATTAATTGGTTAGGTTTTCTAGACAAAAAGGGATTGAAATTTTTAAGAATACTTTCCTGAATTCTTGACCACTGTCGACTGAATGAGACATGATGTGATGACGACGTCGATGGATTTAATGAGAAGCGAGTAAAGTAACTTTATTGTAACTAATTCTTTGGCAACGTGATCAGTCTCTGTATTATTCTCTCACGTCCCTCGTTACATGGGCATGAGCAGCACTGCAGCAGCATCTCATGGTGATTTATTTAAAGGATAAAGGATATTGTGTTGGCCTAGAGAGTACATTTTGTGAGATTGTTGATCAATGACGCTGATGGTTGAAGAAGGGCTCTCCTCAAAGACGAACTTCATAGCCATCTCTGGTTAAATGTATATTTGAGTTAGCGTGTAGAAAATACCAGTTGATATAAAATAACTCTTTCACATATTTACCTCGTAAACTATAAATCATGTTAGAAAAAAAATTTCTACCGTTTATCCAAACGGGCATTTAAACCACACAACTTTTGGAAGTAACTGTTCCTCTTATCCACCACGCACCTTGAAGATTTATCAAACACGCTGACAAGAATGGGCTTTCCTATTACCTTTATCAGCGTCTTCTATGCGGGCTTCGACCCATTTGCCCACGGATTCAGCTTGGCCGGCATAGCCTCTGCCTGGCACCCCTACACCCTCACAGTTCTTTTTAAGAATTATTTAATTGTCTAACAGGGTTTGGTCTAGCAGGGTTTGGTCTAGCAGAAGGAGCTAATCTTTTATAATGTGGCGAACTAAGGTTTAAACCCTTGTTAGGAGATGTACCCACATTTAGTACCTGATAGTGTCTCGGATAGGATTGCCTCCAATAAGAGATACCATGCTTATTAAAAAAGAATAATTTAATTAAGAGAACCATGCATGGGAGAAAAATGATGTTTTAGCATTGATCTGGATAGAGATGAATGGTGGCGAAATCGATTTCAGGGGCATGGTTGTTGGAAATAAAATCAGTTCCAACTTGGCATGCAGGATTAATCTGCTTCCCTTGGGGCATTGTTTCGCCGTAAAATATCTTAGAACGAGTCTGAGACAAAGAAACCTGAATTGTTTTCCTAGAGTTATCGTATATGGTATTCGCTCATAGGGAGTGAATTGTAAATATAATTATAATTATTCTTAAATATGCCCACTTTTAAAGTTAATCTTTATATGAACAAATCACTTTAAAATTTTATTGTAATTCTATCGTGCATGAAGAAAGATATCGAGTAGTTAAATATATAATTTACCCCTTTAAATTAAACCAAAAACTAAACTACTTACACGGCGCGCGGCTACGTGGATATTTACTTAGCTGTGTGTGTGCACATATTTTATATCTTGGCCAAAAAAAATGTACACGTATTGGCCAAAAACATGCATGCAACGTACGGATCTTAAACGCTGCTAAGCTGTCGTGTGCTTTCTTGTTTTCGCACCTCGCAGAGGCCCGTCCATAAAAATTTTACGCATCATGAAACACTCTCAATCTAGCTAGGTTACGTTGCTTGGAGAGGTGGGCATGTACCCAGCCGTATTCTGTAGAAATCCTAACCATTTCGGGCAGGACAGAGTGAGTATTCTGGTTATTACAAAAAAAGATAATTTAAAGTTACACAATATATTATATGATTAAATAATTTATTTACCTTATTTAATTTCTCAAAAAAAAAAGTCAATTCTATATTATATTTAGGATCTAAGGGGTATTAATATAACTGAGTCTTTAGAGTTAACTGAAATAATAATTTAGGTAAAAAAAATGTCATTTCCAAATATTGAAGGCGCACAATTATTTCAGAGTAGTCATCATCATATATATTCCACAACAACGCGATATTCCCAAAAGAATTGCCCCAGAAGCATCACGAATTCAGGATCATCTCTCTTTAGCAAAAAAAAGGAAAAAGGAAAACAGGATTATTAACGCCAAACGACGATATCTCAAATATCAGCTAGTCTCTATTAGGGCTTGGGGTTCTTGATTTGTTCAACCTCTTCAACGCTGATCTGGAAGGTCTTGGCGAGCACATCATCAGGCACACTTGGGGTAGCACTGAACAAAGCTGGCTCTATAAACAGTGCTCCTGGATTTTGACTATTGAAGGCTACAACATGAGAAGCAGGCGTGTTCCCAATGTTCTTGAGATAGTGAAGCGATCCCTTTGGGAATACAATTACTTCGCCCTTTTTGAGAGTCCTAGTGAAATGCTTGTTGTTGGTAATTATAAATCCAACCTGTAATACTCCCTCCAACACAAACACAATCTCGGTGGCTCGTGGGTGAGTGTGAGGTGCCGTAAACCCTCCTACTATATAATCTGCCCTCGCCATTGATATCCCTAACGTGTTCAGCCCTGGAAATTGATCCACCGTCGCTAGTTTCACCGCCGCCCCGGCCGTGTTGTTATCCAGTATCACCGATTGCTTCGCTAACCCACCGAAGAAGAAATCATCCACCGTCACATTCGCCTCGTCTTTGCACGCATACCCGTTCACCTTCACGCCTGAATGCACAGTTCATATATATAAAACACAGTCACGCAGTTCATATTTTTCTGATTCATTTCCTTTAACAGTTACGTGTTACTGGGGAGCGGGTGTGCCTGTGCCTAACTTGCCTTTCCTGCTGCCCTCAATTTTGGAAAACAATTCTATTTTTTGTTCATAAGATATCAAAAGATCACCCATCACAGGCAGAATCAAATGATATCAGGAACTATGAAAAATACATTTGGAAAGGTTTCAAAATTAAAGGACAACGGGAGACTGCAAGAAAGGCACATTATATTAGACACCCCTACCCGTTATTGAGAGCAGTGTATGTACTTACCTGAAGAGGGAAGAGCGACGCATATGTCTTGAAGTAAGTCTGGATCATAAGCGAAAGCCAATGAGATGGCATTCGTGAGGACGAGCAAAATTGCACAAGTGGTTGTTGGCGACATGGTTTTGGAGTGTTTGTCCTATCTGGTCGATGAGGGAAATGGAGAGGGGAGTGTCGTTTATATGTAGGAGTAGGACAATGCGTCGTTTCTAAACGGAGTGGTATTCGCTGTGAGTAGACTAACAGTGAGTGAGATTGATGCGATGTTGAACCCTAAAGAGTCCTTTCTTCAACTTAAATCCAAAGGAACTTCATTCCTACATTCCTGCATCTTGTTGTATTCCTTTACTGGTACAAGATTGCAACACGAATCCATATCAGGAAAAGGAAGTCAAAACACGTATCAATTTATACTGTGCGAAAAATACAAGGCCTTCCTCTCCACATTTTTCCTTCGGTCTCTCTGAATAGCTAGAAAACAAGAAATCATTTGTTGATGTGGCAAGAGTATCACTAGAGTGTGATTAATACACTAGCTTAGCTCAGGACTTTATTTTTCTGTTACCCAACAAAAAGAAAATGATAGTTTAGGTGCAACGCCAAATTTGTAGAAGCTGCAGCATAAATCAACATTTTTGAGGGAGTAACGAAATATGAAATGTTTGATTGAGGGCTGTTAACTTTTCCGTTTCATATTGCAACGATTTTTTGGCTAATGACAAAAACATTGTGACGTTTTTCTTCGAGGTCAGGGTTGGTGGACGAAAGGAACTTGCCGCCAGCAGTATACAAATGGAGGATCATGTAATTGACATGTGGGGAGTTGATTAATGCAACATCGATCAATTGTATCACGTAAGAATGAATAGGGTTTATTATACTGTATGCAACACTCTCGTTGTGTTTAATATGAGCAGAGGCGATCACACCTGATCTCATCCGGAATTGGCTGATTAATAGAAATAATGTTTGCGTCTGCTAGGAAGGATTGGGATTGGGCCCATGATAAGCGACGTTCCCACAACCACCGAGATTCCTCAGCAATTTGTTTTTTTGTTAAGCAATTTCGTTTTCCTGTTCTAGGTGAAGATTTACTATTTGGTGTTTGGATCAAATTCAAGAAGAAAGGAAAAAGAACGAGCGATACATGCAAAAGGCGAAACTCTTAGAAATGGACAGTGGCGTCCATTGACATCAAGCTCAGTACAGTGAGTTTCCAGTGGTTGAAAAGATGGTGTCAGCATAACTTTCTATGATACTCATAAACATGGAATTGGATCTTTTCCCTTTGGACGTAAAAAAATTATTTTAATGAATACAGAATTTAAAATAAAGATAATTTTTTAATTAACATCTTTTTTAATAAATAGTTTTTTTATTCAAAAAATAACAGTTTAAAAAAATAAAATTTGGACTGTCCAGATCGCATCTGGACAGCCCAAATGGACCAGCACCAAAGCCGGATGCACATAAACATACAAAAAGTTGATCAAAGGAAAGTATTTCGGTGAATCTGTCAGGACCGCTATTACGAGGATAGATCGCGAAATTATTATGTACTTACATGAGAAATTCTTATGGATTCCTGATGAATTATAACAAGCCTGTGTGGGCGTTGTTTCTTGTCAGCCAGTCGTCTTTAATTCGGCGTCGTCCTTCTTCTTGGGAAGCTTATTACTGTCCTTTTGACGAGGTCAGTTTCTAGTTCCACTCTATTCCGTCACAAAAAAGACTAGTATCTCCAGCTGTGATGATTTGGAAATTCAATATTTTTTTGAAAAAATATATTTTGATTTAAACTGCTGTAATTAAACAATGAGCTACAGTTATAAAAGAGTGCCACCTGAATTCATTTTTCTTTTATATATATACATATATTTTGATTTGATATGGTGAATCTCTTATACATTATTGTTTAGCGATAGGATATTGTTACTATTATTTTTTGTCACTACTAATGTCATTACCACTTTTTACCGTTAGATCAGAATCTCAATAGAAGAAAGAAAGGCTTAAAGTATCATTTGATTAACTTTTATGTTTCTTTAGTATCATTTTTAATCATAAGTTTGTAAAGTCGCGTTTGGTCGCTAATCTTAACGCATTAACAACAAATTAAAAAAAATCTTGACTCAACAATTTTAAGCGATGATCACAAGATTAAATCTAACCAAGCGTCTTTATATGTTGGTATTTTAATAAATTAATAATTTAAATCCTATTAATTGAAAAAAAAATCTTTCTGATTTTGTGGTTTTTCACAATTTGTGAAGATTAAATATATTTTTTTGGTCGAAGAAAATTAAATATTTTTCAATTAATAGGATTTAAAATATTAATTTATTAAAATACTAATATATAAAGACGCTTAACAAGATTTAATTGCGATAAATCATCGCTAAAATTGTTGAGTCAAGATTTTCCGTTAAATTAACTCAATCTAAATGTTAGATTAAGACCAAACGCACTTTACAAATTTAAGGACTAAAATGATACTGAGGAAAAACATAAAGCGACCAAACGATACTTTAAACTTAGAAAGAAATAATAAAGATAGATGAGATTTGATCTAACGGTGAAAAAGTGATAGTGACATTGGGGAATCAGATTCCTTGCCTATCCTTTGGATAGGCAGGGAGATCATTTCTCATCTTACCGATGATGATCTGATCGATCCAGATTTCATTTTTTTACCTTTTATTTTTTTTCAAAAAAATTATTTTAATAGATAGAAAATCTAAAATAGAGATAATCTCTAAAATAATATTTTTTTCAAAAAGTGATTTTTTAATTTAAAAATCATCAAACAAAAATATTAAATCTAGATCGTCCAGATCTCATCCTGACGATCCAATGAGACAAGTTATCTTTCTATCCTTTGGATAGACGAAAAACCATTCCGTAATATTGGTAGAAAATGACAATATCTTATTCTTATTGTTTATGTTATTGTGACATTTATTGATTCAATAACGCAGTTTGATACTAATTTTAATCAATTATATGACGAAAAACATTTAAAATAAATAAATAAATTATTCCATTCCATTTATTTTACATTTTACTAGCACTTTCAGGAAAATAAAAAAGAAAAAGGGTCCCGCATGTTTTACGTGTTTTACCGCCAAAATAGACTTCCAAAGAAAAAGGGCAACAATCCATTTTATCGCCCGCCGCCATTCCATCCCATGATTCCGTACCCAAAAAAAGACTTCCGATGACGATTTTCCACTGGATTCATGGAAATGAAAACGCCCACGTATGTTAGATCATGGGCTCAACCACGAAATTTATTTGGTACCAACTAAGAAGAATTAACAACTAAATTTATGTTAGGCCAAGGCAATTGAAGACAGACGTTAGATGATTCTGTGCCTAGGATTAAATCAACCTGTTAAAGCCAGGACTCCCCAGAGAAACAGAGAATAGCAGAATGAAATCGTGGAAGGACCTGGGCAGGGTCTTCGATGGCCTCTCTTTGATCGCCAAGGAATTCGTTAAACGCTCCCCACCCATCGAGTCTACCAGAACCGGAGATTTTGAAACCCTAGTCAAGAAAGCGCTGGTTTCAGCCACTGACCTTTCCGGCCTCACAAAGGGAAAGGTTCGCCAATTCTCAAACCCTCGCTCCTCTAACTCCAAACTCGCCAATGACTCCGTTGTTTATTTCACAGACCTTTCTGATGCGTCCGCAACAAACAGTGATAATGCTGGCAATTTCCGTCCCGAAGATAAGGTCGTAGTTGCTGATAATGTAACTAGCCCCCACGTGAAGACTTCTCTCGAAGCTTCTGATGCCTCCGTTGATGCTGATGTTTGTTCGACATCTAAAATTATCGATGAGGGTAGACATTGTCCCCCGGGGAAGGAAAGTGAGGCCCATAGCTCGGGTGAAACAGCCAATGCCGATGAAGGTGCGAGTGGGGAAGTGGCAATTGCGCCGCCTCTGAGAAGACGGACGCCAAGGGAGAGGAAAGTTCCTTCAACTTCATTTTCCAGGGCGCTTGGGTTAGTTTTTTTCTTTTTTATTTGTTACAGAAGCTGTAAATCAAGCTCTCCTTTTGATATTGATCGACTAAGTAATAGGATTTGTAAGTTTCACCGAGATACATTGAATTCGAATCAAGGAAATTCTTCCGGGACCATTCATTGTACCCTCTTGCTTTTCTATTAAGCCAATTTAGACCCTGTCACCACTGTTTTTCGATAAATGTTTCCATATTCTCTATAGACTATATTGAGTTATGAAAAAGAATTGATTTCCCTACGTACATCTTTCATTTCACTTGTTTCGGAGACACTAAATCACTGACTAGCTACCTTCACTTGATTGACATTCCTCTCCAAATTGCTCTAGTTTCTCTACTAAGGGAGTAGGTCTCCTGAGAGCCCATCAAGCGCTCCTACAACGTTAAAAGGCCTTTGGTTGCTTTCTAGTACAGTTATAGACGAACATAGCTTTTATCAATGAAGAAAATATTTTATCTCTTTTGCACCTTATATAATCTAAATTTCAATTTTTAATTTTTTTTACTTCATAATACATGGCTTTTAGGAAGAATATTTGTGATGCAAAATTTTGTTATCCCCTACCTCAAAAATGGAGCACTACTGTAGGTTTGCTGGACTTGGAGCTGGTCTTGCATGGGGAACACTTCAGGAATCTGCCAGGAGGCTCGTTTATGGCAGTCCTAGTTCACAGGACAATCAATCTGTACTGTCCCCCTTTTTGTCTGAAAAGAATGCCGAGAGATTAGCTCTGGCATTGTGCAGAATGCGTGGAGCAGCACTTAAAATTGGACAGATGTTGAGCATACAGGATGAATCTCTTGTTCCTGCTCCGGTACTTTGACCTTTCTATATGCATGTAACAATGATAATTGCTGGTTTAATGCATACTTGCATCTTCAAATTGTATAATTGTTTGAGGCATATTGATGTTGATGTTGAGAGTTTTTAGTTGAAGGTGATGCAAGTTTTTATTTTCGTTTAGTTAATAGCCTTATATATATGTTCTTGAACTTTCAATATCATCAATGGTCAAAGTCAAATATCTATAAAATTAGTCATGGTTGAGCAGAGAGTGATAATGCAAAATTTCGAGACAAATTACTGAGACATTCAAGTTGGATGCAACTATGTGCATGTATTTGTACCACTCTGGTCTTATTTATAAGTTCAAATTAACTAAATCTCATACACCAAAGAGAGTTAGTAAACTCATTAATTATAGCCTAAATTTCCAATTTTGCCTTTTTTTTATTAGTTCCAAAAGTCAACATGAATAAATTATTTTTGTCTATTGCAATTAATAGGGGCAAAAATGTAAAAAACACATTTATTACTCTGAAACTGAACTTATAATAAGAACCAAAAATTTTAGTCAAAATGGATTTATAAATAGGACCAGAGTGGTACATTGTACTAGAGTTAGGGGAGGTTGAGTTCTATCATGGCAAATACTTTGATGAGATTCAGAATAAGCCATTGCTATCTATATCTCTTATGAGAAGTGTTATAAGGGCTGATTTCAATTGGATATCCGTTCTCTTACTTGATGCTATGCTGTAGTTCTATGCCGTTCAGAGGTCTATTCCATTGTTATGTTTTTGCTGATTCGCAAATTAGGTCATGAGTAGATAATTATTTCTGATTCACTACTGCTGTCTCTTGTACTTCTCCAAATGTTTGGGAACAAAATTAGGATGGATTTCTTTCTGCCCATTTTACACTCCTCTCCTATTTTGATGGCAGCATTTCCATGATGAAATTAGTAATTGGATTTCTTATTGCTGATTACTCCCTTTGGTTCTTATTATAAGTCACCAATTAACAATTCTCACAAATCAATAAAAATAGTTAAAGTCAAAAAGTTGTCCTACAATTTAAGTAACTTCAAATATTACCCCTACTATTATATTAATTGTTACTTTCACCCACTACCCTTATTAATTATGGCATACATGGAAAAAAATAATTAATGCGTCTTGAAAACGAGCAAGTGCCTTATAAAAATGACCAAATATAATTGCTAGTTTGTGCCTTTTAATAAGAACCAGAGGGAGTACTTCATATCTGTTTGGTTTCATCTAACTAAGAAGTAAAGTCTCAATCTTTTTCTGTAGATCCTGACTGCATTAGAAATTGTCCGTCAAGGTGCAGATGTTATGCCAAAGGGCCAGCTTAATCAAGTTTTAAATGCTGAGTTAGGTCCTGACTGGACCTCAAAATTGACTAGTTTTGATTATGAACCAATGGCTGCTGCAAGTATTGGCCAGGTATTCAAGTTTGTATCCCATCATTAGCACATCTTTCTATCCAGCTTTTCTGTTTATGTATATAATTTCTGATATTTTCATGAACATGAATCACCATTAATGTGTGAGAATATGCACTGTCATGACTTATGTTCAGTCATGACATTCCATATTCTTAATTCCTAACCATTGTGGTTTCTTAATGTATTTTTTTCTTAATTGAATATTCAGTGTTTAATATCGTTCAAATTAGCATTCATCTTTTTAAACATCAATTTAATACTCCAGTATATGATTATCTTATTTGTAATTACCATAACTGATCACTAGCTGATAAACCATAGTGAGCTTTGAACTCAAACTCCTACTTTCCACTCACCATGTGTCTATAAAGTTTGACAGTGGTTCCATTTCACTAAATCTAATGCCATTTAAATTCGTTGCTCATAAAAACATGAGTCTTTCCAAAACTTCTGAGATTGACTGTAGTTAATTTATATATTTTAAAGCAAAGCAGATTATCTATTGCCATGACTAATATATGCAGTAGGCATATGTGCTAACAAATCATGTTTGTAGCTCATTCAATGTCATGCAACCTCATCTTTTGACACTTCTGCTTACAATGGCCTAACATGATTCCTCATATAAATTTAGGTGCATCGGGCTATCACAAAGGATGGCATGCATGTTGCCATGAAAATTCAGTACCCTGGTGTTGCAGATAGCATTGAGAGTGACATTGAGAATGTGAAACTACTTTTAGATTATACAAATCTAATTCCTGAAGGACTTTATCTTGACAGAGCTATGAAGGTGTGTATTTATTATCGGAATCCCATTGCATGAGCTTGTTTTAGAATTCAAGCCCCACCATTACTGTTTGAAATCCCTGAGTCTCCCATCCTCCTTTTGCTGAGTATGCAGGATAATATTTATCTATGGTGGATGTTGACTTGCAATCTTATACATATCATTTATTAAGGCTTTTCTGCCTCATCTGACAAATATATTTGTTAAAAGCTGCTTGCTTATGCTTCTCTTGAATATTTGTAAGGTGGCTAAAGAAGAATTGTCTCGTGAATGTGACTATGAGTTGGAGGCAGAAAATCAGAGGCGATACCGAGATATGCTTTCTGGCAGAGAAGGATTTTATGTTCCATTAGTTGTGGATGATATTTCGAGGAAAAAAGTTTTAACTACAGAACTTGTTTCTGGTAATTATTAGATATCACTGGTTCATGGGAAATGGACTTTTGACATTCCCTTTCTTTGGTGGAGGCTTGTAGGACTCAAGCTTCAATGGCATATTAACACTCTTAATTGGGTCCAACGTGTATATATGTTATAGGCTACTGAATCAGACACTAAAACCTGCTTACTTCATGCTGTTTCAACCATTGATGATAATTTTATTGTATCTGCTTGTGAAACTTGCACTTTGTTGGATTACATTATAGTGAACCTGATTTCATTTTAACAGCATCTTTTCTTACTACATGTTAATATCAGAGTGTAAATGACATTTTTTTAACATGCCACGATGTCATTTCTTTCTTTCGTTTTGATGAGATGGTTTAATAAGTAGTAAATATGCTTTTTATGCATCCCAAACCCAAGTTTTGCTTGACCAAGTGATGATGATTTTACTTCTATATTCTTTCACCTTTCTCTCTGCTTGTGTGCAAAAGATATTTGATCTAAAAGTTTTATGCTCTTGGCTTCCCTTTGAACTTGAATTA
Organism: Acacia melanoxylon; assembly: GCA_019022615.1. Lineage (NCBI taxonomy): Eukaryota > Viridiplantae > Streptophyta > Magnoliopsida > Fabales > Fabaceae > Acacia > Acacia melanoxylon. The sequence continues at coordinate 9,865,470 of JAFJYJ010000019.1, read as the reverse complement.
ATTTTCCCTTCTTACAGGAATTACCATTGACAAAGTGGCATCACTGGATCAAGAAACTCGTAATTATATTGGGAAAAAGTTGTTGGAACTCACTTTGTTGGAGTTATTTGTTTTTCAATTTATGCAGGTATCCAACCCCCCCCCCCCCCCCCCCCCCAAAAAAAAAAAAAAAAAAAAAAAAAAATCCTCATATTTTTGCGCATACATAGGCCATGGTTAACAGTAATGAACTGAACTGTAACATTAGTCCCTGGAGCTCATAGATCTGGGCATAGAAAATCTTACGTTTATGTGCTGTTATATCTCTGATGAATTTTGATTTAGCTATTGAGTTCAGGTGCTCTACAAGACAAGTAAACATATATTCCTATTAAATTCTTGATGGAAATATGCCAAAATCTTTGTTTTTAGCAGGCCACAATTATCCTGAACTTTAAACTTCCAATTTGTGAACTTGGGACCTAGCTAAGACTTGCGAGAGAAATCTTGGTGATTCACACGATTTAACCTGTAATTCTGTAAGGGACATGCTTGGTAGAGTGTGTATTATATAATCGTAAATTTGACTGGTATGCTATTGTAATATGAAATCATGCAAGGAAAAGGTAAATCAATTTATGATCTTGGTGGCTGCACTCATTTTGTTGAGTGCTGTAGTCCGATTGATATATAATATGCTTGTGAATTTGTCTAACAATATATTTATGTCATATGTTAATCTAAAAGCTGATATAGTGTCAGTTGCTTTGTTTCTTCATGCAACGTCATTTTATGTATACTTCTATTTTTTATTCACAGGGGGGAAAACTCCTTTTGTCAGTTTCCTTTAACTCACAGGTCTTGATGGTTTTCTACTCCTTTCTGATGCAGACTGATCCTAATTGGGGTAATTTCTTGTATAATGAAGCCACGAAATCGATCAATCTCATTGATTTTGGAGCATCACGTGATTTCCCAAAAAGATTTGTTGATGATTATTTAAAAATGGTAATTTTTCTGATATCTATGCTTAATGGGCTTCTGATTTTTTATTTATCTCTTGTTTTGTTGATAACTAAACTCAAGTTTGAATTCTTCTGTTTGGGTTTAAAATTTTCTTATGTTGCTGAATTCTGGGAAGTGAAATTTGTTCGTGCTTGACTACTTGCAATTTGATTAGGTTCTAGCATGTGCTAACCGTGATAGTGATGGGGTCATTGAGATGTCCAAGAGACTTGGGTTCATCACCGGAATGGAATCAGAGGTGATGTTAGATGCCCACGTTCAAGCTGGGTTTGTGGTTGGAACGCCTTTTGCAAAACTCGGCGGCTTCGACTTCCGCGCAAACAACATCACTCACAGCCTTTCGCACCTTGGCGGAACAATGCTGAAGCACAGGCTGACGCCACCTCCTGATGAAGTCTATAGTCTTCACAGGAAGCTTTCGGGTGCGTTTTTAGCTTGCATTAAGATTGGAGCTGTTGTCCCTTGTCGGGAACTATTATTAGAAGTATACGACCACCATCAGTTCGGTGATGAAGGCAGTGGAATATCTTCAGGCGTGTCGATGTCTTCCTAGGCATTATTTTTTCTCCATTTGATTTTTCTGACCGGTAATAATATTCATCCGGGGATGTTAATATGCATCCAGGCTCCTTCCGAGAATGTTAATTTTGATTTGAGTAATTTTTTGGGACCACAAAAAGAATAGCGATTGATTATATTTATAATAAAATGATTGTTCGCATGCTTTATGCATTGCACCAGTAAAGATCAATCTCAAGAAACAGAATAGGAATAACTGTCAAGTTCTAATTCCTTGATGTTTAAGGGGGAATGACACCATAAAACGGTAGCACGTGAACAGGGTCGCTGTCCCTGTTGAGTCACCGAATACGCCAACGTGCGGCGCCCATATTCCGTCATAAGTGACTGAAAAACACCAAAAGAGCCTTGTCGATTATCAAATCACCCCTCCACACGTCGCAACCTTGTCCAGCCACAGATCCGCTTACGTTAAGCCTAGCCTGGTGCTGTGCGGGCCTGGTGGAAGCCATTTATCGCTCGGAGTTCTGGGAGCGCTTTGGCCTAATAATGGTAGCTTGCTCCTTCGCGCGCTCTAATAATTCGATCAAGTGTTCAAGTGGAATATAGCCAATATCCTCGTGGTCGTAAAGTCAAAAGTTAAAAGCAGAGAGTAGAAAGTTGGTTTACCGAGAATGTTTTCTTTTCATGCATGTGTCCGCGAAAACAGAGGAAGGCAAGAAGGATCCTTCCTGATAAGACGAAGAAGGTGGGGACTGAGATTTAAAGGAGGAGGAGTTTCAAACACTTGCACGGCTGCGGCTAGCCCCCGCAATAAGGACTCAAAGTTGAAAAGATAAATAAAAGTAAATTATGGACTTACACGTACACGGTTTAATAACCAAACAGTTAGCTTTTTAGGGGGGAAAACAGGAAAACAAAAACAAAGAAAGTCAGCGTGTAGTATTGACAATTATAAATGGAATAGGCGCGGCAGTCCAATTTTGGTGGCTTACAACTAGAATTACAGAAAACAGGAAGCACCAAATTTGGTAAAGTGAGTCAGCATGGCTGTCAATTAATCTTTTTCTTATCAAATTGTATTACGAAGCTTATTCTTTTCAGACATCATAAAACACAGGAGGACAGAACCCATGCCAGGGGTATTCGGGTAATACAAAATATAAATTTATATATGTGTTTAATTTATAAAAATATTATATTTGTGAATCACAAACAAATATTTAAAAAAACATTATAAATTGTATATTAGAAAGGAAATGGCCAATTTTGTGGAAACTTGTATTTGTGGCTTATAAATAGCAAGCACTGCGATTGATGGTGGGTACGTTGCGTCACTCCAATGAGCCGACGCAATCATTTTGGCTCCACACCACAAAGAACCGATCATCACTGATGCTAACAGCTGTTCAAAACATGAGGGAAGCCTCTTTTCCCACTTTCCTAGCTCACCAATTGTCCTCTTTTCCCATCTGTCCTTCGTCGAAAGTGTTTTCTTCTTTATTATCTGAACAGAAATATAAAATTATCTCTAATCCTAAAATAAATTAAGATGAAAGAGAAATTATTTCGTCCCTTTGTCACCCTGCCGGGCTAAGCGTCGCGCCTATTGTTAACTTATCAGCTTAAAAGGTGAACTATTTCAGCTAAAAGCCAAAAGGTTCTACAGTGATCTTTCTTCAAAATAAAATCACGAGACGAAAACAAATTATACTCTGAGCTCTGAGCTTGGAGCCTCCATCTTTACCATTCTGTGGGAATAAATCGAGAGCTGCAAAGTTCTTTGAAAAAGAATAAGCCACAGAATACAGTAGGAAACATGGCAATGAAGCTGATTCTAATTGTCGTTGGGTTTGCTTGCTGCATTTCTGGGGTTATCTCCGGTGGATCTGAGATACACTCTGCATTTTCTTACTTAGAGAATGATTTCGTGGCAGCAAAAGCTTCGGCCTCCACGCCTCATCCTCTCATGGTCGGCCTCACTCTCATTCAAGGAGCTGCTTCTAAGGGAGCTGGTATCACTCTCTACCTTCTCTTCTTTAAAATAAAAATGAGATCTATTTCCCCCCATTTCTGCTTCTGCTGCTTTACTTTCTTCTTTGGCCATTTCTACCCCTTCATACTGTCACTATTTTTTCTGATCTCTCTTCTGAAAAGCTGGATTCTTTTAATGATTTGATTATTTGATTGTTGCCTTCAACCGTAAGCCACTCGGGCCAGAGCTCGCAACCCATTGATCAATGAATCCCCGCCTTTTCTGCTTTTTTATTTTTTTTTTTTTTAGTATTTTATTCAGTCTTGCATTAGCATGGTTGAGAACTTTAGACAATAACTGGCCGGTGGTTATCATTTCACTCCCTCACGTGAAATGCTTCTTCCCTTCAAATTTTTAGACTCTAACAAGTTTCTGGATCCTCTAAGCTGGAGGAGTTTAGTGATAAACTTCCGTCATCTCCGCCAAATTCACTCAACTTTACCAAATCTGACTTTACTGAATACTGAATCCGAATCCATCGGTTATAGTTCCTCACTTGAAAAAATCTATGTCTGTCACACAGTCGATTTTTTTTTTTTTTTTAATTGAACTTTCTTTCGACTGATTACTGACAGTACGTGGTTAACATAGTTCCGCGACCACGTATGTTTCCAGATTATATATGTCGGTCCGCGGCATAAGTACGCTTTCCTCGCTTAATCATATTGTTAAAATTAATCCTAATAAGGCCTAATTAACTGTGGAGACTGACTCCCTAATTTACTGGGTTTCATCTTTCAAATATAATCCTAAAATTTGCTTGGTTGTCTGTAATGCCAGTCTGTTTAGATGGAACACTGCCTGGTTACCATTTGCATCGCGGATTCGGATCTGGGGCGAATAGTTGGGTCATTCAACTTGAGGTATGTGAAAAAGATCCCAAGTATTATTCACCATGGGTTTCAAATTCAATAACCATAATTTTAAAGTTTAATATTTTAATACTGTGTATGGTATTCTGGCCATTCAATGGTGTAGTCACTGTTTGTCATGCTGCTATATTGGACTTAGTTGGGAAGCTGACTTACTTAGCTTAGTTGTGCCACGCTGCAGGGTGGAGGATGGTGTAATACCATTAGGAGTTGTGTTTTTAGAAAAACTACCCGTCGTGGTTCCTCAGATCGCATGGAAAAGCAAATACCATTCACGGGAATTTTGAGCAACAAAGCTGAAGAAAACCCTGGTTTTTTTCCCTTTACAATAGCATAATGCTGATATTACTTACTTTTAGTGTTTAAATTACAGTCTTGGAGATTGCTACACATTAACATGTGAGTTGCACATTCTCATTTTTGTAACATATTGTGCACAGATTTCTTCAACTGGAACAGAGTCAAAGTACGGTACTGTGATGGAGCATCATTCAGTGGGGATGGTGAGGACAGGGTCAGTGGAGCACCCCTTTCCCCTTTTTTCTCCTAACTTTGTAGTTGTGCTAACCGCCAAGCATAGTTTCAGAAAAAAGCTTGTTTATTGCTAATACATTCATTAAGCTGGCGCCTTAACCTTTGGTTCTAAAGTTTATTAATGTATCAATAGAAGGTTTTGGTTCTTTCAGGGTGCAAAACTTCAATTCAGAGGACAAAAAATATGGCTGGCTGCTATGAAGGAGTTAATGTCCAAGGGAATGCAGAATGCTGCCCAGGTTCGACTTTTCTCTTAATATGCTGATTTAGTCATTATATTTATGGATGCTGATTCAGTATTTGTATTGCAGGCCCTTCTCTCTGGATGCTCTGCGGGTGGCTTGGCATCCATTATACATTGTGATGAATTCCGGGGCTTGTTTCCTAAATCTACCAAAGTGAAATGTTTGAGTGATGCAGGGCTTTTTCTTGATGCGTAAGATAATTTTTGCTTTGATGTGTTACCTAGTGTGTGCCTTGCTTAAGCTTAGATTTCACTGATGATATGTTCAATCATGTAGAATTGATGTATCTGGGGGACGCACATTGAGGAATCTATTTGGAGGTGTTGTTAAATTACAGGTATTTTTCATTTGGTAAATTGATTCTAAATGAATTTGATCTCTCTCCCGAACTTATGTTATTCTAGGCTTGAATCTGAAAAGGAAATGTGAGCACATATGTTATTTCATATGTTTTGGAATGTAGGGAGTACAGAAAAATCTGCCAGCAAGTTGTCTCAGCAAACTGGATCCAACTTCGGTAATTCTCTTATTTTGAATGAGTCACTATTGAATAGTACTTGATATTACCAAGACATGCACAACTTTTAACATATGGGCTCTTTTCAGTGCTTCTTTCCACAGAATTTGATCAGCCATGTTACGACCCCTTTGTTTATACTCAATGCAGCCTATGATGCGTGGCAGGTAAAATTAAGTACTATGCCCTTTATCTTCTATTCGTGTTTATGCTGTGCCATTTATATATTAACCGCAAGAACCACTTGCCCTTACTGGTTTTCATGCTCCTTTTTGTTCTTTTTTGTGCAAGAAAAATTAGAATCTGGACTTCACACTACCTCAAACTAACTGTCTAAGAAAAATTAATACTTCAAAGTTTCGTTTGTCCATGCTTTTATCATCTTATGCTTTAGTTAATATCTATAGGGCAGACCAAGCAACTGACCTGAAAGAAACCTGGCTACTACTAAATTTATATGACCTAGACTAAATCACTTGCGATTGTTTTGATAAGCTCCAAGCCAGTTTAGCACCGCCTTCAGCTGACCCCCATGGCGCTTGGAATAGCTGCAAATCAAACCATGCAAATTGTAATGCATCTCAGATTCAGTTCCTGCAAGGTGATTTTTAATTTCTGTAATATGAATTATGTGCGGTCATTGATTTATACATTTGATTCCTCTGTTTCCTCCTAATATTTGTTTTTTCTTTGGTCAATCAGACTTCAGAAATCAAATGCTTAATGCTTTGGATGGTTTCTCACTGTCATCTCAAACTGGATTATACATAAATTCTTGTTTTGCTCATTGCCAATCTGAGAGACAGGATACTTGGTTTGGTGATGACTCTCCCCTGATTAAGAACAAGGTATGCCGCAGGTGGATTTTATGCTCTTAAAACAGCAATATCACATAAAATCATAAAAATTGTAAGGTGAAGTATCAAATTCGGACTATGTGGACTCCTGGGGTCTTGAATCGATTTGTCTTTTTGTTGGGGTAACAGATTCAAAAGAGAGAGAACGGATATAAAGACTCCTAATAATTTCTTGACCAAAAAAATTAAAAGTTGTCTGCAGACGCAAGTTTGCTTACTCCAAAACCTCAGATCAAGTAGACTCTTTTTTATTTTTTAAGAAAATAATTTTGTATATATTTTGTTATGCAGCCAATTGCAATAGCTGTTGGAGACTGGTATTTTGATCGACAAGTGGTTAAAGCTATTGACTGTGCATACCCCTGTGACAAGACCTGCCATAATCTGGTCTTCAAGTGAGTGAGAACCTACTGCCTCCTCATATCATAACCTCATTCATATGCTATCATTCTTGTGATTGCCATTTGGGTGATATGTAATACCCATTAATTATTATGGAAAGAACATTCTTTGTCAAAGGATTCAAATAATTAAATCTATCATTATTTTCACCGATAAGTCTTGTCTATGAGATTTATCCGTGAATTTCATTTGTCTACTACTTTTTTGCCCCACAAAAAGTTTCATTTGAAGATGATACATTTTTTCCTGTGGCAATTTTTAGAAGTGGTGATTGGGATTTTTCGGTTAATCCCACATTTTGGTTTAGACGAAGTTTAATCTCAAACGACTCTGGAACCTGCACATGGAAAAAAAAAACATTGAGGGTTTTAGTTACAGACCTTTTAAACGTCTTAGTAATAATTCAATGCTAGAAATTTCCAGCGACAGTATAGAAATTGACTAGGAAAATCCTCAGTCCTCCGATGCCATGACTTGAAGCCAAAAAATAAGGAGCACTTTATCTTTCTCCAACTCCCCTGCGAGACTGAAATTTGAAATCCTGCTTTGCAGTGACGATGTATCTACCCCAGTAGGCTCACAGCCAACAAGGTTGATCTTTCCCCCTCTGTGAATGCATTCTCTCGAATTCTTTTGAAACTTTAATGAGTTTTCCATCTTCATCCTTTGCAGTGATGGTATATTTTCCTCAGTAGATCCCCAGTCCTCGAGGTTTACTTAATCCCATTCTGATTGCCTTGTTTCGAAATTCAAAACCCCGTGTGATTCTTTTTTAAACTGAAATTCTCATTCTTCCTCCTTTAATTTGCAGTGACGATACAACTGCCACCATGGTATTCTCTCGCTCTCCCAGGTTGACCTTAACCCCTCTCTATATGCTGGCTGCCTACTTCCTTGTCGCTTTCATGTTCCTTTTGCAAAATGGAGACCCTCTTTTTGTCCTTGTTCCATCTTCCCTTCAAGCTGTGCCACCCACATAACATTGAACAAGCTGTAAAATTTTTACGCTTATTAATATCCTTGGTCCATTTTAGGTGAGCAAAAATTGTAAATGTGACAGGTTTAGTTGCCTAATCAGGAATTTAATTCTAGTATTTATAATCTTGTAGTTTGTTGGACTTGAAAAAACAGAGGTTGTTGATGCGTCTTGTTATCATTATAAGAGAAAAGAGAGTAAAAACTAGAAATTACTAATTCACTTGACACCCATTACAACCCTCAAAACCCCTATTTATAACCCTAATAAGCATATTTCCTAAACTACCGCTTTCCTTAGTATTCCCACGTATCACGTCTGATTAGGGAAAGAGTGTTTTAAATCTTAGTGGAATATGGCTTTTTCGCTGCAAACAGAGCTATGGGAACACTGCAAGAGAAATGCATGACAAAATGTAAGAGTATTAAAATCTACTTTGATGAACTTTGAGAAAATCAATCATCTCATGAGCGGAAAAGCTTGGGGAGAAATAAGATGTTGACTTTAACGTTAGCCTGAATAGGCAATAAAAACGTGCGATGAAATGTAGGGAAGTCATGTGAAATAGGCGTTGGTTTCTGTGTGTTTTTAAGGTAGATTAGTGTTATTTTCAACCGTCAGCTGAGGTCGTTGACCTAAACGCACGGCTAACTCCATTATATACAGAGTTTGCAGGAAGACTACACACTATTTAACATTAAAATCAATGAAAGGCCCCATCAAATGAATGAACCAGGCCAATCTGCTTCTCCACTCCATACATCTGTTGTTCCGTACCCTCTTATTGAGCAGCATTATTTAAGTTTCATGATTGTGGCGGATCATTCTAGTGATCCAAATTTTCTGACGCTTCTATTCCTAATTGACACTTGCACTGAAGAGGAGCATCTAAGCGGTTTCGTTTGTTCATTCAGATTCAACATACGACCCTACATTAGGCATTTGGTCCCTCCGATAGGAAAGTTCGGTGAGTCGCAGATAAATTCATAATAGCCCCACACAAACTGACCGACACTCGTCTTGGCCTAGTTAATGCATTATTGATTATCACGTCTCTGCAAATCTTTTCACTCCATCATAAAAGGCATTTTTTTAATACCATTACACAATTTGAAACAAATTTCACTATTCAGTATTCACAACTCTATAAATTTTATCTTTTACATTAATAGTAATAATTTCTCATACTTTAGTTTGCAGATGCTCCGTAATTATATTCATTTAGCAATCTAGTTTTAGGGCTCTCCCTCAAATAAACTTGCAAAGCCATGCGCACGCGCTACGGTCATTCATGTATCAATGTAAAAAAGAACAATAGCTGGAATTATGTGAGAACACTTGATACAGAAGTTAGAAGGTTACATCTCTGACTAGAGAAACTAAAAATCTGTGCTCTAATTTCAAGGCATAGTTTCAATTAGATTCAAAGTTATTTTGGGTCAAATTATGTTTAGTACCACTCTGGTCCTATTTATAAGTCCACTTTGACCACAAAATTTGGTCCTTTTTATAAATCAGGTTTAAAAATAAATGAGATTGTGACAATTTTACCCATAGTAATGATGATGAGAGAGATTGGTGATCATGTTGGAAAGAGAAAAAGATGAGAGAGATTTGACAATAAATTTTAAAAGGTACCCATTCATAAATGAGGGTAAAGTTGGAAATTTGTTCCATAATCATTGAGATACTTACCTCTTCTTGGTATGTGAGATTTGGTCAAACTGGACTTATAAATAGGACCGGAGTGGTAGGTCAACTATAAAGGAAAATCTAAGTTTTAGCATTTAAAATGCAATAAAGAGATTTCTAGTGATAAACTCTTGGGAGTTGGGTTTAGTTATTGTTAATTCTATTTTTTAAACAACTCTTGGGAGTTGGGTTAGTTATTGCTATTTCTATTTTCTAGGCAACTTATATTTCTCTTTGTACTCTCATGCTTTTAATTACCTATAAAAAAGGGGATATTTTGTAATGCAGAGACAGATTTGATAAATGAAAATTGAGTGTTACAAGTTCTCAAACTTGACTTGAATCTTGTTATCTTTATCTAACCTTAAGTTAGTGGTGAGGCAAGTGAGTTTTTTATCAGTTGGAAGGGTGGCTTTGCTTTTAATCTCAATTGTAGTAGACTCTTATCTATCCCTTTTATTTTTATGGTCTATTTTCCCTTTTTGTTATACCCATCACATATCAAAACTTAATTCTGTATTCGTGGAAATGTACATATTCCTTACCAAAGGAAAAGAGGATATTAACATGCTCATATATATAATATGTAAGCAAGGTTACAATTTACACACACGGCAGACACTAAACTCTAAAGTGAGGGTGCCGAACAGTCCTTCTTTAGCGAACACATAATTTCGTCTTTGCACTAACAAAACTTTCATATGACGTCACACACAATGTCCCCATAAGGAAGGTGAGTTTCTCTCTACTGTCCATTCAGGGGAAAATGAATATCTCAGGCAGAATGAAGGATCTGAAAATTCTAAATGCAGATTTAGTGAGTTATGAAATCAATCAGCGACTCAAAACACTCCAGATGTTCAAATCTTGTCACACACTCTGCTTCCACTGGCCTATTCTCTGTTCTCTTCTCTTCCAAAATAATGGTCTTATATTCAACCACATATATACACAGCGCCTGGGTATGTACCGAGGAAAGTGACGAGCACTCAAAAAAGGGGGATTTCACCACGAAAATCCCAACACTCCGAGAGGGACAAGGTAACCAAAAGTCTTACTAGTACAAGACAAAAACTAGTGTAATCATCACGGACGATGAAAAATAAAAGCTCATAGATATTAGTCTGAATGGCATGCAAAAAACAGAGCAAGTGCAGAGAGGGTAGGAGAAAACTGGCAGTCAAGCGCCGTATTTGGATGCAGACGCCATAGCCACCGCCTGTGCCCATACTCTGAGCCGAGCCTTCACATCTCGCGGATCATCACCTAAATTTTGAGAAACAACTTATTCAGACAAGATCGAAATAAACAACATGAATCATCTAATCCAATACATTGATTCTTGCAGATACCGAATTAGCCCAGGTAATTACTGAATTACGTAATAGCAAGAATTGTAAAAAAGAAAAATGGAAGGGAATGGCATACCAGGAGTGGAGATGCGCCAATTGGCGATGGGAGAGTTGCCACCACTGCTAGTGTCGAGCGTGGAATTGGAGAGAGAGAAACGAGAAGGCATCTCCAGGGTCCTCTCTTGTTCCAACTCAAACCCTAGATCTCTGCAAGCTTTTATTTCATCCATGTCCATCCACAGTGACCTCCTCCCACCTGTTGGCCTCGTTATCACCTTCACTCCATCGCTCTCCTCCTCTTTCCTCCTGCTATCACCTCTCTCCATTACCATCCACATATTCCTCCTCCTTCTCCTCCTTCTCATCCATGGATCTGCCTCCTTCCTCTTTTGTGCCTCATTGTCACTAGCATACTCCTTCGCCACGATCGGACTTTTATCCGCCACACCCGCCCGGTGCCGTCGTCGCGGAGGCGTCGCCGGCAAAGAGTAACAGCCGCTTGATTCGTTGTCAGAGTCCGAGGACAAGCCGACAGTTCGTGGCTGTTTGCCGTCAGATAATTCCCCATCTGCATCGCCGTCGCCTTCTTCGAAACTTTCCATGGACAAGCGGGACACGTACATGGCCATGGCATTATCGACCCCGCCGTCGTCGTCGTCGTCGTCAACGCCGCACAAGGTGCTGCTCGTACAGACGGAAAGCCTTGACATGTTATGGGGATGCCGATAGAGGCCGTACCCCTCATCAATATCATAATCGAAATCTTCATCTGGTAGGGATGAATGGAAGGTCGCGGTCTCATCGGAAGCCATGGAACACTTTGTTCAGTAAAAGAAACCAAAAAAAAGGAAGTAAGAAGCGATGGAGCGAGAGAAGCAGAGAGTGAGGTTAAGATGTGGGCGAGTGAAAAAGAGCAGAAAACGAAGAGCTAATTGTGAATCATACGTTTCTCATCTCACGATAAGGCACACAAATGAGGAACTCCGCTTAGATCAACCACCCTATTTATTCGGAAACTTTATACGCTCCCGGCTCCTCTGGGATTGCCCTTGTGTTTTTTTAATTCGCAGTTTTCTTTTTCCATATTAAAATTGATTATAGTATTATACCCGTGTTTTGTCGCGCGCGTCAGCAGTTCATTAACTAAGGGAGTAGGACCAGGCGATGAAATTGAGAATGGATTTAAATTTTAATGGGGAAGAGCCAGTGGTGAGAAGCTTCGGGGGTTAAGAGATTATACTCTCATCCATTTTATAAATTTATTTTGATAAAAAAAATTGGTTTTTAATTATGAGATGAGATATTATCACTACTAATTTTGGTTACTGCAAATGTCACTACCATTTTTTTCCACCGTTAGATCAGAATTATTAATAACCAAAATTGGTAGTAAATAATTAGGGGTGGCGTTAAGTTTCTGGCTTTCTGGTTAAAACCGAAATACATACATTTTAAAAACCTAACCGAAAACCGAATAGACCCAAACCGAAAAAAAACCGAAATATTTTGGTTGATTTTGTAGTTAATTCGGTTTTTGAAACAAGTTGGGCGCTTTTGTTTGGGTTAATTCTATAAAATGACCAATCTACTTTTTTTTTCTGAATCAATCTACAATATTAACTATTGAAATGTGAACCATTTATAAGATACTTTACATAAAGACTTGGTATATATCGATTTTTACTTGAATAACAATAGGTTGCATTTTAAAATCAAAACATGGAATAATGACAATAGGTTGCAGTTTTTTTGCAAATTTTGGTTTTTTCGGTTTTAACCGAAATAAATTTGTAAAAACCAAACTAAACTAGTTTAAAAAACCGAACCGAAAACACCGAACTGAAAAAACCAAACACTGAATTATTCGGTTCGGTTTCGGTTTTGATTTGCTCACCCCTAGTAACAATATCATATCTCATTCAATATAAGTTCATTTTAAAAATAATAAATTTTTATTTTATTTTCTCTATTAATTACAATAAACAAAAAAATTATTTTTGTTGACTTTTTGAACCAATCATAGATAAAGATAAAATTAAAAATTTAGCTCATAATTAATAAGTTAACTAACTCTACCTAGCTAGTATGTAAGAGTTTGTAATTTGAACTTATAAATAAGACCAGTAGTAATTGATGTGATTGACTTATAAAATTTTGTTTATGTAAACTTTTAAAACCAATCATAGATCATGTTTGTTTGAGATCACTTTTAGGGTTTTAAATGTGTTTATTTACGTAAATTAAAACAAAACTTCACTAACATATTTATACTGCAAATCACAATTAAAAAACTATTAGGGAAGAAACGCTGATTTGACACGGAGATTAGAGATGAAAGTGACAATTAAGAAGCCTAATTAAATGAAATTGGTGAGGGAGGGAGAGAACACGTAGCAACCCAGTTACCCTCGTAAAAGAATAAATAAAAGTTGAAAGAAAAACAGTGACATCTTGGACGTGGCCTCTCCTTTTTTTTTTTTTTGCTCGAACAAGGAACATATATTGATACTAATAATAAAGGTTACAACAAACGATTACAACAAGAAACTAATACAACAACAAACTAAATTTAAACAAACCAGAAAGAAGACTAACAAAAACAACAACCCCAAACCAAATGTAAGGAGAGCTAGTCACCACAAAACAAATAGGAATAAAAGAATCGCAAAGACTTCATTAGCTACCTGACATCCAAGGTTAGAAAGATACGTGAAAGAAGGTGTTGGTTTAAACCCACCCGACGCAAGACACCTCCTTATAAGAAAAAGCCACAAATAGATCAAACCTTCATAATCACCCCTACATGAAGATGCGACACAGAAGTAACACCCAACCTCGTAAAAAAACCTTTAAAGTCTTGAAGAAAACTTTTGCTCCTCCATCAAGCAAACTTGGTGACATCAACGACCCACCGAACAAATATCGGCTAACATTAGCGATAAGGATTCGCCACCGAACAATCCTAACAATGGTCTTCTCATAGGTAAAGACATAAAAGTATTAACCATCCATAGATCCCTTCCCCAAAATCGCAAATCCAATCGAACATAAAACACCACCCTAAATACCCAAATCCACAACAATAGAACAGTAAATACAAACATTAAGCAATAAAAATAAAGGCAAAGAAGAGACATCCCTTAAGTCGAAAACCACCATCGAACCGGAGGCCACCGCGAGCCGAGACCACCGACGAGTCGAGGCCACGGCGAAAGCGTGAGACCACCGACGAGCTAGAGGCCACCAACGAGAGAGATGTCGAGCCAAAACTCCCACCACCGAGATGAGAGAGGACCACAGCTACACCCACACCCAGAAAACAGAGGTACGCCGGAGCAAGGAAGACGATGAAGACAGAGACCAGAGGAGAGCCGACGTGGCCTCTCCTCGTTCATCTAAGATAAGAGAAATATTTATACACTGTAGCGTGCCACTTCATTTACACTCGGTGAAAAATACACATGTGCTTTTCTTGGAGGAGTGCTCAGTAGCAAGAGCTTTTTTTATGTGCAAAAGCACATACGTGATTACAGATTAGGTGCAAAAATATCGTTTGATCGTTAGGTTTGACCTTTTTTGCCGACCGACGATGACGTGGCATTTCAAAGGTGAAAAAATACACATGTGTTTTGTCGAAGAAGAGCGCCCAACAACAATTTTTTTTAAAAAAATAAAAATAATAATTTTTCTTCAATTAAAATTATTTTAGGATCTTGAAAAAATATTTCAGGTATTGACCTAAGACTAAAAGGATCTTGACCGATATTAAAAAAATATTTCAGTCTTGATTGGTACTAAAAAGTACTTTCGTGGATCTTGGTATTTAAAAATACTTCATAATCTTGAAAAATTATTTTGGGATCTTGAAAAAATATTTCAAGCTATTGTCCAGTACTAAAAGGATACTTGATCAGACTAAAAAATACTTCATGATCTTGAAAAATTATATTAAGATCATGAAAAAAATATTTCAAGATCTTGACTAAGACTAAAAATATACTTCAAAGATATTTTTTTAAGATTTTAAAATAATTTTTCAAGATCATGAAATATTTTTTCCGAATTTAGCGAAAGATTCTCAAAGTATATTTTTAGTATCAAGTCGATCTGCGAAATATTTTTTCAGATCTTAAAATAATTTTTCAAGATCATGAAGTAATTTTTCAAGACAAGCGCGAGATCTTAAATATCTTTTTAGTACCGAGTAGTAATTAAAATAAAATTATTAAATTAAAAAAAATTGGTGTTCGACGCTCTTATTGACAAACCACGTATATTTTTGCACCTTCAAATGCCACATCATCGTCCAAAAGAAAAAAAGTCAAACTTAACTTAACTCAAACGATATTTTTGCACCTAATTTGGAACCACATAGTTCTTTTTTGCACCTAACAAAAAGACTTGCTTGTTACGGGCGACTTAAAAAAAAAAAAGACACGCGTATTTTTACACATTAACCCATTAAAATATAACAATTGATCTTATTTTATTCTTACATACTCAGGGGCGGAGCCAAGAATGAAAATTAGGGGGGGCGAAAATTACAGAGTAAAACCCAGTAGAGTCAGCATTTAAAATTAGGGGGTGAAAGTTACAGAATTAGACCCAAAATTTTAGAAAATTATGCTTTGACCATATAAATATTCAATATTTTTATTTTAATCCCTTTATGACACTTTTAAATAGGGACTAAAATAAAAATATTAAAATTTTCAAGAGCTAAAGCATAATTTGTAAAGTTTTTTAGTTCAATTATATAATTTTAGGGGGGCGGAGCCCCCTAGCCCCCTAAATCCCTTGAGTCAGAAATTCAAATTTTATGAGTTTAATATAATTTTTTAAATTTTAAAAAACAAAAAAAGGACAATTCCCTTTTAAATCAAGAAGTTTAGGTTTGAACACAAAAAGACGCTCGATTTGTGGGATTTGTACCCTTCCATTGCCATTGGCGGGCAACCCGTTTTCCTGCTTCCACGTGCCTCCCTGGTGATGTAATCCCCCCTCTCCAAACTCCACGGCGCCTGTCCATTTTTTCCAATTTATTTAATTGAACTAATGACAGTTAGGTAACTAAAAAAATTAGAAGATTACATTTGATATAATTTTCTTATTTGTAATTAACATTCTTGATTTTGTAGTTATTTAAACGGATATTCATGACTCATTTTGTTAAAAATCCTATCAAAAATGTAATTGTTATTCAATTTTATTTTCAAAGCTAACCGACATTCTCCTTTTTTAATATTTTTTTTTAAAAAAAATGACCGTATGGAAACAAAATGGAGAGAATGGATAGGAAAAGGGATAAACTCGTATACTCAACGTGGAGATAAAGCTGTGGTGCGTTTGCTTGATAAGCCCCTCATAACACGTGGCCCTGGGGGATGCGGACAACGCATTATTGAACGAATAATGGAATGAGGTTCACTTTGGCAGTGGTGAGCAAAAAAGTGTGGGTCCCTCCTCACTCGCTCTGCCTGAGTCTGACTTCAAGCTTCCACAGCCGGCCGCTGCCAAGTGTTTTCTTAATCATTTTGGAGCCACCCATTTTTGGGCTTCTCAAATTTAAATAAATAAATAAATCTCTAGTCTTCTCCATCGTGTGGCAAACCAGCCCTCTGGGCGGAATAAATAAATAATAAGCGTGGATTGGGTGCAAAATCTAACCCTCAGCGGCTGGTGAGTTCAGATTCAAATGTGAGGATGGATGGGGGCAAGTGAGGCCGTCATGAGTTTTTCGACTCAGTCTCACGATTTCATTTACATCCATCCTCAAAAATCAAATCTTGCAACTCAACCCTAATTATTTTCTTGACAAAAACAGACATTCCATCTCACTCAAGAATCCAGCATTTTTTGTCTATATCTGCATCCACTTCATGACCAATATTCACATGACGAGAAAAGAACGTGTATATTGATTGCACAGAATGTCTATGGAATGCTAATATATTTTATACAGCTAAAAAAGGCGATCTCTAACGCGCCAGTTCGTGCGGGTGATAGACATTCTGCGCCCAGCGACGAATTTTAATTCAAAAGGTGGATGAAAATGATTTTACAAGTTTTGTCTTGAAAGTGTGTTTTATTTTCCCCTCTTCGTTAAATAATGGGTGTTAATCAATCATCACTATCGGCTTCCTGAAAGTTACATTGACGCGCAACTGAACCAGCAGTGAGGTAAGTGTTAACGATGTGAAAGTTGATTAAGATGTTTCGTTAATGACCCGGAGATAGGATAATGTGAACCTACCATTAAGAAATGGAGATGCAAGGTTTTCAACACTTGTTAAACGGCACAAAAACATTTTAGGACGGTGATGGAAAGTGCGAGCCATTAGCCTCAATTTCAGATTGAGATTTATGAACCTCATCCTAACGAATATTATAAGAATCGTCGGTAGCTATTCATGGACTGGCGGCATTGGTGTGCGTCCACGTTTTCTGGAGGAAATATTCAATCCGGCTCGACATTTTTTTAAAACCTGCCCACGTACGTTCTCACCATTAAAAATTCAAACCAAATTCTCAATCTGGCAATGTGAACTGGGAAGCATTCAAAATCATTTGAAAAATGGCTATATTTTATTATACTGGACGAGCACTCGAGCAGTGTTGGCTGTCTGGTCGTCTGGATATTCCTTTTCTTTTTGTTTTTCATATGCACGTGTTTAGCATACTGGCGCTAAATGAGGATAATCAGTAGCATCCGGGGCTAATCAAGGAACTCGATCCAGAACCCTCAATGTCAGGCCCCAATTCCAGCCAATGTGGGCCTTGGAATAAGTGAGTTCGGCCGTTGGCCCGTGTAACTTGATTTTCAACTACGATAGGCAATGAGTCGTGCTGAAGCTTGCTTATTGCTCAAAAAGCTTCAATTCTATCCCACACCTTCTGACTCACTGGCACCTATCAGTTACGGCAATCCTCACGATCGCCATAACGAGGATTTCAGTTGCTTTGTTGAATCAATCAACATGACAAGTCAATCAGCTTTTTTGATTCTTGTCTTACCAAAAAAAAAAAGGACACTATAGATTCCTGATTGAATCAATACACTTGTGCAGTTGTGCTTGATGCGGCCGTTGTCAAAAAGGAGTGATGCATATGGATATTTTCAGTGCTTCCATATCAGGGCACCCTAAAATTTGACAGTTTGTCCGCTAATGAATTGCCGACCACTGTGCACAGTAAATAACTCACGTCAATTTTCATCTCCAATCACCATTCCATAGTTTCACAAACATTAGAAGTGAGTGACAGCTTCACAGGCACATGTTGGCAAACTTTAAATGCTAAAAACAAAAGGCTTGTGAACTGGCATCGCGAATAAGCAAGATTGTGGTGCTAGATTCCGCCACGCGTGTGACTTGGATTCGTTAGCGATAAAGCAGAGGCTAATGAAATCATTATGATGCAATTTATCTAGTCATTTGTTTGCTCTTGGCCTTGGAAGTTTCTGCTTGCTCGAAATGCGTCGGATAGGATAATGGTCAAGGTGTGTTGAAGGAGCTACATGACCGTGAAGCGCACACACGGCCCTTATTAGCTCGTGAGTCTTTGTCCCTCTGTACGGAATACGGACCCATAAGCCATTAAACACCCCGCGTTTCATTCATCGTCAATGGCTTCCCACAAACTCAAGACTTCATTTTTAAGTAACCCAATGAGCTGGCAAGTGTTCAAGATTATTCACTGTCATCTAACTATACACCTATAAAGGGACTGGCTTTGATATTTATGTGCGGTAATAATAATCATTTTATACTTGATAAGGCAAAAACGGGTCTTTCTTATCTTCTTCTACCCATGTGCAGGTGCTGACTCGGTGACTCCTGTCCTTTTCATGGTAAGTAAAGAAGGAAAATGGCGTCAATCAGAAAAAAACGTTCAGCTTTTGGAAGGTTGCACACCGACCTCTTCATTGAGCATGTAAATTTAAACTTCCATGGATGTGAAAGTGAATAAACTATTCGACTTCGAGATAATGACGGACAACCCGTTATAATCATGGGTTTGTAAAAGTGTTGGTTTCATTTTAGTATTTTTTTTCGAGTAGCGTCTGAAAGGTAGAACGAAGCGTGTAAAATATATTCGGATTATGTAATACTACACGTAAAGTAATAAAATATGGCTTCGGCATTGCAAATATACATTATATATATATTTTGTAAGAAAAACAGAACGGACATGAATGAAAATACAGAAATGCACCACTGTAATGCAATTGCAGACAGAGCAGAGGATTCTTTGTTTCTACAAATGTACCCACACCCGAGAAGATAAAAAGGTTGAAGACAAATGATTCGGGTCGGGGGCGAGTTAAAGAAGTGTGAATGTACAAAATCAAAATCTGTTGCACACACCTGTACCATGAAAATCATCAGTGTCTCTATATATGTCCAAATGAAGCAGTGAGCTTCTGGATGTCCTTGGAAAACATATTACAAGTCTGTGATGGTTCTTCTTGCTGCTTGTTATGGGGCAACATGACCCCTAAATTATCAGATACCAGATGAGTCACGGGCAGCATTAAGATTGGGTTTTGAACGTAATCACCCCACTTGGCTTCCTCTGTTTGGTTTTGCAGCACTTGAATTTGGGTCTCTTTTGCAGAATCCGTCAATCCCCAGAAATGAGATTGAGATGCATTCTCAGCATAAGAAGCCGCACAAATATCGTCGCAGGGAACACCAAGATATGAAGTTTGTGAAGGTGCAACAACAGTAGAAATGGAATTGGAAGCAAATTCGGAGTTCATATTGAATATTGGTCTTCCTGTTTTGGTGAACCATTGGGAAGGGTTTGAATTAGAAGAGAAGGTATCGGAAGTGGATGCATAATTCATCTGAAGTGGGAAATTACTCATCAGCCCTGAAGTGGTGTAGCTCGTTGTAAACCCATCTGGGAGCAAATCTTTGCTGCTACAGTCGGTTGGCAAATTGGTGTTACTTGTGCCATTGTTGTACTTGAAACTGGAACAACCTTCCATAATGGGTTTATAGGCTTTTGTGGCATCTGAACTGGGGCTTTCTGATTTGAGGAGTTTCAATTCATTGAGCTCTTTGTCTTTGTCGTCTCCGTTCTGAACCTCAGAGAGTGGTTTGTGGGTAACAGGGTCGATGCCTCTCTGCTTCAGTTTCTTCTTCAAGCAAGAATTCCACAGATTCTTTATTTCATTGTCAGTTCTTCCGGGCAATTGCGCCGCAATTTGAGACCATCTGGCATGTCAGGCAAAGAAGGGGGGAAAAAGGCGAACTCAGAACTAAAAATGATGACTCAAATCCACATCATGATAAAATTATGACGAGGAAGAGAGATTACCTATTTCCCAACACAGCGTGAAGTTCAATGATAAGGTTTTCTTCTTCCTGGGAGAATGTTCCTCTCTTCAAATCAGGCCGCAGGTAATTGATCCACCTCAGCCGACAGCTCTTACCACACCTCTGCAGGCCTGACAGGACGCACACGATGTCTCAGAAGAAATGAACAAAGAACTTGTAATAACATGAATTCGAATGGAATATGAATCATAACATACCGGCTTGCTTAGGAACAGAGCTCCAGCAGCGATGGCCATACTTGGTAACATGTCTCAAAAGTTTTTCATCCTCCTCAGGGGACCAGAGACCCTTGCGAAGCTTCTGCTTATAGCAGCAAGAGTGCCTCACCATTTTCAGTTATGGAAAGATACCAAGAATTATAAGAGAGGTAGGAGGCCCTGTGGGAGAATAAGAAATGATATTAGGGCGAAAGAGAGAGATAGCTATTAGCTGATTTGAGTGAATGTGAAGTCTAGAAAATAAAGTGGCTGCTCCGCAACAGGGGATTGAACTAATTTAAGAGCCAGCGCTCATTTGAGAGAGAAGTCGGTGTCAATAAGGTGTTTGGCTGGGTGAGAAGTTGGGGCTAGTAAACAGGATACATGCGTCTAATTGAAGGTGTGAGAACTTATGTGTCTTGCAGAAATTTCCATGATTTTGTTAATATTCATATTAAAACAAATCACACGTATGATCTGAACAGAAATTAACTAAGCCATGCTCGTAATGTAATTCAAGGCTTCAAGTTTGATGCTCGAAAGTCGGAACAGTTAACAGAAACGAACAAAAACAATAGTAGTATTGAAGATTTTAATCCCATCCATCTAAGCAAACTGCCAGCCAAATTACTCTCCCGGTCCTTATTTTAAGATCCATTTGGATTTTTTATTATTATTAAAGTCTATCATATATTAAATAAAATTGAATTATCCCCAGCCGAAATAAATAAAACAATCGTATATATATTATATTATAACACAATTAAAAGAAACTCGCAGCATTCCTAACAGGCATTACTATAATGCCTGTCCCAGCGAGTCAGCGAAAGGCGAAATGAGGGACCCTTTTTACTAGCTTGGCCTTAGATCTGGAAAACTTGAGTCTCACAAAATGAATTGATGACATGAGAGAGGTTCTTTCAATTCTTTACTCTTTGAGCTTTATGTGCAATTTACCCATTTCATTATTACTTTGAAAAGTTTTATCATTACTTGGAAATTAAAGAACCATGTTTTTATGTTCTTCCATAAAAATTAAAAATTCAATGCATGTTATCATTTCCCTTTTAAATTTGTGCCCGGTTTCTCTCCTTTTTCTGTTTCTGCTCATCCCTCATCATCTGCAAATCCTGGCTGTTAAAATCTTGATCTAAGAGTCTAAAAAATTTGTAAAAAAACCGCATGCGGTAATTTTTATTGCATGCGGTTTTTTACAAATTGTTCTGCATCCTTGAATCAAGATTTCGACGGTCAGATCAGACTATGAGAGATAATGAGAAATTTACTCATGAGAGGATCTTCTTCCCTTAAATTCCACCTAGTGTCGCCAATCAGCTCTTCTTCATTAGAATTTCCATTCTCAACCATAGAGTTCTCTCTATTTACCCGTCGCTTGCCCTCGTTCAAATATTTAATACTAAAGGGAATTATAGCCGTGCTGGTCAAATTGTCTCAAAACCATATATATGCATATGGTATATATAACTATAATATAAATTATCTTTCATTAATTTTTGGAAATATGGGATGTGTTTTTTTAGAAAGATATAAATATAGATGAAAGGACAAAACTATCATTTGAACTTCAAATGTGTGTGTGTGTGTCTCCTTTTAAGTTTTGACCTTGTACCATCTATCTCTCTTTAATTGGATGACTGTCAAATAACTACAAAATTATGTATAATTAGGCTACCGGCCAAATGATCTAAGGCTAGATCTACGTAAAAAAGAAGTAATGTATTTTTCATTGAATACTTCTATTGTTCTTGTCCGGTCTTTAATATAAGACCCAATCAATTAATTTGAGAATATTAAGGAAACTAAATAAATTACTTTAATGTATTTATATTTATCATTTTTCTTCAAACATTTGTCTGGTTTATAATCTGCTATCTCTGGTTCTTAATATAAGGTATATTTGCCTAATTTGATTAAGTTAAAGAAGTAAATCAAGTTTGTTAAGATGACTTTTTTTTTTAACATGTAATCATATTCTTTAATTCTTTCATTAATTTCTTCTTCTCTTTGATTATAGTTGAGGAAGCATTAAGATGGGTAAATTATTAGGAAAAGATTAACAAATATGATAAGTATGTCTTATATTTAGAACCAATATCAACTCCCTAAATATATTTTATATTAAAGACCAAAGGAGTATATAATATATGGGGTTTAAACTTCTCATGTTGCATGAGAAGAAGAAGATTCTTACACACACATGAAATGGTGAAACCCATACACACACACACATATATATATAATGCTAATTATATATATATGTGGGTCCCATCATTTCATGTGTGTGTGACATGAAAATACATTTCTCCTACAACATGAGAAGTGTTTTTCCCATATTATATATATATATATAAAAAAATCTAATGATACACATAAGTATTTCAAAGAGATAATGTAGCATATGTTATGATTAATTTCTTTAATTTTCTTAAATTAGTCAACTAGTTTTAATATTAAGGATTGGAGTCATGCAGTGACGAACGTAGTTGAAGGATGTGATTTGTTCTTAAATACAAGTCTTCTATTCACTTCATCTCCCCTCTTTCTTTCTTTTTTCTTTTTTTGCCTGCATTACTCTATCACATTTTTTTATCTCCCACGTTTAACACCCTCGTTAAGAAGGAGTACTTAAAAAAAAAAAAAAAAAACAGAGAGAGATGTACAATTTTTTGCATAAAAATGACTCATTTTTCCAAACTATGTAAGTCCATGAATTATATCTTTAAAAAATTGGACCGAATATTTAACATGCATGTTACTACGTAGCTTTTTGTTAAGGAATATGCTAACCAGGGGATGAAAAACTTGGCCCAAAAAACACACACACACACAAAGTGAGCGATAATCCATCATTCAGTTAATAATTCGGTGACGGTTATATTAAAATCTCATTATTTCTACAGCCATCCCACCGGCAAGTATGGTAATCACGACTCTCCAGTTCCACGTTCATTCATAAAATCTATTTCTGAAGAAAATAATTTAATAAGGTTTGGGGAATCTAGAGACCTCCTTTTTGGAGACTGGAGTGTGGAGCTTCACTATACCCCGAGGGACAACATCTCATGTGTTGATTATATGGCCAAACAGGGTCATGACGCTTCTGCTGATGATGGTGTGGTTCTACTGACATCTGCTCCCGATGGCTACATCGACATGGTTCGGAAGGACCAGATGGCTTGTCTTCACTAGCTTTTTTCTTGTTGATTGTATTAAGGGGTAGATCTTCATGGTCTACTCCCTTTACCTTATTCTCAAGCTTCGGCTTGCCTGTATTTCTTAAAAAAAAAAAAAAAAAATCGGTTTCGAAGACGTACGTAAAGATGTCCTTACATACTGTGGCCAAATTTTCATTTCAATATATGAAAAAGTGAGAAAATATGAAAAGAAAAACAAATCAATCATGGTATCACTATCAGCTGCACTTTATAGTAGTGTAGCAAGAAAAGCTTCCCACTGAATCTAAATAAACTACTGGAAAAACAAAATTCTAAACAGACTGGCCGGTGCTTAAAAAAATAATCAGTACTGAATTAATTAATTGGATGGGTTTAATTTATTTTCGATTATCCGGAGCAACGTGGAAAACGGGATAAAAAAGGTCAAGAAAAGAGGAAAGATAAGGCTTGACAGTTCTATATAGTATTCTTATTGTTGCTTTATGCATATTTTCTGCTACCATTTTTACGATTCCAAGCAGCGTAAATAAAGAGTTATCATATTCATCACTACATGAGAATGATCATACGTGTTGCCTTGTGTTCAAAAATAAGTCACATTATTCCTACTCCTCCGGTTCTTAATAAAATATACTATCTCTCATCCAATTATAAATATTACATTGCTTTTTTTTTTGGAAAGATTAAAGAAGTTAAATAAGTTACTTAATCATTTTATATATTGTGTTTTCTTAAATTATATATTAGTTTATTAGTCAAACTATTTAGTTTGAAGAAAAAAATAAAAATAAAAAATTCTCTAAGCTGATTTAATTAGCTTCTTTAATCTCTCCAAAAAAACAACTGCGCCTTATAATTGTGACCTAGAGAGTATATTTACCTAATCTGATTAGACTAAATAAGTTAATTGATTTATTTGGATGGATAGAAATCAAATTATCTCATTGATCCTCCCTCAACAATAATCATGAAGAAAGTAAATGATTGAATTAAAAAAGATAACTAGAGTATTTTTAAAAATACATGTCATATTAATTATAACTAGTTTATCATTCCATGGTTATTAAAGAAATTGATTTTGTTGTGTCCTCAATTTCTTTGGCTTTTTAGGATCAAAACTTTGAGGAGAATAAGACTACAGCACCTCTTCAGGCTCCTATTTCAATTGACATTATCACATATTAAGGATGGACTTCAAAGAATCATTGCACTAAATTCCTATATATCCTTTTTTTATTCAACATCTTCATGTAGAAAGCTTCAGGTACATTGCATAATGAATCTTATTTTGCCACCAAACGGGACAAAACAGAACTCAACAAATATTTTATACACAAGAACGACATAAGTATATTGCTCAATCAGTTTGATTCTGGACAGGAATCTTATTATTTTGCCACCAAATGGGACAAAAACAGAACTCATAAAATATTTTATACAAGGACATGGATATATCGCTAAACCTATATATTTGATTTTGGACGACTATGTGGGGTAATGAATATCAATCATAATGTAGTTAACTCTCTTCAATCATGCTCTTTTCCGATTGCAGATTTATGATGTACTATCATTTTATTTCTATAATGAAAATTGTTACTTATAAAAAGAAAGAAAGAAAAAAAGAGCATCAATAGAGTAAATAAGGAAAATATTGATAAATGTGTAGGATCAAAATCAATTTTTTAGATATGTCTTATATTAAGGACCAGAATAGTTTGTAAGTATATATTATGACCGGTAATTTTGTTTATATTTTACAATAATTAATCATTATAGCTACCAAGCCCATGGTCCGGGTCATATCAAATGGGGGAATTCATAAGCTCGATGGCTTTCTACTGTACTCTTGAGGTGCTTAATATAATATATATTTGAGGAGTTGATTTTTAATCCTAAATATAAAATATAATTTTTATATTTATCATTTTTTTTTCTAATTTATCTTTATCGATGTTTTCCCTATATAATAATCAAGGAGGAGAGGGGTGGAGAAATTAAGGAATATAACTAGCTAGTGTATTTTAGCAAATACATATCATATTAACTAACTCAACTAACTTTCTTAATCTAATCAAATTAAGTAAGTATATCTTATATTAAGGACGGAATGAGGATATAATTAAACTGATCAAAAGCATAGTGTCTTTTTAGGAATAAATATACATATTGTTGGAATTTTAATTATTACATTAGTATATATTTAATTTTGAAAATATTCCATTAAGTCCATTAAGTGGCCCACATTTAAATCCGGTTTTATAACCTACCAATCAATTCAGTAACGGCCCATTTAATACACAATAACTGCCAATTAATACACATGAATGACATTCATCTCCTTTGAAATTTAGGTGTATAAGGTTTTGGTCCCAGTCCGATTTAGACGTGTATAAGGTTTGGTCCTCTTCTTCATTTGAGAATAAATCAATGGTTGGAGGTATTTACCATTCTTTATCGTTTTTCCACATTGATCTAATGCACACACCATTTCCATCACAGTCACCACGAAACATTATTCATAAATTCTAAATTAGAAAATCAAATTCCTCTAATTTTATTTAATTTAATATCATCTCTTCTTCATTCGACTACTAGAAAATAAAATAGCTACGGATTTGCTACGGAACATTTTCCGTATCAATGGTTTATTCCGTTGATCTAACGCTTAATTACAATTTCCGTATGATTAGATCGCTTTATTTCCATCACATATCACCACGAAACATTATTCATAAATTCTAAATTAGAAAATCAAATAGATTCCTCTAATTTTATTTAATTTAATATCATCGATAGGCCTCAAGTCATTTAATATTGACAATTCTGACTCCCGTTTTTGCAAGGTATGTAAGTGTTTGCCTTTTTTTTTCCCTTTTTGTAGTTTTTTTTTTACCTTTCATTTTTTTTACCTTTCAGTTACAAACAAATCCTCTTCGATTTTGCGGGTTAGTTTGAAGTATATTTTCTTTTTATTACAATTTGATATTTATGTTATGTTTGCTTATTTGGAATAATGAAAATATGTATGTTGGTATGGGATTATCGATTACATGAGTTTAAATTGTATTTTGTTACATAAGATAAATTGTGAAATGAAGATAAAATTAAGATTTTGTATTAGTTGATATTGATGAAGTATTTAGAAATTCCAATTGTAGCACTTTTTATTATGAAAATATGTATGTTGGTAGAAGATTATCGATTACATTTTAAATCGTTTTTTTTACATAAGATAAATTGTGAAATTAAGATAAAATTAAGATTTTGTATTTAAATATAATAATTATAATAGAATTAACTATTCTAAAATTCATTCTAAAATGAATATTCAATATTACTATTTTTTTAAAAATTGAATTAGATATACTTAGTAGAATTCTTTATTTCCATCACATATCACCACGAAACATTATTCATAAATTCTAAATTAGAAAATCAAATAGATTCCTCTAATTTTATTTAATTTAATATCATCGATAGGCCTCAAGTCATTTAATATTGACAATTCTGACTTGTAAATGATATACACTTGATTTGTAAATATAAAAGCTTGGCTCATAAATTTTAAATTATTAAAGTTGACCTATAAATCATATCACATAACTTAAATTAACCTTTCTTTATAGAGAAGATAAGCTGAAAATATTAACTCATGCACATCTTTTATTTTTTAATATACACATTATCAAGCTGGCAACAAAAAAAATACACATTATCAAACTTTCGAAAGCCTGACCAATGACAACATACTACATTCGTAGCATTTGTCCCATTTATGATCAAACAATTTCGGATTGGAAGAACAATTGATACCTTTCAATTACTAATGTCTCGAATTTTAATCTTATAGAGAAAGAGAATGCAAGGAGAATCACCTTTTTATACACAGACAACCTCCACTTCATTACACACACATATACATATATATGTATATATATATTCTACTAACTTGCACTTCAATCAGAAATAAGTCTGTATATATTTAAAAGATGTCAAAAGATTCTCTGCAGAGGTGCCTAAATAATCAAAAGATTATTGCTCAAAATTATTTTCTGAAGAAAATAATATTGTATGATAGGTGCAATAACACTGCATAAGTCTTTAATTTTACACTACAAAACATTAATTTGCGCTATCATAATTAAAATAATTAAATTTTTATTAAGGGGAATATATCTGTAAAAGGTGGGGTGTCTCTTTCGCGAGTTGGAACACAATCATGAAGGGCGCTTGACTCAGGAACAATAACATGTGGCATTTGACATTTGTAAGGATATTAATGATTGAACAATTATGTATAAATCGATGGAGAGAGAAAAACTAGATTAAAGAGAGAGAGAGATGCTTATAAACTTATCATCATATGCGTGCACATGAGCTGTCTCCCGCGGTCAACCCTGGTCATCTACAATATCACGCTTGTATTTAACCCTTGCTATTGATGACAATTAATACTAATATTTAATCTCCTCAAATTTTGTTTGAACTATTAAATTTTCTACTTCTTTATCCATGTTGTGTTGTCGTACGTCTTTCAATTTGATTTATTTGTAAGGTAGATAGGGTGTATCCGTTCAAAAAAGATACCACTCTGGTCTTATTTATAAGTCCATTTTGACTAAAAAAATCGGTCATATTTATAAGTCTAGTTTCATGTAATAAATGAAATTGTGACAATTTTATCCATATTAATTGTACCTGTGAAGATAGAGAGAAAAGAAACAGTTGAAAAAATACATAATCATAAATGAGAGTAAAGTTATAAATTTACCTTATAATCATTGAGTTAACTACCTCTTATTGGTATGAAGATTTGGTCAAAATAGACTTATAAATAGGACTAGAGTGGTAGGGTTTATCCACAGGTGGAAATTAAGTGGAAACTACTTCCTCATATCATTAATATAAAACATATTTATCTAGCTAATTTGATTATATTAAAGAAATTGGTTAAATTCGTTAATATGACGTATCTTTCCTAATTAAGTAGAAACTACTTCCTCATGTCATTAAACACCATAGTTGATATTCCTTAATTCCCTAATTATTTCTTTTTCTTGATTATTGTTAACATATAGAGTATGGATAGGGTTAAATTAAAAAAATATTGATAAATATGAAACTATATCTTATATTTAGGATCAATATCAATATAATCCCCAAATAATATTAAGGCGAGGAGTATCAAATTTAGGATTCAGAGGGGTACAAGAGGAAGTTAAATACGAACACATATATAAAAGTTAAGGGATCGGGAGGCTTCCCAGTGATAGAAGATAAGGACAGGCCGCCCTACCCTACCATGCAAGAAGACGTGAAGAAAATGAGGTGTAGAGATGAGATGTACATGGACATGGCAGCGCAACATTATAATAATAATGTCCACGTTTATTGCCTTAAATAATTAGATCCCATCACACGAGCGTCTTCTCTCTCCGACTCTCTGTGTCTAATCTATATATATAATGGGGTCCTAGCTATATATGTATATGTGTGTGTGTGTGAGAGTTTGAGATTGTTACAGATTTCAGAGCTGTATCTGTCCTCTGGGTCGGGAGCCCTACCTGGGGTGTATAATAATAACAGGACGATTGGACGAACAAAGTACTTACAGC
Source organism: Acacia melanoxylon (assembly GCA_019022615.1). Taxonomy (NCBI): domain Eukaryota; kingdom Viridiplantae; phylum Streptophyta; class Magnoliopsida; order Fabales; family Fabaceae; genus Acacia; species Acacia melanoxylon. The sequence continues at coordinate 9,836,108 of JAFJYJ010000019.1, read as the reverse complement.
TTTTAAATTTCCATATCGAGTAACTCACTATGTCATGCAGTCCTTCACTTGCCCACTTGATATGTAACGCCCCTGAAAATTATCAACATTTATAAGTACATTATTCAGGTTGCTCTGATATATTACATGATACGGGGTCCCAAAATGAGTCATAATTTAATTTTTATGACTGGCGAATGTAGAATACAATATTCTTACACAATCAATATATATTACTTTGGGTTTGCCCGAAGGATCAAATCAAGCAGCAGTTCGGCGTATAAAAATGCCAAGATGTAGTGAATCAACTGATGATGACTACGTGGGAAAGCCAAATAATATTAGTTCCTCATCCCCATTATGCAGATGCGCGCAGTACTTTGGGATTAATTCAAAATAATGCGTACGTAGAGAGGAAGAAGGATGAAGATCACTTTGGACGTGTTGCGTCACTTACTTTATTTAGCCTGCCAAACTCAAATCAATCATATGCAGGGTAGGGTGAAAAGATGCAGCAACAAATTAAATAGCATCTGATAAAAACCACAGAATCATTTGACTTGGCTTGGTGGGTTTCGTTGTTTAACCCGATATCCCTTTTCCAGAAGGATGACAACTAGATGACAAGAAACCCCAATCATCACTTGGGGGAAATTCATGAGTGACCGACTCTAATATGCGACAAAAACAAAGTAGATGGAATTGGAACCAAAGAAAGCGGCCTTCTATAATTCCCTATATATATATCTCTCTCTCTCAAGCTATAATATGATTGATTATTGTGGTTAGTGGCGGTGTCAAGATTTAACGTTTGTGTGTGCATAATTAGTGGGGAATTCGGGGGCAACGCCCTCGAATTTTTTTTTCCAAAAGTTTTAAATGCATTAAAAAACAAAAAAATATAGATAAAAAAAAACTTGATTATATAGATTGCTCAGCAAAACAAAATTGAGAAGCCATAAATTCAGCAAATCCATCCTAAATTCAACAACAAATTCAGCGAGAAAGGCAGCAACAATGAAAGTTGATATTCTTTCACCAAAGGTAAGCAAACAACTAATCAATATGATTATATAAATTGCTCATCTTCAAGGTCACAATCAACTTCTAAAGCAAGTAACAACTTTCCGAAAGACAAATTCTCTCTCATTTCACTACTAGCTAGCATACAAATAAAGATTCAAAAAATAACATGGCAATGCCAATACATTCCAAGATTGGGAGGACAGAAGGATTACCTAACTTGGTCCCAACTAAAATTACTGGAACTCTAGGAGCATAATGCCTTAGTTCAGGGATCCACTGAAATGAAAAGCACAATAACTTTATTAGGCAACTGAAATGCAAAAAAATGATGCAAATTGACCTCATTCTAATTTTATTCAAGAGTTATTATATCACATAGCTTTCATCTTTGTAGCCCAATAGCCCACTATGTTTCTTAAGATTATGAAAGTATGAAACGAATGTTGATCTTAACATAGGTCAACATGTTCTTCATAATATCAAAATCCACTTCGAAATTTAGTCTATCTCCCAAGTTTACTAACTCTTTGTTGTCTCATTGTGGATTTCTCCAAATAGGTTGCCAGAAATGGACTTGCAATTTACAAAATATGAGCTCAGTAGATTTCTTCAAATAACAGCAAGCAAGCAATGTAATATGCTAATCCTCACATTAAAACATTGTCAATTCAAACCTAAATTCAGCCCTTATTCACATCAAGAATTTCGCCTCTATCAACCCTCACCATAATCTCAACTCCAATCTAACTAACCCCAACAGGAACAAGAGAAACAAGAGATAAATGAACATTACCTCAAAAAGCACTCAACTTGGCTGAGAATCGAGAAGGAAGAGGGTTGAGAGAACAATGAAAAAGAGGGGGAAAAAAGATCCAAACAGAGAACGACGGCGGCAGCGGCAAACGGGGAAGAGGGCGATGCGATTTGGAGAGCAGCGAGGGTTACGATTTGGAGAGTAGAGGAAGAGCGGCGAACAGGGAAGAGCAACGACGCGATTTGGAGGGGAATCAAGAGGGTTACGAAGAGCGGCGAACGTGGAAGTCACGATTTGGAGAGGGTTGAGAGAAAATGAAAATAAAAACAATGGTAAAAGGCAAGGAGAATGTTCGAACAGGGGACCTCTAGGTGTGTAGCATGATAACCAACCACACCACCTAACCAAGTTGTAATAGAATTTCTTCAAAATATATTTATTCTCAAATTTTTGTGTCTGCACTTGCCCAATAGATACAAGTGTGGCTCCTGATTGTCGTCACGATATTTTTTTTTTTTTTTTTTATCTTTATGGGTTTTTGGAAGCTTTGGGAGGAGGAAAAGATGAAATGATGAACAACACACACACACATATATATATATATATATATAGGGAAAAACAAGTTGTAGGAGAAATGTATTTTAAGTATCACGCCACAAAAGAAATGGTGGGGCCCATATATATATAATTAGCATTATATATATATGTAGGTCCCCACCATTTTTCATGTATGTGTAGAATCTTTTTCTTCTCACGCATAAAAAGTTTAAACCATATATATATATATATATTATTGGAGTAGTCATTAATTGACAGGGCATGGTTTTCTTATGAGATGCTATTGCTTTATTGGACATCTTACATCGGCCCAGGCTGCTGCTGCGTGTTAAAGTCCAAGAGATCAACATCACCAGACTCGCACGCTAATTTTATTCTGGGAACCACTCCACGTTCGTCCCAGTCAAATCATCCGCACTCCAGATTCAACTTTAGCACCACCACATGCTCATGTCACTATACTGTACTACATTTCATCATCGCTTGCCAATATTTATACTCTTTTAGTCTTTAATATAAAATATATTTACCTAATTTGATTATATTAAAAAATTTATTAAGTTAGTTAATATAACATGTATTTTCTAAATCACCATAGTCACATTCCTTAATTCTCTCATTCCCCCCTCCTCTTTGATTATTGTTAAGAGAGTATCACTATAGATACATTAAGAAAAAATTGATAAATATAAAAATTTTGTAATATATTTCAGACCAATTTCAGCTCCTTAAATATGTGTGAGAGTAACTTGCCATTAATTAAGAGTAGCAACTATCAACTGAATTCCTCGCTTTCAGTAATCACTATAGTCCCACACTATCAATTAACACCTTATTACTCGATCAATTGTCGTTGTAATTTCCATTAATTGGTTTGGATCTTTTTTGTGTTCATCATGTGGAGGAGCTATATGACGAAGAGAATAATTACAAATAAGTTTAACTTTTTCCCCCTCTGTTTGGGACTTAATTATTTATAATTTTCTTGTAAAAATGAGGGGACGAGAGTATATATGACTCAACATCAAATAGATAACATGAATCTTGAAAAGGAAGATAAGCCCATACTAGGCTTATGAGTTGCCAAATATTTGAATGGATGAAGTAGAATGATTGGAAAAAGGAGGAGAGACATGATTCAATAATTAATAAAGACGCAACGAAAAGGGTTGGGAACTAAAATTGGAGGCGAGCGCTGAGAGACGATGAAAGTGATTGACAGAGACGGGGTTGAGGGTGTGAGTGGGTCATCAACAACTGACCTTAATTTGAAGGAAGAAAAGTCTACAAGAAAAACCAACCTAGCTTCCTGTCTTTATTTTCTAGGGAGAATCTGCAACTTCTGATTAATTCGGGGGAGAGTCTAGCTCAGTAAATTTTAATCTTCTTTAGTTACTTCACAGTTCACAGCGTGTTATGATTGTCGACTTTCATCACGCATTCCCTCACTGATTTTGACATTATTGAGCTTCAGTTTAATTTCACGTACCCCAGCCAAACTGGCCCCATTTTATACTCTCCATACATGTTCTGGCCTCTCGCAAGGCCCGCAAACCACTTATTTCCCTCACGTGGGCCTCCATATCTGCTTACCAGTGTCTTATATTTACTTATGAATTATGAAGTATGAAATTACCATTACTATAAATGGTTAGGGGTAATGATAAGGAGTTTGTGTCGTTTAAGTAAGATACTAAATTAAAAAAATTTCTGAATGCAGAAAAGTACCGTTCTCATAGTGTCAAATACGCCACGGGGTCGGATCTAGCTTTGGATCTGCTGCAGTTGCGGTGTTGCACAAAATCAACCCGCTGAGTCACTGACCCTGTTCACTTTTGGTTTGATCCGCTTCCCGTTTGATCTGATTCGAGTCGATTTGGCCGGGCGGTCCGGGTTCAACCAGCCTTACCGGGTCACTTTGCTCTGCACGCTCTCGGCGTCAATCGTGATTGAGGTTCCGGGTATTGCTTCGGATTTCGGGGGTTGAAAACCCTAACAGAGTGAGGTGGAAGTGAAAGTTAAGGGGTTTGCGAGGGTACGATTAACATCGCGGCTCTGTGAAATAAATGCAAAGATGAATTCCAATAGCATGACTATGAAGGATTTCATTTTATCGGAGGTGCCTGATTGGGACGATGAAGTGGTTGCTTCGGCCCGTTTCAAGGCCTTTAGCGGCCAAAGATCTGACTGGCAATCGAAATTCCTCTTCTGGAGGGATTTGATCATCAAAATCGCCCGACATTTTGGGCTCTTTATTATTCGTCCTTCCGAGGTTTTATTGCTTTTTTCCGTTTATTCTCAAGTTTGGCATAATTGATAATTTGTTTTCTTTTAAGCCATTAAGGCTTTTATTTCAGTTTTTGTTTGCTCTTATCTGAAAAACGCTTCATTGCAGGTCAAGAATTATTGGTTTAATCGAGGAGGCTTGACCCCTTTATGTCTCGACCATGTATTGGTGAGTACTTGCCTTTTGCACTATATTCATCTCTTATGTTAGTTGCAAATCCTCCACTTTTAGACTATTTCTTGTATGCTGCTGGTTGAGGTGCTTCATAAATCTATATAAGTTGCCTGGCAGGTTGGCATGGTGCCTTATAAGTTATAAACGAACTAGCCCCGCGTGCTGCGTTTTTTTGAAACTAATTTTGTGTTTAATTTAAATTAAATATCTGTCAGAATGATGTTGATGTATCCAGAAATGCTCATCAGGAACTCTTAGATAAGTTTAACAATCCTAAGGCACCAGAAATGCCCGTATGAAAATATTCCAACTCCCTTGTTACAATTCTATTCTCACAAAGGCCTTGTCATTTCTTCCTGGTGGGAAGATTTTTGTTAGCCTGCTAAAGTAGCTATTTAGGGCGACAAAGCACTCTCTCCGAGTAAACGATCTAATGATGTTAGTACAAGGCTACAAGCTTATATTGGAACATCTTTAGCATAGTCTTTTGTTGTAGAAAACTTCATTTATGTAGATTTATGCTTATAACTCGGACCATGATGGTCCCCCCCAAAGCTCAAGTTTCTACCTAAAATCTTTCTTTGCTTCCATGTTTAGTTCCGTTTTTACATTTTCATTTTTCAGTTTCTAATGTATAGTGAAGGTGATATCACAAGAACTGCTGATCTTGTGGATCCTACTTGTGGAAGACTCTCCCAATTATTCAGAAAAGTAAGCAACCTCATAATAAGGCCGACAACCACTCAGGAAACTATATCTGAAGAACCTTTCATCTTAACCACGCTGCTTAAGGTAGCCATTCCTTTATTTCAGGATTTTTTCTTTTATCCTTATTAATTGTTGTGAACCTGTCCAATTCTGATGTTTAATATGCACTAGCCCGGAAGATTGACAAAAAAAATTCAGAGATAGCCATGTCATGTCCACAAAATACTATCTTTTCAATTCAATGATTACATGCCAAAGTAGTCATTTAAGAAGTTCTTTTTTTTGCGTGACAATTATCCAGTATTCGGTTCTAATGACTAATTTTGATTCAAATATTGTTGATATCCAGATGTGGATAACTCTCTTAGCATTATTTTTGTAAATATCTACAAGGCTTAAGGCAAAGATCTTGTTTAAGGGGCATCGAGTTTCTTCTGCTTGAGCAAACTGCCATTATTTGATATACTATCAATGTTACTTTTGAATACATTGAACTTTATGTTAGAACTCTTTCCATATGTCCAGCATCCTTTAGTGCCTATGGAAAAAAATTTCCCGAGTGTTTTTTGTTATGAACTGCTGATAGCATAGTAAGTAGTGTATTTAAAATTATATAATATAGTAACTCCGCAGCACACAGACTGTATGAACAGGTTCACACCGCAGCACACAGACTGTATGAACAGGTTCACTTCTGTAGTACATTGATATTTGACAACTGCATCTTTTTAAGTCGTTGGTCTAGTGCGACGCCAGTACAAGCTAGTCAATGAGCTATAATGGAGTCTGCCATGCCATTACTTTAAGTCTTATATTACTTAAAAGTTCTATTTCTTGATGTTTAGGATAAGGCGGCTGAAGTTATCAAACTTCTATCTGAAAGTCACTGGAATTCATCATGTATCGTAACAATGAAGAAATTCCAAGAAGTATGTGGAGGGCCTGATGAGAAATCTGCAATCTTGAGGTACCTGGCAGGGTGTGGAAAAGCACAGTACATTTCAGTCCGTAAAAAAGAACTTGTAGAGGTATAGTATGTCATTCTTGGCTTCTTGGTATAAAAAATTACGACTTCTCTACAAAAAGAAGAAATAATTTAGAAGATTGTGGATGCTAGATATTGTTGAATTCATATACAGGGATAAAATGACATTCGCAATGTAAACTAATTTTATGAAGGAAAAAAATTTGGGCTTCGTCCTTTATATGGCTATTCCTAATGCCGGCTAAGACTGTTCATTTGCTGAGGGCAAAATCTATGTATTTGAATGCATTTTCATTTAAAGTTTGTGTTTACAGGGTATCAAAATTTCTCTTTCAACATCAGCTTTATCCAGTATATCTAATTTAGATTATGATGTTCTGCACTTGATTTGGACAACTGAGAGGCTTCAGCAACAGCTTGATGTGATTGACCAAAGTTATGCATTGTAAGTCCTTATGATTATATCTACTATTATCGGTACGTGTTACTTCTAAGAGAATCTTCCAAGGGAAAATAGGAAAACTTTTCTCTCATTTACTGGTCTTATATCTTCATACCACTGTAGTTATGATAATTCGTATACAATACAATGTCTTCTTAGTTTTCAGCTGTAGTGCTGCAGCGTCAACGTAATGATGTTGGCTCAAAATAGATTCAGTTGTCTCATGGATTTATTGTATTTCTTTGAAGGTCAAGAAAATCAGCACTAGTTTCATTACAGTCTGGAAATAGAAATTTGGCTCTCAGGTATGCTAGGGAGATGAAGCTGGCCACCCAGAGTAGAGAGAAATGTTCATTACTTTTGAACAGAGTAGAGGAAGTACTTGGGGTTATTGCCGATGCTGAATCCACGAAAAAGGTATAGCTTTGGATATAATACCTGAGCATGTTGAATCATCCATCTGTAATAAGATGGTTGATTTCAGAATGTGAAGGTTGTACTGAATTGTGGCTAGTCTACATTAGATGATTGTCTGGGCTTTGTTAGCAGGTTTCTGAAGCTATGGAGTTAGGAGCTCGAGCAATGAAAGAAAACAAGATCAGTGCAGAGGAAGTGGATGTTTGTTTAAGAGATATCCAAGAGAGTATTGATTCACAAAAGGAAGTTGACAAGGCGCTAGGTATATATTGGCTTTATTATCTCTCAGGATAGTGGTTATGTTTTGATACTGGAGTTGCATATGATGTCCATTTTTTAGGGATTCTTCGTTCTCTAACCACACTTCGTTTGGGCAATTTCAGAACGAAGTCCATCATACACTGATTTTGAGGAAGATATTGAAAAGGAGTTCAAGTTGTTAGAGCTGGCGGTTGGCAATGAAACTGGAGTTCCTGAACCTGGAAACGCGTTTGCTGATAGAGAAGGAAAAGAAACGTCAGAAGCCACTGAATTTATACACGATGCTTTCTCAAATCTGAAGCTCTCAGACGATCTTGGGGAGTCCAAGCTAGAGAAAGAATCAAAAATTCCTGAAATGGAAGCCGCGTAAGCTTGAAAGTTCCACTAACCTGGAAATGATTGTGGTTATTATGCTTTATTTGTGGCTAAACAACCAACGGTGTAATTAGTCGGTTTAGTATATCTCATCTGTCTATATTTTGATTATTTTCTTAAGAATTATTATCATTTTGGGATTTTTTTAAAAAAAAGAGTAAATGCGTTGACGTCAGACACATGGGTCGGAATTTTTTATTTTGCGAAGGAAATAATTCTCTTTCGATCGGGAAATTGTTACTTTTTTAAAGGCTTTTTGACCAAAATAATGTTAGGAAAAAAAATATTTACCACATTAAAACATATTGGAAACATTTTACCAAAATAATGCAGTTAGTGGTGCATGGTAGACTCACGGAACTAATGACGCAAAAGAGATTCACGCCACTGACACATACTGACAAAATTTGTGTCAGTGGCGTGACAAAAATCCACGCCACAGTGGCGTGGATGAGCGTGGATGATTAAATGGGAATCAGATCTGATTCCGTATTTTTAAAATAAATAAATAAATATAATATTAAATATAAAAAATTAAAATTAATATAATGATAAAAAAATGTGGAATAATTTAAAAAAGTTTCTACTTCATTTAATTTGAAGTTAAAAGAAAGAAAGCGTGGGTAAAAATAAGCTCATTAAAACGTCTTTTAAAAGATTACGCGGTCTGATTTGATTATAACAACAGATCCCAATACAGGGGGGATCTAATATTTGTTATACACCTACAATTTGGTTATAACAACAATCTTGATTTTGGGATCTGTATAAAAAAGTATCTCATACAGCGTAAAAGTGTTTTACGGATTTGTATAACTTATTATAAAAAAGTGTACCAATCTCGAAACACTTTTACGCGACACACTTTTTTATACAGATCCCAAAATCAACACCGTTGTTATAACCAAATTGTAGGTGTATAACAAATATTAGATCCCCCAGTGATGATCTGTTGTTATAATCAAATCAATATCGCGTAATCTTTTAAAAGACGTTAACCGTAATGAGTTATTTCAAATTTCCATGTTTTCTTTCTTTTCGACTTCAAATTAAATGAAATAGAGCTTTTTGGATCTGTATAAAAAAGTATACCGCGTAAAAGTGTTTCTGGGATTTGTATAACTTATTATAAAAAAAGTGTACCAATCCCAGAAACACTTTTACGCGGTACACTTTTTTATACAGATCCCAAAATCAACACTGTTGTTATAACCAAATTGTAGGTGTATAACAAATATTAGATCCCCCTGTATTGGGATCTGTTGTTATAATCAAATTGTATGCGTAATCTTTTAAAAGACGTTTTTAATGAATTATTTCAAATTCAATGTTTTTCTTTTCTTTTGACTTCAAATTAAATGAAATAGAGTTTTTAAATTATTCCACTTTTTTTATCATTTATCATTATATTAATATTAATTTTTTATATTTAATATTTTATTTATTTTATTTATTTTTTAAAATATGGAATCAGACCCAAAAGTGGGTCTGATTCCCATTTAATCATCCACGCCACTGTGGCGTGGTGGCGTGGATTTTTGTCACGCCACTGACACAAATTTTGTCAGTATGTGTCGATTAATAGTGAACATCTTTTTGCGCTATTAGTTAAAGTGCAATTATCGTATTACTAACCGCATTATTTTAGTAAAATGTTTCCAACTAACTTTAATGTGGTAAATATTTTTTTCTAACATTATTTTGGTCAAAAAGCCCTTTTTTAAAACTCAACTAAGTAAGAGATATTTGGCGTCATTAATTGTGTGGGTCCCGTTTGATAGTCTTACGTTCGGGTTCTTTTTGTCCTTTTGGTTTTTGGACACGGGGTCTTGTAAAGGGTTATTTGTGCGGCGTTTGGGGATCCCGTTTCTACATCTATAGCCGTCTAAATTTATTTATATCTAGACGACGGTTCATATTTTTTTTTTTTTAAAAAATATTATTAAAAATAATTTAAATGGGTAAGGAACATAAAATAATTTTAATCTCTGGACTAATATTTTCTCAAAAAATGATTTTTTTTATGTAAAAAATAAAATAAAATAAAAAAGAATTGGGCCATCCAGGAGCTTGTCCCTAACGAAATTCGGATTTGGGCCTTTTAATACGAGTGAGCCCGTTCTGTGAGGGTCACGTGAGCCAGGAAGTAAGGCAGGGTTGTGGGTTGGGTGTGGAGAGAGTACAAACTCTTTTGATGTGTTTAAAAGGGTTAAGAAGCAAATTAGCCAATAAACTTGTACTTCAGGAGCGCCCACCATAAATTTTTTTTAGTGAGTTGGGTGTGGAGAGAGTACAAACTCTTTTGATGTGTTTAAAAGGGTTAAGAAGCAAATTAGCCAATAAACTTTTACTTCAGGAGCGCCCACCATAAAATTTTTTTAAATGAACCTTAAATATCAAAAAACTTTTTAAAAGGTAAAGTTATCATAAAATCGTTAAGTTTCCAGCAACGTCCGTTAGTGGGCTTGAATTGAAGGAAATAAAATGAGTTAAACTACGTACTAAAATACATACGTGGCAGGAGGGTGAGAGGAGACTCGGCAACGTGGCGGAAACAATTAAAAACGCAAGGCGAGAAGACGAAACGAAATGAAGGTCTTGTTCTGAAAGACGGTGGCGGAGGCCGTGTTTTGCTGACGGTGGCAGGTGAAGATCAAAGCTTGCGCCAAGGATGGAGGCACGCGAGGATGAAGATGAGGAATAGAAAATGTAAGAAATGATTTAGGATAGTGAGAATGGGATTCCATAGGCTGTTACCTAATCTAACATCTATAGAAGGTTTGTTGGGCTACCCTGAACTCAAAAACTGAAAGAGGAATAAAATCAGAGAATTATTACTTGCATAGTCTTATTTTAAGTAAAAACATGATGAATATTTTCCCCAAAATGTCTATTATGGGATACTTACTAGCTTTCTGCTTCTATTTTGTTGTTATTTATAAGGTTAAGTATCATTTTTGCCCCGGAAGTATACGGCCAAGATCAATTTTTGCCTTAGAAGTTTTTTTTGGAGCAATGTTGCCCCGGAAGTCTAAAAACGGAGCAATGTTGCCCCTCCGTTAATAACCCTAACGGTTAACGTACAGAGGGGCAACATTGCTCTGTTTTTAGACTTCCGGGGCAAAATTGCTCCAAAAAACGTAGCAATATTGTCCTTACGTTAACAACCCTAACGTTGACCATTATGGTTGTTAATGGAGGGGCAACATTGCTCTGTTTTTAGACTTCGGCAACATTGCAAAAAAAACCCGGCAAAAAAAACTTCCAGGCCAAAATTGCTTTTTCACTTTGGATGGAGAATTTGACATTGGAGGCCTTTGTTGATTTCGACTTTCAAGGATGGAGAAAGATCCGAAAAAATGATACTTAACCCTTATTTATACTTAACAAATCGGGTCTTGTTTTTTCACTTTGGATGGAGAATTTGACATTGGAGGCCTTTGTTGATTTCGACTTTCAAGGATGGAGAAAGATCCGAAGGAGAAATGGAAAGGGAAGGTATCCCTGTGCGTACCGTGGATATCTCTGGAGCTATCTATAATAATAGGAGTAGAATATATGATTTATATATATCAAAAAAATGCGTCAGACACACAACGCCGCAAGCATATATTAAGCAGAGACGCGCAACACAGGACAGGCATTCGCACATACCACGCAGCAAAAGGACGAAAAAGCTTTTAACTCATTTTATTTCCCCTTCTTTAACGGACGTTCTAGTTAACCCGGCAAACTTAACGATTTTGTGATAACTTTACCTTTTAAAAAGTCTTTTGATATTTAAGTCTAATAATTCTCGTTTAAAAGTTTTTTGTCTTTAAATGTTCAATCAATTAAATTGATTTAAATACTTATGAACATGATTAGTAAAAGTTTATTGGTTATTTTAATTCATTTTTGCTCCAACTAAAAAGCGAAAAAAGCGAATTAGTGATTGAAGATCTTCTTTTTTCTCACCCTATTTAAAAATGTAAAAGAAAAGTTGGATCCTAAATAATTGGCATTTTGCAAAAATCCTTTATTAGTGATTAAAATATTTATCATTGGGCTTTAAGCAATTACTTTTGAGAAACTGAATTTCTTGATGATTAAACTTAAAATTTATGTTCGTAGTGATAAAAACTATCGTGCGAGATGGGAAAAAAATTAAAAACAGAATCTAAACAGAATGAGAAAAGGGTATTTTTGTGTCTCTAGACAGAATAATAACTGAAACACATTGTTTAAGTAATGAAGATAGTGCGTATCTAGAATTTGATGGTGCGAGATTAAGTAACGAAGGAAAAAAAGTTACTCATATAATTAGAATTCTAGTATGCTCAATTTTTATCTGTTTTAAAATTTCGCCTTTACAAATTCAGAGGATAAGAGAGATGATCTAAGTGGCAACTGTGTTAAAGGGCTACATTTCCATGCCTTGAAGAGCGAAATTTATACATGTTAAACAATACATATTCGAACACCATCAGAATCAGTCGGTTAAAGCTAAGGAGGAAAAATAATCCACAACATTTTAACAGTTTGTTTGGTATGAGGGAAATAGAAGAAAATGGAGGGAAGGAAAAGTTTTAAGAAAAAAGATAAGAGAATATCACTTCAACTTCAAAATCCTAAATCATTAATTTTATCATAAAATGAGTTGTTAATTGATATTCAAGTGTAATCAATATATGCTTGTTAACAACAAAACTGATTTATAATTTTAAAGTTCAAGTAGTATTTGTTTATATATTTTTTTCAAAGTTTTAATGAGTTCAATTAAAAAAAGGTTGTCAATATGTAGTTAAAAACTTTTAATTTATTTTTAAAAATTTTATAACCTCATTTCTATGTTTCCTTTAAAGTGAATTCATCAAAATTTTCCCACTCCCCCTTTCATACCAAAGAGACCGTACGTAAGGCAACGTAAAAGTTCATTAAAAGAAGGGATCGAGTTTCCCCACGAAAAAGGGTGGGAAAAAAGAAAGAAGCTGTGATGATATACGTTGATGCTAAATATGAAATGTCGAATTGCTTGCTGCGACTACACCGATGTATGTGTGTTCATGTCATTAAATAAAAGCTTCAACGAGCTCCATCATCATTCTATTAAGATTATTGCTATTGTACGCTGGGACAGATGATCGGACTGCTGCAATTTATTCTGAGAAGATGCAGCAGCAAGCTCTAACTCCATTCATTTTCTAAATAAACGTTGCACCGAAAGCTATGTGCATCAACATTTTCACTTTGATCCCTGCATAGCAAGTGCACTAGTGGTAAGCGTAAAAGTCAACCGAATAATAATACATCACAAAAAGGGGAGGAAACTGACAAAAGATGTACACACACACGATGACACAAGGCTGCATGTAGTGAGCTCAGAAACAAGGGAATAACAGTCATTTACGTTATCGGTCCATTGTGGTTTTGATCAATCCACGAGAAGTATATACAGCCATCATGTGTTGAAACGTGTCAGTTCTAAATTAAGTAAAGGGTAGTGGAGAAGGAGCAAACCTGAGTAACATTTGGCATAGCTGCAGAAACAAGCTGCGCCTTAAGATCAGAGTCGTGATGATCAAAAGTGGAGAGGTGGGAAGAGAGATAGGGTTGGATAGGCTTGGGAGGCATGGAAACGAAAGGTGATTGTTGGGACATTATTGGGAATTGAATATTGGGAAGGACGTGATTGGGGAAACCTGCTGGAATCATTTGTGGAAGAAACTGATGATGAGGTAGGCTGCTAGGGATGCCTACGCCTAACATCGACATCATTGGAGGCATCCAAATCCCACTTCCCATTGATAATACCTGCACGTGTAAATAGATATGTCTATCTTAATTATGCCTTAATCATACTTAACACACCCAAATCCAATATTACGTACGCTCCTCATTTAACAGTTTGACTAGTGGAAAATATTTTATCTTTACCTGCAACTGAAGCTTGAGGGTCTTCAGATAATCGATGGCATCGTCCAGCATTGAAGCCTTGTCCACCTAATTAATTAACACCCACACAGACACAATTCCAATCAAGTACTGGAATTAAAGTAACGACAAAGCTCTTCATTAATCATCACAAATATTGTACATTGTATATTGTCTAAACTCTAAACCACGTGAAGGATTCGAATTTAATTTGTTCTTTTTTCACAAATAATTCTATCTGTACGTGGCGAAAACTATATACCTTATCGCAATTAGGTATTAGCTGTTTTAATGCCCGCATCTTCTTGTTAATCTTATCTCGTCGCTTCTGCAAAAATCCCAAACAACCAATTACGATCAATAATTAATAACACATTAATAAATAATCTTCAGTATCCTAGCTAAATATAAGTAAAGGATAGGATATTGTCACTACCAATGTTACTATCACTTTCTCACACCGTTATTTTATATTTATATTTATATTTCTCACCGTTATTTTATATTTAAATTTATATAACACATTAAAAAAATTACTTCCTCACCCTCTCCGATAAATTATGCGTCCCCGTGTTCCTAATTCTCTTGCCTCTTGAACCATCTTGAGCCGGCGTTTCCTTTGGCGTCGTATCTTCTGTTTCTTCATCATTCTGCACAACGATAGCCAGGTTTGCTAAGAATCACGGAAACCAAACCATGTCGAAGAAGGGTCAGTGTAATCCAGCTAGGGTTCCAGAATTCCACTTACATCACTTGTATAGGCTGAGTCGTCGGTGTCCTCGTGTTTCCTACTAGGGAGAGTAGGGTTATTGGAGGCTCCAAGCGAGCACAAAGAAGAAGATGCTATCAAGGATGCACGAGAAAACTCAACAGTTGTTTTTCCTTTTCTACTGTGTGTTTGATGATGATATTGACCGTGTGATCCCTGACTCTTGAGGGCCCTATCGCATCCAACAGCTTCGGATTGTTCATCAGGGAGCAGTGTATCCTGATCCTTTTTTCCATCAAAGGGTGTTGTTGAGTTTGCTTTATTGGAAGTAAAAGCTGTTTGGCCAGGATGAACTCCGTACCTGAGACCACGTGATCCCTTAGCCGAGTCAATCACAACAGAATGATCAAGAGCTTTACTGCTACCACCATCAGTTGCTTTGATCTCCTCCAATCGGTTTGGGTGCCGACTTGCACTGTTTCCCTGATAAGTAGATTTGAAAACCAATGCAGGTCTCAAGAAGTTGGAGAAATTAATCTTTTCAACCCTTTCATCAGATCCCAAGCCATGCTTATGGGTCTGTAAAGAAGTTGAGCATAACTGAGAACTTCCCCCAGTGGGCTTGGAATCAGATTCTCTTTCTGCTCTCAAATTGGAAAATTCATCCCCATGCTTATTACTAAAATCCAACGGATAGGAACATGGGTCGTTGGTTTGTCGGGGATTTTGATGGGAAGAGTCCAAAAGCGAGTGTAAGGAGTTTAACCTTGCCCGTTTTGCGATGCAGTGATCTTCGTCGTAAGCTTGATAACCAAAGCAAGAAGGTCTCTTCATTGTTCTACACGATGACCCTCCTTGCACCAGAATTTGGCCATTTTGCCAAACCAGCTCGTTAAAATCATTGCCGAACCTGCGGTACATACCATATATATTCGGATCCATTATTCCAGCTACTAACATGAAATGGAATTTTTGTTTTCACTTAACTAGAAGGAAAAAAGATCGTATATATATTTGAAAATTAAAGGAGATGAAGAGTAACAGTAACATACGTGGAAGCAAGATGGGAGGCTGTGATTCCTGGGCGGATGGACTCAGTCGGTTTCTCTGCCATTCGATATATGAAGTTCCAGAAGACTAGATCGAACAACAGCGGAGACGACGGAAGATGCGCGAACCGATAGCTATAACATGTGGCTGCTTTTCGGCAGCCTGTCTTCTGTTTCTGGTAGACACCCGATGCACGCACTTTATATTATCGCGGCTACTGACTAGCCTCCTTCTATTAACTCCCTCTTTTGCTTCTTGAAAGGCTATGAGATTGCACACCCAAATTATCAGAGATGGAAGAAGCACTTGGAGGAAGCAGAAACAGAGTTCCCAGATCGCTGAACACAGATGGGAGGGTACGCAAGAAAAATGTTAGGTTCCCCGCGATGAGGGTATGGCAACTACAATGCAAGAAATTAATAACAAAAGATGTGGTTCTTAGGGTGGAGGTCGGATCTTATACCGTACAAATGATATCTCGACAGTTTTAATTTTTTTTAAATATATTAGTTGAGATATTATACTTATTTTAAATTATCTGCTTATTAAAATAATTTTTTTTAAAACAAACAAAAAGTACAAAAATTATATCTGGACCAACGAATGAGCTCCACCTGCTTATCCAAATATTAGAGAGGAAAACTGGATCATGGAAGCCGAAGGTATCCCAATTTAATTCCTAGTACACGTAAAGGTGTCTACAAAACTGGAATTGGTTTTCTGTTCGTCTGTTCAGATTTATTTTTGGACGATCAAGATCTTATTTTTTATTTAAATGAAAAAATCAATTTTCAAAAAATATTACTGTAGTTAGAAATTATTTTTATTTTAATTCTCTACTTATTGAAATTATTTAAAATAAAAAAAAAATCAGATCTAAAGGATCTGAAGCTTGTCCGTACGAAGTAACAGGAAAGCGGTTCCCCACAAAACTCATGCAGTTTGTATCTGTCAGACTATGAGAGGTACGTAGCAGAGAAATGGGGTTGGACTAAGCTGGGACCGGTGGACCACCTCAATTTTCCGATGAATTAAACAACACAAATGAGAAATTCAGGAAAAGGAAAACATAATAGAGGTCAATAATCCTATGAAATATCTTTTCTGGGGCAGCAGAAAGTAATTGTTGTAGTACTAAAGAGTGGGCACCCATTTCTCCAATTGGAGTTTATTCGAAGATAAGGATAAGATCTGAGGGGTTGATAGTCATTGTCAATTCTGGGTCTGGCAAACTAGAGGTAAGGCTGAGAGAGAGAGAGAGAGAGAGAGAGATGGAGGAGGGTGGTTTTCAAAAGAGGACCCTCAAACGGCACTATGATTGGGGAGCGTGAGGGATGATATCGCAGTTTTCGGTGAATTTGCGAGTGGGTTCACGCGATGTTCACGCGGGCTTCACGTGCGCCAGCATTATGTTGTCTGTACTTTTGGCCTTCCGAGCTGGACCCTTGAAACCGCGATTCAGACGCTAAAATGATCCACGAAGCTCCATTTCTTCTCTTGATGCTGACCCTTTTCCTCCCCACTTCCTTTTCTGTGATCCAAAATGTGGACACGACCTTCACACCCTGTTTCTTTCTTGTTTTGATTCATCTACGCCTCACTTCCCACCTACTCCTTTGTTCAACAAAAACATGTGTTTACGCTCTTGATTTTTACACCATTTAGTTTTTAATTAATCTCCCTTTTTTCAATATCATCATTTATGGTTAAGGGTATTTCAATAGTCCTAGTATGAAGCTGATCATAATTCCGTGCTGCTAAGGGGATAACGTGCTAGTGTAATACACAGGAATAGGAAATCGAACTACTAAGGAAACTGGCATGAATATAATCGACGCCTACGTCAATTTTGATATTCTCCTACTAGTTCAAAACCAGCAAAGATCAATGGAAATCCCATCAATTTAACATATATACCGTCATTTAAACGCATTGATAACAAGCTTCAACTGCAGCAGCTTGCTCTTTCCCAACTCGGGTCAAATAATAATTAAATTAGTCGTACAGGGATTCATAATTTTAACAACAGCTTTCAACATTGTGAGGAATGACAGACAGTCCCAGAAAAAAACGGAGACAAGAACAGTAACAGGGACCCAAACCCAATTACAATGTAGTAAAACTGATGACGATGCCACCCAAAAACAAAAAAGCCATGCGCTGCCGGATAACTAATAGTGTTTGACGTATTCGTAGCTGTGAGCCAAAATCGAGGTCGGGCGTCCAGGCTTAGTCAATTCAAGCGCAGCGCCGCAGTTTTCGAGCTGAAAAAAAGGTCGAAATTTGAAATTGGCGCAACGCATGCCACTAAATGGCCTTTTGGCCTTGCAGGGCTTAGGATCGGCGTTAGGCCATCTTGTAGCATTTTTTATTTTTTTTTTGGTAGACTTATGTTTTAATTTAGATTATGCGTTTTCGTAAAAGTAAAAACTAAATTATACATTTATCATGCTGTTCTTTTTTTTCCAACTCCATTACTCTTTCTTCTTTCTAACCTAAAGCTAGTATCGCCGACCTCAGACTTCACCCTCACGGCCTCACGTCGCCGACCTCGTTGCTCTCTACCTCTCTCAGACGGAAATCTGAAGCTCGCCGTTGCTTTCTCACTCTCACTCGCTCTCGCCGTTGCTCGAAGGCTCGAAGATTTGAAGCCTCGCGTTCACCGTTGATCTTGTGCTCGGGAATTTGAGGCCTCAACCTCGCTGACGCCTAAACCTTGCTTGAAGAATCATTCTCTCCCTCATCCCGTCGGCTTAGGTACATCACTCCCTCGCTCACGCCGTTCATGTATTTTTTTAGTTTTATTTTTTGGATTTTTAGTTTTGGATTTATGTAGATTTAGGTCTCTGCTATCTTAATCTGCGATTTTGGCTAGTTTCGTATCATGGTTTCACTTTATGATTTGCTAATCTACCATTATGATTTGCCTTCACCCTCTGAAATTAGCAATATGAAGTTTGAAAGATTGATCATGGCTGACTTTATCTTCTTGTCTTTTTTTTTTTTGGGTATAATTATCTTCTTGTCCTTAATCTTTTACAATGACAAACTCAGATTCAGACTAGTGAAAGTATAGAAGTTCACGTGTTTTAACAAAGTATAGAAGTTTCATTCTTCCATGTAATGTTCAAGCTCTTTATTTGTCTTCAATGATTGGATCATGGATTCACTTTTGATGGTAATTTAATAATTTATATGTATTTTATATGTTATAGAGTTATTTATCCATTTAACTATACTCTTCGATTTTATGATTTGGTATATTATTTGTTGCGAAATAAAGATTATGGATGTGTTAAACGATGCGGGAGAAGAAATTCGTGACATTTTTACTCATGAAGACAACCTTCTACTCAAAGTGGAGCACAATCAAATATATATGAATTTGATGATAGTGATGAATAGTGGCATGCTTTTATATTTTGAGTTATCTAATGTTGCTTAGTTTAATATAATCGCTTATACGTTTTATGTGAGATCAATTGTAAGACAATGGTTTGTTTTTTATTACGAATTAATGAATGTGTTTATTTGTTGGATGATTTGTATTGTTTAAATATTAATGTTGATAACATTTATTTGATAGATTAGAAACTTTAATGGTTTTAACGCGATTTACTAATTATATTTCTTTGAAAAAAATCGGAAGAAAAATAGTTAAAATTTGGAATAGTAATTTTAATCCCAAAGCGTTGTCGGACACCTACCAGCCTGTAGCCCTTCCACCCAAAAACAAAAAAGCCATGCGCTGCCGGATAACTAATAGTGTTTGACGTATTCGTAGCACACTACAATTATATTGCAGCCCAAATGAGAGATGCTGTATTTACTCACTAGATGCGGGATTCTGAAAGGTTGTCCATGCAACCAGTGGGTGCAGCATAATCTTACGCAACAGCTGACATGTTAGTAAACATATGTTGCTCCTAAAAATTAGTTTCAGTCTCTAGCTATATGGTTTAACCCATATTCAATTTATTCAGAAAGAAAAATAAAAGGAAAGGAACGTAACCAAAATACTGAGACAATCTTTAAGATTAAAAACGACACGGTATGTCCATCGCGTCGTCATATCGGCATCATAAACAATCATTATATGGCTTAAACGTATAAAAAGAGTTTGGAGACTTAATTATTCATTCGCATTTAGCTGGTCCCGAGCTAAAGTGAACTTGAAGTTCATTTATGTCACATTTATTAGTGTCCCAAGTAGGAGAAACACCGCAAGGATTATTATAAAGTTTTTATTATAAAACACCAACTAACATGTATGTTTGATATTTTTTATAAGATAATTGCTTATTTTCAAAGAACATTAAATATTTTTTTCAATGTATATCTATAATTAATAAGGATAATGTGTGAAAGTGATAATTAATATCATATTAGAGTTTATTATAATTAGTAGGGATAATATTGTAAATTACTTAAATTTTAGAACAAATCAATGACTTTAATTATTTTTATTGATTTATAAAAATTGTTAATTGATATCTTATAATAAAGACATAAAGGAGTACGCACTACCTATTCTCATAATCTCATAAGCATCCTCCCAAGAGTTGGGAATAATTAGCTATGGTGCTCGGACGATTTTTCACCAACACCACGCAGCAAGAGTCAAATTACCGATCTATATATACTCAACTCTGATTTTCACAGCAGACACACCTCCCAAGGAGATCAGAAATTTCAAGCACAAGCAGTAGCGGAATTGCTTTGTCTAGTTTGAGCTGACATTTTAAAATTTGTTAGTGTGTGTATATATATATATATATATTATATTTTTTCTGACTAATAATTTACCTCAACTAATTTTTTATATCCTCTTTAAGGATAATGTTTAGTTTATTACTCAGTGGGTTGTGAGAAGAAATTAAAATTCTTATTTGACATACCTACCAAAATATTAGTATCATCTTATATATTTTTTTTATTTATAATTGTCGGTTATTATTTGTTTGTATTTTGAAGGCTATGTAATACTATTTAGTAAATCCTTTATCTGGTCCTTATTATAAGGCACCAATTAACAATTCTCACAAGTCAATAAAAATAGTTAAATTAATTGAATTTGTCCTAAAATTTAAGTAATTTTTAATATTATCCCTATTAATTACACTAAACTCTAATATCATATTAATTATTACTCTCATTCACTACCCTTTTAATTATAGGTATATATGAACAAAAATATTTAATGCTATTTGAAAACAAGTAAGTACCTTTATAAAAAAGATCAAATATATTTGTTAGTTGGTGCTTTTATAATAATAAAGCGACCAAAAGGAGTAGGTTAATATGTTTTTTTTTTGATCCAGCCTAAATTTTTTTTTCTAATTCCACCACTGCACATAAGGCCTAAAGAAAATTATATGAGTGCCTTCTGGGGAGAGACATAGAATGAAATTGTGCCCCCAGAAAAAGTGCTGGGAAGCTTCTTTTTGTGATCCTGGGGGCAAAGGTCATATGTAAAATTGACCATTCACCCAAAAAATTAAAATAACCTATTATCATTCCAATGATTTAATAACTTAACTCAGAGAATATATTATTCCTTCCTATTAAAACATATTTACCTAATTTAAATATATTAAAAAAGTTAATTAATATAACATATTATTTTTAAAACATCATAATCATCTTTCTTAATTTCGTTCATCTTCTTATTACTTGATTATTGTTGAGGGGCATCAATAGGGATAAATTAAAAAAAAAATTGACAAATATGAAAAATATTTCTTTTATTTAAAATCAAGATCAACTCATCAATAATTATATTGAATTTTAAAAGAAGAGGGGGAACAGTATTAGGCCCATGGGCTTGGGCCTTGGCGGGCGGACCCGATAAACTCAAGCACTGTTATGCAGTATGAACGACATACGAAGTTTGCTGCCACTTATTAATTATAGACACATTACTTACAATCGAGAGAGAATGTAAAGCGCACGTTGATGCATTAAGAAACAAATGTAATCTGGACAGTGGATGTTTCAACTTGAGCTTGCAAAGGATATTTCAAATGGGAGCCCAATTTTTTACTTTTTGTTTTTTTTTTTTTTAAAAAAAGTCAAAATAGCCACCTTTGACATTTTAAGTTAACATCGAGTAAAGTTTATTACCTTCAAAGCTTATCTCTAGCTCATGGTTAATGTGTTAGGTGATAGTGAAATCTAAAACATGTTAAAAGAGAAGTTAATTCTCTAAAGAAAGAAGTCTCTCCTAGATCCGTAGAGTTAAGGTGTTAAATGTTAATCACCCTCAACTGAGGGATAATCATTGTTAAACCCAAGTAGGCTATAATTAGTATGAGCATATTGCTCTTATGTGAATCATGTAATTAATACAAGAGTGCTCATCTTTTTCATTATGTTGCTCTAATTGCTATTGCTAACAGTTGGCTTCTCTCAGAAACAGAATTCAAGAAGGATTAAAACATGTCACATCAAAATTTAACCTTAAATATCCATCAGTCTTGTGAATATATGTATCTGCTTGAATCTGGGGACGGACATTCTGCAGCCGGAGGCACACCTTTTAAGCAACGGAAATCAGAATATAAGAATTTCTGACTTCTCACTGACTTAATTTGTATTTAACTTTCCCTAATTTGTTCTGACACGGCTTCTTCATTTGATTAAGCTTAAGAGTTTGCTTCTCGGCAATGCCTCTGTTGAACTTGAATCTACACTGATTTATGAAAATAAGAAAGTGTCTCTAACTTGAATGAACTAAAGAAGAACGGGGAGAAATATATAGTATCTGATGGGGCAGATGCAGCAAAAATAGTCATCAAATGCATGCTACTCCATATTCCCTGCTACTCTAGACATGACAATTATATATGATAATTTTTCAGTATTTCCTGACCTACCAGGATTAGTGGTGTCTGTTCCATCCATCTCAACAGCCAACTCATCAGTCCACTGCCATCAACAACGGTGAACCTTTTTGTTGAAGACTGTTGAAAATACGAAATGACAAGTGTAGCAACCTAGAGGGACCAGTGGACACATTCAGTTGATGAGGCTTATGCAAGATATTGTCCCTAATATATGACCCAGATTCATCCTTCATAATTTCAGTTCTGTTTCCACTTTAATTATTTAGACTTCTAGTGTGGTTTTATTAGACTCCAAAGACTCCCTGTGCAATCGTGGGTGACTGACTGGGTGTAACATCCTCAACCCTTTCAGGATATCGTCCTCCTTTCCCTTTATTTTACCGGTCATCGCATCGAACTTCTAAAACACAAATTCTATTTCTGCCAAACGGAATTAACAAGGGCAACATTGGTTACAGAGATCAATAAAGTAATCATTTACTCATAGTAAGAATGGGACAAGGTCCTCATTTAAGTCTGAACAGACATTGGCGTCTTTCCTTTGGACAATAGGCAAAGATTTCAATTCAACCAAAAACCACAAATTCTGGGAGTCTCTTAATTGACGTCCTTTTTCTTCACGGATATTTGGAGAAACTAAACCGAACCTATACCCAAGATCAAGAAAATCAAAAGAAGAGTACTCAAAATATCTTAAGATTATTCTTAAGACCTACCTCAATTGATTGGTTAGGGTTGTCTTAACCGTTTAGCAGAAGGTTTAAGTTTTCGAGCTTTCTGGATGTTTGGTGGTAGAAAGTTTTCCGTTTTTGAACCCAACCCAACTCGATCCTGGATTAAGCGCGACTCGATAAATCCCGCAGAGCTAAAAGGGTAGGTTTAGGATACTGAATGCATATGAAAAAAAAAAAATCTTAACATTTGAACCTCACGAACCAAGAATCTAAAATCATGGGCTCGAAAATAAGCATTCAAAAATCCAAAAACGACGCAGAGGATTCGAGTCTGATCACTATCAAATTCAAACGATACCGACTAAAATATACACGTAATCTAAAATTAAATAATAAAAAGAAAAACTCAGTATCAAGTTTTGAGAGCGACATTGACAAGTTCGATAACAACAGATTCACTTACGAAAACTCCCGTGTTTGAAATTAAGATCAAATTTGACTCAATTGAGCAGCGATAAAGGACGAAGCAATCTGGAGAAAACCCTGAGAACTTAGGCGTCAGTGGAGCAACGATTAGGGAATGTAAGCGGAACATATATGAGACCTTTTTTTCCTTTCGAACCAATATATATAGAGTATATATATGAATCCCTTGATCGCCAAATTTTCGCATGAACGTTGAAAGGAGGAATAATGGCGGGAATGGACAAACGTTTTCGGGATTTTTTCCCCGGCAAACACGTTTTTGGCGTCACTGTTGTCATGTGAAAATTCAAAATTGTGCAGCTAACTTAGGTTGTGCTGACGACAATGCCCCTGGCAAATTTCACACGGTACTAATAACCCCCTTACGTGCAGCGGGGCAACCACATATGTCATAAGATTCGTAAATTTCTTTTTGGCCAGTATGGGATTTATGAATTTATAGATTATATTTTATATACTACTTTGATTTTATTTATAGATTCAAATTAATTAACTGCTGCATATCAATAAGAGTTACTTAACTCATTAATTATAGGCTAGATTTTCTATATTACCATTATCTATGATTAGTTTTAAAAATCAATATGAATAAATTTTTTTTATTTATTGCAATTAATAAAGGGAAAATGTATATATATATATATATATAAGCATTCATTACTAATTTACT
The DNA here is from genome assembly GCA_019022615.1 of Acacia melanoxylon. Classification (NCBI taxonomy): domain Eukaryota; kingdom Viridiplantae; phylum Streptophyta; class Magnoliopsida; order Fabales; family Fabaceae; genus Acacia; species Acacia melanoxylon. The sequence goes on along the minus strand of JAFJYJ010000019.1, from coordinate 9,811,795 downwards.
ATAAAGCTAGGCTTGTAAGAATAAAAAAATTGGTCAAAGTTATAAACTTATAGTAGGAACAAAGTGGTTCACATTATAGGTTCTTCTTTATGCCAGCAATTCAGCAAATATGCATATTGTAGATTCGGCTCATCCGCGCTGTGAAGTATACTTACAGCAAATATATCTGGCAAAAAAAAAAACTTACAGCAAATATAATGTCTTGCATAAAAAAAAATTGGGTTAAGGTGAAAATTTGCCCCATAAATATTAAAATGGAGTAATCTTGTCATTTTCCATTAAAAAGTTAACGATCAATATCAATTTTTTAATGGTCAATGTTAAGTTTTTAATGATATAGGACAATATTGCTATATTTTAAAACTTTTAGGATAACATTGAATTTTAAAAAACTTTCAGAGTAATCTTGTTTATCAAGGAAAACTTTCAAGACAAATTTACACATTCCCTGAAAATATAATGGCCTTGAATTTTACAAAGATTATTGATTGAAGAGAAAATAATTTCTCATGAATTGAATCTTTTTCAAGCTTTTGTTTGATGAGGAATATATATAAATATATCCGAAAATTTAAGTGCAGGGAGGGAAACAGCTAAATTTAAAGTAGTAAAAAGAAAAGTAACGACTAAAATGGAAAAATAATAATCAGAACAAAAAATTCCTATCTAGCAATCGTACAATTAGGCATTAGCTAAGGACTCGGGCTTATTTGGTACAAGGGGATGGGAGGAAGGAAACTGATGAGAGGGACAATTTTTTTAGGTTAATTTTAAAAAAATTAGGAAATAGGATTACAATTTTTTAATTTTTTTTATTATATATTATTCTTATTAAAATTTTGTAACTCCACATCTCTAATTTTTTAAAATCTAACTCAAAATATTTTCCTCCTCCTCTAAATTTTCCCAGTACCAGAAGGACTATGGTTTAATTTTCTCAGACATTGTATGGGTTGTTGGATCAAAATTTTGACTGACAAAAATAAAAGCTCAGCCTTCTGTGTGTTCACTATCCTCATAAACAAGATAAATATGATGCTTTTGATTTAATTAATTACTCACATATCTTGTAAAAGTTATCTTAGAAAAATCAAAAGTCAGTGCAATGGTGGCCCAAAATAATGGTTCGGTACGGCCCTACTTTCCTCCGGTCTGTGGCCGCGGGCTTTAGGCTTGGTTAGGCTTAGGGCCTCTCATAATGGGCCGAAAGCCTTTCTTTAATAATCCCCAGCAGTGAAATGGAGTTGTATCTCCCACGTCGACAAACCGAAACAATTTTTTTTTTTTTTTTAAAAAAAAAAAGTTATGAAAACATTTTTAAAAAGTTAAAACAAATATGCACTAAAAAACAAAATCTTAAAGGACTTGCATTTGGAATGAGGGAAATAATTTCAAGCTTCGACCAAATATGATTCCTTTTGTGAGCAGAGCACTCCATCCTGCTCGATCTCCTTAATTAATGGTATGAGAGTTGGTGGGAGCATGTTTAAGGAGAAAGAGTACACGAGTGCTGTTTATTTCCCCTCACGATAAAAACAAACAAGTACCATGTTTATTTCTAGCTAATTGATCATAAAAAGTATGCAAGTTTTCTAAAAAGTTACTTTTTAATATTTAAGCTAAAAATAATTTATAAAAATAATTATAAATTTGAAAGCTAATTTAATTAATTAATTAACTCATAAATTTTATTGGGCCAAAACCTAACCCATGCATTTAGCATCGAAAGAGTTATTATACTGTCATTTAGCATAGATTTCACGTAATGTTATGAAATGAAAATGGGAGAGTAATAATAACGTATATGAAGTATAAACTAGTTGGGGCATTGGAGAAAGATGGAGGAGGATGTGGGTTACGCTCTGGTTGCTTTTCTCTGTTTCAGCGTTCAACACACAGACCAAAAGGCACATTGTTGTCTTATCCAAGCAACATCGTGGTAGGGCTAGTAGGGGACATTTTTCTTGTTTCTTTCTTCCCTTCTTTTGAAAATGTAATCTCAAATACTATACCATTTGCCGTGTCTTTACCTCGAATCAATCATCCTCTCCTTCCCTTTCTTTAAGCCATGAATGAACCTAGAAACTAAATCCAAATACACGTGGGAGTGAGGTGTTGAAAGGAGAACAAATGAAGAATATTTATATACAGCAGTATGTCAGTGTGTCTCTTCTCTGTTGGTCTCCTATCTGATTTTCCTACCAAATGGAGTTGATTGCATGTCCCCTAAAGCTCCAATATTGTCGATTTATTCCAGGTTGGAGATTATATCATTTCCTTCTCTCTTAATCTTTTGCTTTATACTTTTTAACCCGTTCTGTTAAAGATATTAATCGCTCAAGTAGAGAGACGAATAGGGAAAAAGATGATGACAAGCTAGCTTTAAGATCATTCTTTTCCTTTAGACTATTCCAAAGTCTCTCTGGCCCAATTTGGTTTAATGAAAGCAAGTTTGTAATAGTAGTAAGTTGCTAATACCTAGGAATGAGCCCGTGCAATCAACTAAGGTTTCCCATGCTCAACACACGTGGATTATATTCATTGAACGTTGATATAGAAATTACCGGGCCCGTGCATTAATTCCCTTTTGTCCACCTGAACTTGTCCAGTTGTCCCCGAACATTGACTGGAGTCTCCATTCATTCCCTTGAGGTCTACTCTCTGTAGTTTTGTCGCCATTGCAACTGTATTAGTGTCAACAGTATTGTCCCCTGTTCCCACTAAATAAAAAGGTTGGGACGCTTCGAATCCAAGTTCTAATGAAACAAAATTATGCTAAATAAGTTGGCAATTACTCAGCTGACAAGTGTGTAGTTGTCGGCTACAATGACAACATTGGAGCGTCAGCCAAATTCATGGACAAAAGAAAAAGAGGCCTAGATCCAGAGTTGTTGCGGTGTTTATTTAAGAGTCCAATTAAAGGCGGCGGATTTGTGAGTAATCCGTCTAGTTCCCACAACACAATGGGCAAAACCTCTAGTTCCTCCTCCTCGTCGTTTAGCAGTAACAGCAACGGCCACGCCGCTTTCTCAACCGCATCTTCTCTCGAACACCATCCCACAGATCTTAGGCTTGGACTCAGTATTTCACCCACCCCAAATCTTCACTCTTGTATTTCAAGGTACGTATATTCAACAATCAACAACAGCAATTGAACAACATATAATCCAACAATGAACCTCTACCACGTCTTATTGATGATGATCACACTTTTTTTTTCTTTTTTGGTTGAAGGGGGGAACTTTCAGATAAGAGGACGCTGGGAAGCAGGGGTTGCCTCTTTGTAAAGGTGTACATGGAAGGGATTCCCATAGGCAGAAAACTGGATTTATTAGCTCAAGATGGCTACCACGAGTTAATAAAGACGCTCGAGCACATGTTTGACACTACCATTACCTGTACGTTAAGTCTCTAGTGCCAGTAGTGCCCTCTCATATTGATCAATATGATATTGTACGTATCTGACGAGTTAGTGTTGTGAACAGTGGGCTCTGAGATGGAGGAAGTACTTCATCAACCAGAGAGATGGCATGTGCTGACGTATGAAGATGAGGAAGGGGACTTGATCATGGTTGGAGATATCCCTTGGGAGTAAGTTATCTGTGACTTGGGTTGACTAAGTAGACAATCATTTTGACCTGTGGCCGCTAACGACTAATGAGCATTATATGATCCTGTTTCTGAGTATAGGATGTTCTTATCCACAGTCAGGAGATTGAGGATCACCAGGGTAGACGCAATCGGGTGTTAGATGCGTGTATTATATATAATAATCAACCGCTCAGCCGAAGCGCTTTTTCTCCTGCTCTTCTGCTGGAATCTCCATTTCTATTTTCATCCTATGATTGTGAATACGTATTAGAGTTAGAAGTCGCTGATCGCGTCATATTACTGTTCAACTTGTGCGGTGGGGACATTTTGAACGTTGGGTTGGTACGAAGCTGGCCCCAAAGCCCAAACCTGAGCCCATCTGATGTTTCATGCCGCTTTTTTTTTTTTTTTTTTTTTTTTTTGTAAATGATAATGTATAAATCATCTAATTAATATAATTCAATATATCAATATAAAATTTTAAAGTATAGACAACATAGTGTTTATAAGTTATAAATAAGATGAAGACTTATTACTTTTACACAGGGTTACTATAGGGTTATAAAGGCCAGTATATCAGATCATAGTTATCAAACTGAAGCTAACATAAGGTCAGACCAGTAAGGAAGTAAACTTGAATGATAATATGTTTTGAAATAATTTTAGAATTTGATAATTTTCAATGATCAAATGATAATTTTCAATGATCAAATGATAATTTTTTTGAATATATATATATTTTTTTACATTATGAAATAGACATCTCAAGCTTTCTATGGAATTTAATTTGTAATTTTTAAAAATATGTAGAATTATATATGAATTTTTAAAATAAAAATAAACCGACCGGACCAAACTGGTTATGTGACTGGTTCAATGATTTTGTGGTCAAATTGACCAGTCCGGTTCGTTTTTATAAACCATGATTATATTTTACAACAACAAAGTCTTATTCAAGGTTATCAAACCCAGACTGACCTCTGAACTAGCCGAGAAAGTGGTCAAGGGGTCAGCTTAGGGCTAGACCAGGGGGAATAAAAAAAATTAGAAATAATTTAAATTTGCATCATAGTATCATACCATCCAAAATCAAATCATTACCTTGAATCACTAACAAAATAATATATACTTTCCCAACATTCTTTACAGTTTCTTTGATATATTGACATTTAATATCAATCGACCATCCAACGACACTATAATCAATAATTATAAATATTCTTCCTAACAAATTATCAAAATTAAATAGATAGATAATAACAAAATATTCCTACCTACAAGGGTCTTAAATGCCATGGAAAGTTTTTACTATGAAGCACTGGTAAGATGAAAGTTTTTTTTGGACAAAAAATGCCACGGAAGTTCACAAAACGTAGCAATTTTTCCCTTTCGTTAATTTTGACCATTAAGTTTAACTGATTGTACACGTGGCATGTCACCTCATCTCCTATTTTCACTAAGGAGTAATTTTGCCCCAGAAGTTTACAAAACACAGCAATTTTTCCCTTCTGTCCCCCAATATTAAATTTGACTATTAAATCAATCAAAGACCACACATGTCATGCTTTGAAAAGTTCGAACTTGGAGTCAGAGAAAGATATCCTTGAGATGTTGAGCTTAAGGCGGCCAGAATTTGTGAAGCCGAACTGGTCAAAGGGACTGAAGTTCGGCTTCACAAATTCTGGTTGCCTTAAGCTCAACATCTCAAGGATCTCCTTCTCTGACTCTAAGTTTAACCTTTTCAAAGCATGACATGTGTGGTCTTTGACTGATTTGATAGTCAAATTTAATATTGGGGAACAGAAGGGAAAAATTGCTCCTCAGTGAAAACTTCCGGGGCAAAATTGCTCCTTAATGAAAATAGGGTGATGAGGTGGCACACCACGTGTGATGACATAGCATGCCACGTGTGCACTCAGTTAAACTTAACGGTCAAAATTAATGGAGAGGCAAAATTGCTACGTTTTGTGAACTTCTGTAGCATTTTTGGTCCCAAAAAAAATTCTGTCTTACCAGTGCTCTATAGTGAAAACTTCCATGGCATTTAAAACCCTTATCCCATCCATTAATCATTAAACTAATAGAGATTAACACAAAAATTATCATTAACTTTGATTAATATTATCATCCACCCCATAAATATTATTATTTTATTTATTTATTTATTATTATTATTTTTTAAAAAAACAAATGGGCCAACCCAACAATTCGGGCTGGTTGAATGGGTTGCCCGAGTTGAGACCAGGTCAGCCTGGGTTGCACAGAAATCTAGGTCAAGGACCTTAATGGCTTAGTTGCCGATTGCTGGGTTGACTCGGCCGGTTCAGCCGTGTTTAATAACCTTGGTTTTATCCCATCATATGGGGTCAACTATATAGATCATATGACGCCACTGTGTTTTAATAACAACTCGATCCGTAACAAAATTGTTGATCATGAGGTCTTGCTTAATAATTTTGTTGAATCTTCTCTTTGGTTTTCTCCCACCTTTTAGAGGACTCCAAATACACATGTATATTTGGACAAAGCAATCAATATAAAATACAATTAATGATAAATTATGTTATTTCGAAAATTGGATAACTTATTTTTCAAACTCTTTGAAAACATGATACTTTTATCCGTTTGAAATAGTTATTGGAGTCTTTAAAATTAGCTTTTCAATCTTGATTTAAGGTATACAAGGTAGTATGTGAGAGAAGTTTTATCTCGATTTACGTGTATAAACTCTGTTGTGACCCCTAAAAGTAATCCCAAATATACAACTCAAGTTAAAGAAAAACAAGGAAAGGGAAAGGGGAGCAGGAGCACAGGAACCAGTTTCCCTACTTATCTTTTGGATGAGTAGGTGGAATTCTTCTTATCTGGTTCGTCCAGATGGGATTTGGACGATCCAAATTTATTTTTTTAACTACCAACTTTTAAATGAAAAAAATCATTTTTAAAAAATGTTAGTTGAAAGATTATCTTTATTTTAAATTCTCTATCTTTTAAAATAATTTTTGTTTGAAAATTAAACGGTAAAAGAATTAAATCTAGACGGTTTAAATGGAAAGAGCTGAGCACCCATTTAGATGAGTAGAGAAACTGATTCCCAAGTGTGTATGGCGTGAAAGGGGTTGAATGATTATTTTTGGGTCAAGCATGGAAGTTTCGCTTGATCCAATAGCGGTTCACGTCCAAAAGGAGGTCAACAGGAAGATGAAAGTTGCATTGATGAAGTGACCTAATTGACAATGCCTAAAGGCCCAATCACAACCATCCCCTCAATGACCGCCACACACACACACATACTACCTGCATTTATACTCAATTTTGTCATTTTTTTTTTTAAAAAATCATCTTTAATTATTAAAATACAGAGTCTGAACTCTGAAGTAATTGAAATGTGGAAGAAGCACTCCTCCGAGACAAAATTCTTAATAAAAGAAAGAAACTTTTGTTCCCACGGTTCATTGCATGGACCAGAATGGATTAAAGTAAAGTGACTCCCAATTTTGATTCTTTGGGACTCTTCCCCTCCAAACGACCTAATGCAAAGCAGGGAGAAAAAGGTTACGAAGTATAAGATCTGTGTGTAGAAAAAGCCATATATGTCAGTTATTGCGGTGATCTTTCGGCTTTTTTGTTTCCTTTTCTCCGGCTATGGCTCGGTTTCCAAAATAAAGAAGTAAAAAGCTAATCGAACCACTTTAAGGACCAAACCCTAAATTCTAGCTCAATGTGTTTTCCTTTGCCTGCTCATATTCTATAGCCTTTATATATTGGCCGACCTCTTACAGTTAACTTCACATGTTGTAGCTTGGTGTCCATATTAATAGCCACAATTAGCTGGTTAATTAATGACGTCTTCTTGTGTCATTATGGCCATTAGTCCTTATCAAGCGCGGCTCCGAGTACACATGTCGAGAAGAACCATAAAATTAAACGTGCTGTGCTCATTTTCTCTGCTAATCAAAAGAACACCTAGCTAGCTAGCTGAATAATTCGTCAAACTATGGGCAGGAAGAAAGAGAGTGGCATGCCGTGGTATACGACACTAGTGGCTTCGTTTGTGCACGTCACGATGACTTAAGACCCAAGAATGGTGGCCACGACTAATTAAACGTATAATATAGTGATTAATTAGGCTCAAGACTTTGAATGTGTCACTTAGAGAGAGGGGGTGTGGTGGGTGAGCGTTTACTTAATTTATTGTCATTCAATATCACTCGCTTTTCTGGAAGCAATTGCGTCCCGAAAAGCAACAAGACAAAGTTGCGTTCAAAACCGAAGAAGAGACTCTTGAAAATGAACACTATCCTCTCAGCTTTTTTCCATGCAGATGAGGTCGCCCTCTTTTCCAAATTCTCGAAACATTATTTTCTGGTCCACTTGTATGGCTGAAAAGTCATCGCCTTATTGGCTATGCCAAGTAATACAAAAAGAATTATTACAAATAATACCCATGACAAAACAATTTCATCAAGTTTTTGTATTAAAAAGACATGTGAAAAGCACACCTTTGTCGGTTTCAATAATCCTGAGGGATCTACTGAACGAGGAAATCGGATCGTAACTGTGCGAACCCCTCTTGCACTGTATATCCATGAATCTCGATTTGCTTTGATTTTCATGTTGCCCTAATTAACTATTTTTTTAGTGTCGTTCTCGAGATTCGACAAGAAAGATGAACAAGCCAGTAAATTGACCCAGCTGTGAGAGATGAATGATACATAACTATATACTAGGACAACTTGATATTTGGTGAGCGCAGGCATCAATATTAATTATAATCAAGTGGCGACACCTAAGACATATTGGACATTGTGAGTGTGCGTAAATAATCATGTATATATCATATATGTGGAGTGAGAGATGAAACAAAAATGGAAGCTAGGTACGTAGAAGACAAGTGCGCGAGGATGGAGTCGAAAGGCTAATAATTGGGGCGGGGAGAGGAGGATAGAGAGCTATGAGATAGGGTAGAGGCGAAGGGAAATAGAGTGGGGATGCCCGTGAACGTTGGGTTTGGACTTTGGATTGAACGTGCGGGCATATCCCTAGGCTGGGCTCTCTCGCCGTCACCCCTATTATTCATTTTCAGCGCCGCAACCGCCACAATCTTTTAACCTTCTTAATTTTCCCCCCACATTGATTGGGGCCGTTAAAATAAACGGAGGACAGAGGACATCCCGTTGGAAGGTGGGGTTAGTACATATTGAGGAGGCTACGTACATGTAGTTGTTAATTACAATATATGTACTGTGGATCAACAATTTCGATCATGGTAATGAATTGATCAAGTGGCCGGTATCTGAAAAACTGATTGTAGGAAGGAGAAGGGCGCGCGGTGGCATTAATGGTTAAACACGACTTGATCAAGAGTTGAACCTGAAAACCTCTAGTCTATAAAGGAAGTGCCATCGTTGTCAAAGTCATGCACAAAAACAAGAATACCAGCGAAACTTCAACAACTCGGCATTGACTTGCAGCTGTAAATAATGGACCCTCGCCCTTCCCTGTTTCTTTTTTTTATACACCTCCGATTTCTTATTACAAAATATCACCTCAATAAATCTAATTCTAGCCCCGTACGTAGCATATCATTCATCCGTTCTTTTTTTATGGGAGTTTGGGTAATGTAATTTTGTTTATTATTATATTAAACATTTCCTTTAAAATGGAGCTTTCACTTTTTTCCCCGCCCCCTGTATCTTCATTAGCGGTTATCAGAAAATTATTCTCTCATACATCTCCAGACAACTTTCTTAAGAATGTTATTAATTACAAAAAAAAAAAAATCTGTCTACTACATATATATTTAAAGTTTCTAACCAAAATAATATATTTTTCTTAATATTAAAAAAGTAGATATTGATTCCTTATAATAAGGGGGGACTCTGTGTGTGTATTATAGACACTAGAACACAGACGCGCGCGCACGTATCTGAACAACATCCACCTCATTTTCCGTGCCTTGACCGATTAATCAAACAAAGATTATATGTAACGACACAGGCATTACACAGTAATCTACTAAGTCCTTTAAACATGATGTTTTGGGTTCGAACCAAGACATATATGTGTATAAAAAAAAACTTTGTTGGGAGAGGTAAAATCTACTTTAGTGACCTATACGCTTCTAAATGATTAATTTCTAGCTATTGGCTGATGAGTAGCACTTGGATTCTACCAAAATAAAAAATAAAAAAAAATACGCATGTAGTGTATAAATAACAACAAACCTACGGATTGCGCGACATGATAAGCTCAGTGATCTGCTGTCCTTTAATTTATGTAAACTCTGATTTGCAATGGACCCTGGAAGAAGGGAAGATCTAGAAGCCTATTTTTTGGAATAAAATAGTATCCCAAGACGGATGATCCATACAAGAAACCCTATAAAATACAAAGGGGGATTAATTAAATTGCAATATATTTAATATATTCATTAGGATGGATAGCTTGGTAAAGCGGGAACTTTCCTCCTTCGGAGACATAAGAAAGTCGAAAAATTGCAAATATAGCGAAAGCTGCGATCACAAATATTTCAAAAGCGTGAATGGAAAACAAAAGGATCTTTGCTGGGTGATAACAAGGAAGCCTAATTAAAACCATTCTTCGGAACCGTTGCACGTAAATGTGATCTAATGGATATTTCTGATATAATTAATTTACACTATATATTTAAGGGTTAAATACCAATTTTTTAATGGGAAGTATTGATAAAAAAGACTCAAAGACTTGTAGGAAGTTTTTTGGTATCATTTTTCCCTGGAAGTTTAAAAACTTGTAATCTTTCCGATCGGTTGATCTTGACCGTTAGATCATTACTCTCTTTGTAAACTTCCAGGGCAAATTTGCTCCTAAAAAAAACTTTTGGGGCAAATTTACTCTTTTTTGTAAACTTCTGGGTAAAAATGATATCAAAAAAACTTCCGGGTGCTTAGTGTCTTCTTACCAATACTTCTGTGGCAAAAATGATATTTAACCCTATATTTAACGCAGAAGAAAGATCGGTTTCTGGATGACGCGATCGTAGAGTAAGTGGCGCCTGAGTTATAATGTAATTAATTAAAGGGTTACTTATGATGATCCCAAAACCTGAAAGATCGATTGTTCACGTTTCCTGATCGGGCCAGGTTATATATTTATTATTTGAACTTGGCGTGGCCAACTAGGTTATAAAGTTTGGTCAGATTCACTAGTTATACAAAACGGCATTAATTATTCTGTTGCTGTCAGCTGAGCTGATACAATCCTCATCAGTCTAAATTTACATACACAAACAAAGAAAATTTCCAAATTTCCAAATACATTTGCTGTATAGAGTATTTATATATTTCTAGAGGTTCGTTTATGTGGCGTGCGCACAATGATGTTGATTTATCCATGTGGATTAAATTAATAAAAATTAAGTACTCTCTCGCGATATTTCTAACATAGTACATCATCAAATTGACCTTGATTAATAAAAGTTCTTCATCAGGGACGTCTCAGCTGAGAAAAATGTTACTTTCAAAATATGAAACAAGCAATCGCGCGAGGTATTTTGATAGCCAAACATGGTCCCTATATATTAATTATTTACCCTTGGTGCAACTTACGTGGTCACTGGTCAGGACTTCAGAATTTGAATGAGGAAGCAGAAAGGTAACTTCATAAGAAATGGTCAGAAAATGCTATTAATGGCGTGCAAGAAAAAAAAAGTAGTTATAAGTCGAAATTATAAGGTGTGGAATTGGAAGAACCGGCATCATTTCGATGGGCCATACTTAAACAGTCTAATTCAAGTATGTGTGTTAATTAATCACAGTGATCAAGGTCAATCTTTCTTGTCAAACGGACTTTTTAAGACCTGTTTGGGATGATGAAAAACTTTTAGAAGAACGATAATATGAATGAGAGATAAATAAAGTTCAAAAAACAAAAATACGACCCGGCCCCTGAAAATAAAAATATTAAAAAAACATACATAAGCATGCAAAACGACATCTTTAATTTGTCAGCGAGGATATATATTTTCTAAAATTTCACCTCAGCTCATTCCATAGTCTACAGGAAGATGATGGAACAATTAAGTTGAGCTTTTCGTCCCTTTGGTTTATCACTGAAGTTTTAATAACACATATATAAATAAAGAAATATAAAAAAATTAAGATAAAGAAATAACTATGAAAATTAAACAGTAATTAGTCTAACATCTCGATTTTAAAATGGCATGTAATTACATATAAACATTCTTACCAAATTAAACGTGACAGTAAAAAAGAAACAAAATCCTTGATAGAATGAACTAAAATTTGCAGGTTATGTGGATAGACTTCTGTAGAAAGAATAAAATTTAAATATTCATAGTTTATAATTATAGAGATAATAAATGATAACCTCTTAAAATTCATCATTCGTACCGTGCAAAATTACAGAGTCCGTCGTCTCCATGAAAATAAGTCAAAGATATCTCAAAATTGATCGAAGATATATGATTTTGTAGAGCAAAGAATATAATATCATTCCAAAAGCATCAATAACAATTTATTCTATGAACGTAGATTAAAACACTTGGTTATTATTAATATGGATGTCAATCAAGATTTCACATGTGGTTAGAAAACGAACGGAGACTGAACGAAAACGAACGATCGGTAACTATCTTATGATGATGAAACTAGGTAAAATATGGGAATGAGTGTGAGTAGCTAGAGGCACAAACAATTGATGAGAATATATACAGGAAATTAATCCAGTGTGAAGGAGAAGCACAAGACGATGAAGAATTTATATTTTAATTTATTGAGAACTTCAAAGGAATGTATTGGTATATATAACCCTATGCAGAGATCAGAGAAAACGGTATACTGTCTATACGGGGCGGTGATGTAAATTCGAGAAGGCAGTTTTGCAATCAGAATTACGACGGAGGCGTGGCGGAGGCGGATAATGGCTATGACGACGTTGATGAGGATGGGTTTAAAGTCAGTGAGATTAGGTTTAGCAATTGAAGTGGGTCCCACCTCTACTCTAACCACCGTCACATAGAGCCGCGGGTTGACCTCAAGCGACCTCCTCCACGTGGGTTCACTGCCCCCATCCCCACCCCTCCCTAAAGCCGATATTTTAACGGCCACCCACCAGGAAAAAAAAAAAGCTTCTAGTCCTTTTCCCGCGAAACCCTTCCCTCTTCTCTTTCTTTACATTAACTCTTCTTTTCCCACTTTTTCTTTAATTTTGGACCCCCGCCCCTCACGACCTTTAAACCTTTCTGTTTTAATCAAATCGATCGCCACTTGTTTCCTCCTTTGTTACTCTTCATCTCACTCCTCTCTCAACTATTATGGATCACAGCCCTCATCGTCCCTCTCGTGAATTGACCTTCTTCAGCTCCGGCGACTTTCTCCCCGTAATTCAGATCCAACAGCAGCCCGCCACCATCCTCCCCTCAAGGAAATGGACTTCTTCTCCCGCTCAGTTGACAAAAACTGTGATTCTAGCCCGCCCCATCATCAGGATCCAGATCATGACGACGACCGCCAAGACGGAAATGGATCGGTTCCTCCCACTGATCGGCCTGTAAACGTAAGGTTTCAATTAACAGTCCGGTTCAGTCTTCAGTTCAGTTCGGTCGAATTAACTAATTTTTGTTTTCATGCATTTGGACAGACCGGCCTAAATCTAACGCGTGTAGGTCCTGGAACGTCAGTAGAGGCTGATGAAAATCCTAACAGCGAGGTATGTATCATCATCCCGTCAATTTTTTAATTTTTCTAGTTGAAACCGGTAATCAAGTGGCTTTTCTCGTTTCCTATTTTCAGCTGATGAGCACAATCCGAGGTGAATTAAGGAGACTGCATGCAGAGAACAGGAAGTTGAGAACTATGCTCGACCAGATCACCAAAAGCTATAGCCAACTACAAGCTCACCAGTTCATCGCTCTGCAAAAACAAAACCCTATGAAGGTGAATTTTTATCCGAATTAAAGTAATCCTTAAGCTATTGCATATATATACCATGGATCTTCGTCCTTTTTTCCTAATTATAACCAGGATAATCGGGCATTTCCAGAGGTAAATCTTCTGCAGCGAATATCATTTGTTTTGATTAATCGATACAAAAAGCGCTAACGTCAACGTGCTTCACCTGTATTTCAAATTTTCCTCACTCTTGATTACTAAAACAATTGCAAATTTCAAGAAATTTATACTATTATTGTTATCTACAAAAATAAAATACTTGCGTTGAACCAAGAGACCGATCGAGGTGATCACCAAATTGACCTGTATATATATGTGTTTGGATATGACACGGAGAGTTGTTGGATGAGAAAGAAAGTCACATATACGTACGCAGTAAAAGTGGCGATAGTTACTAGTTAGTGTATATATAGCTACACTACAGTCAGTGCATGGCAATGACGAGCTATTAGCTATAAATGTGTCTAAATTTACGGTTCACGAGGTCCAAGTAATGATCAAACGCAGTGGTTATGGATTCGAAACAGGTTGAAGCTAATGGAATAGGGTCGGGTAAACAGTCGAAGGACCCACAGCCATCTACCAATGATGCATCGATCTCCAATGATAAGACTCAATCAGTTTCGGCGCCCTCAAACAATGCGGAGGTAATGTCAAACCTGCGCGAACATCATTTGACTACGCTTCTTGGGAAGCGAGCTTGTCCTGAAGATGGTTTTGACCGCTCCTCTCAGAGTTGGGAGTCATGCATGAGCACCAGGTTACAAGAATCCAAGAGATCAGACGAACAAGTTTCGGATCAGGCCCCCTTCAGGAAAGCCAGGGTTTCCGTACGCGCAAGATCAGAAGCTCCTCTGGTACCTAATTCTACATACATCGCTCTTAATTTGATCTCTGTGCATAAATAGATAGCCAATATGTGGAAATAACTGAAGTCTACTGTTTTAGATAAGCGATGGATGTCAATGGAGAAAATATGGTCAGAAAATGGCAAAGGGCAATCCTTGCCCTCGTGCTTATTATCGTTGCACTATGGCCGTAGGATGCCCAGTTCGCAAGCAGGTACGTTTCATTAATATTCCAGCTTATTTTATTTCATCACCCTGTGGGGAACAAATTATATACCACTTGATACTGTGTTTCAACAGGTGCAAAGGTGTGCGGAGGACAAGACAGTGCTGATAACTACCTACGAAGGAAATCACAACCACCCTCTCCCTCCGGCGGCCACCGCCATGGCTAATACAACATCGGCGGCGGCCGCAATGCTCCTTTCCGGTTCAACATCAAGTACGAGCAAGGAAGGCTTGACACATTGCGCGGGATACATGGGTTCGATGGCCTACCCGTACGCATCATTGGCCACATTATCAGCGTCTGCCCCATTTCCAACTATCACCTTGGACTTGACCCAAGTCCCAAACGGCATGCAGCTGCAACGAGCACATCCCTCATCATCAATGCCAATAATGTTTCATGGGATCCCTCAGGGACAGCTAACAGGACATCCCATGATGTTCCCACAGAACTTCCTTCAACAAAGGCTGCCTTCCAATTCGTCGGCTATGGTTGAGACGGTGAGTGCAGCCATTGCTTCTGATCCCAATTTGACTGCAGCATTGGCTGCTGCAATCTCATCCATCATAGGGGCATCGGGCGGTGGCGGCGGAGCAGCAGGTAATAATACGGTTGCGGCACCTACCGGAGCTGCTATAAATATTCCAAATAATGCCTTTAACCCCAATCTTCCTGTGCTCCCTCTCTCCCCGCAACTTCCTCGTTCTCGCACTACACTCTCCACCAACTAGTTTCTCAAATTTGGTCCACACCACTGGTTTTTGCATGTACAGAAACCATAGACAAGAGAAGACCATATATTTATTATCACTGTTATTGTTTTAATTTTTTCTTCCGTTTTTAAGTAATTAAGAACTTACAATTTACAGGATGAGCCTTCGCCTGTGGCCCTTTATAATGCATCCAGCTTGATCCTCGATTCCCAGCTAGCTCTTCTCACGCAGCTAGTGTAAGCTTTTCAGTAGTGTACGGTGGCCCATTTGATATATATATGTCTAAAAATAATTAAAAAACATTTAGCATATATTTAGTTTCAGTAGTCCTCTAATTCTTTTGAGTCTTCTAACTTGAAAGTCCCAAGCTCCTTAAAGTGAATTTACAATGCATGCGAACATTATAACTGATAAACTTTGGAACATCGTCTCCAGGGAAGTCAGATGGAAACTGAATCATATTACTACCTCCTAATTATAAGACCTAGTTGACTTTTTTTGAAGAGATTAAGGAAACTAAATAAGTTACGTAATCATTTCATATGTTATGTATCTTTAGATTATAAATTAGTTTATTAGTCAAACTAATTAGTTTGAAGAAAAAAATAAAAATAAAAATACTCTAAAGTAATTTAATTAGCTTCCTTAATTTCTCCAAAAAAATCAACTAGATCTTATAATTAAGACCGGAGGGAGTAATTGTTAAGAAGAAAATGTCTGATCCAATACCTCGGTTCCCAAGTTCATGTTCAACATTCACGGAGGTCAATGCTATTGTTATTTAAAAAAAAAAAGTCACGTAAATCTATTTTAATTTAATGTTAAATCTATTATTGAATTATAGACAATAATAAATTAGTTTGCGTTACATATAGTGATCTATAGCAATATAGCATAAATGGTAATAACATAGAAAACGTTAATCCTCTGCCGTAATTCATTTATGCAGTAATACAAAATGACATAAAAAGAACGAACTAGATCGATTGTTTGTGTGAATTTCGCACCCTATAATTACACTACGCTCCTCTGGGTTTTTTTTTTCCCCCTATATCTCTCTTATTGCTCACGTTGCACAGAATATATGCATCTGTCAATAAATATACTTAATAATTCTGGCTTTTTTATTTGAGAACACAATAATTTTTTTTTTTTCATGTTTGCCTCACCCAATGCAACATATAGTTGAGCGCCCGCAATTAGCTAGTTCAATCAAATCTTATTGCTTGATGATTTAAAATGCTATTTCATGTTTCCAATTTCCACCCTTAATTAGTATCATTGTCGGTTTCGCATTATACATGTACGATATGAGTATTAGAAAGAACCACTTTTCAACTTAAAATCTCAAGCCTTAAGTGATCATTCCACTCTCTCCCTCTCTCTCACACACACACACGTTATTACTTATTATGCCCAACTTTATTCCAACGTTCAAATATGAAATTGATAGCACAATATACAATGTAGCTGCTGGATTTAAAAGAAAATTTCCTCGTCTCTACCTCCAACCAAGTTTCCTGTCAAAATGAACGGAAGAATATAATCCCGTTGGCAATGAATCATTCTTCAAAATATTAGAGAGGTCAAGCTTAATTAAACGGGCACATATGTTTGGAATTAAACCAAGGCCTTTGGAGTTTCTCTCTAAAAAAATTCAAAGGATAAACCAAATCTAACCTTTGAAAAATGGGTCACATCACCAGCTGCCGCTCTCGGGAATTCAGGACTCATTTGGTGTAAAATGAGAATGGGAAAGGATTTTGAAAGTTGCCGGAATGATAACATATTCCTTGTACAAGGTTGTTTAAAAAATATGGCGGTTTGGTTGGTCCGGTTTGACCAGGTCCAACCTGACCTAGTCCGAAGTAAAAAAAAATTGGCCCAAGACTATTTGACCGGACTGGACTAGACTAGATTGCTCAAGTTGTATTGGACTTCGGTCTAGGAGCTTAGACTCTTTGGATTGGTCCGGTCTAACCCGATTTTTTTTTTTTTTTAAATCACTACTACACTCTACACTTAGCCATTTTGTAAATAGGTCTAACCCGATTTTTTGTTTTTTTTGGAATCTGGACATCCTAACGTGCTTTTTAACTTATAGAAATCACTTTTTATTCAGTCACTTTTTATTACTTTTCGGAAGTCAGGTGAAACCAGGGCTAAAATATTTCCTCCTAAGAAGGAAAAAAAAACAAGAAAATTGGAAAACAAAAAAGCCTGGATTACTTGGACTAGTCTAGGTAGTCTGTCGGTCTGGTCTAGTCTAGCCTGACCTCGGGCTGGTACCAGACCTCGGGCTGACTTGTCTAGCCCACGTTCTTATCGGGCTAGACCTCAGGTTGACCTCCAACCTGATCTGACTCGATCCTTGGACACCCCTACCTTCTACCTTGTATGTACAAATACAAATATATACGAGGAACTAATACTTTGCTTATGGATTTAAAGGATGTAAATTTGAGTATATTTAATATTCAAATAATTGACCTGTGTGGGAAAAATTCGATCAGTAATAAAAATTGATGGCTAATTAGCTTTTTGGATTCTATCTTGTCAACCATTTGCTTTTGGCTTACTAACTAGACAGCAGTCTCAGATTAAATAAAATGAAACATTAAAAAAGTTGCATTATTTGTAATTTGTAAACAATATAAATATATAATTCAAATAAATTGTCTTGGTGGGTCCCTTGGAAAATTTAAAACACCGATTATTGGGGCCTTCTGAAGAAGAGGGAAAACTCGACATATTTTTTTAGAATCTGAAGTAGATTATCAATCAGAAGAAGAAGAATACTCTCCAGGAGTGATCAATCTTATACAACGAGTTTCTCCCCAAACTCCATCATTGGATGTCTTGGATCCTTAAATCTCAATCTTGAAGTCAATCTGAAAACTCTATTCAAACATTCAAGTTCAGGTTCTACCAGAGAAATATTCAAAGCCCATTACTGCAATAGCTTTCTTTGACACAGGTTCATCTCACACGGTGATGAAACCGCATATCCTCCCTCCAGAAGAATGGGTGCCTCACAATTAGTACTTCTTTACTGCTGATGGAAAGATATTCAAGATTGATTTGATTACTAGAAGGAAGATCAACATTAAGTTCTTCCCAGGATGTACCTTGAAGATTAAAGTGCTAGGAAGCGAACTCCCAAGAAAAGATATCCTTCTTGGTTTTGATGTTTTTTTATCATACCAAGAACTTGACAATACTTCCCAAGGGAATCAGATGGAAATCCAATTTCAGTCCTTGGACAGAAATCTCTTCTCTCTATGAGCTGCAGAATGCTCCGCCTCAATACTCAGATGTTAAAGAACAATTGCTCCAATACTGTGCTGACAGTCATGACTAGTTTCCACATCCTTCTCCCTTATGGAAGAATAAAGATTTCTTCATTAGCCTTCCTTTCAAAAGGAATGAAGATATCAATCCAACTAAAGCTTCACATCCAGGAATGAATCCAGATGATTTGAAGCTTTCCAGAGAAGAATGTGTTGCCTTACCTAAGCAAGGACTTATTGAACCAACCAAGTCTGAATGGGCATGTCAAGCATTTTATGTTGAGAAAAGATATGAGATTAAAAGAGGAAAAAAGAGACTTGTCATTGATTATAAGCCTCTTAATCATTTCCTCCAAGATGACAAACTTCCTCTTCCTAAGCCTACAGCTTTGTTCGCCCGGTTGAAGGGCTCGGCCCATGTCTTTTCAAAGTTTGACCTTAAAGCAGATTTTTGGCAACTTGGAATCCAACCACAAGATCGGCCCAAAACAGCCTTTTGCATACCCAATCCTTAATATCAATGGACTGTAATGCCCTTTGGACTCAAAGTGGCCTCTTCACTGTTCCAGAAGGCCATGATTAAGATATTTGAGCCCATCATCAATAATGTTCTTATATATATTGATGATATTCTCCTGTTCTCAACAACTAAAGCAGATCACCAGTTACTCTTGGCCCAATTCTACCAGATCATAGCTCAACATGACATTATGCTCTCTTCCAAGAAAAGTGACATTAGAATTACAGAAGTTGATTTTCTTGGAATGCATTTTAAAGTTGGTAAATACAGCCCAGGACCACACATTGCTCAGGATTTACTCAAGTTTTCTGATGATAATCTCTCTTACAAATAAGTTCAACAATTCCTCGGAATTGTTAATTTTTTGAGAGACTTTATTCCTCAGTTGTCCCATCATACCAGCCACCTATATAAGATGTTAAAAAAGAATCCACCACCATGGTCTCAAGTATAGACAAATGTTGTGATTACCCTCAAAAGGATTGCTCAAAATCCTCCACCACTAAAGATCCCTTATCAAGGACAAAGGACCTTACAAAATGATGCTAGTGATGACTATTGGGGTGCAATACTTCTTAAAGAAGTTAATGGAGTACGACACTACTGTTGGCATGCTAGTGGACAGTTCAAAGACTCAGAAAAGCATTACCATGCTACTTACAAAGAAATCCTTGTTGTCAAGCGAGGAATTGAAAAGTTTAGCTTTCATCTGAGCCCCTACCACTTCACAGTAGAAATGGACAATACATCTTTTCCAAAGATGCTCGACCCAAAAAAGAAGCTACTACTAGATGCCCAGTTACTCCGGTGGAAAGATTGGTTTTCACGCTATAAATTCTCAAGTAAACACCTCAAAGGTCCTCAGAACATCCTTGCAGACTTCCTTTCTAGACCACAAAAAACCCTTCCTCCTCGTCCACAAATCCTCTCTTCCAATCCCTTGTATATCCTCACTCTCTCATAAAGCCATCCTCTCATCACCATGACCTATTATAGAAAAGCAGATATTCTTCCTCCCAATGCAGAACTCCACTGTTTCACTGACTTTCAGAGATATGCTAATGAGCACCTTTACTCTTGGCTCCATCTTCTGTTCAATAAAACTGATCTTATTCCAAAAGCCCAACATTTCAGTCCCATATGCCCATACACTACTATCTCATTCATTCAAGGTCCTATACCAGATGAACTCCTTTGGTATGTATGGTCAATGACCATCCTCCACACCAGTGCCATTGCTCTTGCTCTTTTACCCATCTATCATTATATCTGTGACCGCCATAATGAGGACTTAGCTCTTGTGAAGCTCCTCACTCTCTTTGCTCCTCCTCATGTTTGGAGAGGTTCCTTGTATAATATATTAACTGATAATAAGCTTTGGGATTTACCAAAACAAAAACAAAAAAGATTTTCTAGTGTGTTTTTTCTTAACAGGAAATATCATGCACATAAGACCGACGATGTTCATTTGGAGACCAGTGCACAACTTTGGCCCCAGTCACTTGATTGGGTTTAACCAGACCCAGAACAGTTCACAGAACTTGGCCTTATCCTTGCCAGTTACAATAAATATGCTTTGAAGGAATGCACCATCCTTGGTCCAGTACCCAGTGAAGACAAAGCGTATGGATATGACCAACTGTACCAGCCAGAGCCTCATTATGTGTCAACCTACTATGCTACTTCCTCACAAGCAACTGAACTCCCTCTTGACTCACAGGGAAAGATCCTCCAAGATTCTCAAGATCCATATGAAGATGATTGCGGAGATGAATTTACCCAGTTGTCCTTGTCATTCCTAGGCTCATCTCAATATCCGGCCCATTGCACTCAACCACAAGCCCAAAGCTCAGACAGTGATCCAGCCAGCCCAGATCCATACCACAGTATTTTGGACCTGCTCAGTTATCTCCAGTTCAATTATGACAGTGACAGTGACAAAAACAATCTCTCTCCGAGTCACGAGCCAATTTGCAAGGGGTGATCCCCATAGCCAGTGTCGGCAGCCAATTCCCAGTTTTAAGTCATGTGTTTTATATGTGTAATATGTGTCCTCTGCTTTTACAGGCGTGATGTGTTTCTTTACTTTTTCTTTAATGGCATCTGTACTATTGTGTACTACTGTCTGTTGTCTTTTATTTCCATCCACTACTTTTGCTAGTGTGTTTTATCTTTTGGTTTGTCTTTGTATGGCTCTACTTCTCTATATAAGCAGACCTTGTCCTCAGTTGTAAGCAGATCGAAGTTTATGAATAAAATCCCAGTGTGTTTTCATATGACTTCCTTCTAAATTCCCTCTTGCTTCTGAAAGTCAAAGTTCTAGTATGTTAGTATTATCTGTTCCTTAGATTCCAAGTATGCTCTGCACTTGCCTCTTCATGAGGAACCTGTGTAACAGAACAGAATTAAGATCACGATCCAGTATGAGAGAGTACTGAAAATCAGGATACTGAATGTGCCAATATTGTATGCCTTGATTGGGAAGATGCTTGAATCCTAAAGTGTCCTTAAGCGTGGGCAAGAGGTAAGTCCCGAGAAGCTCGGACTATCCACTGGATTGAGCATCTTCTCATCAATGTATGTGTTTTCTGGCAACTGTTCAATATAATAATTTTTAATTTATCAAGCTTTCTGGATTTCCTGTCAGTTAGATATGATAGATCAAGGTCTCAATGACTTTGTTGATGTCTGTATCTGAAATCTTCTAGCCCTTGGTTCAAAGACACAACACAGTCATTTGGATCCTGATACATCCACCCTCTAGTCATTTGGGACTCCCTTAATATTGTCAACTTAATTAAATAGCTCTTATGTTAAGTATTGGAATTCATACAATTCAAAATTAATTATACATGTATCAGTAAAAATATTATACATGTAGCAAATTTTTAGAAAATAAATTGAACGGCGCCTTTAGCAGCTTTTACATTAGACATTTATGCTCCTAATTTTTAGCCTTGATAGAGGTAAGAATATCATTTCATTTTTATTTTTATTTTTTTCTAGATAAAATATGATTTTTTTTTTCAAAAATTCTTTGAGAACATGCCAAACAAATCTTGTCATTATTATTCCGTTATTCCTCAATTCTCAGAACAGAAAGTGTCCATTTTACAAGGCTAAAAAGGTGAACGACAATCACTAATAATTGTAAGAATATCATTTCATTTTTATTTTTATTTTTTTCTAGATAAAATATGATTTTTTTTTCAAAAATTCTTTGAGAACATGCCAAACAAATCTTGTCATTATTATTCCGTTATTCCTCAATTCTCAGAACAGAAAGTGTCCATTTTACAAGGCTAAAAAGGTGAACGACAATCACTAATAATTGTCTCCCTGTTGCAGTGGGGCAACAGCATTCAGAACCAACACAATCAAAATGACGCAATATTAGTGTTTTTTTATAATAATGATTGAAACCTTCAAAAACAACTTTTCAATCATTATTTACGGTATATAAGATAAATTTTACCTCAATTTATGTGAATAAGAACTTTTAGGGGTCCGTGATCCCAAACGAGCACCTAATCTTAAGTCATATTCTGGCCCAAAAAATCTTTGAATCATGCGATAAGATAAAACATCAACATAAAATTATCACTTTAAAAATGCCCAAATAAAACAAAACAAAACAAAACTGCCGTTTTTTCCCCCACGGGTCCAGTCATAAGCGTCAAGAATGCAAATTTAAATTCTAGCTTTAAGTTGAGTGAAAACCACAACCAGGAGCCAATAACCTAGTAACTTCTTCCCCAGTATGTCCATTTCTTCGCAGGTTTTCCTGATGCAAAGCATTTGGTACCTAAGGAAAAACAACCATGAGGTTTGAGAAAAGAATTTCATCCGCAACATCACATCGAAGCTCAAGCATACAAAACCACTAGAGTTAAATAATAATTAACTTTTATGTCTAAACAAAAAATCGTGGTTCGCTAATTTATCTACTTGTAAGGCAACTGTACTAAATTGACATTCAACTCCGGATGTAGGGAGGAAATGCAAGAATGTAGAGCAAGATTATTCACTATGTAGGGAGCTGGCAGTGTTTAGAAGCTGCAAACAATGCTACCCGTCTTAAACATACGAATTACATTTTAAATCGATTGATAATAATAAACAATAGTACCTTCTGGGAGTTCTGGCTGATCAAAGGGGCTACACAGGGTCTTCGCTGCTCCCATCTCACCCTTCGTCCTTGCTTTCACGTCTACTTCCACTTCCTAAGACATTATATATCAAAATTGTTCGTAACAATTCCCGACCAAAAATAACATCTTTATAGTCACTCTACTAACACGGCAAATTTAGAACACAATATTACGAGATAGCTTTCCCTTTTTTGGATAGTAAATACATACAGCAGATGTGATGCTCATGAGAAAAATATATATAGCTTTCCCACAAAATATTACTACATATTTTTTCCAAGACACAGGGCTTATTTCATAACTTGGAGGTGATGCATGAAAATGTTGTACGCCACTTAAGGATTTGCCACACAGCTTTTTTCCAAGCAGTGTTTCATTTCATAACATCAACCATAACAGGCCTGCGACAGGCACCCAGATAAGAAATGTTATGAAACAGTTTATGCTTTCCAACAAGTGAAGAGTGATTATTTTACTTTATCTATGACTTTGTGACATCATAAAATTGATGCACCGTTGAAGATAGATTAATGAGACACTTTCCAATTTCAACGAACTACACAAGGTAGGTAGTATAAATAGACAAAGTTCAGACTCTGCAAAACAATAAATTGACTAAAAGTATGCAAATTCAAGAAATTTTAATGTCAGACCCGAAATTTCACACAATCCATACCTCCTCATCACACCAAGGAGCCAGGATCATTTTTCTTTGGCTCAATGCTTCCATAAACTCATCCCAAGTGTGTATAACCTGAACACAAGCATCACGCTTTCGTTTTGCTTCATCAAACAGGTTCTGTTGAATATTTTGAAGCAAATCTTTGACTTGCTCAACCAAACCAGCGGTAGGGATATCTATTTTTGCTGAATTATCACGTCGAACTGCACGGACCTGTGAATGATACAAAAGAGAAATACTTATCTGATGCAAATTGACTAAATAACTGAACAAGAGCGATGACTAGTGAGTGACAGCAAAAGTTAATTTCATAAGAGGAACAACTTAAGACCTTCTCATTTGCCAAGTCCTTTGGCCCAATTTCAATCCTTAGAGGAACGCCTTTCATTTCCCAATGTGAATACTTCCAACCAGGAGAATAGTTATCCCTAAAGTCTGACTCAGCACGAATTCCAGCTTCACACAAAGTATTCACAGTTGCAGAACAGGCATTAAATATACCTTGAGTATCGGCATCTTTGTATGGCACTGGAACCACAATAACTTGGACTGAGGCTACTTTAGGGGGCAGCACCAATCCCTTGTCATCCCCATGAACCATCACCATCACACCAATCTGACGGAATAAAACAAAAATATGAACTCAATCTGATAAAGAAGAATCCCGAAATACATTTATATTCTAGAAATCAAAACTTAACTGTCCGAGTACTATAAGCCCAAGAGTTCTGCCAGGCCATTGCTTTTTCTCCCTTCTCATTTTCAAAGTTTATCTCAAACATTTTAGCAAAATTTTGGCCCAGACAATGAGAGGTTGCACCTTGTATACCACGACCAGTATTTGGGATGAATGCCTACCACAAGTTACGTCATAAGTTTATAAGCTTTAAGCCATGACTCAAATGGATCAACTTCTATGCAAGCACATCAGACATTTACCTCAACACTAGTGGTGTAAAGTCCACCAGCAAACTTCTCTAGCTCACTTTTCTTACCCTTAATGACAGGAATTGCCAAATATTCTTCATATATTCGCCTATACAATTCCAGAATCTCAAGGACCTGAAACAGATTTAGTTTGGGATTGTTTTTAAACATTATATTCAGAAAGGGGAAAAAAAAAATCTAAAGAAAACAACATTTCCATGTGTTCAACTCAATTTAGTTTGTAATTTATTATCCAACAAAATAAGTCAGTTAGTTTGCAGCATACTACCTGCAGATCACACACAAAAAGTACTAAGCAAATTAGGTCAACTAGTTCATGAAGGGTTAGTACTAAAAGAACTTCAGAGAAAATTGCAGTTCCCTTGAAATGCTGAAAAAGAGAAGACAAATAGAACTATAAAGTTATACAGTTCTTGTTAGAAAATAGAGGGAAACTGTTGACAAAGAAAAAAAAAGTAAAAGTCAGACTTAACACCACTCTGGCATACAGAGACAATAAAAAGGCAAAGTTGAGCCACATTATGTAAATGATACCAGAAGTGAAATTCTATACAAAAAGGTACTTCATATCAAATTTCACGCCAACAACATTATATAAACATCTTACCTCTGCATCCGCCTCCTCCTTTGTTGCAAAAGCAGTGTGTCCTTCCTGCCAAAGAAACTCACGACTCCTGTATTCAGAGTATGTATTAGAATCTGCTAATGGCGTCATGACTCAAATAAAATAAATCCAAGTTTTAATAAGTGTATCTGAAATTCAATATTTAAAAATTACAACATATTTTAAAGCATTAATCACAACGTATTTAAAAACTTTTTATAGGTTACATAAATTAATATTTAAAAACACACACACACACACACACACACACACACAATAAACATTATTTTGCAAAAGCGTTACAACCAACTTACCATTACAGGAATTCCACTAATCATAAAGAAAACAAAGATGACTGTAAAGTATTACATAACAGACTTAAGAATGCTTGACATTCAATCTTTGAAGCATCTTATTTAATACCTGATAAAAGGTGTAGGATTGCTGAACTCCCATCTAACAACATTGCACCATTGGTTAAGTTTCAAAGGCAAGTCCCGATGTCCCCTTATCCACTTAGAGTAGTATGGATACATTACAGTCTCACTGGTTGGGCGAATAGCAATAGGAACTTCTAAATCGGTTTCCCCAGACTTTGTTACCCAAGCAACCTAATAAAAGACCAATAGATTAGAGGAACAGCAATGATATTTATCAGGGGGAAAGGAAAGAGTAACAGGAATGGTGAATGAAAATGAAAATATCCTTCCAAACAGTAATCAAATCAAAAGTTCAAAACTTCTCACTACTCATATAAACTCATCTTTAAGCACAGAGCTTCCTTTAGCTGAATCAGACACAAACTTCACCAACTAAATTTAGTATTGTATTGCAAAACGGATCATCAAGCATCCAAGCAAACCAATCTCCATGATAGAAACAGAGAATTTTCATATTCCCAGTAAACACCTAAGAGCATGGCAATCTTGACCTCATGAGTAAATACTCTGATTATATTAACTGACAAATGACAACCTAAAAGAATCTCACCTCCGGTGCAAAGCCCTCGACATGATCCTTTTCCTTCTGCAAAACAGCAGGTGACACAAATACAGGGAAGTAGCAGTTCTTGACTTTCATTTTCTTTAATTCCGCATCAAAGAATGCCTGCACAAAGTTTTTTACATGACAAGATAATTTAAGAATTCAGAATTCAGGAAAGCTAGGAAGAAGGCAATTCAGAATTCAGGAAAGCTGGGAAGAAGGCTGCCTAGAAGAAAATCCATTTCCATGTTCGAGAAACGAGAGTTTTTCATAGCTGAACCAATAATGGAATTGTTTGAATATGCCGTGACAATAGGACATAATGAGAGAAATTTCATAAATGGGGGAATAACTAGTATACATCAATTATGTTTAAAAAATCTTCAAATTGTGTTTTACAGTGTACCTAAGTTAAGAATAAGATGCCACGAATGGACTTGTAGAGAATTTTAGATCTTACTTGCATTTCCTCCCATATTGACAAAGCCCATGGCCTTAGAATATAGCATCCAGAAATATCATAGTACTCGATCATTTCCCCATTGACAACCACCTGTCACGTTAAAAGAAAATAAATCAACTAAAGCTAATATTACTCTTGGAATTTATATCTGAAAACATATTTAATCGAAAAGGAATTAATAACGTGTACTACTTTTCCACTAAGATAGTCTAGGTCCAATTTACTTCCTGCATCTCATGCATATACTCCTGCTATTACTATTAGATTGTGACTAAGCACCTCAACGAAGTACGATCAGATCAGAGCTACTTAGCCTAAACAGTTCAACATTATCAAATGAAATTCTAACGGATTAAAAATGGAAACAGCTACCTCAGAATACCACTCCCCAAAATTGTCCGCCTTTCGATTAGAGAGTCCTAGACCGGTCTCTTTCTTCACCTCCTTCTTCTTCCCACCTGAAATGTTTCGAATTTAGATACCAAAATGTGGAAACGACACAAAATGGAAGAGGAAAAGGCACAATAGCTAACCACCAGATTGTTTTGCAGAAGGCTTTTTATCTTCAACCCCGGCCATCCGGAATGCCGACCTAACGAAACAACAAATTGCAGATATAAGTTACAACTTACAATCACTCTTATACTTGTGAATTTTGAACAGAAATGCAAGGTTGACTTAAGTCACCTATAATAAATATGCCGGAGGAACAGCCGACGGCGGTGAAGTAAACGCTTGTTGGATAGCTATTGGGATGGCGCAGAAATTAGGGCTTTCTGCTTTCGGAGGCTATTTCCTGCGAAAAACGATAACGCGCCTCTCTTTGGGCTAGGGGAAAAAAACGGCGCGCAAACTGTCAAATTGTCAATCTTAAGAGGAATTACTGTACACTCTTCTGAGATTTTTCATCTTTTATTTGAATGTTCCGCAGATAAATTAAGGACTGAATTTAATTTAATAAGAATTCGTTTTAATTTTTTTGGCCTTGTTTAAGACAAACTCGTTTTGTCTTTTAATTACATGTAAGCGCTTACCTTTTAATTAATATCATTTTGTCATTTATAAAAAAAAAAACACAAACTCGTGTTCAAGAAAAAAACCAAAGTCATTTTATTATTTATTAAAATAGTAATATTTTTTATAAACTTTATATAATATATTGATGTCAATAATTTAATTGGGACAAAATATGAGAAAACAAAGTGCATGTTTGGGACACAAATGCAACCTTTGATGTTAATAAAAAGTTGCATTTGTACCAATGGGGATTGACACAAGTGGTAAGCGGTTTGTGTCGGCAGCATAGTGCCGAGTTCGAGCGCTTGAATGAATCGAAAAAGCCATTGGGAGACTCACCTCACCATAGCCAGGTGCGCGACCCGGGTCGGATTCGGATTAGTCGGGCGAAGCGCAAAGCCTGGATCTGTATAAAAAAAAAAAAAAAAAAAGCTGCATTTGTATACAAAAAAGTGTATGCTTGGGACATCCCCATAATCATTTTTGGGTTAAGGAGCATTTATACACATGAGGTTTACTCTTAGGAGCGTCCAGCACCACAGGGTTATTTTTGGAGCAAAAGTACACACAGGGTTACATTTTTGGAGCAAAAGTGACACACAGGGTTACGTTGACCGTTAAAAAGCAACGGTTGACCGTCAGTGATGATGTGGACGATGAATTGGAGGAAAGAATGCTGAATAGGATGATGACTGGGCAGACTTTAAAAAATTGGGCAAAAAAACGTGCCAAATTGCTGAGGGAGGGACGACGGGATTTCAAGAAATGAGATTGGGAGGAACCTTTGTTGAGAGCGACGAGCGTTGTCTCGACAGTGATCGACGGCGAGCGACGGTTAGCGACGGTGAGCGACGAATTCCTAATCCTACTTGCTGAAGAATTCCATCGACACACGAAAGAAGAAAGAAAGGAGAGTAACCCTAACCCCCAATCTGGTGTCGTTGGCCAGCAATTCTTCTGAAATCGACTCTCATTGACACACGGAAGAAGAAAGAAAGAAGGTGGAACCCTAATTCCATCGACCGAAAGCAATTTCTCGTAGACACACGCGAGGTTCTTATGATTATTGTTTTTTGTGGTTATTTTCTGTTGGTATTTTTGGATTAATGGTTGTGTTCGTTCTTAATCCATCCTCGGTTGTTATGATTATTGTTTTTTGTGGTTAATCATTGTTGTCATTTTACACATCTGCACAGTGATACAACTCTGTTTTTGTTTTTTTGGTTCCTTGTTTCTATTTTCACTGGCTAAGTACATTTTTCAAGCCTTGAGAACTTTTACACATTGAGAAATTTGTATGTCCATCTGAAATACAATTCCCTTTCAGTGCAGGTTTAAAAGAGAGCATGTTATGCTTGAATGTACGTAGCATATATGTGAGAGTTTTTGTGTGTGTAGCATATATGCAAACTTCTATGCCATGGGATAGTTTTTCATTTTCTGAACTTTTGACGTTCATGTTCAATAATGATTTTGTCAAGATATCAGTTAATTAGATTTGACAAACTTTGAATTAATGAAAATTCTTGTTCTTCAATATGTGAGATAAGAATGAAACTCTGTATATTTAAATCAGTGTTTTGAATATAATAATAGCTCTTTTTTCAACCAGAGATAAAAAGGTTCTATAATTTAATTCTTTCAACCGAAGTCATGTTGTCTAATGAAGAAAACATCCATATCATACTGTTATCTGAATATGTGGAAACAAATAGATGTGATAACTGCTTATGGTCCTTCGTATTGCAGCCTGGTCTTAATTCTGAAATTGTTATCGAAGAGGGAACATCCCATGACTATATGCAAAGGAATGCTGATCCCACAACCCTATTTCCCATTCCAAATGAGAGGGAAATGAGGTTGTCTCGAGGCAATAACTCCAGTGAGCCAACAGGATCAGGAACCATTATGTTTCAAGCCCAATCACAACGTGTTGCTCCACCATCCGACCTTCCATTTCAGCCACGAGGTCTACAATGGAGAGGAGAACCATGTCTCACAACGTCAAAGCTCTTATCACGTGTTCAGGCCAACAACGACAAAGGAAAGAAGGCTATTGATTAGGGCTATGTGAACTTGTGTCTGGCATTTGGGTTTTGTAATTATTTTTGTTTAAAACTGTAATGGTCAAATTCTTTTGACTCAACCTTGTACAAATGGTTCCTTGCCTACTTACATCACAAGGTGTGATTATTTTTGTATGTTGCAGCTAATTGTTCCCATGTTTCCTGCATTGTTGATCATTTGACTTCATTGTGAGCCCTTTAGCTATATGAATTATTTTGGATAATTTGACACAGGTGATGGCGTGGGATGCTTTTTAAATGTGACAATGCTTGGATTTTTACTTATTGATGTCACTTATAGGAGAAATTATCATTGCTGAAGCTACAGATGGCAATTATACACTTATTTTCAAATTCTTTATGTAGCATGCAATTATATGCGTAACAGGCTTGAACCCAGATTATTCATACTTGTCATTCTCCATTGATGAATTTTTTCAATTTTTTTTTTAGTCATTTTTAGTTAAATAAATGTTCATTTAAAATGTCATAACTCGTCACACTTGGACAGTTGAATTCAAAGCACATTGGCATAGCGGCTTAAACAAATACATTACACTAAATCCAAGTCAGTAACATCAACCCTTACAAATACATGATTAACCTTAAACAAATACATTACACTAAATCCAAGTCAGTAACATCAACCCTTACAAATACATGATTAACCTTAAACAAATACATTACAAGTCAATAACAATGTTGCTAATACATGAACACTAGCAACATCCAAGTCAATAACAATGTTGCTAATGCAAGTTTGTCTATGTCATTAAGTAGATCTTAGATAACTTCATTTTCCCTTTCCCCAAACACACCATCGTGCCATTCGAAATATCCACACCCACCATCCTACGAAATTTCATATAAACAGTTAGAAATGAACAACCCACACAACTGAAAATCTCATCCCACATCTAACAAATCTTACTTCGTAGTAATTCCGGCACCCATAAAACCTTCTACCGGGGTTTCCTTCTGACCATGACGTCCACCTAGGAGCCAACAAATTGTGATAGCAATACCGCACCGGACCTTCGTATTTTTCCTCGCAACTAGGTCTTCTCACCAAAACCACCTTCCTTCTCACTTTCTTGTTTCTTCCTGTCGTCGATGTTGAAGATGAAGCCATCCAACAGCCTCTCGATTTCAAATTCCTCTGAGATCGTGCATAGACAAACACATGGCAAACATAGACATATGACATGTAAGGCATTATTTGTCTGAATTAAAAACCTTGCAAATAAAAAAAGCCATATAAATACACACACACACACATATACGCCGTCAAACAAATACTAAATCTAACATAATGAAAAGAGAGATCTAACATCGACTAGCCTGAATTTCCACCTAACAGACAAGAAACCACACATTTTGGCATCAACAGAATCAGGCAATGTGTTGGTAATAAATTATGATGGTTTTTATAATTTAAACGGATATAATTTACTGGCATATGGGTGTTCACACAACTTTTACAAATCAACAATGTCAGAGTGTACCTAAACCATACAAAAATCATAATTTATATCACACGACTTTCGAAGTAACTTTAGAATTTCAATATACTCCATTTGAATATGCCATTTTAAGGAGTTTTCATCTTCTTTTCACTGCGCATATTGTAAGGAAGTCATGCAAAACTGTTACCATCTCAACAGATCAAAAAAGGAATGCATACCGAAGATGTCTTAATTTAAAATAGCCAAATCAACAATCTCAGAGCATGGGATTTTAAAGACAAAGGAATGCAAATCATAATCAAAATCCTAAAGCTCGATACAAAATTGTCTGTTCAATAAACCCTAAAAAATCCTTCACGAAATCAAAAAATCGAAGTCAAATTTTCGGTTCAAAATACATACCGAATGCCCAGTGAGTAACGCACAAGCGAAACCACGCCGGTAGATTGAAGCTCCACCTATGTTTCGCGTGCTCCGTTGCGTCGATTGTTCAAGCCGTTTGGGGGAGAGCTCGCGTCGACCTAATGAGCGATTTTGGGCTTTAGATCACGTCGCTTCTTTGTGATTTCCTTGTGTGTTGATGGAATCCTTCAGCAAGTACGATTATGAATTCTTCACCGTCGTTCACCGTCGACACAACCCTGCCTCGTCGAGACAAACCTGGGGCTCCAAATCTTTCCTCCTTAAGTTAGCTTTTTTAGGTTATTCCCGTCGTCCCTCCCTCAGCAATTTGGCACGTTTTTTTGCCCAATTTTTTAAAGTCTGCCCAGTCATCATCCTATTCAGCATTCTTTACTCCAATTCATCGTCCACATCATCACTGACGGTCAACCGTTGCTTTTTAACGGTCAACGTAACCCTGTGTGTCACTTTTGCTCCAAAAATGTAACCCTATGTGTACTTTTGCTCCAAAAATAACCCTTGTGTCTTTGAGACGCTCCAAGAGTAAACCCACCATGTGTATAAATGCTCCTTAACCCATCATTTTTCCCCCTAAAAAACGGTTTTCCTCCATATTACCGCATGATTAAAATAACTTAATAAAAAAAAATCGCTTG
This sequence comes from Acacia melanoxylon, assembly GCA_019022615.1. Classification (NCBI taxonomy): domain Eukaryota; kingdom Viridiplantae; phylum Streptophyta; class Magnoliopsida; order Fabales; family Fabaceae; genus Acacia; species Acacia melanoxylon. Next base: position 9,779,212 of record JAFJYJ010000019.1, on the reverse strand, counting down.
ACACAAATTTGAGGAGAGATGAGTTTTAACACAAAATTTATAGGTAAAATTAAAATCACTATAAGTCTATTTAAGTTAGTTTTTAAAAATATAAGTCAAGACAAAATCATATTAATATATTTTCGAATACACATTAGGTGTTTTTCACTTTAATTAGAGGGATTAGACATCTTTGTAAATAAAAAAGATTATATATTTTATTTATTTAGATTAACTTATATGTTGGGCGTCTTGAAATTTTTTTTTGCACCCAATATCTTAAATTAATTAATTTTCAAGATACCGGGATTACAAGAAAAATATTTTTGAATGCAGAATTGAAAATTAATTAATTTGAAATATTGGGTGTAAAAAATTCAAGATCTTGCATATAATCTAATCTAAAATAAATAGAATATATAATTTTTTTTTAAAAAAAAATGCCTAATCCCTCTAGTTAGAGGAAAAAACATCTAAGAATCACCTAAAAGAAAAGCACGTGAACCCTATATTTTTCCTGCCATGCTTTTGAAAAACAGTTTCTTACATGGGTAAAACTGCACTTATTTTGGTGCCACATTGGCCGGGAAGCAGGTTAACCGCTTGCGGCTCCGTGCCAGACGAGAAGCATAATCTTTCGGTGTTGGTGTCCTTCGAGTCGCGAATTCATCGAGAGAATTGAACACGATGGCTGAAGAAGAATCCCAGCGTTCGATCAGGCTGATGAACTTTGTCTCCGAAGATCAAGTAATTTTTCCCTTAAACCCACTGGAGCTGAAACAAACCCTACGTGCCCTAGTTCGAAGTTATAGTTTTTAATTTCTATTTCTTGAATTTGTTTGTGTTATACATCGATGGTTCCTAACGTAACAGGTGTGTGTATTATGAATAGTTGGCTGAATCTAAAAGAACAAGGGGTGAAAGACTTGAAGACGGCACTGCCCAAAGGGATAGACCCCTCTATGAGGTCAGCTTTCATTGTTCCCTTCTGATTCATTATGATGCCTATGTTTTTGGATGACTGAAGGGGTTTGCCGAGAATTGATTTACTGTTTATGTTTAACATCTGTCTAACTCTAAAGAGAAAGGTCTCGGGTGACTACACCGTCCAGTGAATTCTTTAGTATGTATGAAGGGAATTAACCAGAAAAGAGAGTCAATTTTGCAGCATGGATTTGTTCAGTATTCTTAAACCTTTATACCTACATGTCATGAACCCATTTGCAAATGGTTATATGGAGTTAGTGATTCAACTCAGCTGCTATTAGATTTAAATTTTACCCCAATTTGCAGATTCTAAAGGAGAATAAGGACAAGCGGGATGCAGAATTTAATGAACGGTTCAAACATAGTGAGTATTGGAGTAGTGCTTAGTACATTATGGTTTTTTCTCTCATGTAGTGCTTGGGTTCTGACAACTAGCTTTTGGAAGATGGTGTAGAGTAGGGAACATCTTGCTTATTGAAAGTTCTATCATTTTTCACCAATATTGCATTTGACTTTCCCAAATACAAACCAATGCTGCTCTGGTTAATGCTGCCATGTTTTTCCGGTCAATATTGACATTGTCGTGTTTAATTGCCCTTTTTGGAGGAAGGCTTTTTATGCTTTAAGCATGTCCTACTGGTCTTCCTTTTTCAGATTGATTTTGTTGCCATCACCAGTTGAAGTTTAATCCTTCTTCAATCCTTACAGGACCACCTAAAGCTTTAGATGATGATGAGACTGAGTTTCTTGATAATTTGGAAATGGTAACACTCATTTTTTTCAGCCATTTTTTTGAATTGTTTTATGGATGGAAGTTTGATTGTGGGTTTGATTAGAAGCATTAGAAATGTTTTCGTTTAGATTTTATTCATTATGTAATGAATTATTTGCAAACAGTTTTTTTTTTTTTTTTTTTTTCCGGTGAGAGTAATATTTCTTTTTTCATGATTTGTTTATAACCTTCCAGACTAGGAGAGAATATGAACGACAAGTGGCAGATGATGAAGCCCAACAGATTCTGAGTTTTCAAGTTAAGTCCTGACAATTGATGAGATGATGATAATAACTCTTGAAGTTGTCATAGTATACCAATTTCTTGTTTATAATGGTCAATTTTCTCTTGGAATATTGTCTTTTCTTGCTATTGTAAAAGTTAATTTGTCATATGTGGGTGCCAATATTTCATCCATGGTTTTGCTATACGTATTTTACTTGTACTTTTTTCTTTTAAAGGCAGCAGTGGCAGCACAGTCCAACATTGTACATGAACTTAAGGAAGAAGCACCTCGTCCTGTTTTCCAGGTTGGTTTCAGTGATTTTTTTTGTACGTTGTCTTTTTTGTTGTTGTTCTACTTTTAACTGCACAATACAATTCTTGATTCTACTTTTACTTTGAAATCATGTTTGCAGCTAAGCTACATACTATTGTGTCTTAGTTTCTCCTGACTTCTTTGACAACTTATTGTTTTTCCTTTCTTTCTTGTCTTGAATCAATCTTTGAGGAGTCTCTGTTGAATGAGATTTCGGAATAATTTGTGTCTACAGGAAGACTTTTGGTTTTACTTTGAAGGGCTTGTCCTTCATTTCTAGTTTGCCATTTATCAAAATTTACCTCTATTGTATATTCCCCTTCTTCAAGTTTTGTTTTTGAAATTTTCGTTCTAGCTAGGTGGTTACCTAAATATCCCAGGCCAAGACTGTCTTTTGCAGTCTCCATTTCTATTCAAGGATGCAAAGAGAAGTTATTGGGAAGGTATAACATGGTGTCAAAGAACATTGTAGATTTTATATTAAAATAACCAATGTGTTCTTTTTTGAAACCTGAAATGATATTCATATTTTTTACTTAACTATCATATGTATCAATGAGTAAATGGATACAGTAAGAGTTATGTAATAAAAGGAGATGAGAGATATGTATTCTGTGACGAGATATAACTCAAAAAAGATTTAAATGAGATGCTTGAGATTAATTTGAGGTTGCTGTGTAATCAGGGTGTGCGAATTTGTGGGTTTTGCCTGTATGATACCAAGCACAAAGTTCTTGTCAGATAATGAGCGTCTGACAACCCCCACCTCACTTTTCAAATAAAAAAAAAAATACTAGACCCGTCTGCCTGGCCCCCCAAAAAAAAACATATGACCAAGACCAACTTTACACTTTTTTAATAGCACTGAACTAAAATTCTGTTATTCATATATCATATTTTTCCTTCCGGGTCTTCTGTGCTCTGCCTGATTCTTCATTCTAATGGCTGCTATAACCAACCAATTATTTGCCACTTGGGATGATTAGCTTATGACCTGTGTCTTATGTTGGTGCTGAAGCCTCTGGACATCTCTGGAAGTTTACCCTGCTGTTTCTTTTTCCTTTCTTTCCTCTGTGAAATCCAGAAGTTTATTTTTATTCATATATCACACTATAATTGGTACTGGTGCTGACGGCAAGACAAATTGAAGGTTTCCTATATTATGGCAAGCCTGAGGACCAAAGAGTTGGCACTTGGGATATTGAGTCTTGATGGCTTGTTCTTCATTAATATTAACTAGAAGACGTCCTGTTTTCTCTTGCAGGAAGAAAAGCCTTCTGGAAAGAGAAATCCGGCATCTCGTCCATTAGGCATGATTATTAAAGTGAAGCCCCAAGCTAAAAAAGCCCGGGTGGATGCAGGCAATGCAGAAGAAGCTTCAAAAGTAGGCACTGATAAGCATGAATCTTCAGAGCCAACGCAATCATTGAATGGTGAAGCTGCAAAGTCCTGTGAGGTTGCCCTATCTGGGCTCGTTTCGTATAGTGATGAGAGTGATGATAACGCAGACTAGTTTTATTTTTGTGTCCAAGTAGTTACGTTGTTAACCTATTGTGACTAATTTTTTTCATATGTGGCCTGTAAATGCCTTTTTATTATCCCCACGCGCCTTCACGCTTCAGGCCGAGGAAAACCGTTGCGTCCGAGGTGTCAAATTGCGAGAAGTAGCCGTTATGACTTATCACAGAAAATCTAAGCAAAGCAATCAACATTCCTATATAGTAGTATCAATTAATATCTATATATGAATCTACATGTAACAAAATTTATGATAAATCCTATTATTTACATGTTATTAATGATATAATTTAGTGCTTGTTTGATGAGCACAAAAAAAAGTGTTTTTTTAAACATTTTTCAGCAAGTTGAAATAAAATTCTTTTAACATCTATTTCGAACAATGTAAAAGCACTTTAAATAAATTTAAAACAAACAAACACTTAGTTTTTTTTTTAGATTTTATATAATGCAATGCAACAGGGATCCAATTTTTTAAATAAATTTATACAATTAAAAATTCCAGTAAGATGTATTATGATTTATGAATATCATGGTTTACCTTTCATTTCTCAAATTTTGTGCTGACTTTGTGGTCATGGGTAATTAAAGAACTTGTAAATGAGTATGAGAAATACTTATTGTCCAAAAAAAATACTTAGGTGTTAATTTATGTTTTTGTGAGCAATTAACATAATTTAAATTAAAAATATTTAAATTATGTTGAGTTCAAGTATATTTAGATTAGCTTTTGGAAAATAACTTTTACTATTTACAAAATAAGTATGTGAGAGAAGTTTTGTCTCAATTTACGAAAAATGACTTTTAAAACTACCGTTTGGGTGTTAGGGTTCTTTTCTTGGTTGCCAAGATTTGTGGACAACTTGAAAATAATGAACAGATGAAGGAATTGAATGAGAGAAACCAGCGAGAGTGCACCTTTTTTGAGCATGGGAGGTGGGTTCAGTTATACTCCAATAATTATAAAAGTCGTAATTTTCATCATCATCATCATATTGCTGGTAGCTGCCATCCCTGCGTTCAAAAGTCAACAGATTCAGTAATTCGCCCCATAACTCTGTATTCCGTCCGGGTGCTTCTCGGGGTGTGTAGTAACTGTTATGAAACAGACCAGCGAACCATATTTGGATTACGTATTTCTGCCCTATTTTTATATGCTTGTTGAACCATTTCGGGCTATTGATTAATCATATATATCACCAATGAGCTTTTGCTTTTGGAGGCGTTAATTTAAATAAGATTCAAATTGCAGTATTTTCTCCGTGAGGCTTCCACTTACTTTATTGAATCAATGGAATAAACTATCCAATTGCAACATCACTGGCTGGCGTGTCTCCGTCTTCTAGAAATTGCGCCATTGTTTAATATATTTATAATATTATCATTAAAAACTAGCACTAGTGTATTAGGTGCTACTCCATTGCCCGCTTGATTTTAGTAATTGATCTGTTAGGAGTAGCAATCATGCACAAGAGTGCCATCTTTGTTTGTTTGTTACACAACCACCCACGAGTTTGGCATCATATCTATTTCTATCTCCCCTTTGCTTTGCTTTTATGTGTTAGGGGTATTTTTGTCATCATAAGTTTTAAATATGGAAGAATTTTGTCTTAGCGATTATTCCAGTTAATTTTGAATATTTGTTGACCAAATATATTGAACTGTCAATTTATATATCATCCGCGTCATTTTTTCTTTAGGTGAATAATTGTCTAAAATTTTAAAATATAACTTTGGAAAAAGATTAAGTAAATGATATATAAACTTTTAGCATAAATTTACACCATAATAAAAATGGTGTAGATGATATGTAAACTGTCAGCTCAATATATTTGATCAGCTAACGGTCAAAACTAAATATGAGATAACGGCTAAAGCAAAACAACTTCGTTTTTTAAACCTCCAAGGTAAAATAACACTTGATAAAAACTTACAAGACAAAATTGTCCTTTAACTCTTCTTTTATTAACTAACAAATCATATAGGTAATTATGTATACCTTTTGCAGTCTTAAGAGCCGTTTTTTTAGAGATTAAAGAAAAGAAATAAGTTAGAAAATTATAGGAAATTATTATCTTTCCTATTCATAGTATACGTCATGAGCTGTCATGCATGATGTTCGCACTTATCTGTTCTTCCGTTTTATCCTTTCGTCGGACTTCAGGGGGATAAAATGACACAATAACTTAATATCCATCGTTTTTTAACGTCTCATCATCTTCTCAAACACTTGCCGTTGATTAGAAAGTCAGAAATATTAAAATAAAAAAACACTAATAAAAAACTTATTTTCAAGATCAAATAACTGTCGAGATTTGACTACAAAGCTTGTGCTACGTACGTCCTCCGAGCTGTAAACAACGAGTCGCGAGTCGCTTGTTAAGGTTTTTCCTTGGTGCCAACGTCATCCACTTCAGGGAATTCAGTGGTTGATTAAGTGCATACTTTAATTTGCTTGAATATTTTAAGCTTTGATAATCTGCTCTACATGTCATCCCCTGGGTTAAGGTGCCGACTGAGTAAGTAGATCATTCGATAAAAAAAATGATTAAGCAGAGCAGTTTATCAAAGCCCTTGTATTTTTTCGAAAAGAATCAGAATTAAAATATCATTCTGATGCAGCATTTCGGCGTTTTTGTTGTTGTTGCCAGTGATTGCTTTTTCTTAAATGTTCCACTCCACTCCCCACCGGAATAAACTCTGCTTCGTCTTAGAAGTCAAAAACAAAAGAAGGCTCTTGATTTTTTGGGGCACCCAACAGCGTTGCTATTAGTATTAGAGATGAGAGTAGGCATTGAAAGAGGGGATACATATATAGCTTTATTGTGTGTGTGTGTGTGTACATTGCTTTATACCAAAAGAAGGAAAATAAAATAATGTAGGAACGGACGTAGCTTAAAATCATACTGTAGAAGCACTTGTATGAAGCTGGACAAGGGACACATAGAAGCCATCTTTAATGTTAATCAACGACTCATGCCTTCCTTTCTCCACAATGACTCCGTTCTTGACCACCGCAATCACATCCGCATTCTTGATAGTGGATAGACGGTGCGCCACAACCACCGTAGTCCTATTCACCATCACTTTGTCTAATGCTTCTTGCACCACTCTCTCTGACTCTGCATCTAACGCACTCGTGGCCTCATCCAGCAGTAATATCTTTGGACTCTTTATTATGGCACGTGCTATGGCCACTCTCTGTTTCTGCCCCCCTGATAACTGCAGCCCCCTCTCCCCCACTACCGCGTCATAACCCTGTTACCACACAAAACCTCACTTAAATAATCCTCCCAAACAAATTATTATTAAGTAAGGTTATATGAGACTTATTGTTTGTTGGCTTTGTTTTTTAATTACCTGGTGTAAGCCGCTTATGAACTTATGAGCGTTGGCTTGTTCTGCTGCGGCTATGATCTCCGCTTCAGTGGCATCACCTCCTTTTCCATAAGCAATATTGGCACGGATAGTGTCATTGAATAACACTGGTTCTTGGCTCACCAGCCCCATCTGCTGTCTCAGCCACTTTATCTGCAACGTTCGAAGTTCTCTTCCATCAAGCGTGATCTCACCTGAGTCTGGGTCATAAAATCTTTGCAGCAGTGCAATCACTGTTGATTTCCCGCTTCCACTCTCTCCAACAAGGGCCACTGTCTGCAACAACAAATTAAATGGATGGAATTTGTTAGTTTCAATTTACATGCATGTATTTTGATTTTAATCATTAGGAAGAAGGAAAAATAAAAGAAAAGAAATACTTCACGTACGTACCTTGCCCGAATGAATGGCCAAACTGAGGTCTCGGAAAATTTGTATATCTGGTCTGGATGGATATTTGAAGCTCACATGACGAAGCTCAATTTCTCCCTTAACGTTGTCCAACGTGGCACCAGACTCGTCGCTGGGGTCTATCTGGGACTTCCTGTCAATTAGTTCAAATATGGAAGAAGTGGCTGACTTGGCTTTGCTAGAATCTGGAGCCATAGAGCTCGACTGGGAAACTGCCATTGCCGTCATTGTCAGAGCAAAGAAAACCTACCAACCATTAGAGTGTCTAAATTAGTCAGAAGGAACTAATAAAAGAAGAATGTAACATCTATTCCAAGAGCTGGCCAGTACCCGAAAAACGGCTGAGAATGTAGTTTTGCCAGCATCCACAAGTCTAGCTCCAGCATAGAAACTTGTTGCATAGACACTAAAAAGTAAGAAAAACGAACACCCAAATCCGATTCCACTGATCAAGCCTAGCCGCATCCCAGATTTCATGGGGCCTTCGCATTTCTTCCTATACAGTTCCATTACCTTATCTTCGGCACAGAAAGAAGCTACTGTTCTGATGCTTCCAACAGCATCATTAGCTACTTGGCTTGCTTCTTCGTACATCATCTGTAGCAATTCGCATTGCCGTATTGAGAAATTTGTTTATCAAAACTGGAATTATATATTGGAATGTATAGCAACAAGAAAGTAGATGGCTCACCTTTGCATCAGCACTAAAACCCTTCATGAATTTCATTTGAACATATCCATTCACCCCAATCAGGGGAATAATGACCAGAATAATTAAAGCTAACTCCCAGCTCGCAACGAAAGCAATAACTAAACCAGTCAACGACGATGCTATATTTTGAATCAGAAGACCCAGTGCATCACCAACAAGGGCTCGCACTGTCGAAGCATCTGCCGAAAGCCTTGCACCTATTGTTCCACTTGAGTGCTCTGGTTCATCAAACCAACTAACCTCCATGTTTACAACCTTCTCAAAACACATCAGTCTGATGCGTTGGATTAACTTACATCCAGCTACAGAAAACAAGTATCCTCGGGATGGAAGTGCAAGCAGAGAAGCAATGCCGAGGGCCAAAAAGATTAAAGCCCAAAACTTGGAATCCTTTTTCATCTCATGAGGTGGCTCGAAGAATGTTTTGATAACAGAGGAAATCAACAAACCAAACACCGGAAGTATTGCACCATTTATAACGGCAGACACACATCCGAGCAGAAGCACTGGAATTTCAGGCTTGTTAAGGGAAGCAAGGCGATGAAGTGGAACCGGTGGCAATTGTTTTTTTGCGTCTAATTTTTCAAGTTCAGGTTCAGGGACGTTAACTACAGTGGGCAAGCCAAACGGTACGGAAAATGAGTGCCTGCTACTGTTACCGACAGATGATCCACGACTAGTGGATCTCCGAAGCGACCTCCTTTGGCTCGATTGCCTGAATGATTCTACGGAAATTTCACTTTTATTTTGACGCTCTGAAGGTTCCCCTGACTCTTTGTTTACTTCTTGCAAGCGTATAAGCTGAGAGTAAGCTCCCTCGGGATCCTCGAGCAACTCTGAATGCGTTCCTGATTAATAGGCACATAAAACTACAGTAAGACATACAAACGAAACTGCGATTATTTGAATTATGATTCTCGTGAGTTGTGGATTGATGGAAAGGACTAATACAGTGGCTGAGCTAATTAGTATTGTATGTATAGTACCTTTTTCAACCATCTTTCCCCTATGAATCACAGCAATCATATCAGCATTCCTCACTGTGCTCAACCGATGAGCCACAATAACAGTACTTCGGTTGACCATGACCCTATCCAGAGCCTCTTGAACTATCCTTTCAGACTCTGCATCTAGAGCACTCGTCGCTTCATCTAGAAGAAGTATTCTTGGATCTTTTATAATTGCTCTTGCAATAGCAATACGCTGTTTCTGTCCACCAGACAGTTGAGTTCCATGCTCACCAACCATTGTATCGTATCCCTGGGTTTAACACACGGTTAGTGATATATTTAAGCATCGTGACTTTGAATATAAGTAACTTGAATTAAAATCGTACTAAAATTGGTTGTAAGTTGAGACCTGTGGCAATTTGTCGATGAACTTAGCAGCATTTGCAAGTTCAGCTGCAGCCCTTATTTCTTCAATTGTTGCTCCCTCCTTTCCGTATAAGATGTTATCCTTAATGCTAGATCCAAACAACACGGGCTCCTGGCTGACGAGGCTGATTTTACCCCTAATCCATCTAAGCTGAAGTTCTCTCAAGTTGACGCCATCAATAAGAACTTCACCTGCCTGTGGATCGTAGAATCTTTCGATTAAGCTAATGACTGTTGACTTCCCACTTCCACTCTCTCCAACCAAGGCAGCAGTGGTGCCACTTTGTATATGAAGAGAGAACCCGTTGAATATTAGCTCCTGGGGTCTAGTTGGATAACTAAAGTAAACATCCTTCAACTCTATGTCGCCGTTAATGTCCTTTAATATTTTACCGTTTGGATTGTAAGAGTCTATCTCTGGCTTTCTCTCTATTGTCTCAAACATTTTATAAGCCGCAGCTTGACCGGCAGCAAAAGCACTCAAGCAAGGGGTGGCCTGACCAAGAGACCTGTCCATACAGCAAAATGAAGTGAGCAATGCATCCATTTATGTCGTTGGCCATATGTATATGGTTGTGTCGATACTTACATGGAAGCGGTTAATATAGCGACAATTACATTAATCACCGTTCCGCCGTTGTATCCTTTTTCCAATATCATCTTTGCGCCAAACCATACAGCCAAAGCATAACCACAGAAAAACACACACATAACCATGCCGAAACCAAGGCCGCCTATAAAACCTTCACGGACTCCTGATTTGTAAGCATCCCCAAGAAATTTGTTGTATCTAGACACTGCTTCCTTTTCACCCGTGAAGGATGCAACCTGGACATGTATGCGCAACGAAAGGTAAGATCTAATTTAGCCTTCTCTAATGTGATCTCGATAGAATTTCCCAAAATATCAATTCAGCTGTAGCTACAACTTACAGTTCTAATAGAGCCAAGAGTTTGCTCAACGACATTTGCAGCTTTCCCATAAGCCGTTTGACCACGGGAAGCCATCCTTCCAATAAAAAATGCCATGCATCCCCCGGATACCACAAGCAGTGGAATAATGGACAACATGACGAGTGAAAGAAGCCATCCTTTAATAAATGCTACCACGAAGCCTCCAATGAATGTTGAAACTAATTGCAGAAATTTCCCAACCTGTTCAAACAAGAAGGCGTTTAGAAAATATTCGTCGGTGTCTTTTGTGTTCCTAATTCTGATTCAAGTCTTTAATACCTTCTCTCCCATGGCATCCTGTATGAGAACAGTATCGCCGGACATTCTCCCGACCACCTCTCCGGTGTTTGTTTCCTTATCGAAGAAAGTAACGTCTTGTCTTAGTATGGTTTTCAGATACAATCCCCTTATCCGCGCAGCCTGTCTTTCCCCTGTGATCATCCAGCAAGACACCTCTACAAAATAAAATCAAAGCGAGGGAAAGGGACTCAGATGAGCAATCAAGGCCAGGAAATTCCAAGTAATTTTGATTGTTCCGTATACTTACGAAGGAACGCTGCCACGCCACTTCCTACTGCCAAGTACACAAAATTCAAAGAAACCTGCAATTTCCCCAAAAATTCAAATGACAGAAGAAAGACAAGAGGTTCCAACGCATACTTATACTAGATTCCCAATGTTGATTCAGTTACTTGGGGAATTTATCGAACCAAAGTCAAAATTTCATATGCATCTCTTTCTAGCCAGAAGAATGAGATGAACCTGATAACTACTGCTATTTTTACCTTGGAAACTATTGCAGTGATGTCGCTGCTTTGCTGGTTACTACCAAAAGCATTGATCATTTTGCCCATCAGTAACGTCATGAGAGGCAAAGCCATACCGTTTCCGATGCCCCCAATGGTGCCAGCGATCATTAACAGAATATCGTTGTAATCCGCAAATGAGAACAGCTTGTGAAATGGAACTGTGTCGGCTTTTCCATTTTGCTTTGCCATGTCTCTGTTTTCCTCGTTTGTGCTGGTCTCTGCGTGATTCTTTGATGTGGTTGCCTTATCATGCTCAGTGGCATGGCCATCCAAACCATTCTCACCCATGTCAGATCAGCGCCTTCTATGTTTCACCTATGGAAGAAAAATCGCTATGCAAATAAGTAACTCAGGAAGCAAACTCGAGAGATCGAATCGAATCAGGTGGCAAAAATAGCTAGCACTAATTGGCAAGGATTGAGCCCGCATTAAATAATAGAACTGGTAAAGATTGTTTCAAAGCAAATCAACTTCCGTGGCCCAGTTGGCATTTCATTAGTTCATTAAACGTGCAAATGCGAAGCTTTTAACGCACGTCAACGTAAAGAAATAAAAACCAAAAAGCCAATAGTAAAAACAAAACAAGTGGAAAAATTGCAACATGTAGGATCTGAGAATTGCCAAATAAGAAAGTTAGCCCCAATCGGGGAGCTTTTTAAGTAGGCACTTGTTTTTATGCTACCTGGTTGATGAACAGAGGATCAAATACGGTGAAAGATACATCATCTTAATAAATTCTAGCAAAATACATTACTCCGTAGATCACCGATTTCGCAGAGATGCGACCACACACGCTAGCTGATCAAGACAAGAAAGTAAAGACAGTATATAACTTTTCATATTCTCACAAACCTCACAGAAAGAAAAGAAGGGATTACCAAGAATCAACTATCAAGGACCGAAACGGCTGAGGAAAATAATTCGCCCTTAGAGTTGTAGCAGCAACAGCAGAAACCATGAAAAAAGGGAATCTCTACAAGAATACACAAGTCTCTGGCGGTGACTTGGCTATCAGTATGAAAAGAAAGACCCAAGAACTAAAACAGTGAAACAAAAGAATAACGGAGGAAGAAAAGGGGGAGGGGTTGCAAAATTATTCGACCTGAGTATAAATGGAAACGTACAAAGTTCTTAATCTTTATAACTCTCTGATTCATTGACTACACTGTTACATGGGGGCGTTCATTTATCCTTACATAATTATTAGTATATTCTTCCGCTCCACCTTTAATTAATTATGGCGGTACACTTCGGTTGCATATAAATATGATTTAGAAAGTAATTATAATATTGGTTATATAAAAACAATTTGCACTCTAAAAACGAGTGTAGAAGTTCTTCTAATTAACATGGCCTTACCAAAAGTCTGTACTGCATTAATTATATATAAATTTTAATAGTATAGAAAGATTTATATGTATATATAGGAGGATAAAACAAAGTAAATACTATGGACTGAATGAAGTAGAGTTTTAACCTTCTTGAATCCCAGATTCATACATGTTAAGAGACCTGTTTTGATGGCCTGAAGTTCCGCTGCACTAGAAGCCTCTGCTGGAATCCCACGAGCCACCCACCTGTAGAGTCACGAGCAATGCCCCCACATGTTGAATTTGAATAACTTGCTTGAATCCACCTGAGTTATTTTCTTGAAAAATATTTTGTAATATAATAAGTACATAAACAGGGAAGAAAATATCAGAAAATAGCTTTTGGGAAGGTGATTTTTTAAAAAAATAAAAGATTGGAAGATATAGACAAGAAGCGAATCATAAAAAAGAGGGGAAAAGCAATCCTGAAATTGAAATGAGTTGGAGCTATAAAATAAAACTAAAGAATCTGCATAAAAGGGCGTGACCATCCGTCTGTGAACAGTCACATAAAGAATCCATGTGAGATAGCAATGAAAGAAAGAAGAAGAAGAAGAAGAAGAAGAGCGAAGGAATGGATTAAAAAGAGTTGAGAAATTATGGAATTACTGCGAGAAAGAACAGTGTGGAGAGTGGAGAGGCGTTTACTTGGAATATCAGATCTGTGGGAGTGTAATATGTAGGTTGTGAATGGATGGATGTGCAGTTTCTTGAGCTCAATTATTGCGTTGGATGCTATCTGTATGGAGGGATTCACGCTTCACACATATTATATGCTCGATCGATCTCTTTACTTACTTATTGCATTCAAACGCAAACATACAGTTCCTTCCACGATACCATATGCAGCTGATTCCCAAAATGAATATAATATGTTGTGTGACTATCATATTATTCATTCTATATATACACACACACATACCACTGGCGGTACATGTCTGTCTGTAATTGGTTGGTCATATCTGCATCTTTCTTCTCCTCTTAATGTTGACCATATATTTAATAATTTCCTCATACGCATCTTCTTGGCACCGGAGCCTAATGCACCAGCAATAGTGGGATTCGTCCCCCTTTTCTAATCTATCAATAGAATTATTTATTTATAAAAGTCCTTTTTAGACTTATCATAGCCTTTTTTGAGTTTTATCATTTTTAGACTTGGTTAGCTGTATGCAATATAATGCAATTCTGGGGGCCCTTTTTGTTTTGTTTTTCTTGGTGGACGAAGGCCACTCCAACGTAACCACCAAACAAGCTTAGTCCTTCCAGTCTTCCACGAGGGAAAAAAGACGCCGAGATTTTGCTGATTTGTTGCTGCAATATTTACATTCATTCCTTATAGAGAGAGGATTTGAATTTATAATCTCATGTTTAAAAATTAAAAAGGCTTCGGTGGGGTCATAACTCATAAGATGTTGTAGAATACGCGTTATTGGTTTATTCATTAATAGCATATCATTAATTAGGGAGGATTTATTATAATTTATTTAACCACAACTGTGCGTTGATGACGAAGAAATGTTTCCTGTTTTGGGGCTGGAGAGAGTTACGTACGTTTTTCATCATACACCACGGCTATGATATTCACAACTTCCTCAGCGTCGAACGGCTTCATGTCTAATTTAGAAAATAAAAAGGTAATTTTACCCTCCTTCGACTTTATAGAAAGTGACCTCTACTCTAACTTGGTAGAATTATGTACGTGGTGGCTTTATATATGTAAAATAATATGAATGAATGAGTTAAAGCCGCATAGGTTTAGCATTTGCGTAAACCATGAAGCTTCCAACACGTTACATTTGTGTGCATCTATAACCAGGCCACATTCACGGAACAAAGGTAACGGTCCGTGGTTTTAACTTTTAATAACAAATGAATAAAATAGCAATAACATCCGGCCCTAGCTATTTAATTCATTTGTTTCTTTGTACTTCAAGTTTTAGCGCCAGCCTCCAGTGGTGCTCTCATGAGCGGGATAATTAACCAGTCGGATAAAACTAACACTCAAGGCACCGTAAATGGTTATTACTTACTCCTATAATTATTGTTCCTATGTTCTACTATCAAATTTTAGCTTTATTTTAAAAATATCATTCTTCTCCAATTTTAATAAAATGATATAAAAAAGTATACCTTAAGGGTGTGTTTAATCAACTTTTGTGTTTGATTTTTCATGGTTGTAGAACACCTTGAGGGTGTGTTTGATGGGAGGGGAGGGTAGTTGCTCATGATGAAAAATATTGCTATTATCAAATAAATTTAAAATATAAGTATATTATTATTAAAAAAAAAAAAATTTATAATTTTAAAAATTTACTATTACAAATTTATTTGATACAAGAAATATAATTTTATGAATAAAAATTTATTATAATTTTAAATTAAATAATAATATTATAATTAACAAATATATTAAAACTGGGAAGCACACTTGTTGAGAGATATGAGAACCTTTTTACTCGGGACAATCCTTGATTAAATAAAAAATAAAAAAGAGAATATGTTAATGGATTGTAATAGAAGATATTAGTAAAAACAATTGTGCAATAGTAATAGTAATAAATGAATATATTTGATATGGCGAGGAGAGAATGATTAGAGGTTAAAGTGGAGGTGGGGTGGGGGATGATGAGGAGGAGAGGGAAGGCGACAGAGGGACAATAGTAGGAAGCATGCATGATGATGATATAAGCATTCTGGCTGGGAGCAACTGAAAAACTACTGCATCATTCAAGGGAGAGTTTGTGTTTGTCCTGATATGATTCGGTGGATGGATGCAAAAGTCCACAACGTTATTCAACGCAGAAACAGTTTGGCAGAAACAACAAATAAATATGTGTGTGTGTTTCATTTTCATGCTCTGCTTCTCAGGCTTTCCCTCCAGCTCCCTCCCTAAACATTTCTTTCACTTCTCTCTCGCCCTTCATCTGGCTTCTACTCACTCACTTAATCCACACAAAAAACATAGCCTTGTCTGCATACCGGCCGGCTTCTGCTATTGTGTCCAGCCTCCCAACTTTCCCGCTCGTATCACCAAACTCTACTCCTTTTTAATAAATATATATATTACCTCACAAGGCTAAAAGTACAATATCTCTATATGGAATGTAATAATCACTAGTGTAAAAAAGGGCTTTAAGACCGCCTCATTTAGACCGGAGTATTGATGCACCGGTCTTAAAAGTATTTACCGGTGGCATTTTGTAAATATCAAGAACTTTTTTGGCCAGATTATAGAGATCCTGGTCTTAAAAGTATGGCCGTGTGAGCTTTGTAAATATAAAGAACACTTTTAAGACCGGATTAAAAAGGATCCGGTCTTAAAAGTATGACCGGTGGCAATTTTGTAAATATAAAGAACACTTTTAAGAACGGATTAAAAAGGATCCGGTCTTAAAAGTATGACCTATGGCAATTTTGTAAATATAAAGAGAACTATTTAGACCGAATGTTAAAAAGAACTAGTCTAATCTTTTTTTAAAAAATATATATTTCTTTTAAGACCGGATGTTTTAAATATCCGGTCTAAAAAGTTAAAAATAAAAAAATGAATAAAATGTCTATTTTTTAAGACCGGATGTTACAAAGAACCGTCTAAAAGTTTAACTTTTAAGACTTCAATTTGATAACAACCAGTCTTAAAGATTTTCATTAAGGCGCGATAAACGAAAAAATTGAATTTTCATTATTCCTTTTCTAGTTCTCTCCACTTCCCATTGATTTCTCTCGCTCTCTTCTCATTTTCACTTCCCCACCCCGCGCATTCACAAGTGGCTACCGTAGCCTCGATTTCGAGATCTGTGGCTCAACAACAATCCGAGAATGATTCGTGCGGTTGAGTTCGTGTTCGTTGCGTTTACGTTTCCGTAGCTCAACAACAACAAAAAATATATATATATATATATATATATATATATTGAGATATAATATATATATATATATATATATATATTTTTATATTTATATTGTTGTTGAGCCACGGAAACAAACGGTAGTAAATCATTGACGTAGATTTTGGCTTAAGTTTGAAATTAAATATCAATTTCTTATTTCTTTGTTTTATTGCTCATCTCCTCATTCTTAGCGACGACAAAGCTCCAAATTTGATTTTCATGGGGAATGAGTCTCAGTCTGCAACTGCTGCCTCTCTTGAGGTAAACATATTATGTCTGTTTTGCTTATTTCTGCGTTCTCGATCGATTGTTTTTGTTTTTTGTTTTTTTTTTAATATATTGAGATGTGCACACAAAAATGACAGAGATAGATAAGCGAACGGAGGAGTAGAAGAAGATAGATGAATGGCTTCCCATAACTTCTTCGAGAACGCAAAATGGTATTACTCTTCTCCCGACCTCCTCTTTGTCCTTGTATCGTTTTTTTTTTTGCTTCCACCCAAAAATTTCTTTATTCCTTCTTCTTCGTCTACCTCTTCTCGTAGCTTCTAAGCGCAGCCTTAGGTTTTCCTCTCTCGAATCTATTTGTTTTAGTTCCTCTCGGTGAAAGATCCTGGAAACAAGGTTCTCTCCGAGGCGGCGGCTCCGCGTCTACAATCTCACCCTTTTTTTTTTCGTATAAAGGAATTTTTAAGACCGACTTGAAAATATATACGGTCTTAAAAGTTCATTCTTTTTCTTTTTTTAAAAAAATGGACTTTTAAGATCGGATGTTTAAAAAGTCCCCTTTAAAAGTGTTTTTAAGACCGGACGCACATCCGGTCTTAAAAGTAACAGACTTTTAAGACCGCCTGAAACAAGACCGGTCACAGATCCGGTCTTACGATACCTCTTTCGTCCGGTCTTAAAAGCATTTTTTCCACCCCTGAATAATAATAACCTGATATCTTATACAATATATCTAAATAGGTGGCTGAATCACAATCCCTCGCACACAAATTGATAGCCTCTAAACAATCAGACAAATTTTACTAAAACCTTTGAACCAGCTGCATACATTAAGTCAATTCAGCATTCTTTATATGTCTTAGCGTTCGAAAAACATATGTACATAAGTCGACATAAACTTGTTTGGATTATTAGCAAGTACAAATTGTTTTTCCAACTTGATTTACAAGTGTATAAGGTAAATATGTAATATAAGTTTTGTCTCGACTTGTATAAACGTGTTTTTTGAATGCTAACTCAAACAGTCATTTGTGAGAGATAGTAATATGAAGTGATTCTCGACTGTCGCTTATACTTGAAGCCTCTCAGCTCAATAATTATATGCTCCGTCGGTCCTAAATACAAGAATTGGTTGACTTTTTGTAAGAGATAATAAGAAAGCTAAATATACCACTTCATCATAGTATATGTTGTATATCATTAGATTATATATCAGTTTATAAGTCAAATTAATTAATTTGAAGAAAAAATTAAAAATATAAATACTCTAAAATAATTTATTTAGCGATCTCAAAAAAAAAAAAACTAAATGTTAAAAAAGTCAAATGAAAAATATAAGGTAGTAATCAGTTGCATATGATAATAACATTAGGATTGTAACGGGGCGATAGAGATATGCCTGGATCGTACTTAATAATTCAGGCGAGAGGGTGAGTTTCTAAATATTTTATTGGCACAAGTTCTGTTTGTGATGCTATCATCTCTGAGGATATGTTTGAGATTCGGAATGAAAATCATGTGGATTGTCATCTCAGAGATAAAAAGTCAAACAAAAAATCAGGCAAGCAGCCTTCCTTTGTTTTTTTGGTCAACAGTAAGCAGTCTTCTCACTCAACCGCGCGCAGTATAAAATAGTCAACAATAAAATATAAAAATAGGTCCAGCAAAGCAAATCGAAGATATCGCCTTCCGTTCATCCCCTGTGCATTTTAAACTGCGCTGGCAACCCTTTCCTTTTTTGTTCCTTGAAATCAAGATGATGCTCTTGTTTCAAAAAAATTGTCGCTTTACATTTTAATGAAGCATTAATTATTTTTGTATTTGTTGATAAAAATAGCAGTGGTAGATAAAGTCAGTGTGATTGCTTGGAAGCATCTTCTTCATTATTAATATAGGGATAATTTAATTGGATATAATTATATGAATATGTGATCTGCTATGATTTTGTACATGATATAATATGTATATGCAATGAGCACTTTAATTAGTAGTACCGCATCTCATCAGTTGATGGTTGTTATAGCGCGCCATACTTCATCGTGATTGCAATTTAATCATAAGGTGAAAGAGGCTTGTGAGTTTGTGAGAATCACCTTATGATTTTTTTTAAACATTTGTTTTTAAAAAGAATAATAAATTAAAATAATAATAATAAACAATGAATTTAACTATTCAGTAGTAGTTCGACTTTGTGATAGTTTGCGGGTGGGGTTTCACATGGCAAAGTCAAAAGAAGTCAGCTGCTTCCCACTCATCATGCTTTCCATATGTCCCCCGTCATTTATCGCGGGAATCATGATCTTCACTCGTGCTCACGGGCGTGACATTTTCCAAAGCTAATACCAAATTTTCATAATTTTGGCCTAGAAAATCGGAAATTTATCATGGAAAATGGGTGGTCACTGGTCAGGCCTCCCCCTCGAAAGCCCAGAGTGAACAGGCCCACTAATAGAAGTCCCAACCGAGGGAATCTTTCTTATTCTGGATGGAATATTCGATTCAGGCCCACCTGTGTCGCAACATGGAATTACTCCTATTATCGTGAATGTGTGGGTGTGTTGGCACTTGGCTTGTCATTTTCAGTGTCTCGTTTTGAATTTAAATAGCCACAAAATCCAATTATCCCATATGACACCTAACACATGAAGAAAGGTTTTAAAGAAAACCTAACTCAGACTCCGATTCTAGGCAGTAAGTAGAGTCAAGAGTGGGTAGCCAGCTGCATTACACAAACACCAACATCGTCACATCACCGAACAATCATACGGTCATCCCGGTTCCATTGTTTACAACGAAATTTTTAGTCTCTCGTTTCAATTAATTTATACTGCTCACTTATGGATTATAAATGAGTAGGCAGGTTATTAGGATTTAGGAAGCTACTAGCCTAGACTGGTCACTTGGAGTTTCTTTTCTTTTTTGCTTTAAAAAACATGTTTACCGTTTTTCAGTTAAGAATTACCAGTAGTACTGGCAAGATAAGCTGCATTAACTACAAACTATTAATACAAAAGTAAATAATATATGCAGTTTCAAAAGCGTTTTATTTATTTATTTATTTAGTAAAGCAAAAGCTGGTCATGAAAGGAGGCAATCAAGAGTTGACAAAGCCATCAAAGTTGACTCACAGTGGCATGGGAGCATATATCTCTTTAAGGCTTTAACCCCCACCCGTCCTTTGTTATTTGTTATTTTAAAATTTATTACAGAAAGCAATGACAATAAAGTATATACGTACGTGGAAGCCTTACAAATTTTGAAGCCTATCCAAATAGCCAGGCGTCACTGGAAGAAGACGATTGAGAGCACTGTCCTTTGAGAAACGGAATGCTCCATTTTTAGAACTTGATTCGCTCAGAAGCGGCGTCCTAAACGACACTGTTTAGTAAAGCTGATAAGCACGTGTAACATTTCCTGGAGCGTAAATCAAATGGATGGCTGGATGGTTTGTAGGGTGCCAGGTGTGCACGCGATCAACATGCCCAGCGATACTATGTGGGATCAAAGTTCATATGCATACTAGACGAACATCATCTAGAGCCCAAAAATAATTTAGATTAGTTTTTGAAGATTAATTTTTTAATTTATGAAATAAATATAGAAAAAAAAAAATTATTTGACCTTACGGAAAAAGAGTTCTTAAATTCTGTTATGTATGTTTGAATTGACTTTTGAAAAATAACTTTTATGATTTATGAGGTAAGTATGTAAAATGAGTTTTATTAAGAGCTTCCAAAACTACAGTTTGGCGTTAGTTTAGAATTTTGACTGAAACTCATTACACAGCCTTTTCAAACATCAAAGTAATTAATGCCTCCAAAGTCACAAGAGACTAGAGAGAGAATTGAGTTGCCTGCGCAGCTTATATGGGCTGAAAAGGGGATGGGTTGGGCTTGGAGATCCATGCATTTGGAAACTTCATATTGACGGGCTATCCACCATACTCTACTTCAGCCGGTCCACGTCAAATACTTCAATTTCCTGCCGCCGCAATCTTTTTTTTTTTTTGCCGCAATCTCAAGTCTCCAAGCTTGGTGAATCTACTTGTTCTAGATATAAAATATAATTGATTTTTTTTAAAAGATAAAGAAATTATTTTATGGTATTTATATTTATTATTTTTTCTTTAAACTAATTAAACGTATTAAGCCTTAAATTTAAAACATAAGAATATATAAAATTAATGTATTAAATTTTATTAGTTCCCATTAGATACATCAACTATTAGAATTTATTATAATAAAGTTAAGCCCTTACTAAAAACTTAATTTAAAACAAATCAATAAAACATATAAATTTATCATTTTTCCTTTAAAGTTGTCGCTAAAATTTATATTTGACTAATTTCTTTATGTGATTTTTCTTTTAGTAGGGGAGAATTACAAAATATTCTCTAATTTTACCATCGTTGCGTGTGGGAAGTTATTAAACTCTAATATTATATAATATTATTATTCTCAAAGTTACCCTCGTTAATGATGGGCATATATGAAAAAAAAAACTCAATAAAATATTATTATTCTCAAAATACCCCTATTAATGATGTCATTATAAAAAAGATCAAGTGTTTTTATTAATTGGTAAGTAAGTCCCTTATAAAAAAATCAAATGTAGGATGAAATATTATATAATTCAATAATACATAACATATATTATGAACCAATCATTTATTTAGCATTCTTGATTTCTTCACACACAAAAAGTCAACTATATGTCGAGTATATTTTTTGGAACAGAATCGAACTTATATTTGGGGGAATAGCCACGGACATATAACAATATGCAACATGGGAAAAAATTAATTCGAGGGGGAAAACAATTGTAATCATCAATCACAATCAGAACAATAATGTGTAAGAACATTATTCTCCGCACAGAAATCAAATTCATTTTAATTACAGTGACCGTGCAAGAACTTATGCCGGCATCTGCTAATAAAAGCAAAGCACAACATAAAGTAAGTAGTACTCGTACAGCGGAGAGACCGAGCAAGCTGTTAGACTTTAGTTGCAAGATGAAAGGCAGTACATTTAGGCGATGTGTGTAGTACTTGGGAAATAAAGTAGTACGCGGCCAACGTTGAACTGGAATATGAAAGTACACGCATGTACTACAACCCAATCTCACCTCATGTAGTAGTCGTAGTATTACATATAGAATGGGATTGCATCCTCAAATGTATTCAAGAGCGCTTGAACGCTCAAACTAAACAGCAGATTGGGCTATTGGTTGGGAAGGTTTTGTTTTGCAGGGAGCTGCTTATTTAGGCGGTGGATGAGGTAAGTCAGGGAACTTGTGGAGGAGTTATGAGACAGGGCAAAGGCTGGGAACAGGCAGAGCATGGATGGAGCCATCAACAGAAACATATTGATACAATGAGAGCCAACAGATCTGTTGTGGCCTCGCTCATGCACTGCCTCTTCCCTGGCTCTGTCTCTCTCCTCTTCTCTTTTTTTTTTCTTTTTTTTTTTTCTTCTCAATTCCTTCAATTTCTGTTTTGGCCTTGTATTTTTCTCCATCTGTCCAAATCCCTTAAATAGGAAATTGCATCTTCATGGAGTTAAGCCATCTCAGTATTTTGACATCTGACATTTCCCCTAATCGTGATGTAGCCCGATTTGCATCTTTTGTAATTTTAGAATAACAGTGAAATAGGCCCTATTCATATTGGGTATCATATGCCCGCTATATGGATTTGTTTGTTACACCGTCAGTATCTTTCACTTTTTGAAAGCTGAGGGTTTATTCAACAGATGATTCAGTGCAGAATATAACATCCCTTGTGAAGCAGAGGAGTATGAGGTATGGACTTTCTGAACTAATGAGCTAGTCTGAAATCAGGCATATTTTTCTTTGATCTCTTATTGATTTATGTGTTGACTTAGTTGAATTTAGAGAGAGAAAAGAGAAGATATTTTCCTCCGCTTGGATGATCAAGTATTTATTTGTAAGAGTGATCTGATACATATGAACCATAAATAAAAAGAAAGTACATCACTTCAATTCTATGGGATGAAAGGAAATGCAGCCAGTTGTTCGTGTGAAACACAGGCTGCGGGTTCCAACTTCCAGGGCTTGACAAGTTAAAAATCATGTACAAGTGCCATTAAAAGAGCAGAGTAGCAAAGGGAAAACCTCACAGTTTGGTATCACAAGGAGTGGGGAAAGTGGAGCAGAAGACAGGGTTGAGTCCGTGGAAGGTCATGGTCGAGCTTTCCTGATTCTATGAGATGCAAATCCTCCAAAAGGGTCACATAGTGCTCTTGAACGTCGCCTGCTTTCTTGTTTCCTCCGACCATGGCTGCAATCACCTCCCACCGATCTGGGTATTGCTCGTCTACTACGGCCAGAGCCACCTCGAACAACTTGTTCTCCTCCCAACTCCATCCCCTCAAAACCTTTCCACAATCATCCATGCCCCAATAATAATTCCCTTGTATTTCCTCCCAATTTTGTTTGGTGATCAATTTATAAGGATCCTGACATGGATGAAGATTGTAGTGCGGGAATTCTCTCGAGAGCTCCGTTCAATGGTGTCCAAAGATTTGAAATGTGCGTAGATGTATACATTTTTTCTTTATTCATCTGTCTTATTCTTGCCCTCAAGTCTACAACTCAATAAGGAAAAATAATGGAGTGCAAACATCACTTAAGTAATAATGAGCGTTGATCATTTTGCGCCCAAACAGGAAACTGTATGTGGGAGAATGGACAAAATAAACGACCTCATTATCCATCTCTTGCAAGCGTTGTACTATTTTTATTATTTAACAAATAATTGTTTACTCTTTCTGTTTTATCAATCCATTTCAGACGTGATAGAACATTAGAGCCGGCATCAGGTGGGTGGTGACTTATTTATTTATACGTTGAATGATAGGAAGAAGAATGACCACAAAAATTATCCGAAATTCAAAAAAAAAAAAAAAATGTATCTAAAAAATAATATTATTGAACAGTGTTAAGATTTTTCCGAAGATTCAATTCCTAAAATCCTAAATGTTGAATGTCAAAATGATTAATATTAGACCATCCTAATTTTGATCGCATATGAGAAGAATTTAGATATTATATTTTATTATAAACTAATTAAGATCTATTTATTTTGTAAATTAATAATTAGTTAATCTTTTTTTTTGCTAACAATTAGTTAGTTAATTGCTTTTATTTTTATTTTTTTTGCTATAAACAAATAGTGTTGATTTATTTTTTGATAACGTGGTTGGTCCGGTTTAATATTTTTGCTAACATTAACGTGGTTGATCCATGTGAATGTGTAATTGGATTCCTTAAGAAGATATAAAAAAACCACTCAAATCATAATAGTGTTGATTTATAGTGTTGATTTATATTAGTGAATGAAGACCAAGGGCCGAAATAAATAGGATAAAATATGATGCGGGCTGTACCAATTTATGTTGTTTTAGACTTGGGCCGAAGAATAGGGTGAAAGCCTTTTGGGTCTCCCAATAGTCTGTAATTCATATTTAAAAATGGATCTCTAACATCTGAATGAATGACAAGAACAAAAACAACAGAGAGCGTCGGATGATAATATATTATATTTAACTCATCCCTCCATTACAAATGCAGGAGAGTATAAAATCATGGAAATAATAACAACGGTGCAACGAATGGGTGGTGAAAGCTCCTGCAGAAATAATGTTGAAAATGAATTGGTTGATGGTTTAATGTGGCGGATGGGTAGGGAGAGGGGATGAGTTAAGCTTTGGTGAAAACGCTGTCGAAGGCAACGCCGGTGGTGGGGAGCCATGTGCTGGCCTGGAGCCAAGATTCGGCGGTGTATTGAGTGGCCTCGTCCTTGGTGAGGACGCCGTGGCCCCACTTGACCCTGTTGTTTGTGGCAGCACCGGGACCGGAGTTTGCATACTCAGCGAAGTAGCAGGTGTCAAGGTACATGCTGCCCATCCATGGAAGATAACCATCGGCCTGGATGAGATCGCCGATTTCATTTTCCATGAAGATGGCCCTGGAGAATGCCTTCCATGGCCTGGCCAGGTAGGACTTGATGGTCAGCCTGTCGGCGTTGAGGCTGGCGTCGGCCATGATCTGGCAGTTTTGGAGGACAATTCCGGTGCGCATTTGCTTGTTGGCAGTGCCGTCGGCGACGACGATGTTTTGCTGGTTGTCCATGGGCTTCCTGATCAAGATCCTGGAGTTCTGGACCAAGGTGCTTCCGTATCCGAAGATGAAGTCCACTGTGCCGGAGATCTCACAGTTGCGATAGAATTGACGTTTGGCGTGTGCGTACAGGGTGTCTTGGTAGCCACGGATGGCACAGTCGAAGAAAGAGGAGCGATCGCCCATCACCCTCAGTGCAACTGCTTGGTGTCCTTCAGGTCCGGCGGTGTTCTCGATGGCCATCGACTTGGCAATGAAACCATCAGCCAAGGTAGCTGCACGCACGCACGGATATCATATTATTATATTTATTCATGATATTTTATTATATATATATATATATAGATGAAGAAGGGTGGATTCATTACTGAAGGTGGCGGTTTGGATTGTTTTCCAGCCAGAGGTGTAGCTCCTGTTGCCGGTGACAATGGTCTTGGTAGGGCCATCGCCGTACATGAAGATGTTGGGCTGCTTCTTGGTGATGTGGACGTATTCATTGTAGATACCGGCCTTGACGTAGATGGTGAATCTGCCTTCGAATCCCTTGGGGTACGAGTTGACGGCTTCTTGAATGGTCTTGAACTGGCCACTTCCGTCCTGGGCAACCACGGCGTTTGGCCCATTGATGGGATGCCCAGTGTTGGGCTGCTCGATAAGCTTGCGGTCGCGGCCTGAGAGCCAAGTGGGATAGCCCTCGGAATCCACCTTATTCAGAAGGCGACGGGAAGCAGGCTTGACGTCCAAGTCCAAGTCGAAGACGGAGAGCAGCTGGGAAATGCCGGATACAACGTCTAGCGCCAACCCTGTGAGCTTCTCCACGTTGTCCAGACCGCCCGTTTGCAATTGCTGCTGAACTGCCTTCTCGCCCTCATTCTCAGCCTCAAACCCATCCAGACAGGATTGCTGGTACGCTATGACGGCGCTCAGCCAATTCTTGAGGTCATCTTCCCGGTCGGTCACGCTCCGGGCATTGTTTTCTTGAACCAGCACACCCGATGCCTGCAGTTCCGCGATCGCAGATTGCAGCAAGTCCTTGCAATCCTCGACGGCCATCTTTATGCCTCTTGTGGACCCGTTCCTGTGCTCTACTTCAATCTTGTCTGTCAAGTTAAAGGACGATATAACAGTCTTCATGGCGGACTCCACCACTGCCTTTATATATTCCTTAGGGTCGGTGCTGTTTACAGAGTCGAGCGTGTCGTGGCAGAGCTGGGGGTTGTCGGAGTTTTGGCACAGGTAGGCAACGGCCTTGTTCTGGGTGTTTGTCTCTTGCTGCGCATTGTTGCTGCTGCCCTTGTTCCTGTAGTTGACGACGCCGATGACGCCCAGGGTCACACCCACCACGAGGATGATAGAAACAGCGGACACAACCACTTTTTTGTTCATCTTTTTTGGGTTTTTCTCTCTAGTTTATTGTTGATGCTTTTCCTCTCCGATTAATTACTTACAGCATACAAGGGCAAACCGCTGAAGATCAGGTTAATCGGAGCGAAAATTTAAAAAAGAAAGAGAGGAGGACGAGGAGATTGCCCTCCTATAGGTATATATGAATGGGTGATAGATGAAGAGAGCGATGAAGCAGTGCATGGGGGTGGGGTTTATATCCCTCTCCGCCATGTTCCTAAAATAGTCTCATTCCCTTTTCTTAGAAACCTACGTTTCATCGATCTGTGAGATGCCCAAAAATAGAAACGCTTCTGTTTTGCTCTCCCTTGATGACCTGAATTATTCAGCCTATAAAACCCACAAACCTTTCATTGCAGCTCAACTTTCGACCCAGCTCTAATCTTTAGACTTGCTAATAGTAGGCCTAAGTACTTTTTTTTTGAAAAAACAGCTTTAGCTATTATTGGATATATATGCTTTGGTTCGTTTCAAAATAATCAGTTCTGTTAATTTAATTTAACTGATTTGGACAAAACACGAGTCGTGCATTTCTAATAGTATATATTCCTTATTAATACTGTGTATGTTTTTGATAAAAGATACATTCTTTAATAGTTAGTGTTTGGTGTCAAGTATATAGAACTATCCTATATTAAGACCCGTTTGATTTTATTTTTTTTAATTAAGAAAGTTAAATAGATTATTTTAAATTTTTTATATCAAACTAATCACTCAGTTTCTTTTTATATATAAGAAATAATCACCACATATACCTTGTTTCTATTTATAAAAAAAATTTTAAGAATATTTTAATTTCTACCCTCCTTTCCTATATATAAGATTATTTTTTAAATGGGCATCTCCCTTTTTCTTAAAAAATCTTTTTGAATTTATCTCAATAAGAAATGCACTTTTACCAATTTTGCCTTTAATTACTATCTCATCATTTATTCTGTATACATTCTCTTTCATGATTTTTCATTATTACTCTCTTTCTCTTATCATTTATAAATAATGGCATTTTTGGAAAACAACTTATATTTCCTACATATTTATTACTAATAATTAATTTTAACTGTTTCTTAGAATCCTACGATTTGGTTGAAAGGTTTTATACATGGGGCCGGGGGAATATCTATTACTTTAATTTCTCATTTTGCTTACATTTAATTACCCATACTTCTCAGTTCTCCAATAGGCCTACACATTCTTTCTCTTTTACAATCTTCTTTATCATAGCCATTTTCATATTCTCTCTTATTCCTCAGTGTTTTCATAAATAAGGGTATTTTTGTAAAAAGTGTTACAACTTTTATATATTTATTGTCCTTAGCTGCCGCTTTGATCTATGTTATTTGGTTAAGTGTTCCTTATAAAAAGAAACGGAGGATGAAGTAATTTAGTCTGACTTATAAATTGATGATATATAATCAAATAATACACAACATATATAAATTATGATTAATTTACTTTCTTAACCTCTCAAAAAAAAAATTGTTAACCAGGTGTTGTATTAAGAAGAAGAGGAAGTACTATATGATTTATTTTTAGGACATGAGAGTTGTTGGCCTATTACTACAAATTATGAAAATATTATTCTGGGGTTGAAGTTATTATTTCATGGAATTAAATTGAAACGCAGACAAGTGTTTGATACCTTTTATACACAGACACACACACGAAACGTGTTTGATACTAAACTATCCACGATTTAGATTATGAAATGTCATTCCAAATGCATAATAAAATGAATGAAAATTCTTACTGGAAATTTTTTAAACTAGTTTTAATTTGTGATAAATAAATATCTATTTAGATTTTTTAAATTTTTATTTGACATGTCCACAAAAAATGGTATCGGGTTAATTCAAAGCCTACTATAAGACACGTATGTTTTCAAACAAATCGATCAACTTATTCAAATAAAAATGTTCTAGTGACATCGCTTTAGTATATTTGATTGTTTTTGTCTATTAATGAAGTACGAGTACTTGATTGTTTAATAAAGAGTAGACTAATACAAAAATCACTATGCACGTAGTTTAATTTGTTCATTAAAATAATTCTTATATTAAAGAGCAGATGAAGTAATTTAGTTGAAGGTTTCTATATCCTTCACACTCAATATCCTGGAGAGAAGGCTGATTTCTGTTATTAGTTAGTCTACTCTTTTTACCTCATAAAAAAAGAATAAAAATTGTTTGGTGGACGCTTTGACGTCCCTTAAAATCTTTCCCTGCTATTATTGTTCTTGTTTCAATTTGTTAAAATCATAGAGAGTAAATCTACAATGTCTATTTCATATATAATTAATGTTTTGCATATTTAGTTAATTAGATTTTACATAAAAGAGCCGCCCGGATGTCCTTCTATAATTGAATGATTTTCTATTTGATTATCCATAACACTCGGAAACAAAGTTATTTTGTATGCTAAATGATCGTGAATCGCAGAAAATTATCTTCTTGTGAGTTATATACGAATAACTACACAATTTCACAACGATTGTCAATTAATTTATTACGTGTTAATCTGTGTATATGACGTAGCGTTTTTTACTTTATTGAATTCGACTTTTTTTTATGCAAGTGTATATAGTACTATATACACTTTTCCCGGGACATTATACGTAATTTAAAAAATAAATCACTCACTGCAAATTTAGTAATGTATCTGGATTACATAGATATACATTTTGACGTATTATAAAAAAATATTTATTAATCTCTCTTTACAAATGGATAGCAAACACTGCTACTCAAGCCCCGGCTTCATTTCTGCCGCCAGTCACTGCTTATTGAATTTGCCACCCAAATTATGCGGGCAGAAAGCCAATGGTGTAATTGCTGGAACGCGTTGCTTATTTTGAATGTTACGTTTATTTTAACAGAACATGTTGGGCGATAACAGTAACGAGCTAAATCGCAAAGAATGAAGCAAATGTATTATAAGAACAAGCCACATTGGGCCTCTCCTCAATCTCATTAAAGGGCCAAATAACACAAACATCACATAAGTGATCGCAGAATAATTACACGTGCTTGTCTGATCTGTGTGTCAGTATAACCGCTATACAATGGAATGAATCAAGCCTTGGTGAAGCCAATGTCATAAGGAACGTGGAGAGCCTTGAGCCAAACGGCAGAGTTTGATTCGGGTCCACCTCGGAGGAATTGGGCGGCGGTGAACTGCTGAGCTTCGGCCTTGCTGATCAGGCCCTTGTAACCAGGCCACTTGATCCTAGCCTGCACATTAGCACCGGGTCCTACGTTGTTGTGCTCAGCATAGTACAAGGTGTCGAGGTACAAGTTTCCTTCCCAAGGAATCCATCCATCGGAATGAATAACATCACCGATTCTGGATTCCATGATCACAGTCTTTGAGTAAGCCTTCCATGGCCTTCCCAAGTATGACTTCAATTGGAACCTGACGGGGAATAGAGCTGGCTCCGGCACGATATCGCAGTTTTGGATCACAATTCCGGTGGGCATGTTCTTCTGGGGTGTGCCGTCTGCTGTCACTGTGTTGAATTGGTTGTCCAATGGCTTCCTCAGGATGATTCTAGAGCTCTGGATCAGTGTGGGTGACACACCAAAGATGAAGTCAATCGTACCAGAGATGTCGCAGTTCTTGTAGAACTGACGGTTGGTCTGAGCGTACAAAGTGTCTTGGTTACCCAGGATGGCGCAATTGAAGAAAGCCGACATGTCTCCCTGGTTCCTCAGGGCCACAGCTTGGTGCTTTTCAGCTCCCGCGCTGTTCACAAATGACATTTTCTTGGCGATGAACCCGTTAGCAGTGTTGGCTGCACATATATACACATGATCATCATGAATATAGTTATTACCTTATATCAATTTTAGGAAATTAAAGTACCAATATTTTTTTAAAAGTCCATATCTGTTTTTTTTTTTTTTAAAAAAATAGTATAGAATATATAAAAAAACTCATATATAGACCATCCAGATTAGATCAGATCTGGAAGGCCAAGATACGCAACGATCACTCACCAAAGGTAGCTGTTTGCATGGTCTTGACCCCATCAACAAAGTTTTTGTTTCCGGTGATGACGGTTTTACCGGGGCCCTCACCGTACATAAGGATGTTCACTGCAGTTTTGGGAACGATGATGTACTCTTGGTACACGCCAGCCTTGACGAAGATGACGTATCTGCCGTTGGGGCCGAGACCATTTTTGGGATAGGAGGCAATGGCCTCTGCGACGGTCTTGAAGTTTCCACTGCCATCCTTAGCCACCACCACATTGGCTTTCAAATGATGTCCCCTCTTCATGTGCTGCAACAGCTTGCGGTCAGATGCCGAGAACCACGTCGGATAACCTTCGCTGTCCACCTCCATAAGGCGGCGGGAAGCAGGTTTCAAGTTCAACTGCAGCCCAAACTTTCCAAGGATATTGGAGAGATTAGACACAATGTCGAGAGCGATACCGGTGATCTTGCCGATGCCGTCTAATGCTTGCTCTTGCAACTGTGACTTGACCTGTTTCTCGCCGTCGTTGTTGTTGTCAAAGCCATCCATGCAGGCCTGTTGGTAGGAGATGACGGCGGCCAGCCAGTTCCTGAAGTCAGGGGTTTGGTTGGTCACGGTTTTGATGTCGTTGCGCAACAAGTCAGTGGACATTTGAAGACTGTCCATGGCGAATTGGAGCAAGTCCTTGCAGTCACCAAGGGCCATCTTGACGCCTTTCTCGCCGTTGCTGTGATCCACAATGAGCTTGTCGCTCATGTTCAAGCCCTTGATGACGCTGTTGGTGGTTGCTTCCACTACGGCTGACAGGAATGCCTTTGGGTCAGAGTCATTGACGTGGCTCAGAGTTTGTTGGCAGAAATTTGGGTCGTCAGTGTTCTGACACATCTGTGCCACCACCGTATTCTGATGGGAAGAGATTTCACCGGAGGAGTCGCCATTATTAGTCTGCTTGTGAACGACTATCACAGTGCCGATGGCTACCCCCACCACGAGGATGAGGGAAACTGCGGAGATGAGAACTTTTCCGCCCATGTTTTTTATTATTAATGACAGAGGCCCTCAAGATATATAGTTATTTTGCTTTCCCCCTCCCCTTTCGGACTGAATACCTTTGTATCCTTGATCAGGGGAGGCAAAAAGGAGACCGAGAGAGGACGATTTTCTAAATGCACATGCACTTGGGTTTTTATATTACGTTTTTACGTTCTATAAAAAGGAAAAGGAAAGCTATTATTGGGGAATGATGCGTGTGTTTTGACCATTTTTAACGGTAGAGATATGACCATATATGATCACTTGTAATAATACAACTGTGTGGCTTTTAATTAATTTCACGGCCGCCTCCCTCGTAGAACCAAACGCTTCTCCTCTCCATGCTATTTGCGATGCGTGTTGTCTGCCATTTCAACTACTGTACATATATAAATATGACATCAACTGATTCCATGTAACTTTCGAATTGTCTTTGATTAAGAATGCCTAATTGAATACTATTAAAAGTAGTGTGGTTATATATATGTTCATTCTACAAGAACGATATAGATCGAAAAACGTTTAATCTACTTTTCAAAAGAATGACTCTTGGTCTGTACAAGCTTTATCATTCAGAAGAGAAATTAACTAACAACCTTTGATTTTCGAACTACTTTAATTTATCGATTTTCTTCTGTCATTATGCCTTTTGAAATAACTCCTCCTATAAATTGACTATTTAATGAAGTATATCGACAGCTTGTTTCATCTTTTTTCAAGTTATCACCCGTTATCACCCCTTTTTGAAGAAATTAAAATTTAGTTGGTTAATCTTATATATCTATTATGTTTGTTTTGAATCAAATTAAGATATGCGATTTTTATGATGAACTACTTATTTTTATAACTGTTAGATTTGAGCTCCTTTTTATGCGAGGAAAATGGCTAATTAATATTTAAAGTTCATTTATGTCTCACTAACTAAAGTGAAAGAAAGTGAAAAGGATCAGATTAGGACGAGTGAAGTCTTATTCAAGTGGGAAGAGCAACCACTTGGGAGAAGATAAGAAAAGAACAGGGTTAATATAATTTTAAGCCTCTCAAAGTTGTTCTCGTTTTAGGTTTGATCCATAAAATTTGAGGAACCTATGATTTAAAATTTAAGGGATTATAAAAACCTGTGGACTTATAGTATAGAAGCAAAACCAACGTCAATCATTATTGAACCAAAGTGTCCATATTTATACAACAACTAACCTCTCTATTTAAGTGAATTATGCGCTTCACAACTCAAGCTCAACAACCTAAACACCTAATAATAATAGAGCACAGACATTTAGACATACACACTAACTAATAATAACAATACACTTAACAACCTAAACACCTAATAATAATAGGACTGCCGGCGGCGGTTGAACGCCGGCCACAGGCGATGAGTTTTTTTTTTTTTAAAAAAAAAAATCATTAAAAGTGTGGGAGGTGGGGTTCAAACCCCCCACACCTCCATAGGGCCAAGTGGCCCCAACCACTAGGCCACTTGGTTCCTTTAATATATATATGCATTAACAAATATATATATTTTTCTTAATATTTTTCAACGGTAGTTATAAATCTTTCAACAACAGTTACAAATCTTTCAACGGCATTTACAAAATTTTCAATGGCATTTACAACATTTTTTTTGAGATTTACCTTTTTTGTCTTTGAGGGAAAAACAAAAAAATAATGCATTATCACAAATTTTTCAACAGCATTTACAACTTTTTTTTTTAAGGTTTATCTTTTTTGCCTCTGAGGGAAAAACAAAAAAATAATTTATTATAACAAATCTTTCAAAGGTAGTTACAAATTTTCAACGGTATTTACGACTTTTTTTTTTGTTTTTCCCTCAAAGGCAAAAAAGGTAAATCTAAAAAAAAAAAGTTGTAAATGCCGTTGAAAGATTTATGACAATGCATTTTTTTCCCCTCAGAGGCAAAAAAGGTAAACCTCAATGCCATTGAAAATTTTGTAAATGTAGTTGAAAGATTTGTAACTGCCATTGAAATATTTGTGATAATGCATTATTTTTTTGTTTTTCCCTCAGAGGAAAAAAAAGTAAACCTAAAAAAAAAGTTGTAAATGCCGTTGAAAGATTTATAATTGCAGTTGAAAGATTTGTGATAATGCATTATATTTTTCCCTCAGAGGCAAAAAAGGTAAACCTAAAAAAAAAAGTTCTAAATATCGTTGAAAAATTTGTAACTGTTGTTGAAAAGATTTATGATAATGCATTATTTTTTTTTTTTTCTTTCAGAAGCAAAAAAGGTAAACCTCAAAAAAAAAGTTGCAAATGTCGTTGGAAATTTTGTAACTACGGTTGAAAAAATGTTAAGAAAAATATATATATTTGTTAATGCATATATATATATATATATATTAAATGAACCAAGTGGCCCAGTGGTAGCCCCATGGAGATGTGGGGGGTTTGAACCCCACCTCTCAAACTTTCAATGAATCTTTTTTTTTCAAAAAAAAAAAAAAAAAAACATCGCCGGTGGCTGTTGGCCGGCGCCTAGCCGACGGCGGCGGCAGCCCTCTGACGACGGTCATTTTTATTTTTAAAATTTATTTAAAATTAAAGGCAAAAGGGTAATTTCACATGAATTTGTATATCCCTCATAGGTTCTTGTCACTTCTCAGTCTTTTTACAAATTCAGGGGATTCCTAAAGATTTTACAAATTCATAAGGTATTTATATAGGATTTTCCCCATAAACAATGTACTCGTAATAACTTACTTTAATCTTCAAACAATATATTATATATAAAAACATGTCCATTGTATATATTACCCATATTAATTTGTGGGGGTTTCAGATCCCCATGACACCAGGCTCTTCCTTTTAGCGTCTCTGATCTTAAGCACGTGTAATGAGTTCAAAGTTTATAAACAATTGCAATTAGAGAAATATAAGGAAGAAGATGAAGAATTATATATTATTGTATTAATCACATAAAAGCAATTTGCTCATATAAACTATAACCTAATTGGGTTTAACAATGATCTTTCCTCACTTGAGGGTGATTAATAATAACCCTAATTTTAGGGATCTAGGAGGAACTTCCCCCTCTAGAGAAAAACTCGCATTAATCTCTTTCTTAACATAGTGTGAATGTAATTATCCTGCACACTGTAATCTGAGAATCTAAAAGATTGTATTAATTAAGGTAAATACATGTGTATATATACAAGAGAAAGGCTAACAGAAACCCTACAATTATGGATCTAACTTAATCCCTAATAATATGGATCTGATCGTAGTCCATATTATAACACTCCCCCTTAAGTTGAAGCATATATATTGATTATGCCCAATTTGTTACAAAGACACTCAACCCGTGTGTCATTTAAGGCTTTTGTTAAAAGATATATATTGATCATGCGTACCAGATATGACATTCTCTTTGATCTTATCAACAATTATGGATCTAACTTAATCCCTAATAATATGGATCTGTGTGTATTATAACACTCCCCCTTAAGTTGAAGCATATATATTGATTATGCCCAATTTGTTACAAAGACACTCAACCCGTGTGTCATTTAAGGCTTTTGTTAAAAGATCTGCTAGCTGGTCGTTTGATCACACGTACCCTGTAGATATGACATTCTCTTTGATCTTATCACGGATAAAGTGACAATCGATTTCAATATGCTTTATACGCTCATGGAACACAGAATTCGATGTTATATGAAGTGTTGCTTTATTGACACACCATAATTCCGCAGGTAATGTCGTGATGATCCCAATTTCCTTCATAAGTTGAATTACCCACACAATTTCATGTGTTGATTGTGACATGGCTCTGTATTATGCTTCTGCACTTGACTTTGACACAACACCTTGTTTTTTTACTTCTCCAAGACATCAAGTTTCCACCAACAAACACACA
The DNA here is from genome assembly GCA_019022615.1 of Acacia melanoxylon. Classification (NCBI taxonomy): domain Eukaryota; kingdom Viridiplantae; phylum Streptophyta; class Magnoliopsida; order Fabales; family Fabaceae; genus Acacia; species Acacia melanoxylon. Next base: position 9,743,860 of record JAFJYJ010000019.1, on the reverse strand, counting down.
GTAACCTGTAGTGGACCGTCTTGTGGCTTTAGACCCTGCATGATCCGTATCACAGAAGCACTCAACTTTAGTGTACCCATAATCTATATAGAGAATGCCACGACCTGAGGAACCTTTCAAATAATGCAAGATATGCTCTAAGGCTTCCCACTGAGCGACTATTGGAGCTTCCATGAATTGACTGAGTACACTTACTAAGAAGATTATATCAGGACGAGTCACTGTTAGATAATTCAGTTTCCCAATGAGTCTTCTATATCGCTCAGGAGATGCAAATGACTTCAGTTTCTCTGGATCAATCTTCTTCTTCAAGTCATTGGGAAGTTCAGGAAACATACTATCATAAAGATCCAGGAACGGATTCGAAATCATGGGAATGATACTCGGTGCGACGCCAAGTTTTCCAGTTTCCTTTAACAAATCGAGAACGTATTTTCTTTGAGATAAAATGATTCATTTCTTGCTTCTCAATACCTCAATGCCAAGGAAGTACTTCAATGGACCTAAGTCTTTTGTTTGGAAGTGGGAGTTAAGGAAGATTTTAAGTTATGAGATTCCGGATATGTCACTCCCAGTAATCACAATCGCGGGATCCAGAAAAATAATGAAGGGTGGGCACCATTGGCAAAGTTGAGATTTTTTGTTTGTGTCTGTATAATTAGTAGGGTGATTCGGGAGTTCGGGGGCAGCGCCCTCGATTTTTTTTTTTTAAAGGAAAGTTTTACATGCATTAAAAAACAAAAGAATATAAATAAGAAAAAAATATCAAAAAAATATTCATGAAATCAAGTGAATATTGATGATGTAATAAAAAATGCAGTTATTCTACAAACTTGTCATTTAAAAAAACAATGCTAAGTGATGTTAGAAATGCAGCTATATAAATTATAATGAAGGGTGGGTACTCAATAAGTTTAAGTACATATATTTTAATAACAAAAGTATATTACAATAAATATAATTGCAATGTCATCCTTCTATGCCTTATTTTTTAGAATTTAATTATAATTTCCTTATTATTAATGTTATCAAATACATCATAATTTAATTCCCTTATTTTTTTTTTAAAAAAAAAATCATCATAATTTAAGGGTGGGCCCTTGCCCCCCTTTTCTAATATTTGCATCCGCCTCTGATCACAATATCATCAACATACACTACTAGAAGGATCATGCCTGCATTGGAATGCTGGTAAAACACAGAGTGATCACACTTACTTTAGCTTAACCTAAACTTCTTCACCACACCACAAAACCAATCAAACCAAACACGAAGACTTTGTTTCAAACCATACAACGACTTTTGGAGATAACACACTTTTCTATGTGTATTAATTAAGGTAAATACATGGGTTTGTATATAAGAGAAAGGTTAACCCCTACAATTATGGATCTAACTTAATCCCTAGTAATATAGATCTAATCGTAATCCATATTATAACACACACTAAACCATATTAATTAGTAAGAACCTTTATATAGACTAAGGCCATAACCAACTAACTAATCAATTAATATCACCCTAATATTTCTAACAAAAATTGAAAACAAGGCACACATTTTCTTTTATTTTTTTATAAAAGACAAGGCACGCATATTTTAAAGTATAAAAAAATGAGAAAAATGAGTGAAGTATATGATATCAATAATATTCCTAAATGCTTATCAGCTTATGTATACGACTGCGATATTGGTTGGTCTCTCTCTCACACACAGAGTCACTGACAGTTAGACAGAGAGGCAGGCTGCTCTTCACCTAACCAAGTGAATATAATCACCCATGCATATTTTTCATTTTAAGCAATAATTCAACTAATAAATAAAATTGAGTTTGTCACATTTCCTCTATCTCCCTCTCTCTTCATTCTCCTCAGTTCAGTTAACGAATCAAAGTGATTTGGTTTTGGTTTCGTAAAGTCAATGAGTTACTTCCTCCGATCCTAATTATAAGAACACTTTTGTAGTGTAATTTACACTACAAAAGTATTCATATAATTAGGATCGGAGGGAGTATTATACATTGCCTTGGAACGAAATGTTGCGTAGGCGGGAAGAACATATTGTTGTTTTAATGTAATTATTAGTTTCAGTCCTAAATATTTGATTTTTTTAGAGATTTACTTAATCTATGTGTATGACTAAATTATATATAAGTTTATAAGTCAAATAAATTATTTTGGAGAAAAAGAAAATAAATATAAATATTTTAAAGTAATTTAATTAACTTCCTTAATTTTTCAAAAAAATCAACTACATCTTATATTCATGATATAAAGTAGTATAAAACAATGTAATTTTTATTAATCATGACATAAATATTTACATAAAATAATAATTATAATGACATAAATATTTAACACATTCTTGTTGAATGACTACTTTATTTTTTGTATATAATTAACGTGTGTAATTATAATAATATATTTATTAAAATTGACAAAATGCTTTTTTCTTGCCTGGAAATTTGATATAAAATCTTGTAGAGCATAATATCAGCAAGCTGTGGATCAGGAGAAGTTTTTTTTTTAAAAAAAAAAAAAAAAATTACGCAAGCTTAGCCTGCACAAAAGTTACGTTGATGAATGAATGTATGTAGCCGCAAAAGAATATGGATTATAGATATGAAAAAAAGAATTGGACTGCATGTGTTACTTGTACAAATAATATATAGAGTATCATATATACATATCCGTAAGGGAGAGGCAAGAAGTGATATATATGGATGGATGAATTAGGCCTTGGTGAGGCCGATGTCAAAAGGAACATGAAGGGGCTTCATCCAGTCCTCAGCTCGGGAAGTGGGCCCACCCTTGAGGAATATGCCGGCGGTGAACTGAGCGGCTTCATTCCTACTGATGAGGCCCTTGTAGCCAGGCCACCTAACCCTCCTGGCCACATTAGCACCAGGTCCTTCGTTGTTGTACTCTGCGTAGTACAATGTGTTGAGGTAGGCGTTTCCTGCCCATGGAGTCCAGCCTTCTGGCTGAATAAAGTCACCTATTCTTGATTCCATCACCACCGTTCTCGCGTACTGCTTCCATGGCCTTCCCAGGTACGATCTTATCTTGAACCTCACGGGGAACAGAGCATGCTCTGGAACTATGTCGCAGTTCTGGATCACTGTTCCTGTGGGCAGGTTCTTCTGGATTCTGCCGTCTGCCGTCACTGTGTTGAACTGGTTGTCCATGGGCTTCCTCACAATGATTCGACTACTCTGGATCAACGTGGTGGACACTCCGAATATGAAGTCAACGGTGCCGGAGATGTCGCAGTTCCTGTAGAGTTGACGGTTGGTTTGAGCGTACAACGTGTCTTGGTATCCCACAAAAGAACAATCGAAACAGGCCGACATATCTCCCTGGTTCCGGAACGCCACTGCTTGGTGCTTTTCAGGACCAGCGGTGTTCACAAATGTCATGTACTTGGCGATGAACCCGTTTGCCATATTCGCTGCATGCATGCATAATCAATCAATCAATGGGGTCGATCTGAAGGTATATACTATTATAAATATAGGGAGGGAGAAGTTTTTTTTTTTGTCTTATTTATAAGACATATCATGTACAATTAATTAACACTTTACTTATTATTATGTATATTATATTATATTGAGTACGTAGGGTAGAGTTAAAAAGTTATGAAATTTTATGATAGAGTTATGGAATTAAAAATCTGTGAAAGTGCTATATAATTATAAATAGTAGCAGAGGAGTAAGAAAGGAATGGACAGATTGGCAGGTTACCGAAAGTAGCAGTGTCGGATGTGGTGTAACCATCAACATTGTTTCTGCTACCGGTGACGATTGTTTTATCAGTGCCCTGACCGTACAAGAGGATATTGACGGCTGTCTTGGGAATGACGACGTACTCACGGTATGTACCAGCCTTAACGAAGATGGCATATCTTCCTTGGAAACCCTTAGGATAAGAGTTAATGGCATCCATGATGGTCTTGAACTGGCCACTGCCATCTTGAGCCACTACAGCGTTGGGCCTGATATGATGTCCCCTTCCCCTCCGCATGCGGGCCATCAGCTTGCGGTCAGAGGCTGAGAACCAAGTGGGATATCCTTCGCCGTCCACCTCAAGAAGACGACGAGCAGAAGGGTTCATTTTAATCTTCAGACCAAACTGACTCAAGATGCTTTCCAAATCAGCCATAATATCAAGGGCTATGCCTGTGAGCTTCCCCATGTCGTCCAAACCATTCTCCTGAAGCTGAGTCCTGATCTGTGTGGCACCGTCCACCTTGTCATCGTACCCATCCATGCAAGCCTGTTGGTAGGAGACGACAGAGGCGAGCCAATTCTTGAAGTCAGGGGATTGATCGATCAGGGTTTGGATGGTGTTGTTACCGAGGAAGTCAATGGAAGCCTGGAGGCTGTCCATGGCGGATTCGAGAAAGTCCTTGCAGTCATCGAGGGCCATCTTGACTATGCCTTGGGTGCTGTTGCCCTGTTCGACGCTGAGCTTATTGCTCATGTTCAGGGCCTTGATGACGTTGTTGGCGGAGGCCTCCACGGCGGCGGCTAAGAATGCTTTTGGGTCTGAGCTGTTCCGCACGTTGCCCAGAGTGTCGTGGCAAAGCTTTTGGTCCTCCGTGTTCTGGCACATTGCCTTCACCGCATTCTGACGCTCAGTGATCTGAGGGTCTTTGTTCTTGTTGTTAGACACCACAACGGCGCCGATCACCACCCCCACCACAAGGATGAGGGAAACTGCAGATACAATTATTTTCCCCTTCATTTTTGTTTTCTATTTTTTGTATTTATTTTTGTTTTGAGATCTTCCCCCAGATATTTTGTTCCTCCCCAGCCCCCTAAGGATTTATTGTTTCGAGGGGAGGATGATGGTTGATAGATGGGTGCTGCATGCATGGAGTACGCAGTTCTGGTGTTCTTATAACGCTTCCGCTTCCATAATTAGGAAATTAAACAAAAATCTTCGTTTTGCATGAATGACTGCCGGCGCGTACGGACGGACGTAATTATCGTTCATTCCTTATTTTGTGGGGCACTGCTATTTCCTCTCTCGCATATGTCCTGAAAAAACCCTCGTCCTACCTATAATAAGGGTTCGTTGTCTTTGTCGGTTTTTGTCTTAATTTTTTTTACTAGTATTTTGCTCAAAAGCAGTTGACATCCGTTTTTTTTTTTTTTTTATACAAAAAAGGTTGAACCCACGATCCAAGTCGGTAAGTTTCTATTTTTCCTAAGTAATCTGCAATGTTGTATAGAGGCGAAACTTTTTCTATCACCCTTAAACGCGTTACCTAAGTACTCAGAGTCGGATCTTTCCCCAAAGACTCGACCAACTCTAGGATTGAACCCTCTCCTCTTGATGAAAGTGTCCGACCCCTTTACAAGTTGACATCCGTTTTTGTGCTCGCATTCTCTTGATTTACCCTATGTCTCGTGATAACCAATATTTTTATTTTATTTTTTTTGGGCTTCCAATAGGTTTTAAGCTACCTTCAAGAAGGATAATGAGCGAGTCTGAATTGTACAAGGATTGTTATTTTTTATTTAAATATAAAAGTATACTATTATTTAACAATGGCAGGAATAATTATATATAATTATTTTAATTTAAAAATAGAAACTCTCTACAAAAAAATATATTTGATGAGTTATTACTGAAAAGTTAAATAATTTATATTTTAGTTGTAATTTTTTATTATGATATATGAAATCTCACATCTAATTCTTCTATAAAATATTTGTAAATTAATAGATATAAAATATAAATTTTAAACAAGCCACACCCACAACTAGCAATAAAGAATATGATTCACTTCTTTGACATACCACACTGTATATAGATACCGCTTAATTTTCTCAGAGGCGCGGGCATCTTTTTTTTTTATAGGAATGATTGCTAGAAGCCTATATTAAAAATAAAGAGGTTATGGAAGTGAATCCCAAATACTCTTGTCTCACCCAAGTTCTCAACTGGGGCGGGCATTCACAAATTTCAGAATTAGAAATATCTAACTTAGCTAAAGCATCCGTGACTCTATTAATAGATCTCCTCTTTTTTTCTGGGCACATTCGGGTGCTCATAAACATAAACCAATGGATTGCAAGCCCAAAAATAACATTTAATTGAAAAAACGAGGCTTGAAACAATGCAGCATATCACAGAGCAGGGTGCAAAGTGTGACTTGAATCGCTTTGGGAGTACCGTAGTGTACGGGCCGATGGCCCATTAGTCTTCGCAGTATTTTAATTCAATGATTTCTTCTTATAAAAACTAAATTCACAAGAGGCCATCAAGGTGCAGAAAAACAAACATTACTTATAAAACCAGACGTTAACTTGATTCAAGTGGTTTGATATCTATTCCCTCAAGCAAAATCTAGATTCAATTTTTATAAATGAATGATACTACCACCCAGTAAATTGGTAAAACTTGCAAGAATATACTCTGACCCAGTTTAATATTGAAGATTGATTAGAATTTGGGGACGTCTCCCAGTCCCATGGCAACATCGCTGAGGTCCATCAAATTACCGCAAAGGAGGATGACAAGCAAATGAGGCAAAAGCTCCTGCTCCAGAGCTTCCACTTCTCCACGAACATAATAATAACAATAACAACAATAATAAAAAAATTACTCTAAAGATAAATAATAATCACAATGAAAAATAGGCTTAACTTTGAAGTGGGCGTTGGTAAAGTTTTGCATTTTCCGAACCTTAGAATGGACGAAGGACATGATAAGCAGTGGCATCACATCATCTTAATAAATAATCAATGTACAAAATATTTCAGACACAACAATGAATTATGTTTCACTCAAGCAAGAAACGTCTTTGATCATTTCTTTCAGATAAAGAATGGTCCATTAACATAATCTTCGCTTAGAGTAGACACATCACTCTCTTGTAGCGTTTTTCTCCCAAGCAATTAAGTAGAGGCGGAAAATATATATAAGCAGAGAGGCATGGAGTAAACAGTGAGACCAAGTGACAGTAAAAGAATATGACAAGGCGGGAAACATCGATCAACCGCATGGATTATGAACAAAATGAATGCGGCGTAAAAAATGGTATATATAACCATGTTCCAACTCTTATATTTTGCATGCATATTGTGCATATGCTCACAGATACAAGGAGAAAGATACAGAGAATCAATTTGCAGTTTCACCAGCAGGGCCAGGGCGTGCATTCAACAAAGGTTGAAGAGCTTTGACTACAATGCTCATGTTTGGTCTGAAGTCAGCCTCATATTGCACGCATAGCGCAGCAACAGCAGCCATCTGTAATGGTCAAAGCATCACACAGTTATTAATCAATATGGCTATTACTTATGTACACTAGTTATTCTCTACGTTAGACGTCCTGAGAGCACGAATGCTTTCTCAAAAGGATCCAAAAGCAAATAGTATCCCATGGCTGCAGTAAGCTAATTGCCATACTTTGCCAGTCCATATGCATGGCTTCGATAACTTCAAGGAGGTCCTATTCTGATTTAATAAACTACCATACAGTCCACACAACTTCAGCAAGGAAAATGCCGTGCCACATAAAAATAGGAAGAAATCAAAATATACTGAAAAACTGGCAAACACCTTAGCAACAGCTTTGGGTGGGTAATCTCCTCCTAGTCTTGTATCAACACACTGCCTAACTTTATCTTCGCTGAGTTTTGGTGTAGCCTGAAACACAAATCAATGGGTCTGAAAATCTGAATAGCAAATCATAAGAAAGAAGCAAAGATCTCTTTCTTTTCCTTTTGCTGCTGCCATTTTTTTTTTGGAGTGGGGGTGGGAGGGGGTTGGATTCTATGATTTTACCCAAGTAACCAGACTCTGCTGTCCACGAGGTAGTGTATGATCAACAGGCTTCCTTCCAGTCAAAAGTTCCAGAAGGACAACACCAAAACTGTACACGTCACTCTTAGCATTCAGTTGTCCGGTCATTGCATATCTGCATCCACAAGATTAGTCAGATAATATTACAAACGGTCCAGCAAAAACTCTTCAGGGTGCTTAATTCGAAAGAAAGATTTTTCTGTCCAAATTGATCCAATCAGATTTGGTTAAAAAGTAAAAACAATGAAAACGTTTGAATTATGGAATTTGATACTGCTTTTTGACGAACTCTGGCAAACACTACGCTAGGTTTCCCTTTTCTTGTGCCAATAATTACTCCGCCAATCATGCTCAAAATTAGTTGTGCAAAATGACTGAAGACATAAAATTAAGGATATAGAACAGTAAGTGACAAGAGAAATTCACGTTTTTTCTTTCCCATTTCTTACTCTGGAGCATGATAACCAAAGGTTCCAAGGACACGAGTGGAATGAAGACGTGCAGCCATATCAGGAGCCTGATTTGACAAATCAAAATCTGCAATCTTAGCAACATCATCATCAAAAATTAGTACATTGCTTGATTTGATGTCTCGGTGGATAATGTGGGGATTGGCCTTCTCATGCAAGTACTCAAGCCCTTTTGCAGCTCCTACGGCAATCTTTACTCTCTGTGCCCATGACAGGACAGGACCAGGTTGGGCGCCTTTAACACCTTTTCTGCCTGAATGTAAAATGGCAATAGTAAAATATTACATCAATATATCTCCCAAGTTGATATGGCACCAATGTTAGCAATATCACATTAAGAAATGCCAGTAAATTTCCCACTTTCTCTTAAAAAACTAAATTAACAAATGTTAAATTTTCAAAAGAACCAATTAGTATGCTAACTCAAAATACTGAAAAGGAAAATTATATACCATGTAAAATATCGTGAAGAGATCCATTAGATGCAAACTCATAAGCAAGAACACGGGAACTTCCATCAACACAATAACCAAGTAATTGAACAAAATTTTCATGCTTCAGCCTTGACACCATGGAAACCTGAAAGTTTAAAATCCAAGTGACTAATGGCTAAACCACTGCAATCAACTGAGAATATATAGTAAACCAAGCTTATCAAGGATACCTGGGCTAAAAATTCATCATCAGGTTGTTTACTAGCATCTAACTTCTTTATTGCTGCAGCCAGACCATTTTTAAGAATGCCATAATATACTCTTCCATATGACCCCTCCCCAATCAGACAACTTGTCCCAAAATTTTCTGTGACTTCTTTTAATTCATCTGCTGATATGGCAGGAACTTCAATGGGCTGGACTTTAACAGTCTGAGCACCCTGCTTTGCAGCTTCGGAAGCATGATAATTTCCATCATTTCCTGCATGAAGAATTTTCACAATAATTTCATTGAGTAAGATCACAGAATAGAAATCAAGTTAAAACGATGAAGTGTTGAAATCCAGTAATAGCATCTACTCCCAATGGCGCACATAAATCCCATGACAAGAAAATGTCACTTAAGATGCATAATTTGATTTAGAGTTTAGACTCCCCCGCCTCCCTCACACACACTCGTCAAGGCAGTAAGAGATCAATTACCTGTTGAGCTTTTTACCACGTATGGTCCTCCACTCTCAGCCGCTTTGAGGTGTTCATCCTCTCCGCAACAGCTGAAACAACTCATGATCCGGTCTGACATAAAAGTTCATACACACATCAGTTCATATTAATAAAGTCACTGATTTGAATAACAAGTCAAAGTAGAGAGGGAGCAAGAGAAAAAACCACAATAAATTCCCCCTGGATGTTCATTGCAACCAAAATGAAAGAAAGAAAGGTTATGGTGATCAATGTAACTTTCAGCACTTCCGCGAAGAACAGCGTGAAAGGTCAATTAATTCATCATTGCTGAATTTCGAATCAGCAAGTTAATCGTCATCTCAACAGGAAAACTTGATCACTATGATGCTGATCCGATTGATTCTTTATCTTGGCCAATACCTCGGTTGATATTAATACGAACTGCTTAAAAAAACATATAGTTGTAGGAAAATATATTTTCTAAAACTATTTGCATCTCATCCTTCTTGAATGATAAAATATGGTAAGTGATGCTTGAAATTTTGCAACATTATGAGCGCTCCTAAAGTAAGCATGTCAATCCATGTAAGCTAAGCTAAGTGAAAGTGGATCCGAGCAATCCCCGCCAATCAAAAGGAAACTGCCATTGAAATCCTAGCAAATACTTAGGGATCGGTCCCAAACATAACCAATAATTACAAATCGAGAGCAAATCTTCCAAGGAAAATGCTGATTGACATAGCCGGTTGCGGTGAAAATGAAACCATACGAAAAAAATGCGAAAGTAAGGAAAAAAAGTTAGGATTGAATATATAATAGATCGACTGGTACCTAAAATGAAATGGCAATACGCTGGAGTTGAGAGATCGGAGAGCTGGAAACAAACTGGGAGAAGGTGTAGATGAAGATCAGGGCTCCAAAACCGGCGAAATTTGCGCAGGTTAGGCAGGGGAAGTGCGTAGGATAAAGCGCTTGAGGCTCCTGAATTGCTCTGAAATGAAAGATTGTATTATTACAGGGATTTTTGTCCAACCAACCTTACGTAAGTATATTCCCTTGTTTTAATTTAATGTAATCGAAAGTCCCCTTTTCTCTCCACGCCGACCTGGCTAGCCAGGCTTGACTAGAAACAGTCACTCCAGATTCAGGAAAAACAAGTTTAATTTCTTTCTCTCCCAGCAAATCTGGGTGGGCCTAAGATAGTAATCCCATACTTATATTCCATTTATATAATCGCACTTTATTTACAGTCCAAAAAGAGGGAAATGGTTTTTCTTCTCTCTAGATAACTTGTGCCTGGCGTTGGGTCCTAGTCATGAAATTTCAGAGCTACACACAAAATGTAAATTTCTAAATTGTAACCATTGAAACCGACGAGGCACTAACTTATACTTTACGTTATTTAAGCTTACACAGTCGCTGGCTCTGGCCCATTTAAATTGGGAAAGCACCAATTATATGCTCGCCATCGATTCTAATGACAAGTTAGTATGCATATACTTTCCGATGAATACTAGAATATTTAAGGTCTGAATCAATCTAAATGCCAAGCTAAGGAATATGACAGACAGAGTAGTGGTTTAAATTTAAGAACAGATTGTTTGATTATTCGCTTTCGCATTTAATTTAATCAGTTTATAGACGCGTGGAAAGACTGAGAGTCGAACAAATAAATAATATTAATTAGTAGGAAGGGTCGGCTTCGTTTTGCTGTTAAACCATGGCATATCAATCTCCCCAAGATAATTAAGTACGCGTTGGGAGTAGTCAAATTAAGTGGATACGAAGAATATTAATTTCAGGGCAAATTCAAGAATCAGTCCCCCGGCCAAAATGGCAAAAACTCACACATGGATTCAAGGCATGGACGAATTATTATAGGAGCACTTCTTTTTTCGGTTGGTAGGATTTAAATATGTACGCATTTTATAATCCCCCTTCAATTATTCCAATAAAAGTTATCATTACAAATGTTCACTTCGCTGGCTCCATTTGACAATTGAAACTAGAAAGACGGGCAGATGATTAAAATTAATTGAGGAGCAACTAAAGTTGGAAGGAAGCTCTGGTGAGTCATGAGAAGTCAGCTGGAAGAACTAGTCTTACACTATCTTTGCGCGTTGGCTGAGCCAGTGCTTTTCAGTTCTTTCCATAACCAACCTAGGAATGGTTATACTATAGTCCTTTGTATTTATAATTCTATATGAACATTTTTCCCCCTCTTAAATTACAAGCATTATATTTTCTAAAAGGGTTTCTCTCTATGTTTTCTAGCCTTGTGTAGCAGCCAAAGACGTTAGGGTTTCTCTATCGCCAGCGACTTCATTCACTGCCACATGTCGCTGGCGAGCATCATCCCAACCAAAGCCATGACAGAGAAGCAAATTGGAGCTATAAGATCCAGAAGTTGGAGGCGCCGGGGGAACCGAAGACAATCTCCTTCACCTTCTTTCTCACCTGCCAACCTTGCCATCACCGTAGTTAGCACCATCGGAGAGAGTTGGAGCTGCGATTTTCAAATCAAAATAGAGACACACAGCGGCAAGCTTCTATCCTTATCAGCGCCGGCCCTCATCTATTCTTTGTCTTCACCGTCTCTTCGTCACCATCCGACTCACAACCACCACCATCGCCCTTCCTATAGTGGTTGTGGTCCTCTCTCGCCTTTGAAGCGAGCTTTTTCTCTCCCTCTCCAGAACTTTCTTGAGGTGGTGAGAGCTTCCTTCATCGCCTTTGTGCAAGCTGTTGTTTTGGCACCTACTTTGGGATGACTGTCTTTTATTATTGTGTTGGGTTTTAGTAGTGATGTTCTATGTTTCTTAGTCAATAAGTATGTCTACCGAAATTAGTTATGACTCCTCTTAGTTGGATGATAGTTTGAAAGTTGATAGATTCGATCCCCACTTTGTGACTCGGGTTCGCGTTTTTGGGAAAAGGGTTTTGTCGATAGTCGCTACTGATATTTGCTTTATCTCTGAGAGGACCATTGTTAGGTTTGTTTGTTGGTGGCAAATCCAAGACACTAATGTTAGCCATATGCATTATCAAGAGGTGTTGTTCGGTGGGTGGTCTACATCACCAGATTTATTTGAATAAAGGAGCAAAAGTGTTGTTTAGAATATCATTTGTCTTCTTTTTAAAGTTGGGTTTTCTCTTTCATTTTACCCCAATACGAGGCAACTGTGTAGCTGATATATTTGCAACTAATGCTTATAAGGGGAGTGCCCTATTAGGTGGATTTTGCAACCAATATCTTCTTTCGTGTCACTTTTAACTTTGGATACCTAAGAGATCAATGCAATCATTGATGATACTTCTATTCTCACCTCATCAATGGATGGTGATTAATTTTCCCTTATGTTTGTTTTGTTTTATATTTTGGCTATGTTAGTTTCTTCCCTTGTATTCTATCACTCATGCCTTTTAAGTATTAATAGAAGCATCATATGAGGTAAAAAAAGGGCTCAAGATACTTTCCAAACAAGACATAAGATAATAAAACCAAGGAAAGGCAAAGGGTTGAGCATAACTGGATGAATTTAGAGGCTTAGAATTTTTAATTTGGTATAAAAATGGTAGCAAAACATGTACCCACAAGTTGAGCATATCTAGATGAATTTAGAGGTTTAGAATTGGCCAGCAAGTACAACCATTATTCATAATTGATGATGGAAGGAGTCCGAATCGTGGACGATGAGTCTGAAACCGTTCTCTATCAATAATCACGAACTAGGGCGCCAGCCCACGTAATCAACGCGCCACACAACACAACACGTTTCCCCCACAAATAACACAGTCTCCTTATACTGTAATTATGTTAAGTTAAACTCCACATGAAACAAAAGCTCCCTGATTACTGTTGATGTCTTACATTAGACTAGGATATGGTTCGAATAAATATTAAATCAACTATTTCGTATTACTACAGTCAACTTTTATTATTATGATTTGTTTAGATTTTCTATTATTAATATGGTTATGATTAGAGGGAAGGAGATTTTCTCCTAATCTTTTTTCTTATCTTCTATCATCAACTCATTTTGGTCATTAATCAGGAATATAAAAGAAAAATTAAAATAGTATTATATTAATTGGACGGATGTGATTTAAATATTATAAGGAAAAATAAGGAGAAAAACCCAACCCTGATTAGAGGTCTATAAACTGAACTCTTTTTTCTCAGTTTGTCAAGCCTGTTGAAATAAATTAAATAATTTTAATATTTGAGTGTTCTCTCTTTTTATGCTGCCCCCTCGGATTTTTTAATTTCCTCGTTAATATATAAATGATATAAGAATTCATTTTTTGGGCGTAAAATATAGGAATTTATTTTGTTTTTACACAATAGAATGATTGGCTCCAACTCAATGTTTCCCTCGATCCTTAATACGTAGATGGTGTTGCAGCTAAGGCGCATTGACTCCTCCAACTCAATGTTCATATTCATATTTATAGTTCCCACTTTGTACTACAAAATCTTCAACCGTGCACGACTCCTCTACAAAACCCACACTACATTTGATCATTTTAAATGACAAAACTTTGTTCATGTTGTTTCTATTCGATTTGAGCGCCGAAACCAAAACAAAAGTGCTAGATGGTTCTGCAGTAAGAATTCATGACAAGTCATATAACAATCATATTTGGACACTTGCATTCCAGCTTGACAGCCCAGGAAAAATAATTCTGTTTCTGAACCATGATTGAGCCAGCACGAGCAATCAATAATTAAATCGTAAGGAAATTAAAGGACAATACAGATCATTTTGGGTATCACATATTTAAATGGGATAATTAACTATTGCAGCTCCCCAACCCACCCCACACCCCACAACACCACCCCCCCCCCCAAAAAAAAAAAAAAAAAAAAAAAACACTTGAGATTATTCATCCAAAACCCACAAAGACCACCGAGATTCGCTACTCTTAAGCTTGAGGCTTTTCCCACTTGAGTGGCTTCACAGTTTCCCATGTGAAGTCTGGGTCATCCCTTCCGAAGTGTCCATAAGCAGCTGTCTTGAGGAACCTATGGCCACCCCTCTTAAGGTCCAAGTTAATGGTGATCATTCCAGGCCTAAAGTCAAAATTCTCCTTCACAAGTTGAAGGATCTCCTTGTCTGGAATCTTTCCGGTTCCGTAGGTGTCAATAAAAACCGACAAGGGCTCAGGAACACCAATGGCATAAGAAACCTGCACAAGGCACCGACGGGCAAGCCCATTTGCCACAACACTCTTTGCGGCCTGCCTGACAACATAGGCACCACTTCTATCGACCTTAGTTGGGTCCTTCCCTGAGAAAGCACCACCGCCGTGGGCACCCCAGCCACCATAGGTGTCTATAATAATTTTTCTTCCGGTGAGACCAGCATCCCCATGAGGGCCACCAATGACAAAGCGGCCAGAGGGGTTGAGGTGAAAGATGGTGTTGTCGTCTAGGTATTTCGCAGGGATGACAGGCTTAATAACATGCTCCTTAAGATCAGCAGCAATTTGATCGTTAGTGACAGTCTCATCATGCTGAGTAGAGATAAGCACAGTGTGGACACGAACTGGAACCATAGCGCCATTGTCATTGTAGTACTCAACAGTTACTTGTGTTTTACCATCTGGTCTGAGCCAAGCGCAGGTGCCATTCTTCCTAACCTCCGTAAGCTTAGCTCCCAATTTGGTTGCAAGAACATGACTCAGGGGCATGTATTCAGGGGTTTCATCAGTGGCATACCCAAACATGTGACCCTGATCACCAGCACCAACCTCCTCTGGACGCTTAGTGAAGTGGCCGTGCACGCCCTGAGCAATGTCAGGGCTCTGCTGCTCAATGTTCACCAATACGTTGCATTTGTCAGCATCAAGACCCACATCATCGGAGACAAATCCGATGTTGCGGCATGTATTGCGGACAATCTTCTCATAATCTACGTTGGCCTTGGTTGTGATCTCTCCAAAGACCATGACCATGTTGGTCTTGGTGCATGTCTCACAGGCAACCTTGCTGTCGGGGTCCTGTTCAAGGCAGGCATCAAGCACCGCATCAGAGATCTGGTCGCACAACTTGTCGGGGTGACCCTCATTGACAGATTCAGATGTGAAAAGAAAGGTCTCCTTCATTTTTCAAGCTGCACAGGACAACGAGTAAACAAAATATCCGTCTATCAACAAACAATAGCTCAAAATAATAAACGGATAAAAGCTTATGTAAGCGTGCTCAGCAATCATCAATAGAAGGTATGTAACGGAGAATTGAGATTACCATATAAAGGCATAAACCCCCAACATTCCAAGAATAAATTAAATGGAAATCTTGAAAATTTATGCTACCAGAACACAAACTTGGGAAAAAATATATATAATAAAACAAGTTCTCTCCCCTTCGTACACAAAGAAACGGAAACAAAATGTTGAGATTATACTATCTCTGATCTTCAAACATAGAGCATCAAATTTACCTTACGCAAACCAATAAAATCAAGTAAAAGTTAATTGGGGTAGTTAAATCTATAGCAAAACATAATTTTTTAAAGTTTACATTTCTCTTTATAAATGCTAAATTTCTCTCTCATATAAATTATAATAGCGCTAGGAACAATTTCTTTTTGCCAACAGTATCACTAGAAACATGAAAGATATAATCAGACAAAAATAATAGTGTCGCCAGTAAAGATCAATAGATATAATAGTTAAAAAAGACTTCGAGCTTTCTGGAACATGTAGTGGACTAGTGGAGGTTGGCGTTGAGAATTCAAAAGCATTTCCTGGTATGTCAGTACTCATATCATAATTATAAATAAAATAAAAAATTCTGAAAAGTCACTGGTTCATTGAACGGATTTCAAATTCCCCTTTAGAAAAGGGCGATCACCTCCATAACCACGGATCAGGTAAGTAGAGAGCAGACTGAGCCAAAACTTACACAGTAATCCAAAAATAAAAGTAAACATTCAGATCCCAAACAATATTGTTCAATGGAACAAAACAGTTTCCACTGTTTACACGAAATGCCCCCAACATAGAAGATGAAACCAACGGTGAAAGAAATCCTCGAGATGCGATGCAAAACATGAAGAGGACATAAAAGAAATAACACGAAATGAACGCGCAAGCACGCAGAATAAGGAGAGGGAAATGCTAACCTGGAGCGGAGCGAGTAAGTGCGGTGAAATCTGAAAACGAAGATTTGGGTACACTACTCGCTCAAACCAAACAAGATGAAAGGATGGCTGGTTCAGGACACTGCTTCCAAACGAATCACCCCATATTTATACTATTCAAGGGCGCAGGTGATTGCCTGATTGGCCATCGGAACGGGCGGTTGTGGATTTGACGGCTAAAAATGAAGGGGTGGGATTTGCCGGGATTGGTGAGAGTAAAAATGGAAGAATTGCGGCCCTACAATTTGGGCTTCTGCATAACTGGAGACTACCGGTTGCTCACCAACCCCAATCGGTCATTGCTCATTCATCATTCGGGGTCTCCGTCCAATGGCTTTGGGCATTAAAAAACTAATTGGCTAGTTTAAGTGGGAATCATATTGTTAAGGTAAAGCTTTATTGACAGTTGGCCAAAAAAAAAAAAAAAGTAAAGCTTTATTAATGGGTGATATGTGCTGTACGTATGTAAATAATATACTCTTTTGCTTTTTAATATAAGATATGTTTATTAATTTAATTGGATTAATAAAATTAGTTGGATTGATTAATATAACATGTATTTTTTAAAATACTTTAATTATATTCCTTATATTATTCATTTCATTTCCTCCTTAATTATTATGAATGATAAATTAGTTATAAAAAATATGGGATAAATTAAGAAAATTGTGATTAAGTAAATATAAAAATTATATTTTTTTGTGTGCATAAAAATGCAATTGTGATTAAGTAAATTAATAAGGTAATACATCATATATTACAACCATATATAATTAAAAATTATGTCTTATATTTAAGACCAAATTCAACTCCCTAAATATGTCTTATAATAAGTACATGAGGGAGTAGCTTTGAGATGGAATCTTATTTGATTTTAATCCCATATAACTCAAAACTAAAATGGAACTTTGAGATTTTTTACTTTTTTGTAAAAAATATTGATTAATGGTATTTATTGATGATAGGCGAGGTGAAAAATAAAATCCAGATGACATTAATTAATTGAAGAACAGCGCGTTAAGGATAAATTTTCTGCTGGGATTAAGAATGAGAAAGTGAAGAGGAGGCGTCATAGGACCATGAGCACTGAGCAAACCTGAAAGGGCTCACGAGTCATGATCACACTGGGATTGGTCAGCTTGGGTACACTGGCACTTGGCGGTTGTACGCGGTTGTTGGCGGTGTGGTCCCCTCTTGTTCAACCATAATCCCACCTGTTTCTTGCCTCCATATTTTCTCACCCACTAAAAAGCCCAATAATATTACTTCAAATGAAAAAGATGCTACTTACATGTTAGCAAAGAGAAACTGGCCTGTAAGGAATTGCGAAATGAACTTTGGCTGTTTGGTACACATTTGCATAAAATTTCTTGAAAATAATAGTTCCAGGCCCACCAATCTTCCCTCATATGTGGGAAGATCGATCCCATCAAAATTGATGGGATCTCGGTCCACGTCATTGTTCACATTTTTGAGCATTTTACCCATAAATTTAAATTTGGTGGGAAAGTTTGAATTTGGTGATTTTTTTTTTTACGAGTTCAAACTTAACAAGAAAGATATTTTTTTAAAATATATTTTAGCAAAAAAAAATTTTCCTTTTTTATTTTGAATTAATTTTTTTTTAGGGTAAAATAGACGTTTCCTAATTCTTTCCCAACTATCACCCCTTCATTTTCTTCCTACCAAATAACTCATCTTTTTTCAAGCCATCTTCCCTCATTTTTCAAATCTTCATTTCCCTCCTCTAAGTTCCTTTCCTTCAAGTTTTGACAAAACAAAAAAGTAAAAGTAAAAGTAAAAATATACTACATCATCCTATTTATAAGTTTATTTTCACATAAAATTTCACCTTACGTAAGAATGGACTTATAAATAAGAAAAAAATGACATAATATTTACATAAATAAGAGAACAATTACTGAGCCAAGTCAAACATCTTCATCATTCTTACGCGGCCTTCACCCATTTTCCTCATTTTTTTCTCTTGCATTTTTTATGTGATGGACGGCGCTTTTTTTTTTTATTATTTATTTATAAAAGTCAATTTAATTAGTAAAACGGTAAGTATCATTGTGCTGGTCACAGTTTGATCAAAATTTAGTATTGATCTCTATTGTTTCAAAGTGTTGTTAGCCTTCGTCCTCATAGTTTTATAATGATTTAATCTAAATTTAAGTATATGAAGTAAAATTAAAACCCGTTCAAAGAATACGGATTTTTTTATTAAATTCAAACCAAATTTTTATAAATCCACCAGCATTAAAACCAGCAATTTAGAATTATAGGTTATCAAATTAAAATCCGATCAAGTTATAAGAAGTAATAATAATATGAACCCTTAATAAAATTATAAAATGTGTGATGCACATTGCTGCGTGATTGTAGGCTGTAGCACCGCCCTTTCAAATAATGAAACAATTGTCTCTTCTCTTTGTCAAGCAAAATAATGAATCCCAAGTGTGAACATATGCAGAAAATGAGATGGTGGCGTCATCGGATCTCCAATTATTTATTCTTCAAGGCCATCTCTTGCGGTCTCAGCTCCATATATGTACAGGTGAATGTATCATGAACGGGCGTCCGATTTTAATACTTGTTCGTTTATAAATATTAAGGCCTAATTTTTCAGATAAATTACACCACATACTAAACCTTACGTGTATAACATTATTATTTTACCTATATGGACTCAACCTAATCACATTGTTATTATTTCTCCCGTTTTATTATATCTATAGAAGGTCTAACACTCTAACTTATAAGTATAACCTTGTGATTAAAAAAGATTTAAGAAGGTGCTTGGTATCAATTGGAAAATCAGATGGTCCCGATACAAAACATCTTTAATTCAATACATATATTAAAAGAAATGATGGATGATTAAGATTTTAAATATTTTCCTGCTTTGTTCTTCTTTAAATGTACGGAGGATGAGCCATATTAATGAAAGAAGTACACTAAATAATCTTAGGCAAAAGGGTCACGTTTAATCTTTTAATTTTATATGAAATTTTGTTTTCGTCTTTTAAATTCATAAAGTATTTTTTTAGTCTTTTAACACTAACACTGTAAACAAAAAAAAAATGCCAATATTGAAATCCTGAATGTTAAAGAAATTTCTTTAAAGGGTTAAAGTGTAAAAATACACATGTGATTTGGTCAAAAGAGCATCCAAGACCAAATGTTTTTTTAGAAGTAAAAGTGACTATATGGTTACAAATAGTGGAGCTAAAGTCACATATTCTATTATATGAAGCTGATGTTCGTTAGCTTTGACATTATAGTGCTAGGCGGAGTCCAACTGTAATTTGACTCATTTGACTAGACAGACGTGGCAATGGGGGTTTGATTTCTCCATTAAACACACACCCAACTCCACCTGACCGGATTCGAGGTCCTGCCTGAAGATCTATCCACGCCAGTTTCCTCTGGCACCAAGCTAGGCAGTAGCGAGTACTTTACCAGAATCGGCGTTGGTCTCCCGCCGAAGCCTCTCTTCATGGTTCTCGACACCGAAAGCGACGTGAACTGGATCCAATGTAACCCTTCTACCTATTGTCACAACCAAATCGACTCGATTTTCAACCCGAATGCCTCATCCTTGTACATTCCTCTCACCTGTAGTTTGCGACAATGCTAGCGACTTGAAACACTCGCCTACACCCTATAACTCAATAACCGCGTCGTTACGGAAAAGTCAAAAGCTTGGTTCATTATACTATGTTGAACTCAACAAAGTGATCGTCAAGGGAAAACTATATGTATTCCTTTGTCTACATTCGCTTTGGACCAATTGGGAAGCGAAGGAATCATCATCGACTCAGGCACCACCATAACTCTTTTGAGGCTTATAACTCAGTCCATGACACATTCGTGAAACTGACTTGATTTCGGTGTCATCTCAATTCAACACTGGCAAGTCATTGTCAATGTTGGCGAAGAACTATTTTATTCTAGTGAACTCAAGTGGGACACGTGGTGGGGTTGGTGTGTTTAATGGAGAAATCATACCCCTACTATCACGTGAGCCTTGTCAAATGAGTCAAATTACAGTTTGACTCCACCTGGCACCATAATGTCAAAGCTAACAAACGTTAGTTTTAAATAACGAAATATGTGATTTTTGCTTTTACTTTTATAACTACATAGTCACTTTTGCACAAAAAAACACTTAGTGTTTGGCGCTCTTTTGACCAAACCATATATGTATTTTTACACCTTAACCCTTCTCTAAATGTCGACATATTAAGTTTAACTTTTAAAATAACAAGTTCTTAAAAAAAATATTATTTAGAGGCAATAAAGATATATTTAAAATACTGAAAACATACTTTTTAAAATTAAAAGATCAAGCGAAAACATATTTGGAGCCATATGGCCAAGCCGCCATCTCCTGAGCTTCGATCTATACAGGAGTACAGGACCCATTGCCTGTCTCTCTGATATGCTATAAGTCGTCACCACAATGAGCCTTTGTGTACAAAGCTCTTCTCTATGGATAATCATCATTCTAAAACAGAGAACTCAGCGGCTACTATCGTCTCTTAATGACCACCGCTCATGAACGAAGATGGGGAGGAGAATTGAAGCGCAACAAATAAGGTTACAAGTTTAGAGTGTGCAATTAACGGAGGTGAAAAAGGGAAACATTATTTGGGGATGACTTATAAGTACCTTATAGGCTTTTTGTTTTAAAAGTTAGATTTATTTGTTTGGCATGACTTCTTATGGTGATTGACTTTTTTAAAAAAGTGGCTTTTGGGTGAAGCCACTTTTTTAAGCTTCTCGGATAAAAAAAAAAGTAGCTTATAGCTTCTTGTTGGCTTCATCCCTTTTCTGAAATTCTATAAATGCCCTCACTGAATTTTTTTTAAATAAATAATATACCACTAAAACAAATAAATATTATTATTTTTATATTTCTTTGTTACATAAATAACTTGTTTCATCTTTTAAAAATATTATATGCTTTTATTAAAAGATTATGGGATAATTTTTTTTTTCTTCTTTTTTCCCCACAAGTATCTATACTTTTTGTACTTTTTCAATGCATTTATATATTTTACTTTTTTTTTGGCAAATTTATTTTTAAATTTAATTTTTTATCTCAAATTATCACATAATATACAATACACACACATATATATATATATATATATATGTCGTATTCATTAAGATTCATACATTTTTCAGTCATTTTTTATTTTAATTAATTTTTCAAACACTATGCTAAACAAGAGTCCATCTGAAAAAAAGAGAGTCATTTTTGCCACTATTATTTTAAACACAAATCACATATACAATCTCACTTTTAGAAGAAAAAAAAAACCACTTTTGTCACCGCTATCTCAATCAGACTTAGATGATGATGTGTTTAATGAGGACAGGTGACAGACTTAGATGATGATGTGTTTAATGAGGACAGGTGACACATTTTGATTGGGGAACTGGATGGTGGACTAGATGTAAGTTTTGTCCTTGAAAATATACTCAATTAAAGCAAACTGTTACCTTTTTTTTTTTTTTTGGAATTCAATGATTACTTCAATACCACGCCTTTCATTGGCACAATAATCTATGCAAAGCAGATGCATATGCCTTTTGTTTGTAACGTAAAATGTGCTCTCCCCACTCCATGGTTTGGATTTCGATTGACAAAGAGATTATGACTCGCGTGGAAGCACCATAAATGCAAAAACGTGCGCGGATCTTAAAATATGGCTCAAGCTTATCTGTAACACAAGCTGCGAACTACCAATACCTATTGAGATTATATGGAACGAGATTTGTTCTTCCTTAAAACTTATCAGTTTGAGGCCTATGAATATAAAAAATGAGTTTGGGAGCACTTTCTTCACAACAATGAACCCAATTTGAAACGAATCTAATTAGTAGGAACCGTGATCCCGGATGTGATCCCGGATACCAGATGGTTTATCAAAAAAAAAAAAGATTGCGAATTCTTTATACTCATCCATTCAACCAGTCTTAGATGTAAGGTGTAAGACATTTTTCTTTCTTCTCTAAATATCATTTACAGATTATACAATATTTATTAGTAAAATACTTAACTCAAGTTCTTTATATCTATTTCATCAAATTCTCAATCGTGACCATTTGTCCTGCTTTTGAATTCTTGTAATTTAATTATAAACATATGAAAAAATAGTCCTTTTGTGATTGGAGAACTTGATGTATGATTCTATATTCTTATTCAATTTATTTAAAACCATGTGAAAAATAAAATCTGCTCATTATCTTAAATAAAATTGATTAAATTAGTTAGAAAAAATGTTGGCAAAAAAGATATTTTGTAAAATTAATAATGTTAATTATATTTAATTACCTGTATTTTTTTATGAATGTTTAATTACCCTTATTAATCTACGGATTCAATTACAAAGTCCCCGGGCACTCTGTGCGGGGTTGAAGAACATGATCTTTTGTGATTGGAGAACTTGATTGTAAAAGTAAAAAATATCATCACAGTTAAATTGCTCTAACAGAAGTTAATTACACTGTCAAAATACAAAAATGCCCCTCATTAGAAAAACACCCCACAACCTTCATCCTCTACAAAAATGCCCCTCCACCCACAGCGTTGAAAACCCATTTCAAAATAACCTCATCAAATAATGATCCAATCCTGTCTTGCATCTTATTTCAAAAAAAATAATTCGTATGACCAGGACTCCAGGAACGACACTTTTGTTGTGTTTTGTCAGTTCATTAAAACATGAATGCTTGGAGCAAAATCTTGCTATCGTTCTTTTAAAACACCAAATTTAATGGTAAGTTTGATATCTTTTCCATAAAGATGGAGAAACCCATACCAAAAAATAAATCACTAAAATGGACTAAGGAGAATGGCATAGTCTGGAAGCACAAGGAATTATCTAAGATCAGAAGAAGATGATATTGTAAGATGTACAAATTCATAGTATGTGAAAATGCTCTTCTATCGAAAGTTGTTCAAAAACCTTCAAAAGTTGCATTTTGTTAAAAGCAATAGCAATCCAGTCAACACCATTGTTGATTAATTTCAGAGCCATACATAGAGATGGGATCAATTCCATTAGGTCCAGCCACAGAAGGCAATTTAAGGGCCTGCGAATCATCCCTTCCAAATATGCCTACTACTTTGGGGAGCCCAAGCAATGGCATTCACGCAAGCACGATGCCTCTTTTTGATCTAATATCCAATATTACAATCTTATTGCATACGACATGCCATAGCTCTTTGAAAAGCGCAGCTTCTGCTTCTGTGAATGTTAACAGGCAGTCATCCATTACAACTATTCCAGGAACACCTTCGATTTTCTTCCATTATTAATTGTGGCGGCGAGGAGGCTATAGAAGGTGCAGGTTGGAAGGGTAAAAGAGGAATTTAAATTATAGATATTTTTATTTTTTAAATAATGTGGGCCCCACTAACAAAAGTTAAGATTTTACAAACTCCCCATTAAAGTCACCTAATAAAAAAACTAAGGGAAAAGGTGTATCCACTGTATCCATTAACCCCTTTCTCTACTTCCTCCACATAATTTTTTAATTATTGGATTGACTTTTAATAGTAAAAATTTCATATCATATTAAAAATACTATTTAATATTAAATGATAATATTTTTATGTAAGAAATCTCAACCATTAAAAGCCAATCCAAAGCCAATCCAACAATGATGATATTAAGGTAAGAGAAGGTGGAGAGAAAAGTCAGTAGACACTATTTTTCCCATAGATAACGGGTTTTGGGTGAGATAAGTGTGAGAAGCATGATGATGTGTGCACCACAAGTTACGCTTCATTATTCTATCATAAATACTCCCTCTATCAATATAAGGAAGCTAATAAATTACTCACCAAATTAATCAAACAGAGTCTTATATAATGGGTGGACAACCAGAAGTTGCACTTCATTATTTAATTATAGCATATGATTCATAATCCCTCTAAAATACTCCCTCCGATACTAATTAAAGACATATTTAACCGATAGTGGGAGATTAAGGAAATGAGTCAAATAAATTTCATCATTTTCCTAAAATACTTTATATAAATTTAAAATTTGAAAGTTAATTAATATTTTACCACATATATCTTTAATTTTTTCATTCCACACGCTTTCTAAATAATAGTTAATTATAATATTATATTACATATATATATATATATATATATGTTTGTGTGTTATATCTAACACATATATATGCATATACACACTCATATAAACACACACCCACACACTCACACATAGATATATATATGTGTGTGTGTGTGTGTGTGTGTGTGTGTTTCTATATGTACACACACACATATATTGGCAGTTACACACACAGATACATATATGTATGTGTGTCTCTATATATTTGTGTGTAGACACACACATATATCTGTGAAACAAGAAATTTCAACTTAAAATAAATTAAAATTCAACAATTTAAAAATTTCATTGATTCAAAAATTAAAATGTTGTTTTATTATTGTGACCAAAACAATGTGTTGTCTTATAATTAGACTTATACTTATTTGTAAAGTAATTTATTTTCGTTCTTTAATTTTCTTAAATTAGTTAATTAAATATTATATTAAGAATATGAGGTAGTTCAAGTCATTTCAATTTATTCATAGAACAAAAAAATAATAGTTAATTTATTAAATTTATCTCAACTTGAAACAAGAAAATTCTAACTTAATCCATGATAAATGAAATTTTGAAGGAGAGAGAAAAAGACAATAAGTCATGTTTAAAATTTAAACATTAATTACATGAGTAAAATCAATAAATAAGTATTAATTATTCTTTAAGTGACTTACTTTACAAAGACACCCCTTTCCCATATATACATAGATGAAGAAAAAACCTTAAATTACATTAACTTTGCATTAAAGTTCAACAACGTTTCAATTTTATCTCTATTTAATATACATTAGACTACAACGATAAATAAGGGACAAAATTATACATCCATATAAAAAATTTAACAAGACTTCTTCTAAATAAAGAGGACAAAAAATTTCTTGCCTCATTACTCCATAAATAGTACTAAAGTAGTATACTCCTTCCAGTCCACAATATAGGGCACTTCTAGAAAAAAGGCATGGATCAAAATATAAATCACCTCCAATTTAATTAATGTTATTTTTCCTGTTTTGTTCCGGTACATAATACTCCCTCCGGTCCTAATTATAAGACAACATTTGAGGGTTGGTTTTAGTCTTAATTAAATGACAACTTTTTAGTTTTTGTCAATTTCTTCCTAAAATACCCCTATTTTATTCTCTCAAATATGTTTGGTTTTTGGTGAGTATATATATGTGGATTGCAATACACAAATGCACACATACGCACATACCTGTGTGTCTCTATATGTATGTATGTATATGTGTGTGTCTATATATATATATGTCTGTGTATATATGTATGTGTGTATATGTGTTTGTGTACATATGTATATGTATATATGTGTGTACATATATATGTATATCTATGTTTGTGTGTGTCAATATATATGTGTGTAGATATATATGTGTGTGTACACACACAAACACACACACAAATATATATATCTCAGTGTGTGTAGATATATATATATATGTGTGTATAGATATATGAGCGTGTGTCTATATGTATGTATGCATATGTATATATTTAGATAGATCTATATGTATACATATATACACACAAATATGTATATATAGTAAGACCATTATTTCAATTAGAAAGCTTGTGGAAACAAAATTGGTTGGAGAGATATGTGGTAAGGTTGTTGATTCACTTTTACTTATATGTCATTTTAAATTTATATAAGGACATTTTAGGAAAATGAGTAAAATTAACTAATTTAACTCCTCTCCTTAATCTCCCCAAAATCGGTTAAATATGTTCTATAATTAGAATCGGAGGGAGTACTTACTTTTCAACTTTACCCACTCATTATATCTCATGTCTCATGTCTCATGTCTCTTTAAAATAACATTCTCAATCCAATTAAACACATTTCTTAAGAAGGGTGAAAATGAAGAAATTTTTTTAGGACATATTGAATGACTCAACAGTCATTTCTTATTTCGTGTGATATAATTGAAGTGCCCTATATTGTGATTGGAGGGCTACAGTGGACTAACCATTCTTCTATAAATGATATATTTAGGGGAGGGGGAGAGAAAGTACATACAAAAATTGCTGCCGTCTCCCTAAAAAATTTCCGGTTCGATTCCTAAATTTTCTCAGTAGACTCATCTCTGAAGTCTTAAAGTCACGTATGGGAAAAGATCGCGCGAGCAAGTGCCAGAATCACATTGTTAGATTCCAACATTGAGGGCAAGGTAGATGGTATAGGCACGCACTAAAACGTTTTGGTACATGCGGCAATCATGATTATAAAGCGGAGGTTGGAAAAAAAAAAAAAACCTCCATCGGAAGGGGGAACAATAATATCAGTGTCGGATCAAACTGCGGAAAAATCAACCATTTGCATCCCTCTTCCAGCAACAGCAATCTGATACAGGTTCCTGTGTAAGACACGAACAAGAATGAAGTAAACATGAGATACATCCATAATCCAACCTGTTTGTTCATGCTTTCTTGTATAAACGCTCACCTTCTACAAGCTCTAGCACTCAATGCTTCTGGCTCTGGCACACTAACTACCATATGCGCATGCTCCCTTAATTTACTATCCTCAACACACCAACATCGAATACGCTGATCAAGTCCAGTGGAGAATACCCAAGAACCGTCCGTCCACACACCTTCACAAAATACAATTGTTATTCATAATGGTCAAATTTCTCGAAAATTGATATTAAAAAGTGTCTACAAGTATTCTTTGTTATACTGGCTATAATCTTGGTGGAATGGTCCTGGTGGATATCACTATCTATATAACGTTGAAAGCAAAAGACGCACAGCTTTTTGGCAAATTTGCAACAAACCAAGAACAAGAAGAAAAAACCGTGAAGCGGAGTTCAGGCTAAGACGCAGATATATTGACTCTTCTTTATAAACAGAATGAGAGAGAGAGAGAGAGAGAGGCAAAGTCGGGCCTAATTACCTTTCACAGCAGAGCTGTGGGCTGAGGAAATTTTTTCACAACATAAGAATCTAATCCTGTCTTCCATGCTCCAACGAGGATAGTAAATGTCCTTTTGATGTCTAGGTTCAGACACCACGTTTTTTATGTCCTGACTCATAGTCTCTCTATTTGAATTTGTTGAGTTCGATGATAATTCAACTAAAAGATGGTTTAGCGCCTGATCGTCACCGCCACTAACAATACTGTACACATTACATCTCTCAGTACTTTGGCCACATTTTATCTCTGAAACATGGAGACAATTGACGCCAGACTGATGAATTTCCTTCAGAATATGCATGGGCGGTATTTCACATATTTCCAACGAGTTATGATTGTTGATTTCTGACACAAGGGAAGATGAATGCAAGGATTGAGAACAAGTTGTTTTGTCATCTTGATTATCATTGGTTGTTGAAGAGGTCCCATCCACGGTGCAATTGATGTCATTAAACTCATCTTTAACTTTCGAGCTAACAAAATTATTATTTGGTTTTTTCTTTGATAAGCTATTGCTTAAGGATCTCCACCATCTACCACCTTGACTTCCTCTTCCAGTTCGTGGACGTTTTTGACAATCAAAGAACTTCTCTATGCTATGAACTGACACCCGCTCCATAAAAGCTTCAATACTGTCAGTTAGGTCCCAGAAGGCAAGATTCCCATCCGTAGACCCACTGATCACAATATAAACACTTCCAACCTGGATATTATCTGCAGAACAAATACATAAAGGGGATGAATGTCACTAAAGCAAGAAAATTATAGACTCAATATAAGACCTGTACTATCTATACAAGATCATGTATATACAATATGGATCAACAAAGAAAAGAGTAGGCTTATTAACAACTACAATAATTCCCATCATTTCAGACTCAAGTCAACTCAAGAAATAACTTATCAATAGTAAATAGTAATCCCCAAAAAAAATCAAATTTAACAAGGATATTAAAAAAACAAGATAAATTTTCTTAGATGCTAGTCAGCTATGCATCAAGTTATTTCGATGGCCAAAAATTACCAGCCAACAAACAACAATCTGCAAAATGTCAGAGTCGCCCTTACAAATGGGAAGGAATGATACAGTGATAGTTCTGCACTCATGAGAAAGGAAATGATTGGGTGGTCTTTGCCACCAATGTAGGACTGGAAGGGAAATCTAACCTTGAGCAGGCTGGCATGTTGGGAAAATTATGTGCTGCAATGACAAAACTGGTGCGGATAAAGGAGCAAGCATAGCAACATCAAACCTATCATTGCATAAAAGGAAATGTTTGACATAGGCACACAGCAAGGACACAATAAGAAAGCTAAGAAAAAATCACTACAATAAAACAGGTATGATAGCAATACCACAAGCGAAATGGCAAAATCAGAGCTCGTAATGTAAGTGTAGCATCTGAACAAGCAACTACAACAAAACAGACTGATATCCTGAAATGTACACAAAAACAGAGGCAAGCTTGAGGCTAGCAATAAAAAAGAACATCCAAAGGCAGAATAATAATAAGGCATCTCATCTCACCTGGAACCAGCACATTTAACATGAAAAGCAGTGACTGCAAGATATCTCCAGTCATCCTCATGCTTATCTCTGATAACGTCCAATGCCCTTTCAGGCAACAGTGACCCAGGTCTAACATCACTTTTTGCATTATAAGCATTCTCAGCTACTTTCTTTACATCACTTTCCAAATTTTTGCGTGTACTTGCATATTTGGCTGGCATATCAGTGGCAAGCCACTGGAATGTCAATGAGGAGAAATCTGACCAAAATTTATCATAATCTCCACTAGAGTTATATTGCTGATCAGCTGGAATGTCTTCCTTGTTGTCTAGCATCCTATTTTTTAGTATCCAAGAAGTTAACACACGCTTGGCACCAACTGAAATCAGTAAAATTGGATTATCTTGGTCCTCAATAGCAGCATTTGATTCACCCCACCCATCACACAAATTAGCTGCATGTGATGAAATAATGTGGAGTTTTGACACACAGCACAATGACCTTACAGCTGACCCACCAACATGTTCACCAAGCAATTTTGATATGGACCAGTTGTCAATACCTGGAGAGTACCTAAAGCCATGCAGGCACCAAAACCATCGTCAAAATGTGGTACACTATGTGGTGATGTTGAACTTAAGCCAGTTCTCAAGACATCAGATCAGAAAGGTCTTACCAAGTCAACCTCACTGTTCCATCTTCACAACCAGTTGCGATCAAACAAAAATTAGAATATAAGTGCTGCTTAAAATTATTTCCAAGGAGCATGTTTCCAGAGATAAAGCACAGGGAATGCATCTCTCTCCCATGGAATTGCATATGCAAATTCTGAGGGTATATCTTCCTGTCTTTGTCACTAACCCAGTGTTTATGGATATAAATCATTTCATCCTGAAATAATTGGCATTTAATTTGGGATATTTAGAAAAATAAGCGTGGGATCACAGAAATGATTGGATTTACCTACAGACAACATAGGCCCTAGTAAGTAGTGCAATTTTTTTTTTTTTTTTTTTTTAAAAGACAAGCCAACACAGTTCTGATAGATCACGAGAATGGAGTTATAATTCAAAATAAAGATCCAATACTCCTAAAGTTGAAGCAAGGCAATAAGAGGAAGTTAAACAATCTGACAAAATATTCTCTTCAGATTCCCATAAAAATAATTGGGAAAATGTTGAAATCTAAAAATTGATGACCATCATGATGGACTTTGCTCAACCTCAATAATTCAAACCATAAAATTCTAAATTAGAAGCTTCGACACAATTTCTAACAAGGTTACAATTTTTTAGCAGCAACATTTGTAAATTGCTTTTTTCAATAAACATGAAGAATTGCTGAGAGTTCAAAACAGAAAGCATACCTTTACAAAGGCAAAGCAGTTCTTCATCTCAGGTACATCACCCATATAATGAGAATGAGGGCGCCGCCATCCACCGCATGGAATTTTCACAACCTGCTAAAAGCACACACTTAATCATCACAGTCATAATGGATGGCAAGTAGCAATAGAGCACAGAAACATTAACTAAGAGCACAGTTTAAGCAGGATTAAGGGTAGTAAAAAAAGTACCTTAGTCTCACTAATCAAATTCCATATTATGAAATCTACTGAAGCAAAACCTGCTGCATAGCTCCTTGACAATGTATGAGCAGAGTTATTATCAGAGGCATACTCAATTAAACTCAACTCTTTCACTTGCTTCATCCCTGTAAATTGCAAATTCTGCAGACCTCTATCATATTCCAGATAGCATATACAACCATCCGCTCCTGTCTGAACAAGAATACTAGCAGATAAGTTTAAAAAAATGGGACGGAAGTGGAAAGCATTCATGTTTCTGTATATTTGGTTTTGAATATTAACACTTATTTAATCATTTGACAATATAGTATAAAGCTGAAACAAGGATGGATATTTTAAGTTTTAACTTACTGAGCATATTTCAATTTGATTAGAACTGAGCAGAATCACGGAAACACTGGAGACACTTGAAATTCCATGAACTCCTTTGAAATGATTAACTGGGGATGTCTTCACTTCATGTGCAACAGACATGTCCAGTACCAGCCTCTTCTCCAGAGGGAACAGAACCATATTACCACGTAGATCTCCACACACAAGGACCTGCAGAAATGTTGATATCCATACTCCAATTTCCACTTTAGAACTTCACTTAAACACTTTCAAGTATGATTATCCATTTCAGGAATCTTATAAGCCAGCTATATTCATAATTTCATATGACATCTTTTAAAAGTTAAATGGAAAGATATTCCATCTCTGTTTCCACAAAGTTATTGTAATATGTCATATCTTGGTCAACCTCTTACAAAATACTTTGTTTAAAATGCTAATTTGATTCTAAGATTAAGTCAGACTCTACCAAGTGGCTTATTAGTCTATTTAACTATTACTAAATATTTTGAAAAGGGAAAAGAGTAACTAAGCCATCAAACAAGAAGCTCTGCCCAAACACCCCCAGAATGTTGAAAAGAACAGACGTAGATAGAGCAATACCTCTTCCTCTATGCATGCATCCAAACACATTATCCGTATTCCATAACTTGACATGAAAGTCACTATATGAGACACATTGTAACTCCTCAAGGGGCTCAGAGGATTAGATTGTGAATTGACAGGCAACCTCCAGAGTTTCAAAGTTCCTCTAGGATCAGCTGTGAAGATATACCTACAAATTTTTTTAAACATCTGAGAATGATAATATTTTAACTTCTACATTTGAGCTTTCAACAGCCAAATAGCCCATGTCAAGAGTTTTTCTAGATAGATGCAAATGCCACCATTTTATAGCCTTCTGTATCAGTCAAACACAATAGCTTGGGAAGTAGCTTGATTCTCTAACATAAGGTGAGGTGTATGCAACTATGACATCAGGATATGTCCCCATTTTTTATTTAATTCTAGACATGTTATTGAAGAATATTGGCAAGTTAGTACCTATGCCCTAGAGATTTGCACCAATGAGTACCCAAGAGCTGTCTCTCCAATTCAGCAGACCAGGTAAAGCTTGACTTCACTGTAGGAGCACAATCATCATTGGTAACCCCAATAACTGTCATATTCCCTTTACCATCTCCAACAGCAAGCCAATCCTCAGCACCGCAGTCAAGTTCAACAAAGTCCTTAGACAATAAATCCATACAGATAATTGGTGCCCCATTGCTGACCTGTACAAGTTGAGTCCACTGGGCATCTCCAGTGCCACATAATTTAGCATTATAGAGATAGCCGTGATTTGTAGCAACATAAAGACTATCCTCACAAGCAAAACGCAGACAGCGGACATATTCACTCTTACTGCAATAGATAAAAAGGAAACAAAGCCATCAAATGTGTTGTGTGTTTGTGTGGAAAAGAACATCCCAAGAGCTGTTTTAAAATGTTTGGAAAAAATCTAGGCAAGCATATCATATGCACTAGTACTACCTGTCCATGAGTCCAATTTGATCCAACACATTAGGGATACAAATGGAGAATATCTCTGTCCTATCAAGTTTTTCTTTTGCTGCTGTCAAGCCCCTTGACAGCAAAGCATAAGGCTGATGCACTTTGATAGCCGAATCAAACCCAGCAGTAATTATGATTGAACTGTTTGGATCGTACAAACATCTCCATATACCCCTTCCTCTGCACAAACCAAATCAATCTATTTCTCAGGCCTTTTAAACATCACGCATGGATCGCAATTAATAAGCAAAAAAAAAAAAAAAAAAAAAAAAAACTTATCAAGGAAGGCCGATAATTTATATAGTGAGATCCTTAGGACAAAAATTAAGGTTGGAGCCCCAGGAATTCCATAACAACATACTACAAATGATCATCGCATTTAGAAATTCATTTCTTAAAAAAAGAAAAGGAAAATATAATCTGGACCATCAATGACCATTTATGATTAATTTATTCAAGATATTAGAATATCCCAAAAATTCAAGATATAGAAACTCATTCTCAGAAGCCAAGATTTCATGCTAACAACTTACATGTGCTCCCTAATGATCTGAAGCTCTTCACCATCCATTCCCCACATGCGACAAGAACAGTCCTCACTGGCAGTGACAATCAACTGCAGAAACTCATCAGAAAAGAAATTTTAACAAGGGATGAAATGTGCCCTTAAGACCCTAAACCTTTAAATTACCTTAGCCAAGAAAACTGCATGATGGAGTAAAGTAAAATGCTAAAATAGGGAAAACGCTTTACAAATCCTATATAACCAAAAATAAATAAATATAAATTTGTAACAACGTTTGATAGATATTTGACAAATCAAACATAATAATCAGCAAGTCATAAGTCATAATAATCATCACTTCATCAGTTGCACTAATTAAGTTCATAATATCACTACTCAAGCACGATACTACACTTCTCTTTTTTGTCTGTATATTATACCATAAAAAAAGATAATAGCCTAAATAATTTATAGAAGCACTAAACAAAATCTTTTAACCTTTTAACTTCTAGAAAGAGTAGCCAGAAGTAATAAGCTTACAGAATCAAAAATGGAGCAGTCCCAAACTCGAGCACTATGACCAAATAAGACAAGGGCAACAGGATCATGGCTGGACAACTCTTCCCTTTTAATAGGAACTGCCCAGACACGTGCACTGTAATGAAAGAAAAGTCAAACCATTACAACTACCAAATCGCTGGAACAGTCAAAGATTAAAAAACTAACACACCTGCGATCATCAGAGACTGATACCAGCTTAGATCCACAGGAAGACCATGCTATTCGAAAGATTGAACCTTCATGTCCAACAAGTTTACATACATGAACAGCCTCATACTGTTGATTACTTAGTTGGCAGCAATGGGAAAATGAAATGCTCTCATGATCTTGGTCTTCCACTACACTTCTTAAACAAGAAGCATCATGCTTAGGGTCCACTTTCCAAACAATTATCTGAGAAAACCAAATGTTTAATAGCACTAAAATAACTCTTGGAAAAAGAAAAGGGGGAGATTTAACAG
This sequence comes from Acacia melanoxylon, assembly GCA_019022615.1. Lineage (NCBI taxonomy): Eukaryota > Viridiplantae > Streptophyta > Magnoliopsida > Fabales > Fabaceae > Acacia > Acacia melanoxylon. The sequence goes on along the minus strand of JAFJYJ010000019.1, from coordinate 9,709,716 downwards.
ATAGACAAGCCAATCAAATAAAGTAGAGCAGGTATGAGAAGGAAATCAAAGACAATACCATTTCAAATATGTTTAGAAATATACACAGATGACAGATCAGCGCATTTGCATCTCTTAGGAGTTAAGGATGATGAGTACCATTGTAGATTTCTTACCTCATTATAAATAGTACCGGATGCAATACGGAGAACTTCAAGATTGTCACCCCACAATCGCATTGAATACAAAAGGCACCGTACTACGCTTGAATGATAAAGGCAGATATCAGCACAGGGATCAATATTAAACCAGAAAAACGCAATTATGTTTAGGAATCTAACACATTATCGTGATTACAAACAACCATGTAACGGTTATGGAAGTTCACCACCGAACCAACAACTAAACTTTTTGAAGCAATCCGTTCGAAGAATGTTTTTCAAAATGGAAGTTAAGACGATTCAATCCTTGTCGTTTGCAGACACTAACCTGGAGATGGAATTTTAAGAATCGTGACAGACTTTAAGGCGTCCCAGATATGAACTGAATTATCGCTGCATCCTATGGCCGCAAGAAAATGGCTTTCCTCATTGGAATGAGTTAAGTAGCTCTACCAGCCACAGCAAACCAAAACATGTTTTTTTAAGAAAACGTAATTATTCTCCAAACTAGTACAAGACATCAGGGAGGGAAGGAAACCAGATACCTTCAGGAAGCAAACATCCAAAACCCAGTGATTAAACTTAGGCAGCATATGAACCAAAGTCAATTGTGGGCGGGATCCTGGGGCAGTATCAACGGAGAAGCTATATAGTTTAACTCTTCGTTCCCCATAAACAGCAATTTTAGTGGAATACTTAATAGCAGGGGTCTCTAGTGTGCTACTCATGACACCAGATGCAAGTCCATGCACGCGAATGCCATCGAACACTGTGAACGACCTTATCATCTTTTCCACTTCCAAGTTGTACGTCAGAATTTCGGAACCCATTCCTGTTATTATGCAACTAGTAAGTATAAAGTCGGGAGCTTCAGATAAAGTGACCATGTATACTACAAAGAGAATGAAAGGAATACCAGCAAGAAGAAGAGGAAGAGAAGAGAAATGAGAAGGAAGGTGAAGAAAACAGAGGGCTGAAACTTCTCCAAGGTATGGACCACGACGTATCCGCCATTCACTTAAATTTTGATCAACCATGATGTAGTATTCACTTCGTATGCTGTTACTTAACTTTCCAGTATTCAATAGAGTGAATTTAACTCTTTTTTCCCCTTCACAGAGCTGACTTCCAAGGCCTTTGTGCTCGCCTGACGGTGGATTCTCGACCTGAGATGGAGGAGGCCTATTTCAGGCTCTGACCCGAACAGAAGCCGAATTCGACCCGAACCTATGACCCGAACAAAAAAAAAAAGGCCATTAGCCCCAAGAATTGGGCGGGACCTGAACCTAATAACCCATACAGAAAATGGGCATTAAGATCCAAGAAATTGGGCGGGGAATATTATTTTCTTAAGGGTAAAATGAAAAATATGCGGCGAGCGGATAACATATCGGCCGGGTACAGGTTGAATATAGTGGAAAGAGTTAGTTCCTCATAACTATGAACTAAGATTCGAATTCATGTTAAGAGAGGGTGCCTACATTTAGGGTGGAACAGTACTTCAAATAAAATTGTCTCCAATAGAAGAATACATATGCTTAACAAAAATCCCTAATGGGGGAAATGCCTAAATTTAGTAGCCGACAGTGTCTCGAATAAAATTGTCTACAATAAAATAATACATATGCCTAACAAAAGAAAATACGTAGTATACTTTTCCCTCTCTTTCCAAGAAAAAATATGAAACCCGTGCCTAACAAAAAAAACACTTCCAATCCTAAAGACCAAGTATAACATAAAGAGCGGCTTGGTTTTTCCCTCTCTCTTTCCAAGTTAAAAAATGAAAAGAAATATTACAATGCGGTGAGCGTGGATCGAACACGCGACCTTCAGATCTTCAGTCTGACGCTCTCCCAACTGAGCTATCCCCGCTTGATGATTTTAAGTACCTAATTTAGGATCATAACCTTGTATTTTTCATTATGCATACCATATATACATCCGCCGATCCGCGCACCTGGAGTACGTGCGTCCGCCGGAACTTGCAGGAGCAGGTAGACATGGGAGGCAGCCACAGGTTTAAGGATGAGTTTCCCTTTGGTGAGAGCAATTCTTAACCGTTTTTGTTAATATGCGTTGGTTAATTTGTCCTTTTGTGACTCTATGCGGTTTGGTTTACATGCAGAGCAAAGACTTGAAGAATCGAGGGATATTGTAGCCAAATATCCCGACCGAGTACCGGTGAGGCCCTCATCCATCCTCTTTATTCCGCTGATGATTTCTAGAAGGAAGACGTAAATTGAACAAATTTATTATTCGCTATATAGGCTTTTCCTAAATTTTCTAATCAGGTTCACCTCCCAAGTTAATCTTTCATAAATACTTTTGGGCTTCCTATTTGAGTTTAACAACTTTTGATTATTGAGAGCTGAGCTGATCATTCTTGTTTGATAATAGATGAATGTGCTAAGTGATATTTGCTCGGATTATAATCACCATTGACTGCAGCTGATTTATACTGTATGCTGTTATTTTTTTTAGGTGATCGTCGAAAGGTATTCGAAAAGTGACCTTCCTGATTTGGAAAAAAGAAAGTAAGACCAGTCTTGGTTTAGGAAAATTCTCTCTAAATATTGGGAAGGCAGTTGACTCCGTGATTGCAATATAGTTCAAAAAACGAATTCATAAATTAATCGACTTAAGGGCAAGACATCTTCTTTCGATTTTCAATTCTATTTTTGTTTGGCTATAATATGGAGTTCAGTTGACTTTACATAGTTTTCTTCCTTTAAAGCATCCGGAACACATACATATTCTGTGCTTTAGCCAGTCTGCTTGCCATATTGTCCTTCAAACAGTATGCAAAGCAGACAAGAGAAACGTTGATTTTTTCTTTTTTACCAATGACCATATATTTAGATATCAACTAGATTGGTTATAGTTATCACACAATATGTGAATGCTGGTTTTAGGGTGATTGATGTTCCTCCTTTACCCATAGAATGCAGGAATCTGTGGTGCGCTAAGAATGGACACATGTAAAAGAGCATGATTCTCATAGTACCTTTTTTTACAGCGCCTTATCTTCTTTCTATGATTGCCCTGATGTACTAACCTTGTATGTAAATTGAATAAAAACAAAAGGAGAAGACGAAGGATAAAGAAGGATAGAAATAGCATTGATTGGCATTGAATTGGAAATTATTCTGTGGTTCAGATTTTGCAACCCTGTTTATCATACCTCTGATAATTATTCTCGTTTTGTCATCGAGATAGGTTCCTTGTTCCTCGAGACATGTCCGTCGGGCATTTCATTCATATTTTGAGCTGCAGACTTCATCTGAACCAAGGAAAAGCTCTCTTTGTGTTTGTGAAAAATACCTTACCTCAAACTGGTAAAGTCGCAATTAAATCCCATCTGTTTTCCCCCTTATTCTTCTCTAATTTGTTGCATCTCTGGTGTTGCAGCTAGTTTGTTGAACTCTGTCTATGAATCATTCAAGGATGAGGATGGATTTCTGTACATGTATTATTCCACAGAGAAAACATTTGGTTCAGTTCTGTAGACTGCGCATTAAACTTACATAGATCACTGTGCTGTACATAGCGTACATTGTGCGCATTAAACTTACATATCGATCACTGCCACTGCCTTGTAAATATATTACTTCGTCCGGTTCTAATAGGACAAAGTTTGTAGTGCAAATTGCACTATAAACTTTATCTTATGTTTAGAATCGGAGGGAATATTGTTACCCGGTTGGCCAGCCTATTTGTTTTAAACCTCGGGTGAATTTATAATATATACCTTCAAGTTTCTACCGAATATATATTGTGTTGCGGTAGTTTCTCATACTGCCAAAAGAAGCTGACTTTTGCCATTCCAGCATTTTTTTTTTTTGTCACTAATCTTTCTTAAACATGGATTCTTTCACATACTGTATCATTAATGATAAAGATAAACACCTTTGTTCACCGAAAAAGACACCTTCACTATTACTATTATTTTCTTTGCCAACACTATTATATTCTTACTGAAAAATTATCTTTCAGGATCATAAAAATGATAATTTATCCAAACTTATCCGATAGTCTAAGGAAACGTAGAGAATAAACAAAACATGGAGTGAGAAGCGTGGAGTTGGTCGAGAGATTGGGGAATTTTCGGGAAACGGATTTGGGGTCTGAACTTTGGTGCGAGTTGAGCTGGACTGCATGGGATTTATAAAGTCCGTATTTTATATCAGATGTAAATATATGGACACATAAGCCTTCCATTCCATAATCGACCATTTAAGGGACCGGATTGCCTCAAAATCCAAGGGGCTCAGTATCCCTCAGAAGCCACCTGAGCCGTTGATCTCCCATAATTAAATCCTGATCGTCCATTTTAATACCTTAAAATAAGTTTAACGCGAAAAATTATTTTAGGATCTTAAAAAATATCCTGAGCGCATATTTTTAGTACCGTCGATTCTAAAATATTTTTTTTAAGATTATCAAGTATTTTTTTTTAGTATCATTCAAGATTTGGGAAATATTTTTTTAAGATCCTAAAATAATTTTAATATCATTGAAAAAATATTTTAGGTTCTTAAAAAAAATTGGATAATGATCGTCTTAAAAATATGTTTGATATATTTTTAAGATCCTAAAATAATTTTTCGCGCTCTAAACTTATTTTAAGGTATTAAAATGGACGGTCAGGATTTAATGATGGAAGATCAATGACTTAGATCTGACTTCTGAGGGATACTGAGGGCCCTGTATGAGGAAATCCGTGTCCCCATTTAAGGAGGATGCGATCAAAAACCTTTAACGAGGTAACATTGTCCTGAATCCGATTAGAGCAAGATGGGACAGCAAACTCAATTTTTGGATAGAAAGAAAAGTAAGGAGAAAATAGGGGAGGGGGAATCTTAGGAAGGAAAACTTTCATAAATGGTAAAAAAATTAATTTTTTTGGGAGTTTTCTCTCCTAATTTTCTTTTCATCCAAAGATAGGTTAAAGAGGATGCGATTAATGTGACACAAGTTGCATGATTTAAAGAACTTTGCATATAAGTAAAATTATTGAGGATGCGATTAATGTGACACAAGTTGCATGATTTAAAGAACTTTGCATATAAGTAAAATTATCCCGGCGGGGAGGTGCATGTTGGTTATAGAACTTTGCAAGCAAGTAAAATCATCCCAGGCGATGCATGGACGTGTTTGATTATTATATAGTGCATATTGTATTGGATATCAATCATTAGGGGGATTTAATTTATTATATGGTACATATGATATTGGATATCAATTATTAGGGCGATTTTTCAACAACATATACAGCATAATGATGGGCAGATGCCCTCTTTGGAGAAAGAACAACGATTCAAGGGTTATAATGTCATTCACCATCTCAGCATCGTCAATCGGTAATATAATATCAGTACACTAGTGTTACTAAACGGACAGTAAACATCCTTTCCAAAAATGTAAATAGGTATATATTACATACGAGTGTGAGGCTTGGCAATTAGCAAATAATTCTCGGGAGAAATGGTTGAGGGAACATATCTGACAAGCAGGGTATTCAAACCTCGTTTCCTTAACCACAACAACCTCCCCATGTCAATTATCCGCTTGCATTTAAAACCCAGCGCTGCCCTTTCAGATGGTTTCATATCGGTAAGAATTTTCCCAACTCCGCTTGCTTGCTGGTCACCATTTTCTCTGTCACTGCACAAAACTTGGATTCAGAAAATACACCAGTAACACACAAAAACAAAAGTACACCAGTACCAAAGAGTTCAAAATTCAAATTAATTATTACATTGACAGTAAATTTGAAGCACAATCAGTATTATCCGAAATCTCTGAACCATGATTAGCATCTACTGCCCAGCTGGTAAACCACGTAATGGCATGGAATTGATCCTTTGTTATCCCCAAGTCCAAAAAATATTTCTTATCTGCAGAGCAATGAAAACAGAACGCTCACGACTATAACCTAACCTCACATCCCAAAAAAGGTGGGGGGAAGAAATCAAAAACTATAAACGTTATAGCTGATACTCGCGAGGAGTGGAGGATCAGGAAGTTACTAGTATAGTGTTTCCACTGGCAAAGGTGATGGCAGCATGTTGCGATGGCCAAACCTCCAAAGTTCTTGTTAGCATCATACTGGTCATTTTTTTCAGGAAAGCAACACCTCAAAGCCAAGTCTGAAACAACAAAGGCAAAGACTAATGTGCCAGCATTCATATGATTGATCTTCGCCTCAATTAATCATTCGCCATGAATTCATTAGAACATTTGTCTAAATAGCAAAACATAACCTGTTGCAGCCCCACATAGATGTTTACCAATCGCCAGAAAAGGAACTCCTTCCAAAGACTCAACAGCATTTAAATCTAAATCTTCAACTGCAAAAGTTGGTTTTTACAATGTTGCAAGATGTATAACATCAAAATTTGCAGCTTAACCAAATATAATATAGGAGCATCCTAGCCTACAAATAAATCAGGCAGTGACAGTGATACAAATTTTAAATAAAAAAGATGACAATAAATGTGAATAAAAGAATCATATTAGAACAGATTAGAATAAATCAGGCACTAGAAATCTTACAAGATTCAACACATTCTGAATGGTACTATAATTTTGGAAATCAGTGTATCACAAAAAAAAAAAAAAAATTGACGCAGAACATCTAAATAATTCAATAATGCATACATGAATTGTGAATTTTTTAAAATAATTTTGAGGCAAGCCAAAACCAATCGGAGCTTTTGCTTAGTCTAAATGCAGCTAGCACTAAATAGAACAGATCCATCAACAAAGACTCAGTAACTTGTGCTTTGTGGTGTGAAGCAAGAGAAAATGCTTTTGCTTAGTCTAAATGCAGCTAGCACTAAATAGAACAGATCCATCAACAAAGACTCAGTAACTTGTGCTTTGTGGTGTGAAGCAAGAGAAAATTAAAAGGTGAAAGAGGGAGGTAAAATTCATGCCAATGTTGTAGAGAACTAACTCCATCATAACTTTCTCCTCCGACCAAAGTAACCACGACAAACTACTTTGTGGTATTTCCATTACTGCCCCAATCCCTTCTATCCAGCTCCAAATCCAATACTGTTCTCATAACTACTAAAAGATACATAACACTACCAAAAACTACATCAGAAAGGCAGGGAGATGCATCAACACTTTTCAGGACATGCTTTATAGTTCAAAGTCAAAAGTGCCAACAGATAAAAAGGAATGAATGAGCAAAAAATGAAAGTTTTCACAGAACGCATCATAACTCTACAAGCATAATTACAGCAAATCTTCTGCAAAAAAGATTCCAATGACCCTTACTGTCAATTCTCAAACGCTCTAACATCAAGTCCTCATTCTGTCGCAAGGATCGATCAGCCTAGAAATAATAGTGGCGTGATATGAACAGCAGACAGATTAATATTGCTATGCAAGATAAAATAAATAAACTCTTCAGTCTTTACGAAATCAGCCACTCAGAAACTTCTTCAAATTTAGATATCGTGTCCTACAACTCAAACTAAGCACTTCCAAGGCTAACCTTCAGCTTGTAAGACTTTCTCTCAACCAGGAAAACTCTTTTAATTCCGTAACAATCTGCAAGCATTTGAGTCAAGTATCCTCTGCCAGCTCCAAATTCAATCACCGCAGGGACACCATCCTCCTCCTCCTCGCACTCCAATGGCTTCCTTCCCGGAGAACTCTTTAGCACACCAAAAATTTCCAAGTTTCCCAGAATAGATGCTTGTTGCATTACATGTTTCTCTTGAAATGGCAATTTCCTGCAAACAAACCAAGTTGGACATCGAACCACCTCCATAAAATTAAAGTATATGCTTTGCCAATAACTACCTCTCCTCTACTGCACATTTAATCCATCGACTGCAAGCCTCTGGAATCTGATATGAGTTTTGAACATCCTTGGAGAACGATTCATAAACAGATTCTATCTTTCCAACTAAATTCGAGAATTCAAGAACACTCATATTGTGAACAAAATCTCTCTTCATTTCTGAAGAAACATTATCCAAAGGCACTGTGAAGGGCTTAGGCGATATGGAATCACGAACTCTTAACGTTTCCTCATCTTCATGGCCAGCGTTAATGCCCTTTCTATAAAAAGGTTGGAGAGACAGTGATTGAACTTGTTTCAGCATCGGGCATCGCTTCACATGTCCTTCCACGTTTTGCTTAAGTACTGAGCTATAAATGAGAAAAGGAGCAAGGAAGCGACAATCAGATATAGAGACACAAAAGCACAAGTACATACATGGCGGATGTTTGTTACAGCACGTCATATGGAAGAAGTTGTTACAGCACGTCATATGGAAGAAGTTGTAGATATCTTACTGGGAAGGATCCAAGGGGCAGGGGATCCACTGGCCTTCGGACCTTGAGTTGTGATTGCCGCAGAATCTAAATCAGTAGGAATGCCCAAGAATTTGAGAAGCCTAAAGAAGTTCCGGAAAGGAAAAAACAAAAACAGAGAGGTCAAACTTACAAGGAATCTTTGAGACGCGAGTTCGCACAAAATCTGTTTTTCCTAGGGAGCCAGAAAGTGCAGCGCTGCTCCATATCGGCCCCGTTCTCGCCTTCGAGAACTGAATCATGCTTGGGACGGTTGTGCTCCTCCATGCTCAGAGGAGGGAAAATAAAGCACAGTAGAATCTATGTGACTAATGTGAGTGGCGATGCTCCTTTACCTCTCCCGAATCAAATTACCTCTCCATCACAGTGTAGGTCAAAAGGTACCCGCCTCCTTGCCGCGGGGGGGTGGGGTTTGGGTACAAAATGAGGGTTAATGTAATGATTAGTGTCTCAAATTTTATTCCCATTTAAGTTTTTTGGCCCTTCAAGTTTGGAGTTACTTATTAAGATTTGGTGTTACCAGACATCTACTAGTTCAATTTACGATAATGTACATTGGCTCACAAACCTCACTATCTACAAGTATTAATCACAACTGGAATGTACATACTCAAGCTTAAACACGTGACAACTGGTTAAACTAAAACAGCTAACCACAATTTATCCCAATGTCCTAAAATATTTTGGATGCACCCACACCTTAAAATGGGTGAGACCTTTTTTATTTGATTAGTTCAAAAGATTTTCACATCTCTCATCTAATATGATCTAATATGGTTATTTGGATTCAAATTATATTTCCATGTTTACGATGTGGAAGGCTCAGCTGTGCTAATAGCTTGTTGGAAGTCAATATGTCTGTTTGGATTAACAGTAGAAACTGCTTTTCTAATGTGATTAACGGTATACGGGATAAATTTGTAAGAAGAGTTTTATCTTAATTTACTTGAATGTATTTTTCTAACACCAACTCAATTAGAACAAATATCTATTTGAAATCATAAGAACTAATATTTTAAACCAAAGCAAACTCGACCTAATAAAATTGAAATGGGAGTAGAACAAAACTCTATGACCTTTATTTTTTTATATAAGAAAAATTTAGGAAAGGAGTTTTATTAAATGATCCAAAAAGAACCTAAATATAAGATAGAATTAATATTTTTGAAGAGATTGCCTATTACACTCAGACGTTTACCTAATTAAATTAGGATGTCTCCCAACATCTTTTTTTCAATAAACTAATATTTTTAATGGATAATTTTTTTTTTAGGGATGAAGTTTTAATGGATAAAATTGTTTATGAAATAAAATGTATCAACATAGACGTGATTTTTTGTCATTAAATTTATTGATCATTTTAACACCTTCAAAACACATTCATAACATGAAAAGTTATTTTAGGATCTTCAAAAAATATCCTGAAGTATATTTTTAATACCATTTAAAAATATTTTTTTAAGATCATAAAATAATTTTTCAAGATCATGGACTATTTTTTCACTGATCATTGATCCCAAGATCTTAAAATATATTTTTAGCACCAAATGAAGAACTGCAAAATAATTTCTCAAGATTATGAAGTATTTTTTTCGATCACCATGGGTCCAAATCTTGAAGGTTATTTTTAAGTATCGATTTGGATTACCCTAAAGTATTTTTTTCAAGATAATAAAGTATTTTTTCCAAGATCATACAAGATAAAAATATATTTTTAAGAAGATTTTTTTTTTTTCAAGATCCTAAAATAATTTTTCAACTTGAAAAAATATTTTTCTAACACCAACTCAATTAGAAAAATATATTTTAAGAAATCATAAGAACTAATATTTTAAACTTCAATCTTAAAAATTTTATGATCTTGAAAAAAAAACTTGAAGTGGGATGTATTAAAAAATACTTCATATATTTTTTTAAGATTATAAAATAATTTTGTAGGTTCTGAATGTATTTTGAAAGTGTTAAAATGAACGGTCAAGATTTAATGACCAAAAATCAACGGTCTATGTTGGGCGGGGATACGAGAGCATCCCTATTAGGAAATCCGCGTCCGTAAAACTCTATGACGTAGTAAAACGGACCCGGATTGCCCGAAATTAGGATGATCCTCGTGCCGATCCGTCATTAATTGATATTTTTAAGACTTCAAAAATTCCAAAAATCTCTTTAAACTTCAATGAAAGTGCCTGGATGAGGCCCAGTAAAAAATATGACCCTAGTAAAACTGAAATGGGAGGAGAACAAAACTCTATTGACCCGATTACGTTTTTATCCCTAATTTAGGGACTATTTCGTAATCACAGAAAACGCCCCCCGCGGCCCATACCGCGAAACAAAACCCTAAAAATCACAGTCCCCTCCATCCGTTCCTCTAACCCTCGCTGAAGCCCTGAGAGCAAAATCCCCCACATCTGACAGGCATCGTCGCTTCCCTATCTGCATCCAAAGATGCAGATCTTTGTGAAGACCCTTACAGGTAAGACGATAACCTTAGAGGTTGAGTCATCAGATACAATCGATAATGTGAAGGCCAAGATCCAAGACAAGGAAGGCATTCCTCCTGACCAACAACGCCTCATCTTCGCTGGCAAGCAACTCGAGGATGGACGAACCCTTGCCGACTACAACATCCAGAAGGAGTCCACCCTCCACCTTGTTCTTCGCCTTCGTGGCGGTGCCAAGAAGCGTAAGAAGAAGACCTACACAAAGCCCAAGAAGATAAAGCACAAGAAGAAGAAGGTGAAGCTCGCTGTCCTTCAGTTTTACAAAGTCGATGATTCTGGGAAGGTTCAGAGGCTGAGGAAGGAGTGCCCGAATGCTGAATGCGGGGCTGGCACCTTTATGGCCAATCACTTTGATAGGCACTATTGTGGTAAGTGCGGCCTCACCTATGTTTACCAGAAAGCCGGCGGTGACTGACCGAAATTATGAAGCGAATCTCGCCCCTCTATTACATTTTCTATCTGTCTCTAGAATGATTTTCAGACATGATTTTTAATATTGCGGAATGTTTGAGATGATTTCATCTATAACTTACGAAACTTGAAGTATTGTGGTTTTCAATTTTACTTCTCCATTAACAGTTTACCGAGCTATTATTATTTTGTTTTGATTTTTCAGTTTCAAGTGAACCTTACTGTATGGGTCCCTTACCTTCTCATGACCCTTTTTCTTTCTTATATAAATGATGCAATTGGAATCCGATTATGGTGGATTATGCATGCCATGTTTCTTCATTCGATGGACTATGACTTTTTGTCACACTTACGACATTACGGGCAGAAGGCATGAGATATGTTTCGGCATAGCTGATTTTGATAGTGCATTTAATTCCCATGGTTATAGTATAATCGCTGAATTTTCCTGCTTTTAGTCGTTTTAGTTTCATAAACTATGAGAATGATTCATTTAATCGAAGATTTTGCATGTGGAAACACTTATAACTTAGTCCTAGATATGCCAGCAACATAAGAGGCTTGGACTGTTATGCTAAAGTTTCTGATATGAAGTAACGTGTTCGATTGTGTTGCTTTTACTATCTCATCCAAAATTTTGTTGAAGCATTCCGACGGTTTTATGTTGTTGCTTGCTGTTTTCTGGCATGTTATGAATTGGCTTATCCTCATTCTTGAAAGAATGTCAGCGGATTCTAAATTGCACGCATTGACATTAATGGCATACTTGCCTCTAAATGCGTTTTTTTTTTACGCTTGTTGAATGACTCTGTTATTTATAATGTTGATTTATTTGACCTACACATTTATTAGCCTGAATGAGTGGATACGACCAACCATAAGAAGACGGGGGCAAGATGAATTTTTACTATTTCGCTTTGATGTTATTGTGTTTTGCATTTCTTTCTTGATTGAATGTGAGTGAGGCGGGGTAGCATCTTAGGCTCTGTTTTGATGTTTAAGATCAGGTCAGGCGAAGTGTATGGAAGCGGTTTGGAAATCATTCCACCCTATTCTGTACTGCAAGATAGCGGTCCGCACCCTGCTTTAATCATTATTAACTCTTTTCAATATTCCTTAGACAGCGGTTGAGCCACCAAAATTTCCATTCTCCCCATCTCGTGTACTGATTTTGAGAAGGGAAGGAACGGTTCAAATTCTCGAGGAGCAAGCAGTTTTTCGAACCTGCTTGCGCACTAATGATATGTGAAGCCATGTATTTTTATTTTTTGGAATCAGATCATTCACTGCGTGAGCTATTAAAATTCAGGGACCAGCGTCTATCAGGTCTGTTAATTATTAGATTTAAATATACATTTGGTCATATTAATCTCAATCAATACACTCAGGAAGAGGGTATCATTATCATGAGTAGTTCTGATGATCTAATTGGCATATTCATCAGTCTTCTTGTTCTTGTAATACATGATCCAAGATAGTATTCTAGTCTCTGGCTAGGTCTATGACATCTTTGAACAGATTTTGAATCGAATGTCCCCAACATTATTTCTGTCCATCATATTTAGAGGGATCAATGGTTGCTATAACCTTGGAAAACCTTGTTCCCATTTCCCAACAGGGCATTTTCCATCATATGTCACGTGCCCACATGGCCAGTAAATTGTCTCCTTGGCAGTCACCATGATAGTGTTGATGTGTCTCATTTTGCCATGGCTCTTGGTCCATCACCTATCCTCCTTCTCCCCTCTCTCGATTTCATGGAAAAGCCTAAAATGTATCGTTTGCTGTATTCAACCTTTAAAAGCTGCAAAAGAAGCATCTATCAGTTTGAAATTGGTCCAGCCTAGTTTAACATCAATATTGCTGCAACACCTTATTCCGTGTCTCCTCCTAATCTGCACCATGATCACCATTGTGCTCCACCTTTTCATTTCTAAGCTTTATTTCCTCCGTCCGATGTCTTAGAATTGCAGGTGAGGGTTGAGCCTTGAAGTTGATGAATACAAGGTCTGATCTAAGAGGACTCTGCCTGAACGATCATCTGAAGCACAAAGTTTCATATCGTAACAATATTCATCATTGACCAAAAGCGATTGCTTTATAAGAACCGTTTGACGCACGCTTCAAGACTTCTACGATGAAGTTTACCTTTATCAGGTGTTTGGCTACACACCATATTATGTCAATTCATGCTGTCGTCAGTTCCAATCAATCTAACTCTTTAATTTAGTTGAACCTCTTGCCCTAATTAGACTTAGTTACTGTACAAGAGTTACAGAAATATATGACAAGATAATCCAACTCACTGAACGATATCCATACCTTAGCTTCTGAGATTGAATCTTGTAAACATGAAGTGTGTACCGTATGGAAGTCTTCTTTGAGCCGTTTAAATTTATTTTTGACTAAAGAAGTAAAATGCAGCGCGCGCGCGTTGTATTTTTTAACAGTGAAATCAGATTTAAAAATTAAGGTTACTAAAGATATGCATGTTGTGCATTGGATTGTGTTGGGAACAAAGTCAACCATATTACACAGCTGTGATATTCTCTTCATTGAATGGAATAGCTGGGTCGGGTTTCAGATCCAATGCATAAATGTTGACGAACATTTTCCAAGTTATATTTAAACCCAGCTTTACGAAACTACTTCGCGCATTGCATTGTAGTTGGCCGCCAACTTTTTTGTATCTGGAGCGCTTGCTTATTACCATTATTAATGTTCTAAGCAGTTTCAGCCACTTGAGATTAGTTGATGTTGAAGAAGGCTCAGCGCATTAATCAAGGGAAGCTTATATAATCAGAGGCGGATCTACCTTATAGAGAAGGGGGGCAAGTGTCCCCTTGAATTTGTCACTTGGTTAAATTTTGTTGTTAAAGATGTATTTAGTGCCCCTTGAATTTGTCTCTTCCAATTTTTTTTTGTTAAAGATGTATTTTATAGCATTGATAATAAGATAATTATGATAAAATTTTAAAAAATAAGGCCTAGAAGGATGACGTTGTAATTATTTTTTTGTAATATAATTTTGTTATTAAAATATATGTCTTGAATTTATTGAATCGTTCACCCTTCATCAGTAATTTATGTAGGCTGCATTTCTAACAACACTTAACTTTTAAACTTTAAATGCGTGTTTGTAAAATCACCGCCTCTCTTTATTACATTATGAGTATTCACTTAATTTCATGAATATTTTTTTGACATTTTTTTTTTCTTATTTATATTCTTTTATTTTTTAAAACTTTTTTAAAAAAAATCTTTAGTGGAAGATTGAAGACAAAAGGAAGATATAGAGCTCGATTTCGCTATACTTTAGAAGTAGTTCACATGTTTCTTCCTGAAGTTATGGGTTCACAAACGACAATTGGATCGCTAACACACATATATATACATATATATATATATATATATACTCCATCTTATTTTAAATATAAGATAAAATTGGTTTTTTTTTTAAAAGATATTAAATAAGCTAATTAATTACTTTAAAATATTTATATATTATCATTTTTTTCTCCAAACTATTATGCCTAACATGCAAACTAATATATAATCTAGTGATACAAAACATATGATATGATTAAGTAACTTATTTAACTTCCTTGAATTCGCAAAAATAAAATAAAATTAACTTTATCTTACGTACATATATATATACACACACACATACGTTTAGCCTCAATGTATGTGTGTATACACATGTTTGGGGGGGGCCAAATAAACGCCGCTAGATCTAGTGGCCTTGTTATTAATTTTTGAGCGCATATGACGCAAGTGTGCGTAAGTTCTTATTCCTTTTCCACATTAATGCCGAATATTCATCTTCTGTTGCGAATTAGATTGTATAAGAATCGTCCTGACGATTTATTTTTCAGCAAAGGCAAACTCAGGATGATTTCAGAGTTGGGAATGGGAAGATTGGGAGGGTTGAATGAACAAGACACATGGATTATTATATTATGAACTGTGTCATTTATCTCCCTCGTAGCATGTAGTGATATTTGTGTTCCCAATGTTTTTGCTAATAAATAACATTGAATCACATGACTATAGTCTCCTTCTGGTCTGGCTGCCGCAAAGCAATGAAATTGAAAAAATATGCATGTGATAATCCTTCCCTTCCAAGTTATTGGAATATTAGAGCAACTTGATTTCATTTTTTAACAATATCCACTCATTATCTCTAGCGGCCAACTTCTTTCAGGTGAACAAATTACAATTTTAACTTAATAATTAATCTACCGCCAATAGCTAGCAGCCTAAGGATGCCAAAACAATTCAGGTTACTCATATCATCGAGTGGATAGCTTTGGAGACTTGCATTATAAGTTTTTTTAGAAAATTTGAAAGAAAAATTCTCAAAAATAGTAACTTTTTTGCCATTTTTGAAAGTTTTCTTTGGAGTTTCTTCTTCCCCTATTTTTACTTTTCACTTTTCTCTTCATCTTAATATTGATAGTGAGAAATTAGAGCCAAGAAGAATAAAGAAACAAAACCGAACATAAAAGACGGTTAAATCTATGAAGAGGGATATAGAAAAGGAGACATCGATCGCGTAATTCATTAATATCCAGGAGATCTAAAGTGCACATGGGAAGTGGCAGCTGTGACTGATGAGTCCCAAATTATGGTAATTAATTTGGTCCCAACTTGAAAGAGAATAGAAAGTTGTTGAATGATGATGATCAATAGACTACTGGCTTCTGGAAAAGCCACAGCCATGGCAAAAGTAGGCGCATCAGATGGGAGAAAAACTATGTTTAACCACAGAGAAGCCACCATCAACCACCAAGTTGAGTCCACTGATGAAAGCAGAATCATCAGAAGCAAGAAACGAGGCTGCTTCTGCAATATGCCTTGCCTTCAACACAACCCCCTTGAGATTAGACTTGGAAGAGCTATTAGCTTCAACTTGATGAGGTTCAAGATTGAAGGCCGAACATGCAAGAGGCGTGGCAACTCCAAAAGGGGACACACAGTTCACTCTAATCCCATATTCCCCAAGCTCACTACACGCGGATCGTACGACCCCAACAAGAGCATGCTTCGATATGGTGTAAGCATGAGGTGCCGATCCTCCGACACAAGCTGCCACGCTGGCTGTGCAAATGATGGATCCTCGGATGTTCCTTGCGACCATAGTACGAGCAGCATGCTTTATTGTCGCGGCCACACCTCGAACGTTTGTGGCCATGGTGTTGTCGAACTCATTCAGATCAAAATCCAGGATTCCAGACGATGAACCAAGTATTCCGGCGTTACTGAACAGGATATCTAGGCTTCCATATTTTTGGAGAGTGTAATTTACTGTTTCCTCTACCTGCTGTTCATCTCTGACATCGCAGTGATGGTAACTCACTCTGTTTGATCCTATGGAGGCGGCGACTTGAACACCCAGTTCGTCCTGAACGTCTGCTGCTACAACGAAGGCGCCGTTTTCAGCGAATAGTCTCACTGTCTCTTCTCCGATTCCACTGGCTGCTCCGGTGATGAGAGCCACCTTGCCCTCCAACCTGTACGAATTCATAGAAATGGAAAAGATTGAATATGGGAGGCGGATCTGATTGGGGGATGAAGATAATGAAATTGTTTTACCTCTGTTTCGGCATCTGCTGCAGTGAGCTGCTTCCTTGGTTCATGAGCTCCCCAAAACCTGCAGACAAAAGCTCACGATGTGACATTTATATTGCCTACCTGGTGTCTCCAAATTCAAAAAGAAATTAGGGAAAATCCTTGAGGGAGTGTAAAAATCCCAAAAAAAAAAGCCCTCAAAATCTGATTCAAGTATTTTCGGAATCTTGCGGGAGTTGTTAACGGGGCTGATATAGTTGTTAACGAGTCTTGATATAGTTGTTAGTGTGAATGATTTAGTTGTTAAAAAATTGTTGTTAATGGGGTGATATAGTTGTTAACTAACAACTATATCGCCAAATTAACAACTCATAAGATTTTGAAAATACCGAAAAGGACGCAAGGCGCGCTTTTTCGGTGTTATCGATTTTGAGCGCTTTTTGGATTTTTACACCAAAAAAGGCCCTCAAAAGGATTTACCCAAGAAATTATGAGTAGTAGACGCCGAACAAAAAAAAAAAATCTACCATGAACAAGAAAAAGTATTTTAGTATAGTTCGTTGTCAGCTAGCAATGCATAACCCTTTTTGAATATAGTTCGTTGTCAGTTAGAAGAGCTTAGCGGTAGCAATGCATAACCCTTGTTCGACTAACTGTAATAGCTCAGACTTTTTCCATGTTATCTTGGATCTATTTTTTTCCTACTCGCGTTTTTAAAGTCGAAATTTCCGATTGGAATATAAGCTCAGACTTATGTTATCTTGGAATTTTATAAATTTCCGATTGGAATATATATATAATAGCTGGCTGTGGAAATTTTTGTTGCATATATGACATAAAGACTATAATCTAAAAATCAAACTAGGTCTGCGGCATGTTCAACTCACTACACGTTTTCGGATCTCGAGGCCTCTATACAGTGACGCCTTCTGTCCCCCAGCCCCACCTGTTTAGTGTCTAATAATTACTTCTTCTTATTAAGCTTATAGCCATTGAAAAAAAATTGCAAGTCGCCAATGAGTTTTCGATACAGTTGAATTGCACAACGGTCGAGCATTTTTTCATGGAATTGGAAGCTCGAGTTGGCTTGCTTGAACTCTGAACGTCTCCGCGGACTTTGTAGCCAATAAATGGGCCCGGTATTGGAGCTTAACCAAACAGTACTTACTAATTGGGCTGGACTACAGTCTACAGCTCAGGTCTGCACTGCCAATCGGAGAAGTAGATAAGGTTCATCCTTTAGCGCGACGGAATAAGGCGATGGTCAGCTGCCTAATTACTCCCTCCAGTCATAATTATAAGAGTTAGTTAGTTAACTTTTTTTGGAAGAGATTAAAGGAAGTTAATTAAATTAGGCTTAGAGTATTTTTTTTTTATTTTTTTCTTCAAACTAAATAATTTGGCCAATAAATTAATATATAATCTAAAAAAACACAACATATGAAATGATTAAGTAACTTATTTAAACATTAATTTCTCCAAAAAAAAAGTCAACTAGCTCTTATAATTAGGACCGGAGGTAATACTAATTAACATTACAGGGAAAGACCACTAAATTGTTGCGTGATTGTATTTGATAAAATGGGGTTGGCTACGGTCCTCTTCCCTTCCCATCCACTTTCTCATCTCAGCCGTTGGATTGAAATCTTAACTATTCAGATATAATATTATATAAAAGTGTTTTTTTTAATATGAAAATAATATTTTTATAAAAGATTAAATCTAAATCGTTCAGATTTCAATCCAACGACTAAGATTAAGAAGATGATGGGAAGTGGATGGGAGGGGAAGAGGATGGGAGCCACTCCCTGATAAAATATGAGAAATAGTGAAGGGCAAAAGGGACGTGACGTCGATTGAAGGTGAGTTGGCGGAGAAAGGGGAATAAAAAGCGGAAAACTGGAAACTCTGATTTACGTTGCTTGAACCCTCCAAACCATGCTTGCTAGTTGGCAGTTGCTGCTGCCATCAATTGTTGCCGCCTCCTACACTAAACATTGGAGGATCATATTCCTAACACTATAATCTTCTCACTTTTCATGGCAAAATCCCTATAATTGGTAAGCTACCAGGAGAAGCAGGCAGAATAGGACACAATTAAGGCTACGGCCATTATGCTAAAAGTCTGCTCTGAAAACCCCAAACACAATCCCTCTCGAGCTGCTTTGGGCTTGAATCCCAGCTCAGGGCCTAAAACGAGAAGGCTTCTGGATAACGCTTACGTGGAAACAAGACAATCATGCAGCTGCTTGCCCATTTTTCCTTTCAAACACACAAAGGAGTTGTAATTCTGTTCTCCCTAAATACCAAGACAATCATGCAGCTGCTTGCCCATTTTTCCTTTCAAACACACAAAGGAGTTGTAATTCTGTTCTCCCTACCTTCTTCAATACAAATACGTGGAAACAAGACAATCATGCAGCTGCTTGCCCATTTTTCCTTTCAAACACAAAGGAGTTGTAATTCTGTTCTCCCTACCTTCTTCAATACAAATACGTTCAATATTATTTATTTTGTGCGCTTAATTCTGTTCTCCCTACCTTCTACAATACAAATACGTTCAATATTATTTATTTTGTGCGCTTTTTTCCAACTTAACATTCTTGTGTTTTTTCTTTTGCATCCCTCGACGTTCTCGTCAACAACACATCTCCTATTCTCTGTACAAAAGTTACGCACAAGAGCCAAGATTCGCCCAACAGTAGCATGGATGAAAAGAATCTTCTCAACACTTCTTTTATTCAAGATATATAACTGCATACAAGAATAATGCTATGAATAGGACGATCCATCGTTACAACATATTCCAGAATACATGTATTTACACCACTATCATCCACCGGGCTATATACATTAACCAACCAACCACAAAATTCTAAGGCTACTCTTCCTGCTGTCAAAACTGAAGCAGCCAAAAACAGTATGAATATTCTACCAAAAAAATAACTTTTAGATTAAGCCGTATGTAACGCATTCAGTTGCTTGCACTGCCTTCCAGCAAGTTCCTCAAGCTACAAAGCGCCTCTGCAGAAAGGCTGCAGCACCTCAATTTCCTCTGACAAGGAGGGGATGGCTCCCTGTGATCAATAGTATTAGAAGAGAAGCACACAACAATCACTGTAAGATTATCAAACGTGTTAAGGCGTAGTGCCTCCATGACCAGTTCCCTGGCACATCGCTCTGGGTCATAATGCCGCCTCAGGCTTCTACGAACAAGACTAACTGCCTGCTGACTTGTCATGACATCCCAAATTCCATCACAGCCTATGATGAGGAACTCATCATCCTCAGTTAGAAGCACTTGATGAAACTCAGGCTCTGCGATCAAAGGCGAGGGAGAACCACGAGGCAACTTCATATCCCAGTCCCCAAGGGCTCGAGAAACTGACAGAACCCCATTAAGATAACCATCATCTACATGACCGCCTAGTTCCTCAACTCGCCTCCGCTCTGAAGGATATATAGGCCTGTGATCTTGAGACATGTCAATTGCCTCTCCCTTACGACAGAGAACTGCTCGGCAATCACCAGCATTAGCCACCATTAGAAGCCTGTAAACAGAAAGTGTAACAGAAATCAACAGAAGGAAAGGGACCATAAAGATCGAACCATCATGCTCAAGAAGCTTTTATAAATCAAGGGAGCAAGAAATAGAAAACTGCACAAACGATCAAGTAAAATAGATAATTAGATCAAGCTACTTGGGGCTGGCTCAAATGCTAAAAGTAGAGCGGAATATGAGTGACGCCTAAAGTTCAAAACCATCTTGATGTAAACAGAAAGGGGAACAAACGCATTTTATAAGTAGAAAGGGGAACCTATTATGTACTGCATTAATATATACCTTCCAAATATCAAGGCAGTAAGAGCCGTGGTCCCTGATGAGTTGCTCACACTGCAATCATCAGCCAAAGCTACGTCAGCCAAAAGAAATGATTTTCTGAGAGAGTTCTCTGCCTCTTGTAAAAAAACATTATCAACTTCAGATGTCTGAGGGAAGCTAACATCTTCAAAGAAGAATCTCATTACATTTTTCTGGATATAAGCTGCAGCTTCAGGTCCTCCGTGACCATCAAATACCTGAGTTATTAATTATGCCTCAAGTAAATTAACAACACTAACGTGCAAAAATCTAAACACCATGAATGCAGAAGGTTGAAAAGACATATACCCCATAGAAGGCACTTGGTTCAGGAAATGTATATAGTGATCCCATGTGAGAAGACAAATCATCTATCCTTATATGTTCATCTTCCATGTATCTCCGGGGGCCAATGTTAGCAAAACTACCAGAACGGATGCTCGGGACAAATTGAATAACAGCAGAATCAAGAGCAGCATTTGATATTCCGTCTGCAGCTTTAATATCCTACCAAATAAAAGTTACATGCAAATTAAACAATGTTATAAAGAATATTGAGGAAATGATGCAAAATTTTGCACTTACGATCTCATAAGACTAATGATGCTCTGTAAACCTCTTATCTATCTTCATAAAATGAGTTTGATACATTTCATGATTGATATAAACATTTCATAATTAAGTACTCCTTTCGCTCTTTAATCTCAGCTTGGTGTGCAGAGGAAACTAATATACCCATACGGATCATTAAGTACCCTAAGACAGAGGTTCCAAGTTTTGCCCCAAACTAAGGCAGAAGATACGAGTATTTGTAACTATTCAAGGAACTAGTTAAAATCATGCTCTACAACGGCCGGAAAGCCCATGGTAGCGGGCGGGAACTGCGTCATGCCTTCAAAGTAATTTCAACCCACACATCTATTTTAAAAGGTACCGATATTCACCAATTGCCGCTAACACTTAATATATACATAAATACGCAGTAGAATCGAATATCAATCCTAACGTTAAACAAGCTACATAAGCACCTAACAGGAGAGTTGCCATTCCTGCCGTAATCCGGGACAAATCTAGACAATCAACATGACAGTTGGGCATCTTCATCGAGGCTCCGCTCAATAGATGAGCTGGTGCCTGAACCCTAACCAAAGTGTTCGCATGACGCATGAAGGAATCAACTCTATAGCCTACCCCGATCACAGAAACCAAATAAATTCATATGAACAGACAAACCGGTTCCCGGGGGAGGGAGGGGGAGGGGATCTTCCATGACCCTGGATATCACCGAGAAAAGAAAAAACAAGCAGAAACAAAAATAACGAAATCAAGGGTATGGGTAATCTCACTTCTTGTGAACTGAGTAACAGGGCAGACGCTAATGGAGAAGCACGAACTCGGTCAAAACTCGGAGGCTTGGTGGAAGCGGCATCTTCGATCTCACATATATTTGTTCCATTAGGAAAACACTGAACATCAAACGCAGGGGTGCTCTGTGGACGCATAAGGTCTGCTTCGGCCACCATAGCTGTAGCCTTCCTTCTCTCAAGAAATGATCACAAACAAATATCGAAAAATCGAATTGGGGTTGCAAAGATTATTATATGAACTTAAAGCAGGGATGTTCCTTCTCAAGATATCTAGGGGATTCTTTTTTGGCCCTTTTCTGATCAAACTGAGGCTGCAAAGGGATCAAGACTTGTCAAAGGTTGGAGTTGAACCGCTTATATGGGGGCAGCTCGGGCGGACAGCGGACAAGAGGCTACCGGTAAAGTTGTTGGGTAACGGACACGTGCACTTCTACCCACCATAGACTTGGATTCTGAATCTGAAGAGCGTTCGGTCCACACGAGATCGACCGGCACGTGAAAGTTTTTGGGTTGACGCGGGATGCAGCGATCTTTCCACCACCCGGAAGGTTGCAAGTGTGAAAAGACGTAAACGCCCTTCATGTATCTTCCACGCATGAGCTGTCCGTTTGACTTGCTTTGTTCATCCCCTAAGGTTGTTGTTGGGCCAGTGGCAATATGGGAAATTCGCTTGCAGCCGACCGAATCAGTTAACTGACTTTTTTTGGTGTTCATATGTCCAGAAAAAACAGGTGCTCGGACGCGGAAGCCAGGAGATATCAAAATTGCAGTAAACTGTGGAGAAGCCTGGGCTGAGGATAATATCCCACACAATCTTAATCTAATTTATAGTATATTTGGCATAATATTATTATTTTTCTAGTAAATCCAGCACCTTCTACTGTTATATCCGACGCTATGATCTTATTTATGGTCATAGATGACATTGGAACACTGAATGCTATGAAAAATAATCTTAGAACGCTAGAGGTTACTTTATATATCCTTGCATTAAAGAAATCATTTTAGTTTTGATTGCAATGCAAGGAGTGAACTCGTTTCCTGATCACTGGAATTTGGCGAACCGTGATCTTTTTGTTCATATGGCTTTGATGAACTTGATTATTCCTCTGAATAATTTGCTGATACCAGTTGCCTGTTTAATTTACGAGAATGTTTATCGGGGCCAGGAGCTATGATCTACATATAAGAATCGGATATGTTGTCACGTTCCCGGTTATTGGATGGGGAGTTATCCTTGTTATTACCAATATCAACTAGCTAGCTAGCTTTTATACCTATAAACCATATAAAAATTAATACAATGTTTATTACCTATCATCTGCCCTTATTTTGATCTTTAAATAATATGCATTATATTGGTCCCTCGAATGATAGGATGATCCATATTTTTATTAAAATTTAGTTATTAGCATTTTATTGGGAAATAAATATTTGAGGCCTCAAGGGATCTAGCTTTTATCAGTAATTCATGATAGATGCCTCACCAATCACCTCACCCTCATGTATAGAAATTATTTAAAAACTTTTTAATCTCTCAAAATGTGCTGATCCGAATGGGAATCAAAACTAAAACATGGACAAACATTATAACAATAAAACACTCCCTTTGATTCTTGTTGTAAGAAGCTCCTGCATGTATCATAATATAATATGTTTTGCTGAAAATATTACTCCCTTGAATCCTTAATATAAGATATATATGTTTGCCTATTTTGATTAAGTTAATGAAATTAGTTAATATATGATATATATTTTCTAAAATACTCTAGTTATTTTCCTTAATTCCTCCATATTTATTAATCTTTTTTTTTTTTAATTTACCCATATTGATACTCTTTCAACAATAATTTATGAGGAGAGTGAATGTATAAATTAAGGAAAATGACTAAGAAGTTTTAGAAAATACTGGGACTATACTTAGGATAGGAGGAAATACCTAATTAATTACTCGTATCAGGGTTTTTTAAATCACTGCCAAAGTTTTCTATCTTCCTATTAAATCACTACAAGTGTCAAATCCAGAGCCTGGGAAGGTATCGTGAGTGCTAGAGTGTTCGCGGATCTGTGTTTTGTATTTATACGACAGGAAGAAAGTGGAAATATAACAACACCTCTTTTGCTTCGTAAAGCTGAGAAAAAAATATAAAGAAGGAAAAAGTTGGTCAAAAGACACACCTTGAAACGTTATTTTAATTCTCTTACTTTGCTTTTTTTATTCAACTTTATCTTTTATCAATGGTTCTTATATTTATTTTACCAAATTTTGCTGTTCTCTGCACAGACAATGGAATGAAACACCCCCTGCAATTTTAATCTGCTGCATGGAAAATTATTAATCTCATACCTGTGAGCATAATTTAATGGAGGACTAGTTAGGCTCATTGTCTTTTTATGGGCTGTATGTTTCATGTTAAGAATCACGTACTAACATAAAACTAGACTGAACCCACTTCTTTTTTGTTCTTTAGCCAACTACCCATACTTTAATTCAATACTTTCAAACACTTATTTGCTCATACGTGTTTGTTTTTTAAGAAGCACGCAGGTCAAGAATTTATAAACACAAACTTATTTTGCTTCGTTTGGGCCATTAATCATGTCATGAGAATAACTAAGCTTGTCAGAGAAACATATTAATGCATAACATCAAATGGAGGATACGCAGCGTGTTGATTTAGACTTTGATTCGTTATTATGGATTGCCATTGATGATATTTATTTTATTTAAATTTAAAATAAAGAAGTCAAGAAGGAAAACAAAAGCACAGTAAAGAAGGGAGGGAGGTGGTTGAACGGTCAAAAAGAAGAGAATGTAGAAAGTGAAAAGGAGAGAGGGAACGAATGATTGAGGAGGAGCAGAAGAAGTACATAGAGGTTTGGGCCCCCTGTGTTCACCGCCATCTCATCACCTCACAGTTTTCATACACACTCTTCCACCATACGAAATATAACCATTTCCATTAACCAAACAAGAAGCAACACACACCACTGCCACTCTCCATTATTTGCCTTCCTCCCTTCCCTTCTCTCTGAATCCCAAGCACAGAGGAGGACTAGATTCACTAACACTAGATCCACCTCTGCTCGCTTCCCCTGCATCTCCCCTTTCATTGGTGAGTTTCTCTTCTGACTGCTCCTGTGCATTTCACACAACAGGGTTTCATTTTTTTCCTGCTCTTTGTCTTGCTGTTGCTCTATATGTTTTCCGTTCGATGTAAGTTGTGTGTGGTCTTTATTTTGAGAATCAAGTCAATCAACTAAGTGTCCTTAACATGTTTCCCAGGAGGTCGTTTCGGGGCTCTGGCTACTTCTGAGCCTTCTCATTTCTTTGTTTTAGGTCCTTGTGATTTTTTTTTTTCAGGAAAAACTTTTGTTGGTTGTCTAGAAACTGCAGTGGCAGCTCAGAACTTCGTGGGTTCTGAGCTTCAGTATTGATGGTTGTTTACCTCTAACCTTTCTATGGTTGAGCGGGCGAGGGGCAGTCTACTCTTCTTCCTTAAGTGGGTAAATGAATGTTTTCACTTAAAGCTCAATATCAATCAATCTAATAGGTCACTGCTTTATGAAATTACATTTTAAAGTGTCATGACTTTCTCTCCGTAATTAAGCCACATAAAGTTTGTACTCTTGGATATTGGTTATATGGTCCCCTAATTTTATGCTGAGTAAGAATTTGAGTCTTTAAGTATGTCTCTGTTTGACCAACTCGTCACCGGTTTCATTTTCTTTCAATTTTACTGATTTTTTCCCCATGTTTTACAGGTTAAAGTTAGTTTATTCTGTAAGTCAAGTTTGCGGCTAAGTCCTTAGGTTGCTCCTCACAAGTCATTTGCCCTCTAGAGTTCTCTATGACCTATCCATTAGTTGGTTGAATCAGCAAGAGAATCTACCTGATCTCCTTCCTTGAGTTCATGGCGTCAGAGGGTGTAACACATGCTTTTAAGTTGATGGATGTAAAAGCAAATACAAATGGCATTGATAGATTGCCTGCCGAGATGAATGACATGAAAATTAGGGACGACAAGGTAAAGACAAGCGAATAAACAGTTCAATTATCTTCCTGCAACAGTTCATTATATTCATGTTAAAACTCACACCAACAAAATATTCAGGAAATGGAAGCAACTGTTGTAGATGGAAACGGCACTGAAACAGGACATATAATTGTCACCACCATTGGTGGTAAAAGTGGCCGGCCAAAGCAGGTAGATTTATGGCATTTGATCTGTTCTACTGGACTGCTACATAGTTTCATTGAACCCTCAATGAATATGAGGAAATTCATATTCCGTTCATTATGCCTAATGCTTAAATTTGTTTACCATCATTATACTGTAGACAATAAGCTACATGGCTGAGCATGTTATTGGGCATGGATCTTTTGGAGTAGTTTTCCAGGTTGGTCCTTTTTTATTCCTCAGTTGCTTGGCAGCTTTTAAGTGGTTATCATTGGAACTTTGTTACAACTGCTGTTTTGACATTGTTATGAAGGCAAAGTGCTTGGAGACGGGTGAAACTGTGGCTATAAAAAAGGTTCTTCAAGACAAGAGGTACAAGAACCGAGAACTGCAAACCATGCGTCTTCTTGACCACTCTAACATTGTATCTTTGAAGCACTGTTTCTTTTCAACAACTGAAAAAGAGGAGCTTTACCTGAACTTGGTATTAGAGTATGTTCCTGAGACTCTCCATCGGGTGATCAGACACTATAACAAAATGAATCAAAAGATGCCATTGATATATGTCAAACTTTATTTTTACCAGGTATACTTTGCTGAAATGTATAAAATTGTGTTTATTTCTTCTTTTCCATGAGCTCGCCAAACTATATATATATATTGTAGTGGTTCTGATAAATCCTTTATATTTTTCAAATTTACAGATATGTAGAGCACTTGCTTACATTCACAACAGTATTGGAGTGTGTCACAGGGACATAAAACCTCAAAATCTACTGGTATGTCTGTGCAGAGCAACTCATATCAGTGTTCTTTACCATCTACCTTGGTTTTTCTGGATTGTTGATGTTTCGTCTTTGGAGGCATATTTGGACGTAGAGATGGATGTAATATTTCAGCTAGGAATATTCAAAATTGCAAGGATGCATAACTGCCATATTATCAATAGAAGAAATCAATATTACAAATTGACATTTATTTTTTATGATGTCAATCAGATGAAACAAATTTCGGAGGGTATATCTGAATGTTGAAATGATTTCCTGTAATCAGATACAATGTAGTGTAGGCAGACGTAAATCCTAAACATAGTGAAGAGTTTTGTCTTGAAGCTTTATGAACCTGCTAAGGTTTACTTTGACTTCTGCAATGATTCAGCTTTTGAAATTTTCAAAATGATATCTGCATTAACTTAATTATATGCTGAAGTTCTAGTGTTCTTTTGCTGGCTTTTTGCTTTGTTGTGTCCATCGAACTTCTTTCTTATCCGATTGACTAATATGAGCATGTCTCCTCCTTCCATGTGTTTTCTCATAACAGGTTAATCCTCACACACATCAACTGAAGCTATGCGACTTTGGAAGTGCAAAAGTGTTGGTTCGTATATTATATTCTAAAACAATATTGTTTATTCTCATTGGCTTTCTAATATTTTCTCATGACTGAATTTGGCGTCAATTTGACAGGTAAAAGGGGAACCAAACATATCATATATCTGTTCTAGGTACTATAGAGCTCCTGAGCTCATCTTTGGTGCTACTGAGTACACCACAGCCATTGACATCTGGTCTGCTGGTTGCGTACTTGGTGAACTATTGCTTGGTCAGGTAGATATCTAGCTTCTTTATGTCTGCTTAATTTGGATAATTGTGTGTTCACATCCATATAGACACTAAGCAGCACACTGGTGATTTCTTGCAGCCTCTCTTTCCTGGCGAGAGTGGAGTAGATCAGCTTGTTGAAATTATCAAGGTTAGATAAATTATAGAAAATAAAAGATATCAAAAGTTTGGTTAGATGAGAATTGTTATTATATTAAACTGTGAAGTCCTGGTTTTAGGATAGTGCTATTTTGTCGATTTCCTAATAATTATGGAATATTTTATTTCATTCTTTCATCTTAAGGCCTTTAGCCTTCCACCACTTACGAAGATCTGTGGGATTCCCATGCAGGTTTTGGGCACTCCGACAAGGGAAGAAATCAAGTGCATGAATCCTAATTACACAGAATTCAAATTCCCCCAAATTAAAGCTCATCCTTGGCACAAGGTACTGTAATGTTATTTTGTTCTATCTATTCACAAAGATTCCTTCATAGGAATTCATGAGAATGAATTCATTCTCTAATATTAACACTTGCGAAACTTCATCATCATCAGATCTTTCACAAACGCATGCCATCTGATGCCGTGGATCTTGTCTCAAGACTTCTGCAGTACTCTCCCAATCTTCGAATCACAGCTGTGAGTATACACATACATGACACACAAAAGTGCTTGTTTATTACCACCTAATCCTTCTCTTTTCTGGTGGACATTTTACAAATCATATTAACATAGGCACTGCTTTTGAAATTGCACTAAATGTAAGAGAATGTTTGTCTGTGATTTATGGAATACAGCTGGAGGCTCTTGTTCACCCGTTCTTTGATGAGCTGCGTGACCCAAACACTCGGTTGCCAAACAGGCGTTTCCTCCCCCCACTCTTCAACTTCAAGGCGAATGGTAAAGAATGAACGTCCAGATGAATTTTGTTGCGTTGTACTTTAGTGTGTAGAGGTAGTTGAATAATGCTTTGATGTGATGCAGAGCTCAAGGGAGTTCCCGCAGAGATGCTGGTGAAGCTTATTCCTCCACATGCAAGAAAGCAGTGCGCTTTGTTTGGGGCATAATGCAGCATCTGTGATTAATATCTCAATCTGTACAAAAACATAGTAGTTCACTCTATTTTGTTCATTTGTTCCTGTCCTCCTCAATATATGATATTGGCTCTACCCGTGAAATATTAGTAGAATTTTGCCGCGTGGTCTACACTTCACTTTGAAGAAACTGGTTTACACACACACACACACAAGGAAGAAAATTGCATTGCCATCTTGAACTAGTGTAGGGATGAAATGATGATGGCAAGCATTATAGATCTAAGTAGGGAAGGAATGATGCAAGCATGCCTTGTACTTTTTCTGGGGAGTGCACTTTTCTTCTCTGGTACGGGATATGAATTCCATTATTAAACAGTTTGGAATTTTCCTTTTCAGTAAAATGAAGCAGCAAGTGGTAAATCTCTTTTATGGCGTGAAAGCGAAGGGCCAACTTTGCCCGCCCAAAAGAAACGCCGAAAGCATCCTCATTAATAATTGATCCAATCCTTGCCAAGCAGACTTCCACATCATGAGGCTTGAGGCCCATCTCACCCAATAAACCCCAATTCACTCAAAATTTCACCATGCGATCTGTTTTTAAACTTCAGTTTTTAAATTAATTATAGATGAATGTTTGCTGCTGCATTCGGGTCCCTTGAGGGGGAATTGGATTTATTATTGCTAATTTTAAGGATGACGCACAAGATTTCAGGTGGGCTAGCTTTAAGATTTTTTTAATTTTTAAACAAATATTGAGATTAATATCAAAAATTAAAAAATGAAACCATAATCAAGAAGATTTAATCTGAATGTCATGTAAATGTATAAGAATCTGTTGTCGCTATTTAAATGAAAAATAAGAAAATAAAATTTGATCCATTTAATTTTAATATGAACTGGTATTAGAATGCAGATAGCATTCAGGGGGCTAGAGAAAGCTGTGGGAGGAGGGAGGTGAATAAGTCCAAATGAGTGGCTAAGAAGCGAGGGAGCATGGCGACCTCAAACTGGGGCGGCGGAGGCAATATTTCTCCCACAAAAGCCCCATTCTCAACTCAGTGGATGGACGGTTCCATTTGACCCAAAAAAAAGATGGACGGTTCCTCATCTCTCATTTTATATACTTTGATTTAGCTTCCTATTCCCTCATTTTTAATTATTTCGCCTGCCCACCCCAATTATCCATTCTCATCATTCCCCACTTAATTTCCGATAATCATATAAAATATCCATCAAAATTTATATCTTTGCGCTAAATTTAGACTATTTGGATTTAATTTTTTTTATTACTATGTTTTATTTCAATTGATAATAATTCAAACACACACACACACATATACATATATAAATTTTCAACTATCATTTTAAATTCAATTTATGATTTAAAAAATTAGGGCATATTTTAAATAATTTAAATCTCATCACAATAATAATTTCAGAATGCGAACCCCTTTCTAAATCTAATCATATAACAGAAGAACGAATTTATTTATTTTTTTTAAAAAAAAAAAATTACAGGTAAAATTAAAACTCAATTCAAATAGTTTAAAATTGTAATAAAAATTAAATCAAATAAGTTTGTTTTTGCGCTTAAGAAATGAAAAAATGAAGACGGGGAGAGAAATCAAATTTGTGCGAGTATATACGCACCAACTTTATATATGTTATACGATGCCTTCTTGACTTGTCATAAATAAAATCGGAGTATTGTAACGTAGATATTGCCTGCAATCACATCTATTTCATCAAGCTATTTCTGTTTGTGGTCAAACCTGATCGTTTTATTCGGCTTATTTTTTATTAATTCATATAGTTAACAGGTTTACATATCAAAAACAATTTCCACCTCGTAATATTTTGTCTGTTGAAGGAGTAAATAATTTGAATTCAAGAGCTAGCATTGATTTCCACTAACATTAAGGTGGCCTCCTTTCATTTATCTCCAAGATTCAGAACAATTTCCGTTTTTCCAACTTTAAAGGGTGTGTTTGGTTTGGAGAGAGAGAATGAGAGGGGATGAATTCTTAAAGAGACAATTGAGTGAAAAATTCTTTCTCCTCTCTCCCTAGTTCCTCCCCTCAATTTTAATGATAATTTGCTCTATCTCTCGTACGCACTTGAGCACAGCTGAATTATTTAAGCACAGTCATTTGTGAATGATTTATCACAAAAAGTTCTCCTTCTTTTTTCGTGTGTGGTGATTAGCCAATGATCTCGGGAGAATGCATGCAAATTAAAGATTTGGACAAAATAAAGCGCATGGATATTTATACAGCAGTATCAAACCCGACCTACTCTGTATTCATGTGCGTGAAATTCTCAACAAATTTGGCCTCTGCTTCAGAGTTCAGAGTCAATCCTCAAATATTCAACTTGGTCAGGTGTTAACAATTAACATACAATGCAAACATACATGTGTGTGTTGGAATCCCAAAGGAGAACGATAGTTATGGGAAGAACATGCGAGGATTACGAATTGGCCACCACCATTCATACTGATTTCTCGTTCTTCCG
Organism: Acacia melanoxylon; assembly: GCA_019022615.1. NCBI lineage: Eukaryota > Viridiplantae > Streptophyta > Magnoliopsida > Fabales > Fabaceae > Acacia > Acacia melanoxylon. The sequence continues at coordinate 9,678,188 of JAFJYJ010000019.1, read as the reverse complement.
TCTTTGCTCTCTTTTTCAGAGAGCACAACAATTACAGTCACTTGCACAGGCTCCTCCTTATTCTCTAGACAAATCATGCTCACTCCCTATGTGGTATATTTGTCGGTTCCCACTTGTTAACCCCATTAAACAATTCCTAATTCCCAATGAAACTTTAGCAGACCTTCCACTATAACTTGTCCTACCACATACCCACCCCTATATATATACACTTGCTCAGGCCTTCTCATTTTGCATGTACTCCCATTTCCAAACTCAGCTAACCTAACTCTCCTTGTACAAATTAGCTATATAGAGCCACTTATTTCCCTCCCATTCCCTGCAACTCGGTGCGCCACTTTATTTTATTACAGACTCTTTTCACGTTGTTGTTGACATTGACAGAGTCAGTTGGCATCATCAGTTTTTCTAATTTCTAGCGCCACAACTTAACACACTACTCCCCTCTTTCTTTTAAAAAAACAAAAAATGCTCAAGATGAAGCATTCCCATATCTCACTACTAGCACTCTGTGTATTTTTACTTATTATATTTCTTTGCGCCCAAGCCAGACACCATTCCCGCCACTCCAAAAACTGGCATTCGCATTCTCATAAATCATCTGAAATTTCTACACCTCCTGCTTCAGCACCCTCCTCTTCGACCCCTCCTTATGATGATGCTCCTAGTCCTCGCCCTTCATATAATGCCTCTGGTTTTTTTGATGTACGAACATTTGGGGCTGTTGGAGATGGGATATCAGATGATACAAAGGCATTCAAGATGGCATGGGACACTGCCTGCCAAAGTGATCTACCACAAAATGTCATCCGCATTCCCAGTGGCTTCTCCTTCATGATTCAATCTACTATATTCACAGGTCCTTGTCAAGGTCGCATCGTATTTAAGGTACTGTACCGACTCTGTAGTCTGCATGTATACTTTGATTATGTAAGGGTAAGAATAAAGCTCACTGATTATAACATGGTGAAGGTTGATGGCTCCGTTATGCCACCCGATGGACCGGACTCGTGGCCAAAGAACAACAGTAGACGGCAATGGTTGGTATTTTACAGAATCGACGGCATGTCACTGGAAGGAGTTGGTTTAATTGATGGCAGAGGACAAAAATGGTGGGACCTCCCCTGTAAGCCTCACAAGGTACTCATCCTCAATTGAAAATACATGAGAAACATTACAATTTTAACCAAATAGGACAGTTGCTCATATCTATGATCAATATGGTACTGCAGGGACCTCATGGGTCTACATTGCCTGGACCTTGTGATAGCCCAATTGTAAGTTCGTCAAAATCTCTTTTTCCACCTACATTTTGTGTTTTTATACTGTCCGCTTTATGACTGAACACAGTTAATTGTTCATAAATACGATGCAGGCAATAAGGTTTTTCATGAGTTCCAACTTAACTGTGCGAGGACTCAGGATCAAGGACAGCCCCCAGTTTCATTTCAGGTTTGATGGCTGCAAACACGTCCAGGTAGAATCAATCTATATAACAGCTGCAGCGCTAAGTCCCAATACCGACGGAATTCACATAGAGAATACCAACGACGTCAAAATATATAACTCTGTTATTTCGAATGGTTAGTTACAACCTCAAATTCTCGCTCACCAATTCACTAGCTAACGCCTCCAACAACCTGTTGACTTGCTCATTTTCTTCCCCAGGTGATGACTGTGTGTCCATAGGGTCCGGTAGCTACGATGTTGATATAAAGAACATTACATGTGGACCTGGCCATGGCATTAGGTAACTAGTTAGCTTTCATGTACGTGCTACTTAATTAACTTCTACTGATCCATAATTTTCAAGATAATTCATGGTTTCACCCTGTTAATGAACCCATCAGCATTGGAAGTCTGGGGAATCACAACTCCAAAGCCTGTGTTTCAAACATAACAGTAAGAGACTCGGTGATAAAGATGACAGCCAATGGGGTGAGAATAAAGACATGGCAAGGCGGATCAGGGTCAGTATCAGGAGTGAGCTTCAGTAATATTCACATGGACAGAGTGAGAAACCCCATCATAATAGACCAGTTCTACTGCCTCGCTAAGGAATGCACCAACCAAACCTCAGCAGTGTTTGTATCAAACATTGTTTACACAAACATAAAAGGAACCTATGACATAAGGACCCCACCTATGCACTTTGCCTGCAGTGATTCTGTGCCATGTACCAACTTAACGCTCTCAGATGTTGAGCTTCTTCCTTCTGAGGGAGATATGGTTCTGGATCCTTATTGTTGGAATGCCTATGGGAATCTGCAGACACTAACCATTCCACCAATGTCTTGCTTGCTGGAGGGAAGTCCCCAGTCCGTGCAAGGAAGTGAGATAGGTCATTGCTACGTCCAATGATTCCGCAAAGCAAATGTGTGTGTTTGATTTTGTATATAATAAATCACTAGGGAAGCAATCCATGGATTGATGTAGCATGATTGTGAAGCTTGCTTGTGTCGTGATTGTTGAGGAGTTGTGTTTTAGATGCTCCTCCCTAATTGTGAACTGTGTATCCCACAATTATCCAGGTTTGAAATGTAACTTCTAATTTGGGTTTGTTCTTGTCTTATCCATGAAACTGAATTTTACCTGTGACTAGTGCAATTGTTTCTCCAAATAACTGGTAACATTATATTTGTCGATCCTTTACATCTGTTGTGTTTGGAGATGGTTAGTGCTGCAGAACAATGTATCCTTTAAGACTATAGTATAGTTCCTAATTAGAAACCAATTTGGTTTCGGAGCGTTTTGCTAAGAAAATACAAGACAAGGTGTAAATGATCACGATTATGGCATATACGAAAGAAATAAAGACCGGCCGTGATCTAATTACTCCATTCGCTTCTAAATATAAGATAAAATTAATTTTTTTGGAGAGATTAAGGAAGTTAATTAAATTACTTTAGAGTATTTATAGTTTTATATTTTTCTCCAAACTAATTAATTTGATAATAAAACTGATATATAATTTAAAAATACACAACATATGATATGATCAAGTAACTTATTTAGTTTCTTTAATCTTCTAAAAAAAATTAACTTTATCGTATCTTTAAGACTGGGGAGAGTAAAATTTACTACTCAGCCAATTTTTGGACCTGTGGTTGTCAATAATTGATTGCATCACACTTACACCTAGCTCATTAGGTGACTAACCGTTTCTTTCTCACGGAATTTTTTGTTTTTGTCCTTTTTCGGGTTATACATGAGGCAACAGTACTGAAATTGAATTGTTTAATTAATTGTATGTGTGTGTGTGGATGGTATGGTATGGCACGCAGTTTTAGCAAAACCAAGACCAACTATATTCGGCCAAATTAAATTTGATTATATCTGTCTATTTATAGAAGACAAAGCTGGGAGAATGCACACAAAATTTGTCTGTCGTGAAAAGATAATGATAATATGTTGATCTGTTAGAATCACCAGAAAGTTGCATTGTGAGATTCCATAATATATCCTTGGCATGCGTGTGAGTCTTCAAAGATTATGAGATGATGATGATGATATAAAGTAGAATATACTAGTAATAAATAGAAAAAGGATGGGAATTCAACTGGCTGGGAACAGAAAGGAGGATATAATAATGAGAGGAGAGGAGAGAGTTTTGAAGTCAAGTGGAGGGACACAACACAAGTTGTTAATGTGAGGGTTTGCACGCGCAGTGTGGCCACTCTTAAACGAAGGGTCAGAGTCAGACTGTGGACACATAAAAATTAATGAAGACGCAAAACATGTGTGTTACACTTCATGACCTCAGTGTCCAAATTAATGTTTAAACCACGCAGGTTGTGATTAAAAGGTACGGTTTCTTTCACTATAACTTAAAAGAATGGAGTTTGGAGGGAAGTGGTGGGTGAATGCTTGCTTTTGGTTTGTTGGGGGCTTGAGAAAAAGCAAAAGGCTCCTAAATGGTTAATGGAAGAGAATGTCGCATGGAGTACTGTCTCGACTGGGCGATAAAAAGAGACGAGGGAATCTATATATCTATCTACACCACTAAATGCCATCTCATCTATCCACTACGCACCCTTTCATTTCCTTCTTGCCTTTCCATATATACTAAAGTATTCTCACTTGTTCCTCATAAAATAACATGTAAAGCTTGCAATTTGCACTTTCTTTATCCGTTTAGGCATTACCAATGATGCTTCCAGTCACCGCCCCTTTGTTCCTCAGCTTAAAAACAACCAACCAGCACTCATAGCTTCCCCACGAATGAGCAGCTTTGCTATTTATATAAAAATCTTTGCTTTTTGTTTGCTCATGTATGTTCTTCTGTTCTGCTTTTTCTCCCCTTCTCGGTCCTCAAAAATCACACCTGGATTATCTTTACGCACGCCAGGCCACTTCTTTACTCCAGCGCTTATTTACAAAATATTAATAATAAATCAGATATGTCCAAAATACTTTTCCTCAATCGCATTCTTTATTTGACAAAAAAAGAAAAAATCACATTCTTTAAATTTCGGCCTTTAAAATTGATGGCGCGGAATAACTGACCCTCCAAGGCCTTAACGTTATACTTTCACCGGCCTATTGCTCTTTTTAATAACTAAGTTTTATGTTAAAAACAAGATCACAATATTTGAACCCATCTTGTTAGAAAAATAGTGAGAATTACAAGGTCTTGAGTAAATAACTAAATTATCAAAAAGTCTCAATCATAAGAGAGATGTTATCATTTTTTACTCTAAAACTTGTTATTTTTTGCACTCTAGTTGTTATTGAGACTTGTGACTTTATGAGTAAGGGTTTGAACATTTGGTTCGTTATTTGTAAGGGACTAAATCTATGCTGTTGATGTTAGTTGAACTATAAAACCTGGATTCAAGGTGTTGCATTGCCTTGCGCATTATTGAAATAGGGGATGGCTCGGGCACTTAAGCAATTTTATAGCGATTTCCATTTTCCAAGAACAGCATCAACTTTCCATCAATCTAGTGGCTTTTTGAACTTTTACTAGCTTCTTTTTTTTTTTTAATAATTGACATTCTGTGGGCTTCCTTTAAAAGCCTGTCTGATAAAATGTCAAAAACCCATATTATTTTGTGATACAACGGGCTAAGAGCCCAAAACCTGGAGACGCTAGAGATATTCACGAGCCTACAGCCCTACAGTAGGATTATACACCCTCAGGCCTTAACATATCTTTTGATTCTTTTTAATTTTTAAATTGAAAGGTGGGTTCAAAATTCAAATACATTTCAGCATGTTTTGGCCCAAAAAAGTTGCATTGCAGCATGGTAATGGCATGAAACTTGGCCCTGCTGGGTTTCAAATGTGTTTTCAAGGAGACTCATATTTTAGAGAGAAAGCAGTATTATAAAATTTGAGAGGCATGAACGAGGATGGGGAGTGTAAAACAAGGCAGTAATAGATACCAAAGAAGAAAGACTGACTAAGTTTAAGGAATCTAATTTTTGTGACAGTGGCTTCATCATTTGAGTAAAAAACAATGGTGCGCCGCTCATTGCTCAACCTCTCCCACGCATTCCAAGCTTGGACAGAGTCTACATCCACCAGAAAAGCAACCTCATGTACGTGACGTGGCCCAACGACGTCACTCCAAGGAAGCAACCCTGAGTGAGTATAATATATATATAAGAGTAGTAGTATAAGTATAACAATGGACTCTCACGCTCCCTTTCTTTAACCTCACGCAAGTACCCAATAAGTTACCCAGAAACTGCACGCTATCCCTTTTAGTTTATTTTTTTTCCGCCGCACTGTCTTCTCTTTTCATTTGCTATAAAATTCATATTGCTTCAGGAGTCAATTTGTTATGGAGAGTGCTGGCAGCATCCGCAAGAGGAAACTTCCCCACCATCGACAAGACGAAGAAGAAGAAGAAGCCAAAATCCAGAAATTCTTCGCCCTCATACAAGACATTCGGGAGAGTCGAGATCGATGGATCAAAATGAACAAGAACGCTAGCAACGTTGAAAATAGAGGCGGAGTTTGGATTCCTACGTTTGAGCTTCAAGACTTCCCGCAAGACCAAGCTCTGACCCAAAACCCTGCTGTGACCTTCCCCGTTCCGTTTCCTAAAGGAGCGACCCAAGAAGACCACAAGATGGAAGGTTTAGACCTAAAGCTCTCTCTCTGATTACTTTCATGTTACTAGTAATTTGCATGCATTCTCATTTGTGATCTTCAACTACTTTGTACCATATATCTCAATTCGACTGTTTGGGGGTGGGGATGTCCTATTATTCACTTCTTATTATACCTTGCGTTTTGCGGTTCCTCCTTTATGATTAATTAATGATGCCTACATGTATATATGGCTTAGCGTTGTTGTATTTAATTCACTTGATTGATCAGGCTTCATTTTCCCTTCTGATGATCAGCTTTGTTTTATTTTTCAAGTTAAAGTGCTCAATGAAATTGGACACATATATATACACTACAGTACAGTCTCTATGCTATCACTAAACTGAAATTGTTGTTCAAAGTCATGGCCAACATATTTCAATATTTTCAGCATGGAGTAGGATAATTAAAACTGGAATGTTTTGATCAGAATCGATATGGCGCTACTTAGAATGCAAAAATCAGCTGGCTCGTTTCTTGAAAGCAGTGATTGGCTGAGCAGGAAATTAAAATCCCTATACGAAAGACATATCGATGTTGACTAAAAGAGATAAAAGTATCACAATATATGTGGATTAAATTAATGTTTTGGTAATATATTGCGTCCCAACTTGCATCTTTTAATGTAAGCTTCCACCAATCATTTTCATATCCAGATATTTCAGTGGGATGAAGTGATACTGATTGGTTAAAGACAAACGCAAATTATGCTGGACGACGAACCCGCGTACGATTACCTTTTTTTTTTCCCTTCACCAACAAAAAGCATGCCGCAGAAAAATGCCCCGCGTGTGTGATTGCAATTGGCAGATGTTGATAAAATAAGAGATATGTCCATGAGCAGATGTTTTTTCTCTGATTATTTTTTCATTTTTTACATATTTTTCTTTGTTATTATCACTCATCTATCCCTACATTTCTCTCTTAATTCCCCCCACCCTCCTTTTTTCGTTGCCCATCAATCTTACATGCATCTTTTTTGATAACAAAGAAGGCAAATCAGAGGGGGATTGCCATCCCAACTTGTCTTTCTGCACCAGGGCTCTCATGCATTGAGGAGCCGTGTCTCTCAGACCTGTCTTTGCTAATGCGTCTACGATTCTGTTACATGCTCTAGGCACAAATTGGAGACTTAATTACTTTCCATCTCCAGGATATCATCTCATGAATTACCAATAAAGTAGTAGAACTTGTGAGGGTGTCAATAAGATTTTTATGATCACTCTCCACTGTTAGGTCCCTAAAACCTTTTTCCCTTTAAACATAGTCCACTCATCAGCTTCAAATGCACTGAAATTTCAAAGAAAAGTAACTAAAACCAGAGATCCAGTTACCATGATAATTTCTGAGAAAAACTGTGCAGTTGTAGGCTTTCCTTCCCATGGAACAAGAGGATTCACTCTGGCCTTTAAACTTGGAGCCAGTCAACCAAGTATTGGGCTCGTATCAGGCCCATGGTCCACGGCTTCTTTAAGAAAACGAAAGAAAAGGACTTATCCGCGCGAGGTTCTTCACACAAGCACAACTGCACAAAAAAACTGCACAAGCCCTCTGATCATTTGAAAATAGCTAATTACTGTCCGTTCTCTGATAAAGACAATGTTGGTGCTGGCATGCCCCGTCCATACCATGCCCAGGAAACCAATGAATAAAGAATGGTAGCGAAATGACTTGGCAAGTCACCTTGGCGTCGTTCTGAAGTAATAAAGTAGTGAGAAAAAGATCGTCCCACGGCGAGAATAATCTTTCGATCACTAATTCGCTTATTTTCGCTTTAGTTGGATGAATCGAGTAATATGATTTACAAAAAACCTAATTTAAAGATTTAAATAAATGATTTTGGAGAATGATTTTTAGAAAATGATTTTTAAAAAAAAATGATAGTGTTTAAATCCTAATTGTTTATTAACTCGATCAATTCTCTAAAATTATCTTTAAGTCCCAATTTTGATCAAATTTTATCTTTGAAAATAACCTAATGTCTTAATTTTTAGAAAGATTATATAAACCGAATTATAAATCATAAATTTGGTATTTTAAATAATTATAAACATTATATTCAATAATAAATACCAAAAATTACATAAAATTGTTAGAAAAATAAATATAATTCTTCAATCATGTTAGTAAATTGTGTATCTTTTTGTAAATCCATAAAAAAAATAATAAAAGAAAGGAAAATTATTATTATTCGGCATTGTTTTTATTCTCCAATTCTCCTTCTCGTTCCGTGCATCTAGCTTATTAGGGTTTAAAGTTTCTTCATTTCTTCTCCTCGTTCTAATTAGTTTTTGATATTTAGCCAATGAATAATCTTGACACTTCTAATATACATAGGATTTAGGTTTTCTTCTTGTGTAATTTGAATTACTAAATTTTGATATATTTATTACTTTATTTTCACGTGAGTTTCATCTTTTTGTGCATATTATATTATTTAATATAATAATATAATATCTCCCTTTTAATTGAATTTATATATATATATATATTTATATAAAAGATCACATTATATTGGAGCAAAAAAAAATAGGATATCAATAGATTTTCCATTACAATATTCTTTTATCCTCTATTTAATTAAAAGATAATAAATATATAAAAGATAATTAAATAGTATAATATTTAATAAATTTTGGGGTCTAATATATTATGGTGGGTATACTTATTTAATCATAAAATATATTTTCAAAAACGTGAAAATATTAAAAAAAAAGTTGGATTTGGCAAAGTTTTGCAGGGTTTTGGGTGGAAAATGATTTTTTTACACATGAAGAAAAATTGGGGTGTTTGTTAAAACTTTAACAAAACAGCGGTCGAGGATTTTGTTAAATGCTGACGCAAATAAGAAGAAATGATGAGGTGGATTTTTTTTTTTTTTTTTTTTTTTTATTCTCACAAGCACAACTGCACAAGCCCTCTGATCATTTGAAAATAGCTAATTACTGTCCGTTCTCTGATAAAGACAACATTGGTGCTGGCATGCCCCGTCCATACCATGCCCAGGAAACCAATGAATAAAGAACAGACAATTTTTTCATATTAAAATGAAAGTTGTTAATATCACATTCGCCAAACAGCACCACCAGCATCAGTTACAGTACAATTAATATTGGTGCTGGCATTGACATGAAGTTTCAATTAGGGTGAGTAAATTTGAACCGGGACCGAGAACCGAACTCAATTCAGTTTTTTATTTTTTATTTTGAGAATTTCGGTTCGGTTACTTTAAAAAAGTTTGGTTAAAACCGAAAAATAGAAATATATATATTTAATAGATACAATTGATAATTTCATTTTTTATAATTAAATAGGTATAGTTTTTGAATTATATTAGATAAAATCTATAGATATTTCAAATCTATTTGATTTATTTGATCTAAGCTTGAGGATAAAAAGTAATATTTCTACAAAATTAATTTATATATCTTTTATTTTACAAATATTAAATTAAAAAATCAGTTAATTCGGTTGTTAACTGAACCAAACCGAAATATTTCAATTAATTTGGTTTTGGTTAGTTTAGTTATTAAGTTTTGGTTTTGTTTTCAAAATTAGCTCTATTCGGTACTGAAAACAGAACCGAAGACCCAAATGTTCACTCCTTCAATCACCTCATCATGCAGCTACAGCTTTGGAAGTGGCTTTTATATTCTTAAAACATCATCAATACCTCACGCAATACCACCAGTAATCTACTCTCAGTGAATGACAAAATCATTTCCCAAAAGACAAATGAATGATCATAAAAGTGTTTGCTTTATCCTTCTCATCTTTACACAATTCTCAATGGCGCTTTTGTTTTGTGGGTGAGATCGATTAGTGCACTGCAGAGAATGTGTGGTTCCTTTTTAAGTTTCATTAACTGTGTGAGAAAAGCAAGCATGCGTTAATTGTCAGCCTGTCTTAATTCATCCATAGCGGGTTTGAGTTCGTATTAGCTTCATCATTACCACCCTTTTCCTTACTTGTGACTTAGCTTGGTTTTCACGTTATATAACCAGTGACCAACAGTGGAGGGATTTTGCCCATCTCCGTTTCTTGAGTGAGTTTTGTGAGTCCCTGAATTTGGCCAAGGTCACTCTCAAATAATTGTTCACAACCGCTGGTAGTGGTGCATCATGTATGGCCACACAAGTCAACTAAAGTGTCAAATCTAGAATCATCCCTGAAAAAGTCTCGAGTCTAGAATTTCCAGGCCCTCATCAAGTATGACGATTAGCTGATTTTGTCTCTTTTGGAAGTTGTAATTCACATCTGATGCTAAGTTCTAACTTTTTGCACTTTTAGCTAAATTGTACTCAAATGACAGAGATCCTTCGGAATCATTAGACAGAGAAAGGACCTCTTCAAACAATTATGATGAATCGGGTTACCCCACCCTGGAACAAAAGCCAAGCCTCTTCGTTTACTTCTCCTGTGAATTATAATGTAGGAGTTTGGGACCCCCCTTCTCTTCTTTTTTATTTTAAGTGTGCGGTCACAAAAATTCTCTGTTCACTCTTTCTTCTTTTGAAAAGGCCCATTTTTTAGTAAACTCTTGCTGTCACTTAGTGCGGTCTTGTTTTCATGCTTTCAATAATGGCATTGTTGATCATCAGCAGGAAAGGAAGATCCATCTTCTTACCCTCACGCATTCTCAAAACATTTTACAAGGAGTCACTAATTGCTATATCCACCTTGCCATGCACAAAAATCCAACTCTCAACTTCTGCTTTTTTGAAACAAGTCAGATAGAGTATTTATTATCGGACAAAAGTCATAATCATATCATTCAGTGTAAATACTTTAACAAGTCACGTTGCTCAAGGCATGAGACTTTCAACTAATTTTGGTCACAAAAGAAATTTTTAACTAAACGTAATTTAAATATCACATTTTGATTATGATTTCAATCTCATACTTTTGTCATATCTTCAATAACTATCAATTGTTATGTAATTTATGCAATATACACTGCAACAGCAACTGAAACTCAAACAATTCAGAATCTATTAAAATAAACATTTGATGATATACAATTGCACAGATAGAATTACAACCATTAGTGTATATATATATAGATGTCTTAAAGAACACATCACACTTAGTTTACAAATCTCCTAGAGTCTGTTTCATATGGTGGGATCCATATGGAAAAGATTTTACAAGTTACAACCATTCCAAGCAAAACAACGAACTAAAATGGAAAAGAAGCAGCAAATAAGCCTTCCGAAGCCTCTTTATGTGGGGGATCAAAGGCTGTGATATCTTAACTTCCCTTTTAATGCTTATCCTGCTGTTTTGATTCTGGGTTGAGAGGACTTTTCCCCAGAGTTGATGGCTTCACTTCTCTGCTCTTTGGACTGTAGGGACCTCTTGCACCTGATCGAGGGCTATACTCACTTGTAACCTCACCCATACGAGAATCGAAAGAAATCCTTGGACTCTGACGCATTCTCAGATCTTTATTTGGTGTGGGTGTGGAACTTGTTATCTTTGGACTGCTTGTGTGCCTAAATTCCCCGCGGCTTCTGGTGATAACTTCATCTAGGATTTCACTTTCACCAACAGCAGAAGCACCTCCACCAAACTCTGATTGCTGTTGGGAGAAGACACAACAATGGAGGATGAAATCTAAGAGTGATATAAGCATAAAATATGATAGTTATTGATTGATAATTAGAAAGGAATAAGTTTCAAAGTGGCATATAAGAAGTATTACAGTTGCAAGATTGTATAGTAAAGCAGGTTGCTCCTCGTACGCTGCTGCATCCAATTCTTGAAGATGAGCTCCCTTGAAGAATCTGGGAAGGAAATATTGCCTTACTGGAACCAGCAACATGATCATCATGGGAAACATAACCCCAGCAAGAGGAACCCATGTTAGTCCAAAACATATAAGCAGATAAACTGTTTGGAAAATGGTGAATGTTGCAATTGTCTTGAAAGGCACAGTTTCCACAAAAGCAGCATGGTAATCCTCAAGCACCCTGCAACAAGAAGAAAAGAGAAACTTAATACTTGAATAGGACGTAGGTATCTATATGTAAATAGTAGGGTCTGTATATACTTGAATCTTCTGCTGGGAGCAGTGAAGAGAAGCAGGATCCTCTCCCAGAACTGATTACCGGGAAGACTCTCAATAGCCATGAAGGCAAAGTAGCCCCAAAGGACTGAGGTTGGAATCTTCTTGAGAAAAGGCATAGCTGCAACACATCCTCCCACCATTATCGATTGAAGCAAGTTACTTAGGCGTTGTTCCTTCACTTCAACAGGCAATAGGTCGTCTATTTCTTTCTCAACATCAAAAATTGTCTCATCCACTGGCGCATCCATACTTCCCATACTTGTGGCTGCTTGGACGGTTGAATCTTTTAATTCTTTTAGCCCCTGTACCTGATCATACATACAAGTTTATCTGTTACCGATTACTGAACATCTAACGGCGTAGATAATCTAGCTATCTGATCAGGAACTGTACTTACTTGAGCTGAGGGGTCTTGATAAACTAGAGGTGTCTGCATTTGATTATAGGCTTCTTGCATATTGCCGTATAATTGTCCTAAACTAGCATTCTTCCCAATACTCTTTCGTGCCGTTGAAACTAGTCTGTTACGAAGTAACTGTACCAGAAATTCTTAATTTTAGGCAGGGCACAGATGTTGTATTTACTAAAGTAAGAACATCCTTAAAGAAATAAGAATATTAAAAGGAAAGAGTAACCTCCTCTTCCAATACCCCATGGCTCATAACTGTATTTTAATTTGTCTACCTGGTGTTTAAGAGTAGCCAAACTCTTGGTATGCATTGGTGACTGTGGTATGACACCATTTGAGGGAGGGATCCCAAGAAGGCCACACATTAAGGTCTGGCATCCAGAAACATGGAAATTGTTATCATAAGAGGAATGATGAAGCAGTTGAATACCAAGTTTAGAGGATATAAGGGAGCATGGAGAGCTGGAATGCATACCAGGAACCCCAAAAGGAGCAAGTCGTAATGGTAAGAAGATGGCTTTCTCAAATTGAATTCTTTCTGCTGGGAAAGTTGAGATGCCACACTATGGTCAAAGTAATAAAGTACAGCAATCATGGTTGCCGGAATAAATGCTCCAATGATGTAGAAAATAGGAACATGGACCATGTCCTGTCACAACAATTGATGAGGACCTTACAATTTTGTTACGAGACTAATAACAAGACAGTAAGAGAGATTGCAATGCAATAAAAATATACGTGCCTTAATAACAGTCCAATTTTCATAAGCCCCAGGTGACCATGGATTTGGGCTGAAGAGACGCCTTGGGATGCCATGCGGAACATTTCCAGATGGCATGTACGAGACGCCTGTCCAGACGAGCACCATAAGTGGCACACCATAGTCTGCTATTAGGCTACGAATCCAACCTGCATCAATCACTCATGTTTAATCTCTTGGGAATTTCATTGATTACTATAAAAGATGGATGCATTAGAATTGCACAAAACTCTTACCAGAACCATAACGCCATGACCTAGCCTTTCTGCTTCTTAGAGCAGTGAGGAGAAGGCCAAACGAAAGCACTAAAGCAAACATCCCATTGGCAAACCTCCATGAAGGTATAAACTCTATTGATTTTGGATTTTCTCGCTGTGGTATGCGAAACTCATCTACTAGTCCCTTGATTCATATATGACAAACCATACAAAATATACCAGTTGTGTGAGAAAATAAAATAAATTTGGCCTCGTTGAATTAGCGTTAAAACTGGCATCATAAATTTATAATCTATTATAAATATAAAGTCTTTTTTACTGATAAGTGATCTTACTTTGATGGCTTGCTGCATGAAGAGCATGGCAATGAGCAGGCCAAACAGCTCCCCTGCAACTCGGGTAAACCTATTGATTATAGAGCAAGCCCCCAAGATGGACATTAAGAACAGCAACAACGCTGTCCACACGCATACCCTACAGTATTAAATCAAAAAACAAAACAAAAAATGATGACCTTCAGCCACCAAACCATCATAGCAGACACTCCAACGAGAAACCATATAATTAAGGATCTTTTTAAAGGAAATAAACAAATCACCATCCACTCCATGCTAGAAACAGATTGCGACCCAAATCTGGTCTCTCTTTAGCAAAGTTGAACATGAATGTGTACATGATCACAGTTGGCTCTGCAACTCCTAGAATCAGTAAGGGTTGACCCCCTAATATGGAGTGTATAATGCCACAAATTGAAGTGGATGCCAAGGTCTGAACAGCTGTCAGAACTCCTTCTGCAACCAACAGGTACTTGTCATCATCTTTTTTTTCCCCCGTAAAACCAGATTTGTGAAAAAAAGATTTAAAAAAAAAGGACCACCATTGGAAAGCAACATAAAGGGTATGATCCTTTCAGACAAAAATTATATCATGAGTCCTTTTCCCTGGTAAAATAATAAGTAGTTCATGTTTGATGAATATTCATTAGTTTACCAGTATTTCGCTCCAATTGTTCGCCAAATGAAATGACAGGAATCGCAGAAGCAAAAAATATGTAGGTGGTGGGGGCCAAAATCCTGTAAAGAGAAGCCAAGTGTGATATTTAAACCAGCTACCTATGGTTGAAACCAATGGGAAATTATAATATTCCAACAAATAAGAGCATATACCTGAAGCCTGCTCTGAATCCGCCAGTCCAGTCTTGCTTGTAGCACATCAACCTTCCTCTGAGGTCATTCTTGATTCCTTCAAAAGGTACAAATGTCTCTTCCATGGCTGAGGTTTTGTTGAATGAGCTTCAGAGGATGAACTGACACTCCAAGGAAATCAATCTGGGGGTTTCTGCTGAAAGTGAATTACTTTGCTGCCATTGGAATAATCAGTGACCAGAGAGCAATCCAGTAGTTTTACATGATGGGCTTGTTACTATTTGTTTTAGACTAGAGTCGATTAACAAGTGAGGCGAAGAAGGATGACTGAGGAATAAGGAGACAGATTAAATAAAAGAAAGGAGTCTGAAAGATGCAGTGTGGGTTCAAGAAACATAAGGTAATGAAGGATTGGATGCGGGGATATACGAAGAAGCCAGCTGTGGCAAAAGCAGTATTTATATGATTGTCAAGTGCTTGCTCTTAACAATGTGGACGCAGAGGAAGAGCATTTATAAAGGAGAGGAGAAAGAAAAAGGCTCCTTTGATAAAGACAGCAGAGCAGTGAATCTGACTATGAGTTCCAGTTAAATGTTAATATAAAATAACTCCAACCTTTGCCGCTTCATCCTTGAGATCTGCCTCACAAATCCTCTGGACCCACTAATTCAATAATCCCTTCTTAATAACATAAAATAAAGTTCAGCACAAGAATTTAGACTTTTTAGACAAATAACGAAGGCATTGGAAGAGTTCGTGTTGTCTTATATCAGCTCTCTGTAACATACAGGGTTGGTGCCTGTCTTTCTAATTCTACCCATTATCAATCACAGGATTAATCTAGTAGTAAAATTTGTAGACTGTTTCATTTGGCTTTTTAATAAAGCTATAAGACAAAAGTTATGTCTTTACACCCGTGTTCTGTTGTCCATATTATATTATACTGCATGAACGTTGGCAAAATATATATATACTGCATGAGCGATAACATGAATGAATTCTCTGATGCAGTGGACCACTGAGTCATTTGTCAGTAAATTAAGCCAAATTACCATGAAAGCCTTCTTGATCAAATGCCAATCCACCTACTTGAATATCTTATTTATTATTTTTTTGATTTTTGATATCATGTTGCCGTTGCCTAGAACAGGGGAAAAGAGCAAGAGCAAATAAAAACAGAATCGTTACATGTTACTTGTACGAATTCATGCACAGGAAAAGGCAGTGAACAAGTTGATTTATAAATTTCTGGGGAGTTCATTTCTGTGGGAGGGGAGAACAAACCGAAACTTGAGATTGAGTGCATTTTGAGCAGAGTCGAGGACAAAATTAAAATAAACAAAAGCTGAAACTCGAGAGGCCATGTGCTTCCAAGATTGACAGCTCACGTAAAGATCACCAACTCGTATTTTACGTCCCAATACGAGCCAGGCTTTATTTCAATAATATAATTAAAATAATGTGCATGGAATAATAATATTAAATGGTCCTATGTCCTTTGTAACTCGTATTATATTTATGTATGGCTTCTTTCATTTCAATGTGACAGTCTTTGTAAGAAAAAAACTCGAGCCATACATTGTCAACGGGCATTTATACGCTTCATCTCCCCTTCCGTTTTCTGCTCCCTGTTTTTCTCCACACTCTTTATATGAAACACTATATTATATTCAAATTGTAAAATTCAAACCAATATTTTATAAAATTATTATTAACAATATCAGAAAATCTTGTTTTTCTTGAAAAAAAAAAAAAAAGAAAATGCAGCTATAGTAGAATAAAAGTAAACAAAAAAAGTGTGGATTATTAAAACTGAATTGCTTAGATCATGCTGATCATCGAACACGCACGTATAGTTAATACTTAATACCAAACGGCATATTTCCATTTATAAAAAATGTTTGTCTGACTAATATAAAATGGTAATCTTTTGGATTTTTAATACAAGACATATTTATTTAATTCAATTAAATTAAATAAGTTAATTGATTTGAGATATATTTTTTATAGCATCTATCTTAGTCATCTTCCTTAATTAATTTATTCATTCCTGCTCTTCCTTAATTATTGTTAAGGGAACATTGATAGGAGTAAATTAGAAAAACATTAAGAAATAATGAAATTACCAATATGTCTTATATTTAAAATAAAAATAGATTTTTTAAATATGTCTTATATTAAAGATCAAAGGAGTAATATATTTCAAATATATTTTTTTTTTGGCAAAAATGGACGGGTATTTTAAAATAATAAATACGGTAGATTTCAGAATAACAGCATGTTGACACTTGAGATCAGAAAGTTAGGAATTACGGAGTACTCCCTCCGGTCTTAATTATAAGACATAGTTGACTTTTTCGGAGAAATTAAGGAAGCTAATTAAATTACTTTAGAATATTTTTATTTTTATCTTCAAAGTATTTAGTTTGACTAATAAACTAATATATAATCTAAAGATACACAACATATAAAATGATTAAGTAACTTATTTAGTTTCCTTAATTTCTCCAAACAAAGTAACCATGCCTTATAATTAGGACCAGAGGTATAGTATAATAAAAGTGACAGAAATTCTCCGGCTAAAAAAGTCAAAACATCGCTGAGTTGACAAATCAAAATAAAAGCGATGAGGCTGGCATCGTCGTCCTCGGATGGAGTTCACTTTTTTCCCCCTCAAAGATTGGCGCAAGCCACCAGGTAATACCATTTCCTTGAACTGTGATGGGGCAAGAAAGAGTTACTCTAGGCTTGCGGGAGCGGATGTTTACTTCGAGATCATGAAGGACGTTGGATAGCGAGCAGCTGCTACGCATATTGGGACCTGCGGCTCTCTCCCGGGAATCGTGGGCCTGATGGATGGCCTTCAACTAGCATGGGATAAAGGCTTCAGGACGGTGGAAGTTCAAATAGATTGTTTGGTCGCACTACGATTAATTCTTCGGGAGGAAGGGCACGCTAATCCGAACATGTGCTTGGTCCGAAAAATTCAACGCTTTCTAGCCCAGGAATGGTTAGTTACTGTTACTCATACCTTTCGTGAGGGTAATCAGTGTGCTGATTTTCTAGCTACATATGCTCTGAATCTGGAGATGGGATACCACATATTAGAAGAGCCATTAGGCTAACCTTCAACGCCTCCTCCTAGAGGATGCGAAAGGTATTGGAAGAAGCGAGATTTTCTTTAGTACTTTCACGATCTTTGAAGATCAGTCCCTTTTGTAAACAAAAAAAAGATTGAGTTCACATTAGGTAGACATCTTCTATGCATGTGCAGCTTGTAAGCTCATTATTCTAGTTTTGGGGCAGCTTATAAGCTCATTATTCTAATTTTGGGGGCGAACACATTTTTTTATATATTTAGATTATATTATATTTTACATTAAAATATTTTTTGTTTCCAATATCTCTAATTAATTAATTTTACGGGAAATATATTTCTGAATGTAGCACTGAAAATAAATAATCTGAGATAGTGATTACAAAAAATATTTCAGAATAGAATTTATAATTTAATTTAAATATAAAAAAAATATTTTACAAAATGTGTTCACCCCAAAATTACAGGAATAGACATATAAGTGATGTCGCCTAATATGAACGCTCAGATTTTAGTATATTCTGACCCAAAAATGCTGGCATTATTCTGCGATTTGGATGTTCCCTTGAAACGCGATGACAAACAAAATAAGGGAGAGTTACTATCAACTCTAAAGAAAAGAATCTAAATATATAAAACAAAGTCTAAAAAATCATCAGATAACTTCTACTCCCTCTCGTCTAGAATATAAGATATAATTAACTTTTTTTTTTTTAGAGATTAAGGAAACTAAATAAATTATCTAATCATATTATATGTTGTGCATGCATTTTCAATTTATTAGTTTATAAAAAAATAAATATAAATATTCTAAAATAATTTAATATAACTTCCTTAATCTCTCAAAAAAATTAACTTTATTTTAGATTTAAGAGCGAATAGAATAATTCTCGAATTCCTTACGCGTTAGTAATAAGTTTTCATTCATTGATTAACAACATATTCCATTATATATATATAGGGTTAAGGTGCAATTTTGCCCTTAAAGTATCTTGGGGGAAAGCAATGTTCCTCTTGAAGTTTTCGGCATAACTTGATATGATATTGCGAAGTTTAAAAACGTAGCAATGTTGCCCCTTCGTTAAAAACCCTAATAGTCAACTAACGTTGACCGTTAGATTTTTAACGGAGGGGCAAAATTGTTACGTTTTTAAACTTCAGGGGCAAAATTGCAACGTTTTTTTGGGGCAATGTTGCCCCTGAAGTTTAAAAAAGCGTGGCAAGATATTGTCCTTCCATTAAAAACCCAACGTTGACCGTTAGTTGACCATAAGGCGATTAACGGAGGGGGCAACATTCTTTATGTTTTAAACTTCGAGTAATATCATTCTTCTGCCGAAAACTTCAGAGGCAAAATTGTTCCTGGGCGCATACTTTAAGGGCAAAATTGCACCTTAACCCATATATATATATATGTGTGTGTAAGGACTTAACCCTCCACCATTGGCGGCCAAAGCTCCCATTAGCAGCCATTGCCAGCTCCAGAGCTCCCACCACCAGCAACTGAAGCTCCATTGACTAGCGGGCGGTTGGTTATTTCTGAGAAACTTTAGCGAGAGCGGAGTTCAATAACACGTGTTTATATCAAACCCATCACCATCTACCGATCTGAAGGTGTTTCTTGCACTCATGCAAACTTGAATTCGAGACATCAAGCTTAATGGGTTGAGACTCATACTAAAATCAGGGCTTGTTGGGTGTAAATTATAAGTGTTTTTTTTCTTCTTGTCAAAGTATGCAAATTACAAGATAATAATAATATAGAGTAAATAACAACTTGTGACTGTTGCAGAGATCCAACAATTCATATGAAGGGAAATTTTTAGAAAAATACTTACACAATTTGAAAATCATTAATTAGTAATTTCTTATTAAAATGAGATGTGAATTGTTAATGAAGTATCACTTTGTTTCTATTTATAAATCTTTTTTGACCAAAAAATTTGGTCCTATTTATAAGTCATTTTTTACCAAATAAATGAGATTGTAACACTTTTTCCAATATTAATTGTACCAATAAAAATAAAGAGAGAGAAAAGAGTTGAAAGGTACCTAATCATAAATGAAAGTAAAGTTGAAAATTCATCTCATAATCATTGAGTTAACCACATCTCCTTAGTATGTGTAGTAAAAAAGAACTTATAAATAGGGCGGTATAAGCAAACTATCCTAAGAAATAAAACTAATTTGATATTTTGAATTTGTTTTAGAATTTCCCTTAACAGTACCGGAGATATTGTTGCATGGAAGAGGGCGGGGTATTAGAAGTTGGGCCC
Organism: Acacia melanoxylon; assembly: GCA_019022615.1. Taxonomy (NCBI): domain Eukaryota; kingdom Viridiplantae; phylum Streptophyta; class Magnoliopsida; order Fabales; family Fabaceae; genus Acacia; species Acacia melanoxylon. The sequence continues at coordinate 9,658,114 of JAFJYJ010000019.1, read as the reverse complement.
AGTTTTCTCCAGCGCCGTCGTAGCTGATTAGTGTCCACTGTCCAGTGAAGAGTGGCCTACCCCAAAAGTGATGATTAAAAGTAAACAATAAAGCAGTGTTTTTGGACAGAGACAAAAATGAATGCATGAGATTAGAGAATTCATGCACGCCTAATCGTATTCTTCCTTTTTTCGGCCAACCTCTATTATTTCGGTGGCCTTCAGTTTCGTCTGTTTATTTCTTTCATAAAAGCAATATAATGATCCCATCGTAATTAATTAATTAAGATACACATTGTAAAGTCACTGTAATATAATCCTCGTATTGTTCAAGATTTCTGCCCACTTATTGGCAGCGCCATATTGAAAGTAACAACATGATTGCCTACTTTCTGTTTTTTAATCCATGCCCCTCCGTCCCTACATTTATAATCGAATACGCTGCAAATTCATAATACTTAATTATTACTCGACATCAATAATTCATTTGATAACTTATGTTATTTTTTGTACTTTGGATCTCACAAATCTTCTCTCTATGATTTTGATAGGAAAATATGACTTAAACTCCACGAAAACAATTTTATTTTAGTTAATCCCAAGAGATTTTACAATTTCGTTGCACCTTTTTGGTCAAAATGAAATTAAGTTTTTTCAGTGAAAAGACAATAATGACCTTACTTTATTTTTTCATAAAAACATTCACAAGATAAATATGGACATTTTAAGACAAATAAAGATATTTAAAGAAAACTAAGGAGTTAACAAGAACTTGTTAAATCAGAGATTTTTCAAGACAAATAAATGCAAATATAAGAAAAATAAAGAGATTTAAAAGAATCTAGGAAGTTTAAAAAAAATTTACAAGTCAAATATAGATATTTACAACACAAATATGTAAATGCTAAAAAAAATTAACTCCATGTTCACTCACATGTTTGTCTTGAAAATATATTTTTTGTCTTAAAAATGTCCATATTTATTTTATGAAAAAAATAAAATAAGAGTATTATTGTCTTTATACTAATAAAACTTAATCCCATTTAACCCAAGGGGTGGTGCAGTGAAATTTCATAATCTTTTGGGGTTAACTAAAATAAAATTGTTTCTATGGGATCTAAGTGATATTTTGTCATTAAAAATATTAAAATAATAGAGAGAAGATTGATAAAACCCACGGTGTAAAAAATATTGAAAGTTAATTCTCCTTAATGATGTTATATCTGCTCCCAAATAAATAATTTATGTTTATTTTGTACCTGAAAATAGTTAAATCTTATAGCGAGGTTGTCGAACTTACGAGTTTAAGTAAACTCGTAACAATGACGTAAACTTAACCCAAATTTGCGACGGAATTTGTTTCCCTCGCAAACTCCGTTGCAAATAGGGCATTTTCTAGTAGTGTAAATTCGAATCGTAAAATCGTAAGAGTTTACTTTTATCATAAAATAGGTATTAACCGTGTATAATTGAATAATTAAAATATAAAAAATGACAACAATTTAATTTAAATATATTTTAAATCCAAATAATTGAAATTAAATATATCAACATTCATAATTTATTATATTTAATAAAGAAATTTCTATAAAATTCATATATTAAGCTGTTGAAGATGACAAAATTGAAAAAATCAACACAACTTTATAAGTTAGAAACGTAAAAACGGTAAATTCGATCATGTAAACTTCGTGAGTTTAATTGAGTTCTGGTGACACGAGTTCTTTTAGAGGCTAACTCAATTTAATAAAGTAGAAACATAAAAACGGTAAACTCGGAGAGTCAACTCGCGAGTTTGACAACAATGCTCATAAATATTTATAAGGAAATTGTGGATTACTAAATTTCGACTTTTGCCCTTACAATAATACGCGTTAATCATTGATTTTCACTCTGGTCACATTTTTATTTGTTTCCACTATGAACACTCCGCATCAAAACATTCTTTTTCTATATGCGTCTAAGCTGAAGCACAAAATTAATAAATTCTTAAAAAAATTAAAGTTCGCTTTAATTTCCCGACCACTGTTTGCAAATTCTTATTTTTTTTCTATTTTTCTGGCCACCACAATTTGCAACTTGATCAATATCAATAATTTGTTTATTTGTGGTTTCTTCTCTTTAAAATTCTGTAGGTAACAATCATGGCATATTTATTATAGTTCTGACACTTAATTGGTATATGATTATTCTACTCCCAGAGGTTGTTGACCCAGCATCATTAATAAACAACTAATAAACATACCGGTATGCAGTATGCTACAAGAAATCATAGGCCACGACTGAGTAATTAAAGCAATACACGACAAAACATGCATTATTTAATGTTTTTTATTAATAAAAGCTCAAGTCAATGCACTAAATAATCAGTACCAATGCTGTTCCATGCACTTTATAGTGTGTACACAAATATAAAAAGAAAGATCAAGCGAAGGAATAAAGAAGAATAAATCCCCCGTGTCATTATTGCTCCCACCAAACAAGCCAGAGGAAGCGAACCAGCTGAGGAAGGCTCATGGGCAGAAGCTTTACTCGCCAAATTAAAGTAGCTTTCGTCCCATTATGTCCATTGCTATTCGCCATAGCTTCGAAATGATTTTGTCGAGCATTAAACTTTATCCATTCTCATTATTCAGCATTTCTGAGGCAGCTAAAGAACGATCCGTCATTAAAGAGAACCGCACAACCTTTCGTTTGATGAGAGTGGTAGGCCCAATGGTGCGTTGGTTTGCGTCTCTGTTTAAGATTACTTTTGTTGTTGTTTTATCACAATATAATCGTCCACTTAATTATGTTGTCTTGGAAGAAACTAATTGCTGTTCTCAGGCGGGGCTTGAAATTCTACAATATGTGTGGCGGAAGTGCATTATTTAGTCCATTAAATTGACCCCTGTTATTAGTCCAACTGTCCAAGCAAAGCTAGTTCACTACTAATTAAGTTTGTGTGATCATAATCCTAAATGGATAACAAATGTTTTGATAGATTAGAATATACCAACGTTCTGGAAGGACTATTAATGCTGGGCAGTTGGTAGAGTAGAGGATGGGTGGATAAAATATTGAAGCCGCAACCGAAGGATTGGCAGCTTCACTGAAACAAATTTGATGGATTAGGCTGCTTCGTTCTTGCCAAACCAGGCTGGCTGAATCTTGCTTTAATTAACATGAATTGTACTTTCTGCTGGTGGACCTTCATACCCACGCTAATCAGTTCATGATTGCAAATTGAAAACCTACGAATGGCGCATCTTCTTTATAGAGATGCTGCTTAAGGTCTGTTCACAATAAACTCAAAGCAATAAATTCTTTAGCTGCCTGCGCCGTTGACCTGAGTTGTGTGTCTTTCGCATGGTTTTAATCAGTGCTCTGGTAATAGATTAGTCCATTGAAGTTTTTGGCTAGTTTGTTCTCACTCAAGGAATTAATAAGGGTAAAAGGGATTCGGCAAAGTGGTGCTTAATGAGAATGTGGCAATTAGAGTGAAGGGCGGCAGGGTAATCATTTGGATTTGAAACTCTTTGTGGCTTAGAATGCACTCAAAAATGAAAAGCCAGAAAAAGGAAGAAATATCAAAATCATGAAGGGAAAAGATGTCAGAGGAGAAGATAAGATGTGAATGACAATTGAGAAATGGAGGATTGCGGCATCGGGATGTACAATGAAAGAATCTTCCGTGTCAAATATAAATGCCTTTGGGGAATTAGAAGGTGCATATAGATCCTCTTTAAAAAGGACAAAAATGAAAGTTAAGCATACAGTAACACGACAGTCACCTTGTCTCAAATCCTACATTATTGGCTCATATCTCTCTCTTTTGACCTTCCCTAGAGCTACCCTACGGGTATGTTTGGTTTGAGGGAAGGGGAGGGAAGGGGAGGGGAGGAGAGAAAAAAAGGAGGGAGAGGAAAATTTGTGGCCCACTACACTCAACTTTGAAATTTTTTTCTCTCCTCTCCTTTTTTTCTCTCCTCCTCCTTCTCCCCTTCCCTTCCCTCAAACCATGCATAGCCTACAACACAAGGGTCACCCACTTACCCACTTGATTCGATGGTCCCCGACGTTACCTGCTTCATGTCTCATTTTAAATGACATTCTTTCTGAAAATCCACTATGTTCCAATTTCGGTGCATGGTTGCAAAAGGATGCAGTCACATGGCTACAGCCCAAGAACCCGCACACCGTAGTAGTTGTTAAAACGTGGGGAATATGCATGTATGTATGTATGTATGTATGTATATGTATATAGCTGAATCAGTAGAAAGTGGAGTTAATTAGGGGGTAATGGTGATTAGATGTTGCTTGTTGTCTGTTGAGGTGGGGCAGGGTCAGGAAAATTGCCTACGTAAAAAGGAAAAGGCAGCGAAAAAAAGAGTACAAGGTTTTTTTTTTTTTTTTTTAATACATAAAAGCAGAGGACAAGTTTTTAGGAGGTTGTGAAATTAAAAATATGGGGTTGTAGGTGTAACAGTGGGGACCTCTAGTAGTGGATTGATAATTGAGAGTATGATAGTTAAAATCTTAATTTATCATTGCGATTTTACGTTTTTACGATTTTTTTTATTAAATTTTTTTTACTAATTTTCTAAAAGTTTTCATGATTTTTTTAAGTTTTATGATTTTTTATCCCTCCTCCGATTTTACCCAAAATCTCAATTTTAACTCTCTTGGTAAGGGGATGGAAAAAGGACAAGGCAGAACACAAAAAGCATCACAACATGCGGTGAGCGTGGATCGAACACGCGACCTTCAGATCTTCAGTCTGACGCTCTCCCAACTGAGCTATCCCCGCTTGCTATTGTGAGCTAACTAACAATTCTTTGTAAGCATTGAGATTTATTAACTAGCTTATACCTGATCATTTTCAGATACGATGCCCTTTGAGATTTTCTCATTAAAGTTATGCTTGTGCCTGTGCTGCGATTTTGATTAAAAATTGGAATTCTTTTGACAGTGTTTGAATTTTAAAAAGGCAAATTAATTATTAAAAAATTCCAAATTCAACGACACTCGCATTTAACACATCGGCGATTAAACTGAGCAGGCAGGAGTTGTGTAACTTCTGCAAAAAAAATTATATAATTCTTTTTGCCAATTATTATGATATGCGGAAGAGGAATCACATTCTTCTCATTTTTTTTAAAAAAAAAGAATTATACTAAAATTATCTGGTGTGCAAAAGCAGTTAGTGACTTAGTTCTATAGAACATTTCATGCGAATCACAAACGGATAGTGATCGTTCAGCTAATGAATGCTATATTTTCAGCTTCTCATGCAATCGCAGACCCGAGTTTAGATATGAACTACTAATCTTAATCTTAGTTCTATCGACCCTGAGGCCTGAGCTGTCCAATAGCTGCAGCATATTGCTCTTCCCATTGACAAGAGGCATTCCTTCGGTATTTTATGCCCAACAAATTAGGAAAGCTTGCTGTTCCTTAGGGCTTGTTTGTCACCAATGTAAACCAAAGGCATTGAAGAAGGAAGAACAAATAGGATAGTGAAATGGAAATACACTGCAGAACATGAGCCTTATAGCCCGTGCCAACGTGATCAAATGCAAATTGCAAATAACAAGTGAAAAGCATCCTATCCTTTATTCGAGAAAAAATATTAAAAACTCCCAATATCCACTCAAAGATTGAGATAAATCTCATGCTCGCTTATGCAAACTAGGCTGCCTTTGATAGGAGGCTCTGATTTCCCACCAGACGATCACTCACGCAGGAGCTTCTTCCTTTTAGCCACAGAACATTCCTATTACTAGCAAATATTTTGATTCGCGCCCCACGCTGACGCAATACAAAGCAGTACGAGGGAACAATTAAATCGCAGCTAATGGTCTCCTTACTTTAGTCGTCTAGCAAACTACAGGTGAAACGGCCATCGGAGGGAATCAGCTTCTCTGCTTTTGTAACGGCATCCAGAGGAAGAGGGCTAAAACTTCGAGATGGCCCATAGAAATGAGGGAAGCTATTTGAACCATCCACAACTTCATACACCAACCCATCTCCCAGCTGCAACAACGAGTTTCACAAAAATGTTCAACTACGCTGTAGCTGTCTGTCATAACCAAGAGAAAATAGCTGCCAGACTAATAAATTTATATAATTTGGTTTTAACCTCATGCCGCACATTTTGTGATGAAATAATCATTTGAAGCTGTTCCTAATCTCTCAACAAGAGTGTGCCAAATCACACTTTGCCTACTGCTTAAGTGGTTAAAGCAAATGTATAGAATTTGTGCCCACGATTGGGCAATTTCTTCTTGAAGCATTTTGCAAGGAGGAAGCTTCAACTTCTTGGAAACAACTTTAGCCGAGCGTAATTTTACTAGCGTGTTTCATTATATGTCGTTAAATTATGCAATTTATTTCAGTCTTATCCTACAAACTCAATTTTCCAAATATTGACAAAAAGAACCCACAAAATACTTTAGGGAATTTAATCATCACTCAATGCATCAGGTACAGCGTACAGAAGCTACTAGACTTCTAGACAAGGATAAACATAGAGGATGCATGTACAAACCTTTTTAGCATCTATCTGGAGCAGGTATAGTTCCTCTTTGGTGTTTAAGAAGAAGTTTTGCAGTGTTGACTGAACCTGCACATAAGTGCACGTTGAAGATTTAGTAATTTATTCCAGTATCATCAACAACTTTAAAGAGCACAATTAAGCATAGTACACCCATAAATCTAAGTATCAAACAAATCGATTTTAACAAACAACACAAAACACCGATGAGAGAAGGAGAACCTGATCCAGCTTGCTGAGATGGATGAAACCAGAAGACCTATCAAGCTCTCCACCGAAATTCGATCCATTCTTCTGAAACTCCTCCCACTCTCTTGCATTACTGATTCTGTACACGAAGACGCCGACCTTCTCAGCCATCTTTGAATTTTCCACCTCGCATTTCACCTCCTCCCCATCATGCAGGCTATATTGACTTCAATAGATTGGGCTCAGCCCTCTTTTACAAGAAGCGAAGTCTCCGGCCCAAGACCACTTGTTTAGTGAAGCCCAGTTCGGATCAATGACGTACTCTCCGTTTAGTTGCTGGTAAGAGGATGACTGTGCAGGTGAATATTTAATTAAATATTAAATAGTAAAAAAAAGAGTTAAGGGTAAAAATACACATGTGTTTTTTTTTTTCAGAAGAGCACTTAACATATTTTTTTAAGTGCAAAAGTAATTACGTGGTTACTAATTAGATACAAAAATATCGTTTGACCATTAAGTTTAACTTTTTTTGCTGATTGGATGATGATGTGACTTTTAGGGTGCAAAAATAAAAGAATACCCAACACCAAGTGCTTTTTTCTAGGTTCAAAGATATCATTTAACCGTTAAGTTTAACTTTTTTTATGTGGAAAAAATTGTACCAGTTAGTACCCTGAAATATAGGATCTTGAAAAAATATTTCAAGATGCTGACCGGTACTAAAAAAAATACTTCATGATCTTAAGAAATTATTTTATGAACTTGAAAGATATTACAAAGTACTGACTAGTACTAAAAAAATACTTCAAGATCTTATCACTTGACCAGATTGAAAAAATACTTCATAATCTTAAAAAATTATTTTAGGATATTGAAATATATTACATGATACTAACTAGTATTTAAAAAAATACTTACTGGTACTAAAAAGATATTTCAGGGTACTGAATGGTACTAAAAAATACTTTAAGATACTTATTGGTACTAAAAAAATGTTTTAAGATATTGACTAGTATTGAAAATATACTTTCTGATCTTGAAAAAATATTTTTTGAGTATTAAATGGTATTAAAAAATATATTTGAGGGTACTCACTGGTACTAAAAAAAATACTTCATGATCTTGAAAAATTATTTTAGGATCTTGAAAAAATGTTTCATGGAACTGACGGGTACTAAAAAATACTTCAAGATACTAACTAGTACTAAAAAGAAAAATAGTCAAAGTAACGGTCAAACAGTATTTTTGTACCTAAAAAAAACACTTGATGTTGGCCTTTTTTTTTTCGCCAAACCACATATGTATTTTTGCAACTTGGAAGCCACATCATTGTCTATTTTTGCACTTTGAAAGCCACGTGATCGTCCAGTCAAAAAAAAAAAATCAAACTTAACGGTCAAAAGGTATTTTTATACTTAATTTATAACCATGTAGTTATTTTTACACCTAAAAAACATTTGGTGTGGGGCAAGACTTTTCCAGAAAAAGCACGCGTATTTTTTTTATTCCTTAATCCTAGTAAAAACTAAAAAATCGAGGGTGCTTTTCCGGCTACTTGGGTTTAGGGGAAAAACAATGGCTACAATCGCCGGTACAGATCCTCATTCTATTATTTTCTTTATGTGCTTCTTAGGTGCACATAAAGAAATATTAATGGCGTTTTTATTATTTTTATATATTTTATTTATTTAAATTAAATTATATAATCGCGTTAAAAATATTTTTTTGCACCCATCTTAAATTAATAAATTTTCAATCCTATATTCATAAATATTTTTCTTGTAATACCAGTATCGTGGAAATTAATTAATTTAAGATATTAGGTGCAAAAAATATTTCAAGATGCAACATATAATTTAATATAAATAAATAAAATATATAAAATTAAAAGAAAATTATTTCTCATAAAGAAAAGTATGGAATGAGGATTCTCGCGCTTACGTACTCGCTTAGGGATTAGACCTCACAAAGGGGTTGAGTTTGCTTTTGCTGGTCGGGAACGGATCCTCTTATTGTCTAAATTTCTCTTCATCCTCCATCATCCTTCAAAAGCAATCTACACCATCGATTTCACTTAATTTTGGCCATTCATTTTTTTTTTAAATATTTCAAGCTACTGACGGGTACTAAAAAGATACTTTAAGATTCTGACTGAAAAAATACTTCATGATCTTAAAAAATTATTTTAGATCTTGAAAAAAATATTCCGAAGTATATTTTTAATACAAGTCAGTACTCTGAAATGTTTTTTCAAGATCCTAAAATAATTTATCAAGATCATGAAATATTTTTTCTCTACTAGTCAATATTCTGAAATATCCTTTTAGTATTATTCAATACCCTGAAATAATTTTTCAAGATCATGAAATATTTTTTCAGTACAAGTCATTATTCTAAAAATGCTGAGACCTTTTATTTTTTAATATTTCAAGGTACTGACGTAGTGACGTGTACTAAAAAAGATACTTCAAGATACTGATATTGAAAAAATATTTCATAATCTTGAAAAATTATTTTAGTATCTTGAAAAAATATCCTAAATTTATTTTTAGTCAGTCAATACCTTGAAATATTTTTTCAAAATCTTAAAATAATTTTTTCAAGATTATGAAGTATTTTTTCAATACCAGTAAATATTCTTTTAGTATTATTTAAGTCTTATTTAATCTTAAAAATATTTTTTCAAAATCACGATATATCTTTTTAGTACCATCAGTTAAAATATTTTAAAAAATGAATAAAATTAAGTGAAATCAAGGTTGCTTTCGAGGTGCGAGGGATGAGGACAAATTTGGACAATGAGATCATCCGTTCGCGGTTACTGTTCAATGCCCGAGTATTTTGTATATCCTCAATTCTCTCATCGTAAGCGCATGTGGCTCTAAGTCTCTAACGACCAAACGAAATGCCTCGGTTCTTCCCAAAGTCAGAGCCCAGAATTCTCTCGGTACGAATGGACATTCTATCCACCATTACTTAAATTGAGTCCTCTCTGCTGCTAACACTTGCTGATCTTACAGGTTATTTTCCCGATTCCAACTTTTACAAAGTGGAAGCGATTCTCAGGTTTGAAGCTTTATCTTTATTATTTCATTTTCCTATGAGAGGCAGGGATGACTGGTGTTATACCGTACTCATCGAAATGTGTTTTTGGAGTTACCTTACTTCATCTTCGTGTTTCTTCTGATAGGCCTTGGCGAATCCCTCATGTGTTTTCGGTAAGGCCTAAACTATGGCACTGTCCAAACTCTTATATTGTTCTTTCTTCCTTTTCCGCTCTTAATTTTGAAGAAATGGTTTTTGTTTTTGGCTCAAGAGGACTGACTTAACGGTTGATTGATTATTTTATTACGATGATAGTACTTGCTATGCGGATGTCACTGTTACTCTGTTAGTGTTTGGACAAGTAGGACATTACTAGATTGAGCGGTTACACGAAGGGTATCTGCTTTATAATGAATGTCATTTTTCACTGAGTGCCTATAGAATGAATTCGTGTCGCCTACTCTCATATAACTGGTTTAGTCAATATAGACTCCTTATTTAGGATTTGGACTGAGTGCTTACAAACCCCTTGATGACTAAGGTTAGTAATACTTGTTATTTTATTTAAATTGAAGGCTTTGTTGAAAATGGGAATCCGTGGTGTCACAGTATCTGATGTTAAGGGGTTTGGTGCTCAGGGTGGTTCAAAAGAGAGGCAGGGAGGTAAGATCAAGTCTTTCTAGAAATGAAGATACCTTCTCATTCATTATTGTAATCCCTTCTTTCATTCTAACATCATTGATTAGGTTAACCAAGGGGAAATGTCTAAGAGTTCCTGATGGTTTGATTTGTTTATCCTTGCAGCCAAAATATATCTCTATTTTTTACGAACTAACCAAAACAAACTACAAAAAACCTTTAGATCGATCTGCCAACAATCACCTTTATTTAAGGTTGGGCTCATGCTTATATGCTCACTGCTGACTTATATCATCATTCTTTGTTGACATTCTGTTCATTTCCCCGCAGGCTATGAATTTTATGAGGACAATTTTGTTGCCAAGGTTAAGATGGAAATAGTGGTGAGCAAGGATCAGGTACGTATGGAGGTAGCATTGTGCAACTTTTACTGATCAAGCACGTCTCTTGTTAAAGATGATTAATCTTGTGAATTCCGAGGCAAAATGGAAGAGTTCCCACTTATCACTATTCACTCTTAAAAAAAAATGTGATGGCAAAGTCGTGGTATAAGTTTTAATCAAGGAACGGTGCTATTTCTAAAGTTGGGATTTTTTTGTTCATTGAGAAGTAATTTTGGGATATCACACGATTAAAAATTTGTTATGATTTTGGGTTGAAGAGTTTTGTGATATTGGAAGATTGAAATTTGATGAAGAAATTTATCTATCCTTGATTAGACATCGTACATTTTCTATAGGTCGAAACAGTAGTAGACAAGATAATTGAGGTGGCGAGGACTGTGGAGATTGGCGAAGGCAAAATATTCTGTAAGGCTTCAACATACATTTCCCCTTCTCCAATTATCAGGCTTCGAGTCACTGTATTATGACTTATGAGTGCCTCATCATTTTGCATCAGATCTCCACAATTTGAATACTCAGAAGCATGATAAACTCAGAACTATAAGGATATACAAAATCTAAGCAAGTTAACGTGATGCATATTTCCCGTGAATTGAGAGAACTTGAAGATGAAGAAATAATTTACTTTCAAAAAACCTTACACAAAGATGCAAATTCCACTTAATGGAAGGAGTGGCGCATGGCCGTTTCCAACATCTAATTATGCAGATACCAGACAGAACAGAAGCAAGATGGCGTCCCCTGGATCCAGGTTATGTATGGGTGGATGTGGATGGATTATGTCAACTGCTGCGGAAATCCATGCTATCTATAGGGGCCTTATACTATGCAAACAATTGGGTTTCAAGAAGAACATACTTCATACTGATTCATTGGATGCTATTCATTTGCTATTACTTGACTGTGGGCAGAGTTATCTTATGAGAGATGAAATACAGGGAGTAAGACCCCTTATCCTCTTACACGAGGATCTACAGATTATTCATACTTATAGGGGAGCATTAAGATGTATTGATTATTTGGCATGGTCGGCTCAAGAGATGAATCATGATTTTGTAATTATTTCATCACAACCTATTGAATGTGTGGACTTAGTAGATCTTGAGTGTGGCGGAATGTCAATGAGGTTAGGGGACATAGTCTAATCTTAGACTTTTGTTAACCTCAAGCCTTTGACTTGCCAATGTATTACCCCCAAAAAAAAAAACCTTACAATTCAGAAAGTGACTTGAATTTTGGTAGCCTGGAGCTGTGATCATAGTTCTAATAGAAGAGCATTGATTGTGGAGTGATAACAGTGGCGGATGTTATAAGAGTTCGTACAGGTAACATTTTGATGGCTGAAATTGTAAAAAATCAAGTTAAAATTTGTGAAGTCAGCATTGGTAGTGGGGTTTTCTAAATAGGAAGTTTTCATGTGAGCGTGGAGAAAAGGCTGAGAGGATGTCTGGTGGATGATAGAGGTGTTCATGGGTAGAGTTGGGTAGGGTGAGACCCTTGCCCGATGCCCTACCCGAAAGATCACTAGGCAGCAAAATGCAGCCCAGTGCTCGGCCCTGCCTGATAAAGTGTTTTCTGTTGTATGATTTATCAATCGAAGAAGGTATCTTCAACTTCTCCCTCTTTCAAAACTGCAATGTAATGTGTCTTCTTGTATTCTTTTTGTGTTATGGTCTGAAAGATGAATTAAAACATCTCCAAATGAATGGTGTTATAGGATTGAAATTAAAACTTTGTTCTCTATGTGAATATAGGAATCTGCAGATTATTTGTTTTGGCACTAATCATAACAAAATAAGGCGTCTTTTCTCAGACCGTATTTCTCATCCCATGGCCTCAAAAGGGCTGGATTTTACATTGAAAGAATAGTATGCATGGAATACAAAATTCTAACCCAAATGGTTTGATTGGAAAGTTGGTCTTTTTCTTGCACCTTTTTTTTTTGGGCAATCAAACCTGTTGCTATTTACATCAGCCATCATGTGACAGTAATTTGTAATTACAACGACACGTTATTTGGGGACGAGCCTCTTACATTTGCTGTTGGCGGTTGCTTCCTGAATTTTATTTTAGGTTAAAATGTAAATTTGTCTCGGAAGTTTTCGCTAAGAAGCAATGTTGTATTGAAAGTTTTTTTCAGTTTTAATGATACCCCATAAGTTTCAAAATGTAACACTGTTGCCCCATACCGTTAAAAAACTAACGTTAACCATTAATTTTTTAGCAGAAAATGACAACATTGCTCCATTTTAACACTTTTGGGGCAATATTGAATCTTAAAATATTTTCAAGATAATATTGTTCCTCAGCGTAAACTTTTAGGACAAATTTATACTTTTACTCTTTTATTTCTCCTTGTGACTTTATTTCACTCTATGTCCTCATAATTAATTATTTTATAGTTGCTGTCATGTAAAACGTCAGTGGATGCAAGACTAAATTAAGTATGATCGGAAATCAAACTGCAAAAGTCAATAATACAGTGATACGTTGAAGCTTGAAATTGGTTTGGTTGACGTGGAGGGATCACTTTTGGAAGCCTCAGAAGTGCTTATTTATACAAGTTGAGATAAAAAATTTCTCACATGTTTATCTCGTACAACATAAATCATGATTAAAATGTTACTTTTAAAGGCTTCAATTGCTATTTTAAATAAGCATTATAACTTATAAGCAATTGGCTTGAGACAATAGACACACAAATAGGCACATTCCAATATCACAATCCTCATAGTATACTATTCCCTCCGGTCCTAATTATGGGAACACTTTTATAGTGTAATTTGTTTTTATAATTAGGATCGGAAGGAGTATTAAATGACGATGCAATGCTTTTGAATGTCATAGTTGCATCTTTTCTCTCTTCCTAATTTTGCAACAATGATCCTCATTCGTAAATCGGGCCGTTATATTACTAGAATAATTCAGACTTGATTTAGGTTATTTCTCTACTCTTATCGGAAGTGAACCATTCTTGGGGGCCCCATTGAGGTATTATGCAATTGGGCACAAGAGGCATTAGCGCGTGGGATGTAGGAACATTCGTCTGATAGATGTGGATCCGCCAAACCTTTGAATTCTATTTTTTTTTTATTTGTTCCCTGCTTTAAATTCTAAAACCAAACAAAAAGAGCCTCACATATATTCGTGGGGGCTTTCACAATCTCGACTCGACTCTTGAAGTAAATAAAAAAGAAGTTTGACATATATTCTGTGTCTGTTCAAGGAGAAACACAGCTCGTGACTTCGTGTTGGCTGTCAAGTTCAAGGCATATATTCTCCTTCATTCACTGAATTTAAGAAAAACTTGGTCACAAGAACCAAATGACTCGAATATTTGGGGAAGAAAGACATGACTTGCAGAATTTAGAAGAAAAGTTGTGAATCATATCGTGAAAGAAAAATTGAATACTCGTATTTTGAATTGAATCCTTACCCACAGATATTTGAGTCATTTGATCATTTTGACTAATTTCCCCCAGATTTTAGTGTACATCCTGTGCATGGTCAGAAAATAATTTAATCACAATATATCGTGTGTGTGTTCTATTCGAAAATCATTAAATTGATGCTTTTGCTATAAGCAAATAAATAAATACCTGTTTCAGCGATTACCATGAATTTGATACTTTCCAGCATAATAAAATCAAATACACTTGATCATGTATCAAAAGAAAAATCAAATACGCTCCATCAAATGAAATTTGGATGGTCCAAATTTAGCATCTTATTTTTAATTGGCACTTGTTGTATTAAAATATTTTATATAGAATGGATAATATTTCATATCTGGCATCATTTAACATAAAAATATTAATAAAATCTGATTCAAGAAACCAGAAGATCCAAGCCGTCTAATAAGATCTGAACGGTCTCAAAGAGGCACACACGCTCTGCACGTCTCTGTGTTTATAAAGCAAAGAAGTGCACCAGTCGGCGTATCCATTTTGTTGAACCAGTGCAAAGTATCATTTTCTTTATGTGTGTAATGGTGATAAGAATGAATGTGCATCAAAGACTGGTTAGCGATTGGGCTTCTTCAGAACTGAGGAGTGAATACGTGTTCAGAATCATTTGATATAGGCGAAGCCAATAGAAAAATCGAGATCTACAAAAAGGTGTCTTACCTTTGACCGCATTGGAATATTAAGGTTATCATGTAGACATTTGGTCATCTAGATGGCAATTTCATTGGTGTTGCCCGAAAAAAAAAAGATGGCAATTTCATCGTAGATAGAGTCTGGCTCGTCGTGTTTCTAGAATAACTTCAGTTTTCATATCTCCATTCACCATTTCACTAAGTATAAATTAATTAATTAGATGGCCAAGAATCAAAGATATGCCATTATTTATATTTACTTAGACTTTTTGACCCGTCTACTCACTCTCGCATAAAATTAAGGGCAAATTCCCTTCGGGGCCCAAATTTTTTAAAAAAAAATTGTCAAAAAAGACCCAAAAAAAAGTCACACATCAAAAAAAGTCTCAGGTCCTTTTCTAGTATTATTTCATAAATGTTAATAACTATATCAGTAAAACATTAACAACTAAATCAGTATCCGTTAATAACTAAATCAGTACCGGTTAACAACTATATCAGTATACGTTAACAACTCAAGTTTTATGAAATAATACCCGAAAAGGCCCTGAAGCCTTTTTTTATATGTGACTTTTTCTTAGGTTTTTTTTAAACAATTTTTTAGTTATTTGGGCATTAAAGCTATCTTCGTTTGCAACTGCAACGTCACTATAATATGGTTTCCACGTACTCACTGCAATGTTTATTTAATGACCATGTCATCGTATACTATAACATATTCATAGAGTACTTAAAGAACTGCTTCAGCCCTCTAACAAAGTTACCCTTCAACGTATGCATGGTGGCACAAAATTAAGCAACCTAATTTTGTTTTACTGGTTATTTTACAAGATACTCCCTCCGGTACTAATTATAGGAACATTTTTATAGTGCAAATTGTATTATAAAAATGTTCCTATAATTTAGACTGAATGTAGTAGTTTAATCATATAAATGCGTGCAAGTCTCTTCTTCAACATTTTTCTGGATTCACTTTTCAGATAAAATTGAAAAAATAAACCCATTTTCATGATGGTCGGATATAATTTTTCATACAAGATAAGTATCATTAATTTCCAAACCTGCATATCTTTGGAATCATATAGAAATCTTTGAAATCAGAATAATGAATGGACAGATCACAATACTTGCACGGAGCCACTCATATATGCATATATTTAGCGTAGGATTGTCCAATTAATATATGATACTTCATCCGGTCTTAGATATAAGATATAGTTAATTTTTTTAGAGAGATTAAGAAAGCTAAATAAGTTATTTAATCATATCATATTTTATGTATCATTAGATTATATATCAATTTATTAGTCAAACTAATTAATTTGGATAAACAAATAAAAATAAAAATACTTTAAAGTAATTTAATTAGTTTCCTTAATCTCTATAAAAAAGTTAACTTTGTTTTATATTTAGAATAGGAGGAGGGAGGGAGTAGTGGTAATTGTTGGGTACAGCTCAACCTTAAACTTAATTCAGCAAAAAGCCTTAAACGCATAATTAAGAAATGAAGGAGCATAAGAGTGAATCCTAGAAAAATCTCCGCATTTACATTTTCAACACCCGATTTTCTATTGACGAGTACATGATAGTATCACACATTATCACTTAAATGATCAAATTGGAACTATTGCATTCTTTGAACTGCGAAGAAAAATACAAATGGAGTTATGTATGTAGTGGTAGTGAGATCAAAATATCATGATGACGGAGGGTTGAATTGGGTTGGGTGTGTCCCGGCCGTGTTTATTTTGTGGACACCCAGTTCTCCAAAATTCCATTTAGGGCCACAAAACTGGTGCCATCACCTAACCTAGGGTTGTCCAAAGACCGGGTCAGACCGGGTTGGAGGTCAACCCGAGGTCTGGCTCGATATGACCTCGGGCTGAAAAAATCAGTCCAAGGTCTGGTACCAGCCCGATCACCTAACCTAGGGTTGTCCAAAGACCGGGTCAGACCGGGTTGGAGGTCAACCCGAGGTCTGGCCCGATATGACCTCGGGCTGAAAAAATCAGTCCAAGGTCTGGTACCAGCCCGAGCTCGGGCTGGACCGGACCGGACTAGTTGGACCAGTCCAGGCAGTCCAGTTTTCTTTTTCAAATTTTTTTTCCAATTTTTTTTTTCAGTTTTTTTTTTTTTTTTACTTTCTTGGAATGCAATATTTTAGCTCTAGTTTCACCTGACTTCCTAAAGTAATAAAAAGTGACATAGTGAAAAGTGATTCCTATAAATTAAAAAAGCACATTAGGATGTTCGACTCAGGTAAGTGGTGGCTCAACGTAGTAATGATTTTTTTTTAAAATAAAAGGACCTCGGGTCAGACCGGACCGGTCCAAGGGATCTAAGCCCCTGGACCGAAGTCCAGTCCAACCCGAGCAGTTTGGTCCGGTCAGATTTGTCTTGGACCGTTTTTTTCTTACACTAGACCGGGCCGGGATCGGACCGGACCACGAGTTTTTTGGACAACCCTAACCTAACCCTTTCTATTTCCCTATAATTACCTCCACCCTGCTCACTTCCCCCAAATTGAGATTGCAATGACAAATTAAAGAAAGGCATATGCCTGACAGCTTTAACAACAAGTAATTTTATAAACAAGGGAATTTGTCTTGTTTTTAAAAAACAATTCAAAGGGAAAGGGAAAATGTCCAAAGTGGGGTCCATTCCCATTCCCAACAATCCAACCACGACAGAGGGAGTAATTTGCAAGGCAGAGTACTAAAATCACAGATTCATTTTCACTGTTTGATTCTTCACAACCACTGTACCTGTCACTAATTAATTACAACTCTAATTCGGTATTGTATTGTCAGACTTGGAACTTAATCTCGTGGTCAATGCTATTAAACCCAAAGAGCAACTCAAAATATCTGCAGCAGTCCCGGTACGTACGTAGTGATGATAACTTGTGTTGGCCTAAAATAGGATTTGAAGTAAAAAATGGTTTGTAGAACCAGTAGGGGATATGATATGGGGCTTTAATCCCAGTGTTTGCGGCAGCATCGTCCCGTCGTCGTTCCTTATAGTTACACGCTTCTTTGTAATTGGTATCATTAAGGTTGCCACTTGAATCAACCAACCACTTCACAATCCGCTTATGTGCTTTGCTTTGATCTCACACGCAACCTTACCTCCTTTGATCTCCTTTCACACCTCACTTTTTAGTTTCCGTCTCGGTAACTACGGTGGGTTTCGTTTCATTGCTCTCCTCATTCACATGTCAAATTTTATCAACCACAGCCTCCTTTGCATTTGATACCTATGACGTGTACGGCCGAAACTCCTAAACAGGTTGAGTCCAACAAGTTCCCCGTGGCCTCCCAATACTCTTTTATTTTCTCTTCCTCCCTCTGTTTTTTTGGGGTTGGGGGCTTTCAGTAGTTCCAACCCTACCCTACCCTACCCGTATTATAGGCTTGTTTCATTTAGTCTTCGAGACTTCAACAAAATTTCCTCACTTGGAGGCTGTTTTGTGTCTTGTTCAACGTGTTGTGGGATTTTTTTTCTCCCTTCATGTATTGCGCCGATCACTGGGTTGAAATTTATTCAAACCAAGTCCAATTCGTCGCCTTTTCCTTTGACTCGTTGTTCTGTGAACAAAAATTCTCGGATCTCGGCCCTCTTACGTATCACTGACCTAATCAACGTTGAATCCAGAATCAAGAGTGTTTTCTATTTATGTTCAGATCAGTGATTGATAATTATTAATTTTGCCTTTCAGTCCACGGTCACTCCCCTTCTTCCTTAGTGGGAAAAACCGGGGACCCATCTCTGGTTTTTCTTCTTCTCTTTCTTGGCCAACAGTTAAAACTCTGTTTACAAGCATGGCACAGCGTTCCAATTCTATCCATGTTTTAATATATAAAAAATGCTCTAGCGCATGCAAATCTCACCCTTTCATCATCTTCACATGATACAGAGCAAGGAGAAGCAGAATTCCAACACCGGTATCTTACCTACAGAACGTTATTTTATATATATATATATATATTAAACCGCTCTGGTTTAACAAGTATAAATGAATCGAATAAACCAAACCCACGAAGATTGTTTAATCGTTCTCCGGATAATACCCCTTGAAGTTGAATTAATCTTTCCTTTCTGTTTTAGCGCGTGTCTCGGCAGGATAAGTAGAAGTCCACGGGTCAAACCATAAACAGCGAGCTTCTTTCTTAATAATACTAAAAACGCTACTCAATTAACTGAATCAGTTGCTGTTATTAATT
This sequence comes from Acacia melanoxylon, assembly GCA_019022615.1. NCBI lineage: Eukaryota > Viridiplantae > Streptophyta > Magnoliopsida > Fabales > Fabaceae > Acacia > Acacia melanoxylon. Next base: position 9,639,001 of record JAFJYJ010000019.1, on the reverse strand, counting down.
ATGGTAATAGTATATAATTTAAGAAAAACGAGTCTGGTGTGCTTTCCTTTTCAACGGGAGTCACTTGGCCACTATCATTTATCATATTTAGAATTAGAATTTCAAGCGAGATTATTCTTTTCTCATCCTATATATAATTCCACATGCCCCAGCAACTTAAACGAACCAAGCCCAAATCACACATGTGGTTTCTTCTTCCCCCTCACACCTTTTCCTACAATATTCTCACTCTTCTTCCTCTCTATTAAAGCACGCACACAAGTACTCTTACAGTGTCAGAGGCAGGGAGGTGCTAATTTTGATAAAACAGAGGAATAGAAATGAAGGTGGAAGGAGAGAGTAGGAGGAAGACACATCAGATTGAAGATGAAATGGGCATAAGGAAGGGTCCTTGGACTGTGGAAGAAGACACCATTCTGGTCAATTACATCGCCATCCACGGCGAAGGTCGCTGGAATTCCGTCGCCCGCTGTGCCGGCACGTACTCTGCTCCTTCTCTCTGCATGATTGCGCCTTCAAAATTGTTAGCGCACAGTTTCATACATAATAAATAGGAGTGATTTTGGATTGAATGTAAATTTGTGGAATTTGCAGGTTTGAAGAGAACGGGCAAGAGTTGCAGGTTAAGGTGGCTAAACTACTTGCGTCCGGATGTTAGGCGTGGAAATATCACGCTGCAGGAACAGATAGTAATTCTTGATCTGCACTCTCGATGGGGAAACAGGTATGTTAATGAACGAATATAGTAGGGGAGGTCTTGTTTTTAGATAGGAAGTCAAACAATGGAGATGGAATGATGATTTGTTTCACACATACTGATGCTTGCATGTTGCAGGTGGTCGAAAATAGCGCAGCACTTGCCAGGAAGAACGGACAATGAGATTAAGAATTATTGGAGGACGAGGGTGATGAAGCAGGCGAAGCAGCTCAAGTGCGATGTCAACAGCAAGCAGTTCAGAGACACCATGCGTTACGTGTGGATGCCCCGCTTGCTGGAGCGGATGCGGGCCTCGGCATCTGAATACGACCCGAACAGGCAACCCATCCCCGTCGACCCGAATCACTCCTCCGTCACGCCTCGCAATATCCAGTTCCACCAAGCCCCGTCTTCTCATTGGCAGGCTCATCATGTTTCGGACGGTTCCCCAAGCGGGTCAGAAGTCTGCCCTCGGGTTGTGCCGGAACAGGGAAATAGTGACTTGGGCTGCGGTGGCGGGGAGTGGGCTGAGACATTGTGGAGCGACGACAATATTTGGTTTTTGCAACAACAACTTTTCGAAGATCCGTAAATGAAAAGACATAGGCGTGTTAATGGGTCGACTGTACAAAACTACAAACGTAGGCATATATTTAGAAGATATATGGCAAAAGAGAAGAAAACTAAATATTATTGTGACTATGATAGAGGTAGAGGCCGTAGTCGATGGTGCAGGTGTAAGGAAATGGAAATGCACGTTGGCTTTGTCTTTAACCAATAAAGTAAAATCAGTTTCCGAAAATGATATAGTAGTGAAGTTAGTGGTGGCTTGTGCGTGGTCGTAGGTGAGGAGGTAGGACTTGCTTCTACGCTTGTGAAAACAGACTATTGGATTGCAAGAGTTTGTAAATAGCAAGCAAATGTGAGGGTGATAGGCATTATACTTGTAGGGTCGTTCGGTGGGAGAAGAAAATAATAAAATTTCCCTTTTAGTGTTGCCATTGTGGAGGAGTCGTCTTGTGTAGTTGCCTTTCCTCATTTGATCGCTTGTGCAAGTCCAGACTCCAAACTGACTTGATGAAGCCTTCCCGTGCCTCCCAAATGCATCCTTCAATTACTCCCCTGTTTTCATCACACGAATCCTACACAAATTTATAATGATCATGTCTAAGTCTTCATATTCATTTCTGGGCTCAATATTGTATTTCAATTCATCCTTTTTTACTACTCTGACGAAACGCTACATTGATTTATATTATATATTTTAAATATACAAAAGACCGCTCGACCTCGTTGCCACTTATTCATTTAATCTACATTTCCAACTTGATAACCATTTAAAATTTAATTGAATAGTAGATCCTAGATCGGTAAAGTTTAAGTTTTTCGATTAGGTATTAAGAAGATATCACCCTTTTTTTTTGTTACAAAATTTCGTCCTGACTAATCTGGATCTGACCCGGGTCAAGATATCACCTTTTTAAAAACCTCAACAGACCCCAAATGCTTGCAGTTGGCTCCTCTGCATTCTATGCTCTGTTTAGTTTGAAACAACATTACACCCTGTAATCTGCATAACCTTTCATTTTCATTAAATTGATGGACTGATTATAGATGTTGCAGATTTACGTGATTCGTTTATACTACTTTACTTTGGAAGCTCCGTGTTGTAAAGTGTTCATTTGGTCAGCAGTAGAGCTATTTTTTCAACGTGATTTATGATTTACGAGGTAAATATGTGAGAAAAGATTTATCTCGACTTACGTAAACATGATTTTCTAACTCCAACTCAAACAAAAACAATCTTTAACAATGTTGGGGCTAAGGCTTTTTAAAAAAAAAAAAATATTGAGGGGCTAAGATTTGTTTAGAAATTTTATTAGTATGAGAGAACTAAACCATTGCTACTACAAAAATTGCAGGGTACACATATTTTTTTATGTAAAAATTAAAGTCATTTATACCAATAAATTCTTTAATGAGTCTTTTCTCCAATATTTTTGATTTGTTTTAGCCACTCTTGTTAGGAAAAGGAGTTGAATGGTCTCGTGCCCGTTTGTTTTAACTTGTTAGAAGTGTTTTTACGACTTACAAGGTAAATATGCAATAGGAATTTGTTCTTCGATTGTAAAAAATGATTTCTGAAACTATAGTTTTAGGGGTTTTGAGTCAAAATTTACACATGATTTAGTAAATATTATTTTTTTGTAACCTTCCGAGTCACTCAGTATCCAACGCTCTTTATAGATTTAATTACCAGATATCAAAACAATCGACCAATTCATATGAATTGAGGTTTTGCCACTAAAATACATTTCCTCAAGTATCTCTGAAAGAATGTAAGATAATTTAAGTTCAATTGGCCGATTTTGTGGTTTAGGGAGTCTTTTACTAAATAAAGTACCTTGAGGGGAATTAGTTATATTTATATTGAAAGTATTACGTGGCAACTTATACGATAACGGAAATCTTAGTAGAGCAGGTGGAACTACGTACTTTATGAGGTGACAAATAAAAATGTATAGGCGAGTGGCGTGAGGGTTGAAATTTTAAGAGGGTGAATGCAATTTTCAGTTTTTAGTGGCAGCAACTGCCCCCAATAGTAATACAACCCCTTTGACCACTCTGGGACGCAATTTGGGAACATTGTTCCACGTGTTTTTAGGCTTATTAAACAATCCAATCACCAAAAATTAAAATACTCCTATCACACAATATTTAATTTAATTCTTATCCAGCGAACAAGGGAGGAGAACAGATGCAGGCATCTTTTCTTTTATTTATGTTTTCTAGTGCCAACGAGCCAACTATCAACCTCAACCTATTTTGTCGAACGTAAGCTTTACTTATTGGTTAAATAAACGTCAGCGTTCATTAAAAATAAATTCTGATGGTATCTTTTATTCAATGTTCAATAATGTTCATCAAATTCAAACAATGTTGAAATTTGGAAGAAGTCACCACTTTTATCGGTATATCAACAGGATTTTTACTTATTCGTATATTCTGAATCATGACTTCACCTTCTTCAAAAATTTATTGTATAAAGTGATATCGAACATCAAATGCTTTGTCATTACATGATAAACTTGGTTTTTTGCTAATTGAATAGCACTTTGGATATTACAAAATAAATGCTTTCTTGACTAATACCAAACTCTTCGAGCTATAATTGAAGCCAGATTGCCTCTTTCACAACCTCTGTAATTGCCACATACTCTGCCCCCTTGGTAGATAGAGCATCTATTGACTGCAAAGTAGACTTGATTCCTATAGCAACTGTTGTACAACATACACCAAACCTTCTCCAGCAAAGTTCAGTTCATATGTTCTGTCACTCCATTTTGTTGTAGTGTATTTCTGATGGTGAAGTGTCTGTCGATGCCATCATCATCAAGGATCATTCATGTATTCTCCTCCATTATCTGTATGAAGACTTTTGATTCTTCTGCCTGTTTGTGTTTCTATAATCGCCTTCCATTTGAAAAAAATTCCCAACACTTCATCTTTAGTCTTCGTCGTATACACCCAAACTCTTCGAGAGAAATCGTCAACAAAGGTTACAAAATAACGTTTTCCTCTTAATGAAGGTTTTTTGAAAGGACCTCAATCATCAAAGTGAACATAATCCAAAATACCCTTTGTCATATGAATAGATGTATTGAACTTAACCCTTGTTTGTTTTCCTTTTACACAATGCTCACAAAACTCCAAATTGCAATGCTTTAAAATCATTTCAACAATCCTTGATCTAATAGAGCTTTCAAGGAAAGCACATGTGCCACAACATAGTCGCTTCTACCTCCTTCTCATCATCGGGTATCACTGCTGCTATCCCAATAACCATACTACTTTGATAGTGGTACATGTTATTGTTTTTCCGAATACCCTTCATTACTACCAGCGCACCAGAAAATATATTTATTACTCCACTTTCTGCAATGATTTTGAAACCTTTAGAATCTAGAGTTCCCACAAAAATGAGATTTTTCGTTAGATCCAGTACATAACGAACATTTGTTAATGTTCTAATCAATCCATCGTGGTTCCCTAATCGAATTAACCAATGCCATATGCAGTAAGAGAAGTGTTATCGCTATGTGGACAACTCCACATCCACATCCTTCTTCTTGAAAATCAGTGAACCAGTTTCGATTAGGACGCATATAATGGCTACATGCTCTGTCCAACAGCCATACGTCTGACAGTTTTGACGACGTCATTGTAGATAGTGAGAAATATGAATTTTCACCATCACAATCCGCTGAATTTGAGTCCATAGCAGCCTTCCCATTGTTAGGTTTGACTTTATTTTTCAACTTTGGACAATCCTTCTTCCAATGGCCCTTTTCTCGACAAAAAGCACATTCGTCTTTGCTAGATCTGGACCTTGATTTGGATCGCCCTTTCCTTGATCTCATCTGGTTTTCAATACATCCTCTCACAACTAATGCCTCTGCTTCTCCACCTCTTTGGTTTTTCTCTATTTCTTTGTTCATAGCTGTATAAGGCAGAACAAACTTCTCTAAGAGACACTTCCTATTTGTAGTGAAGTCGAATAGTCTCTAGGTGCTTGTACTCATCGAGAAGTGATGATCCCAACAACAGCAGGGCCAGATCTTCATCTTCAAAGGTAACTTCCATATTCTGCAAATTTGTTACCAACTTATTGATGTAATTTGTTGCATATATCTAGTGACTTTATACCCTTCTTTTGTTATTTTACTAATGAAATTAAAATGACTATAAGTTTGCATTTTAGAATAAACTAAAGTATTGTAATCTACAACTTGATCATTTAAATTGAGCTAACACTTTCATGTTTCTGAAATTATTCTAAATATTATCTGATGACAGAATTTGAAGTTTCGGCTAGCAATTGACACAGCTCAAAACAATCTTTTCTTCATGTACGTGGAGTTAATTGTGATACTAGGAACATTACTAAAACAAAACAATCTTTTCTTCATGTACGTGGAGTTTATTCTGACTGTTTTTCTTTAAGAATTTGTCCTCCAATGCCTTCCTTAGTCTGCATGCAGAAGTTTCCTTGATGTGTGGATAATTTTGTTATCTTAAAAGGTACGATTGAATGGTAGCACAAGCAACACGGTTGATGATCCTCCAATCTTCCTCCCACATGTTGTTTGGTTTGCTTTCTTCAATAGCAAAGTCTAGTCCTTGTTGCAAAAGGACATCAAAAACCTCACTTTGACACATCCCATATTGTCCTGATTTGTAAAAAAATTCAATTGCAAACTTTGCGTCGGACACAATTCTTGTCAAAAGCAAAGATGCGGTTCGTCATTTCTGCTCCAAAGACTATTTAATACCTACCAATGTAAAAGCCCAAAGTAATTCGTTTCTAATGTGGAAATTCTAACTATGTTGTAACCACAGAGCATACTCAGACAAAACTTTGACTTTGATACCAATTGTTGTGGAAGCTGAATATTTAAAGCTTAACCGATTATATTAAAAAAAATACAATACTAGAAAACAAAGTTTTTAGACGTAATTTAATATTATAATAAATCACAATCTATATCTAATAACAGTTAATAAATAATAATTGTAAGACAACAATAAAAAAAAATATCAGGAATCTAAATAATTACAAGTGAAATAATACAAAAAAAGGAAGATACAAATTGCCTTATATAAAGAAAAGGCAATTGAGGAAAGAAGAAGTGGAGGGAGAGCTAGGGGTTTCCTTTTATAGCATAATTAAGGTCCCCCTTCTTAAATTTGTTCGATGTGGGACTTCTTACCACAATTAAGACGGTTGCTTTGCTTCAGTTGGCTCAGACATGGAAGAGGCCAATCAATTCTGCTGAATAATGATACCCAATCACAAAATGCAACTAGACCCTAGCTTATAGAGACTTATAAATGATAATTGTATACTATTATTTACGACTTAGATGATCCGCTTCCATGCGAGTCTGTCATTGCTAAAGACGAGGAAAAATTAGAACTTGTTTTTTGCATTGCTCTCTATAATAAGGTGTAAGCAAGCCAGCATGGATTATATTGTTGGAAATCATGAGTGGATGTGTCATAAGGAATAAGCTCCACTTTGCTTGGGATTGTGGGGGTGTAAGCGATAAGTGATCTTAGGTTATTAAATGGGCCAAGAGGAGAAGTGAACTCACACAATGACGGGCCACATGGAAATCCGGCAATTTCCCCTAATTGGGAGTTTGGTGTTTTTTATCAGAGACTTTTGCAAAATTCAGTCATTATTTTGGAACAAATGGCGTACTGGACAATGTCTTTCTACTAATATTTATTTGTGAAATCTGACATTGAATAAATTCTTGTTTTTGAACTTTAATTTATAAAAGGAATTATCTAATTGTTTCGATGACACATTTACTAAAATCTGAATGTTGGAGACATTTGAATAGATTAACGGATTTCCTAAATACTTTTTTGGCTATATTTATTGGTCTTAAAGCATATTAATCTTTAAATGTTTTGATTAAAATGTCTGACCGTTAAAAAACGCCTTGCTCTATGTCTGTTACATGTTTTTATGACCATTTAATGGGCATTAACATGTTTCCAACGTCTCTGATTACTTGGCCTATCTAAAGGGGTGTCTACAAGAGGTTAAAATACACAGCTCTCGGACATTCATTCGAGCACCTCTCTTCCTCCTCTGATGGCATATCATTTTACCTATCTTCCTTAGTTCTGCTCACACTACTTTTGCATAAAGGGTTCGTTTAATCTTGAGGAATATGCTGCTTAATTTTTATCTACTGGTAGTTGCATAATAGCTCTTAAATACAATGTCCTCAAGCAAAACTCGAACCAACTTTATTATTTGCAAGTGCTGCCTTCAACAGGATCTGCATGGTACTAGAAAAGATATGGAAGATCCACTGAGCTTTCATGACAATTTAAGAGTTGTCGCGAACAATTATATCAACTAGAATTATTGGGAATGATCAATTATATTCAACTAAACTAAGAGTTGTCCATGATTCTCCTTTTGCTCTTATCTTTTTAATGGGTGGTGACTGGTTCTTCTTGTATTTGGTTTGTTTGGTTGTATTTGTTTTGTCTTCTTTTATGTATATTTTTGAGTATGTTCTTATGTAATGTTCTGTTTCTTATTAATATATATATCTTCAGAGCAAAAAAAAAAACTAAAAAAACAATATCAATCCAACAAGGGATTTATTAGCATCAAATTTTGAAGGATAAAATGCGTGAGGTCAGGAAATCGGGATTTTTTTATGGAGAACCTAACCGAACATGAAGTAAAATGCTTCTTTTCTCCTTTTTTTTTTGATATACATCAAGGTATCCCCACAGCCGGTAGCCATGAGACTAATCCCCCGCCCCGGGTCAGCGCACAAAGTGGTAAAGGGCTAGCCACGGGATGTTTTCCATTCACAAGAGTTGGGAGATCAAACCCCCAACCACTTGCTTAAGGGACGAGATGCTGAACCATCACGCCCACCTTCTTTTCTCTTTATTATTAAGATCCACTACATGTTTCATCATATTATATATTTTATTTAAAGCATTATATTTCTTTTATAAAGTATTTTTAATCAGTTAATCAAACTCTTCTAGTAAGAGTTTTTATATATTGGGAATAGTTTTAAGATTTTATAATAAAAAACTAATTTTATCAATTTAAATAAAGTAGTGAATTGGAGTTTAAAAAATAAAAAGAATGAGGGGAGTAAGTAATTTATATATAATTAAGTAATTTTCTCCAATATACTTTTCCTAACTTATAAATTTATATATAATTTAAGGATAAATAACATATGATATAATTAGGTAGTTTACTTAGTTTACTTAATCTCTCTAAAAAAAACACTACTACAAAATAGCCAAAAAAACGTCCTAAATAAAGTCCAATTAACGTTCCTTTTTAAAGGGACGTTGGGCAGGGGGAAGTTAAAAAAAAGAAATAAGGCGTCTGAAAGAGTTTGGTCGCCTTAGTTAAGGCGACCTGAAACTCTTTCAGGACGCCTTAGTTAAGGCGACCTGACCTGAACCACATTCAGGACGCCTTAGTTAAGGCGACCTGAACCACATTCAGGACGCCTTATTGCTTTTTTTTTTAAAAAAAAAAAAAAAAAAAAAAAAACTGAAGCCCCAATCCTTATTTAATCAAATATCGGATGCAAATACGTTAGAACGCAGAGAGAGTTTTCCGGAAAACTACAAAGAAACATCAACGGGAATCGAAATAAAACAGATCGAATTCGAAGTACGTGGGATCCAAACCAACAATAATTAATCAATATGGAATATCTGCTTCAAACGTAATAGCAGTTTTCAAACATGGAAATATCATTCTTAAGTGTGAAGCACATATATATATATACAAACCATCCCAGGTTTAACATGTAGTAATATGTAGAAGCGAGATCTAGAACAACGAGATCTAAAAATATAAAATTCCGAGATCTAAGAAGAACAACGAGATCTAGAACTTGAAGACTTGCGATGAGCGACGAGCAAAAACAGAACCAAGGTCGCCGGAAGAAACAGAGGAGAAGGAGCTCTGGTTCGTCGATCTAAGCTTGCATCTGTGTTCTCTTTTCGCGGCGCTCGAGCTTGGTGGACAACGGAGGAGGAGCTTCGGCGTGGTTGCAGCGTGGTGCAGAGGAGGAGACGCTGGTGTTGACGGCGAGCGGTGAGCGACGGCGACAGGGAGTGGTGAGTGACGGCGACTTATCTGAGACGTGGAGACTTTGGTGTGCAAGGGAGAGAGATGGTGATTATGCGTGAGAGAGAGAGAGAGGGGGGACGATTGATGAAAAAGGTGGGAGGATATTAATAAGAAAGCAGGGAAAAAAAATAAAAAGATATGAATTTTGGCGACTTGAATTTAATTTCAGGTCGCCAAAATTCTCTAATTGGCGACCTTAATTTAATTCAGGTCGCCACAATTATTCCATTGGCGACCTGAATTAAATTCATGTCGCCACAATTATTCAATTGGCGACCTCAATTAAATTCATGTCGCCAAAATTCACAAATTGGCGACTTGAATTTTAATTTCGGTCGCCCATTATATAAAAAAAAAAAAAAAAAAAATTAATTCCCATACCCCATGTTGCCAAAAAAAATATATGGAGATTTTTAAATAATAGATATTAATTTAATTTTTCCTGTTACAAAAAACATATTCTTAGGAATTTGATTTGAGCTAGACTTATAGCGTTTATTTTGTTATTAGTATTTTATAATTATGTTTTAATTAAATTTAATAAGCTACTCAAGATATTTCTTTCTATAAATATTAAGTTTCGTAAATATTTTATGCGTATTTTTCGTTTAAACGATAATTACTTTTAAATGAATGAATGAATATGAAAAAGTATGGAGATTTTTAAATAACATATATTAATTTGATTTTTCTAGTTACAAAAAACATATTGTTAGGATTTTGATTTGAGCTAGATTTATGGCATTTCTTTTGTTATTAGTATTTTATAATTATATTTTAATTAAATTTAATAAGCCACTCAATATATTTCTTTCTATAAATATTAAGTTTCGTAAATATTTTATGTGTATTTGTCGTTTAAATGATAATTACTTTTAAATGAATGAATATGAAAAAGTATGGAGATTTTTAAATAACAGATATCAATTTGATTTTTCCGGTTACAAAAAGCGATTCTTAGGATTTTGATTTGAGCTAGATTTATGGCGTTTCTTTTGTTATTAGTATTTTATAATTATATTTTAATTAAATTTAATAAGCCACTCAAGATATTTCTTTCTATAAATATTAAGTTTCGTAAACATTTTATGCGTATTTGTCGTTTAAACGATAATTACTTTTAAATGAATGAATATGAAAAAGTAAGGAGATTTTTAAATATAGCAAATTTATTGGTGCGCACCAGCGCCAAATTTTTCGAAATGTGCATTTTTGGCGTCATGAAAATATTTCAAGACGCCAAAAAACTCACCAGCGCCAAAAAAATCCCCCCGCCAAACAATTTTACAAAACACGCCAAAAATTTAATTTTAGTCGTCCTAAACTTCTTTCGGACGCCAAAAAATTTCAAAAAAACCCCTTGTGCTAAAAGATTTAATTTTAGAAGTCCTAAATTATATTTAGGACGCCAAAAAAACTTTTTAGGCGTCGTAAATTAATATTTAGGTCGTCTAAAGTCTCAAAGTGAAGCAAATAATTACGACAATGCCATCGCCTTCACTTTTTACAACCTTTTTTTTAAAACGGACGTCTTTTTGGGTAGTTGTATCTATAATTTGTAGTAGTGAAATTAAATCTTTCTTCTTCTAAGGGTGTATTAAGAATGATAGGGAAGTTGGGTATAAGATGCCGGTGGTCAACTCTGCAGACGCGTGGAAATTAGAACCGCTTCTACTGAGGTGGGGAAGTCAGCCAGGCAGATGTAGCCGGCCTGTCCGTTTGGTTCTTTATCCTTCATGCCAAGTATTTAATTTAATAGTTAAAAATGCCTTAAATTAATTACCACTATCCCTGGAATGTGTTTAACGGAAAACACAAACAAAGGAAGGCTGTTGAACGCACGTTTCATATGTGTGCCAATGTTCACTATCATTATGTATTAAAGCAGGAAGGAATATATAAATACTAGGATCACTTTACGATTGTTTCTCCTTTTTTAGCACTTATTTTGCTTTATCTTTTTTTCTTAGATAGACACTGTATTGTTTTTAAAACTTAGTGTGTGTTTTTTTCTCTCTTTTTTTGTAATTGTGATGCAAGCAAAAGCATATTCTCCGAGGACTCAAGAGCTAAGGAGTTTTATAACTCGTAGCTGAAGCGCTGACAGGGAGTGACAGTGACCCAAGAGAATGTCGCACTAGTAACATCGAAACTGGCCACATTCAACGCCCTTCCTATGTTCCTTTTTATATTATTATTTGGCCCCTTTGAAATGACAAGGTTGACCCAGTAACGACTGCAACAAACCAGTAGTTGACTTGGAATAGCTTGGAATATTGTTATTTAATTGGTACACTTGGTGAGAATGCGTGTGAACTTAGTCAGAAGGTCAACCAGGCCGAAGTGGCACGGTAAAAGTCCAAAACCCCCAAAACTTTCAGCGGGCTGCCGCAGTCGTCCTTCTCACTTTACTGGCATGTTTTATTTAAATATGATCTCAGAACCCTGCCTAAGGTGCATCTGCTCCTAAATAACGCCATATGTACCACCCTCAGCTGGTTCCTATATATATATAATTATCCTTCTTGTCCATCCTCGTTGACAATAATCCCAAGCCATCAAAGCATTCATTTCCAAAACTAACTCTACCCCCCCCCCCTTCTATGGATCATCATCAAGTGTTAGATTACTGTAATAATATGAATAATAACATCAAGTATAGGGGTGGTGAGATGGCGAGAAGCTTGTCAGACTGTGGATCGTCAGGGAGTGAAGAGGAGATGATGGGGATAAGGAAAGGGCCGTGGACGGAGGAAGAGGATGCGATTCTGGCCAACCACATCTCCTTCCACGGCGAAGGTCACTGGAACTCTCTCGCTCGCTCCGCAGGTATATATATATGCATGCCCAAGCACATCCTTTGAACTACCCTTTGCTCCCACCTCTGTACGTAATTCTTTTTTAATCGCTGATCTTATAGATGCTGCTTCTTCCTATACTGACAGGTCTAAAGCGAACGGGGAAAAGCTGCAGATTAAGATGGCTAAACTACCTGCGTCCTGGTGTCCGGCGTGGCAATATAACACTCCAAGAACAGCTCTTGATTCTTAATCTCCATTCCCGATGGGGCAACAGGTACCTAGTAGTTATGATCTGATCTACCTTACGGTTCCATATATCTATATGCACGTATAGAGATGCTGATGAATACATATATATAATATAATTGAATAGGTGGTCGAAGATAGCGCAAGAGTTTCCAGGGAGGACAGACAATGAGATAAAGAACTATTGGAGGACGCGAGTGGTGAAGCAGGCCAAACAAATGAAATGTGATGTGAATAGCAAAGAGTTTAGAGACGCCTTGCGTTTCGTCTGGATTCCTCGCCTGGTTGAGCGCATCCAGGCATCGTCATCGTCATCGTCTCACTCTGCATCACCCACCAGCTGCCACTTCTATACGGACGCCACTTCTCTGTCTGATCATTCCATGGCCAGTGGTGACGACGACTCCTCCTCTCTTCCTCCTTCTGCAGAAAAACAAGCCACAGCCTCTGGGATTCATCACTTGGAATATTCCCCAGAACTCCAACCATTTGAAGAAGCCAATGCTGATTTCTGGACTTACGAAAACATATGCTTCTTGCAGCAACAGCTTGCCGATGACTCCTGATCCCTTTTTTTTTTTGCTAATGATGTTAATTGTCTGCTTCTTTCATAATTAGACTCCTCTTTTTCTGACCCTAGCTTGTTGACTGGCTTAATGTAATAATACTCATCAGGAAATCAATAAATTAATTAATGTGTTGCATGTGTACATGCATGCTTGTGTGACGAAGGTGTCACTTCTGCGGTATACGAACACACGACATCTTTCCAGTTGCGTTAATATATAAAAATCTCTAGTACATACGTAGCAGAAGAAGTAATACGAAATTAAAATTAATAAACTGATAGATGGAGCCACCAATAGTTTGACATTAATTAAATGAAAAGTCAGACAACAAGAGCATTGTGAAATTATATATATATATATATATATATATATATATATATATATATATATATATATATATAGAGCTTGATCCTTTTTACAAGACTTTATGGACTGCTTTCATAAAATAAAAGGAAATCAATCATAATTAGTCAAATATAAAAAACTTATACAACTTATCAAGATTACCTTTTAATTAACCTGCTTCATTTGCGAGAGACGGGATGGAATTGAAGAAAGAGACGCGGGCATTTTTTCAATGAGTCATAATAAATAATGTTTCATTAAATTTTATAAATGATCTTACATTAAGATCGAACCAATGAATAAGAACTTTATGACGAGGCGTTGTGGTTCAATGACACCAAGTTCGTTTCCTAAGTATTTCTCAAACACAAGGTTGGTTATTCAAATCTCCTGTGAGTATGAAGTGTGTGAGATCGAGTTGGGAAAAAAACTGGTAAATAAATAGGAGGGGAGGGAGTATATGGGTAAAATTCAAAGAGTTTCTGATTGGAAGCACTAAGGAAGGGGCCGCAACTTTTGAAACCCTTGTTGAGGTTTACTTGGTCAGTCTAGTGATGGGCTGCTTAGACGTAATTAGGCAGTCAGCTTTCTTTTTTAATTATTCTAATCGCATGTAGATGAAGGGGTCGTCATCCCTTGCATCATCCACCCGTGTTCTCCACTTTCTGTCATGACATCAACTGTTCAGTCTCTAAAACTGCAGCAGATATCTGAAATACAGTTGTTTCGAGCGAGAGAGAATAGATACGAATACAAAACTTTTTTTGATTATAACACAGACACACATATATATGAAGAGTATATTCGAATTTTATTTGCAAATTAATCCAAACTCTCACATTAGAATCAACGTGCCTTAAAACTTGTTTATTGTTTTTGAGACAGGGTATATTCACGTTTGAGCTAGCACGACATAAAACTTGTTTCCTCCTTCAGGGTTGGAGCCATAATTATTTTGGAAGAAGTACAGAGTGGCGAGGGAAGGACGGAAGGTGGCTTTGGTGTGGGGTTGAAAAACGGAAGCTGATTTTACCGTGTAAACTAAAGTAAAATCGACAACTGAGGCGGGGACACGTCAAATGATTTTTGTATTTTAAGTGGAGACAGGTTTAAAAATGACATCTCAAATTATCATATTAAAATAATACCAGTAACAAATATAATAGATACTATATATATATATATATATATATATATATTATATTATATTATTTAGGGATATTCCAAACAAATTTTACTTCCCAAGATTTTTTTTTTAAAAATGATAACGAAAAAAAGAATGGCTTTTAAGTCTCAACCCAAAAAAATAATATTAAAAAATTCTTAGGGAAAATGACAAATAAATACCCTTTGAATTTGTAAAACCCCCAGAAACTCATCGAACTTGTAAAATGACTAAGAGGTGATAAAGACTTTTGAGGGTTATGTAAATTCATGCAAAATGACGAAAATGCCCTTCCTCTCTCTACGCTTTCTCTCTGAACGAACCAGGACCACTAGGACCAGATTTTCTCCGCCGTGACTGCTGAAGCACGTTTGCCGCTGTCTACCTCGGCTATCGACGCCAACGCCACACCTGCCACTTTGGACGCCGGGCCCGGCACCAATGAAAAAGAAAAAAAAAACTGAAACACGAAACACACACACACGAAGTAAAAAAAATTTATCCGTCGATCCGAAAGAAATTGAAAGAAGAAGACGTGAAGGAAGGAAGGAAGAAGAGAACAAAAAAAAGTCTGAAAGTGGAGTGCACTTTCAGTGCACTCCAGTGTTCATTCGAGTGCACTCGAGTGAACTCGTGCAAATTGCGTTATGAGATTTGTAAATTGCGTTATGAATTTTGTAAAAGTGCATTTTTTTAGTTTTTCAATTCATGGTTGAAAAGTGTAAACCAAAAAAAAAGTTGTAAATTGCGTTATGAATTTTGTAAAAGTTTTTTTTTTTTTTTTTTTCATTCAGGGGTTGAAAAGAGTAAACCTAAAAAAAAGTTGTAAATTGCGTTATAAGATTTGTAAATTGCGTTATGAATTTTGTAAAAGTGCCTTTTTTTGGTTTTTCAATTCATGGTTGAAAAGTGTAAACCTAAAAAAAAAGTTGTAAATTGCGTTGTGAATTTTCTAAAAGTTCTTTTTTTTTTGGTTTTTCATTCATGGTTGAAAAGTTTAAACTAAAAAAAAAAAAGTTGTAAAATGCGTTATGAATTTTGTAAAAGTGCATACTCATTTGAGTGTGCATTTTGCACGAGTTCACTTGAGTGCATTGAAAGTGCACTCCACTTTCAGACTTTTTTTTTGGGTTCTCTTCTTCCTTCCTTCACGTCTTTTTCTTCCAATTTCTTCCAGATAAAAAAAATTTACTTCGTGTATGTGTTTCGTGTTTCATTTTTTTTTTTTTTCACCGGTGTCGAACGTCCAAAGTGGCAGGTGCGGCGTTGGGCGTCGACGGCAGAGGTAGACGGCGGCGAACATGCTTCGGCAGTCACGGCGGAGAAAATCTAGTCCTAGTCTTGGTTCGTTCAAAGGAATGGCAGAGAGAGGAAGAGCATTTTCGTTATTTTGCATGAATTTGCATAACCTTCAAAAGTCTTTGTCACCTCTTAGTTTTTTTACAATTTCGATGGGGTTTTCGGAGTTTTACTAATTCAAAGGGTATTTATTTGTCATTTTCCTAAATCCTTATTCACAAATAATTAGAGAGAATTAATAAGTAAATCAGTTAATAATATTAGTCCTTTCGTGTGACTAAAAGTAGGATAGTCAGCGGCTCATGGTTCAACGCCGCGCCTAACACCAAGTCACCAACCGCCCCCACTTGTCACTGTGGCTCACCCCTGTTTGCCACTGTACTCCTCGTGCCAATTCCCCCAATTAAACGCCCATTTCTCTATTTATTAACACCTCTTTTTATTTATTTCGTTCCACTTTCAATTAACTTTCACACTTGTTCATTCATACGCATCCTAAATCATATATCTGTTCGTATCTGAGAATTAATCTTTTCTGTTTCTATATGACTCCAAATTTAAATAATTAAAATTACCCTTTCTCTTTTCGGAGAATGAAAGAAAAATAACTTTAAAATTGTAAAAATATTAAATCAAATATTTCACATAAAATATTTTTTGTGAATTGTTTATTAAGTCTCGTCATTATTTTATCAATTCTTTACAATAGACTTACTCTGAGATTTTACAATTTTAAAATTCATTTTTTGTCATTTTCCCTTACAATTATCAGGACTCTAAATTAAAGGCTGAACGGTAAAACTAGTATCATAAGTTATCCTAAATATAAGAACCAGACACCATAACTTATAATAAATATAAGAACAAGACAAAGGGTGATTTACTTTGAAAACTATCTCCCAATCTGTACGTAGTGCTTTTCAAAGCGATACAACTAGCTCTGATAGCGTTTGGATATACATGTTGCATTTTTAAAATGCTAGATACAAGCAAAATAAAATGCTACTTACCTTTTTGCAGCAGTGAAGATAAGGGGTGGCTTTCTTTAAGTTTAAATATAATATTTCAATCAACTTTACTTCCTAAATTTACAATTTTTCTTTAAAATATCTCTATTGATTAGATATGGTGAAAGAGTTTTTATAAAGATGTGACCGTAATGCATATAGTTAAAAATGCTATTTCAAAAAAATCAGTACACATCTGTTATAAATAACTAATTTAGCTATATTTTTTTAATTAATTATCTAGCTCTTGTACATATGATTAAAGTTTGTATATTGTACTTTAATATCTGGGTTGCTTCCAAAACGCAATTAGAACGTCCATTCCCCCAACGGATGGAAGTGGATAATTTTCACCAATGCCATGAGCTTGGTCGTCTTAGAAAATATTGTAATTAAATGGACATGCTTGGATAAGCGTGACGTAATAAGAGCTTGTATATGAAAAAAGAGTACGTCTGGTCCATTAGATACCAATCTCCACATGGCAATATATGGAATCCAGCTTTGAGATGGAGAGGCAGCGATGCATGGCATGACAAAGTCTTGGTGGTTCGAAGGAAATGCGCATTGCAAATAGAGGCAACTTTTTCTGGGGTCCCATGTCAGTCATCTTCCTCACTTTATATTCCCAAAAATAATGCCTTGGCAATTGGCATCCACTATCCTCTGCTCCTTGCTCAGAGCCTTCTTCCTCTATCATAAAATACCAGCGCCTATATCTTCCCCCAACTTATTCTCACGTGTCCTGTCCACCACAATACATACTTCTACCTAGCTCACTCACCTGCTCCATTTGCTCAACACCATAACGTGCCTCCCTATGTTTCTTTCTAATATATCCACATTTAATTTGTAGTCTTTCCATTCAATTTCCTGCTTAACAAGCCTCTGCTCGGCAGTTTCAATTCCTTCAGCAGCATTATATTAACACGTACGGCCATGCTTGCCAAAACTCGTATCCAATTGATTCTGCTGCTTCTTTCATTTTCATGCGCCTCTTGCAAGCCTCCCACTTGGAACTCTGACAGGCGTACAGATTATGAGAATTGGATTTCGTGGAACCTCCAGAATTACCACAAGGCCACGCTTTTGAAGACTCAATGGAATGCTAAAGCCCCTGATGATGTTCTGAAGCTGCGGATGGCTGAGACTAACAGAGTTAATATCACAGTTCGTCAGGACTCTACCGGTGACTTCAGCACCATCACACAAGCGCTGGACAGCATTCCACCACGCAACACCAGAAGAGTTGTAGTTTCCATTGGACCGGGCGTTTACAGGTACGACGATTACTGGCATTTCTCATATTCCGTCGGAAAAACTTAAATTTAACTTTGAAGTGGGGAAATACATGTATATCACTAACTTGGGATGACCAAAGCAGGGAGAAGATTGTGATACCCAGGAATAAACACTTCATAACATTGTTGGGGGATGCCACGAATCCGCCAACAATTACAGGGAACGATACGGCATCCGTCATTGGAAGGGATGGGATGCCAGTTGGCACATTCCGCAGTGCCACCGTTGCAGTGGATGCTAATTATTTTGTCGCCGTCAACATCAGATTTGAGGTACCTCAAAACTCATAAATAAAACGCATACTGTTGAGTAATTAATCATCTGGCCACTTTTATACGGGAGACTACACCGACACATATCCTATTCTTTACATCACATGGTTTTGAATATATTATTACAGTGGAAACTAAATGTTGAGATAAGAACTGGGAGCAAAAGCAGGGCGAATATGTGCATATACATAAAACAGAGAGAGCGTGATATTTTTTTTTTGAAAAAAAAAAAAGAGAAAGTCGGAGAAGAATTACTAATGAGGAGGCGTTGAACTTAATTTGTGGTAATACAGAACACGGCATGGCATGAGATGGGAAAGGCGGGAGGACAAGCGGTGGCGCTTCGCATCTCAGGGACGAAAACCGCATTTTACAACTGCAGCTTCTATGGGGATCAAGACACGCTGTACGACCACAAAGGACTTCACTACTTCAATAATTGCTTCATTCAAGGCTCTGTGGATTTCATCTTTGGCTCCGGCAGATCCCTTTACGAGGTTGGCTTCTACATTTTTATGTAAACCCGTAACTGATTTTGGCTTCCTCAAGGCTCTTGGTGATTGTACCCATTTGAGGCGCAGAACTGCAATCTGAATTCAATAGCGAAGAAGGCGGTCTCAATCACGGCTCAGAAGCGCACAAATGCGTCGCTAGAGAGCGGGTTTTCGTTTAAGAACTGCTCCATAACGGGAAGTGGGCAAGTATATCTGGGAAGAGCGTGGGGGGATTATTCGAGGGTTGTTTTCTGTTACACCTACATGGACAAGATTGTTGTGCCCCAAGGCTGGAGTGACTGGGGTGACCAAAAGCGCGACTTGTGAGTTCATTCTTTCTGATTAATTAAAACAGATTCTTAATTACTTTATGGCCCTCACTCATTCTAAGTAGGAGTGAACAATAATTAATAATGTTTCAGGAGAGCGTATTATGGAGAATACAAGTGCAGTGGGCCTGGGGCTAACTTGACAGGAAGAGTGTCATGGGCACACATACTCACAGACCAACAGGCTCTGCCTTTTCTTGGAACCCATTTCATTGACGGCGACACTTGGCTCCTTCCCCTCCCCTTTTGATTCCTACTCTCTTTCAAAATTATGAAATTAAATAAATGAAGGAAATATTTTAATTTGGACCATGTTTATATAAGAAGATCTCATGGATACATGTATGTTGATTACGATCGCATCCCATAAAACTCACCACCTCCACCAACAATGCGACTTGGAAATAAATATGCCGCACCAAGTGTCTTAAAATTTAAAATAACTCTTTTAGTTTATTGTCTGGGTAAACCAGAGCTCATGAAACAACAGCTTCTTCGGTCTCCACTCCTTAAGACACGCCTTACCTATCAGTTATGTCTTAAAAATAATATTTAATTATAACAGAGTACATAATTTAAAAAGAAATCCGGACCTTGTGCTTGCTTCTCTGGCAGCAGAGAAACCAGTCCCGGCTTACCTTCCTATTGGGTTAATTTGAATATTTGTTAAAGTGGGTAAGGTGGGCATTGAACAAGCAAAGAAAACTCAACTTCACTTAGTAAGACGAGATTGGCTGGGTTCTGGACAACAACTTGAACACGCACAGCTCGGGACTACTTTACGGGCACAATGGCAATCTACATAAAGCCTCATCAAATTAAAGACAACGAAATATAGAGAGATAGGCAGAAAGGAGGCATCAGGGAGAGGCAGAAAGGAGGAGGGGAGCATCTGGGGCTTTAAAGTGATCGAGGCGAGTGTGGCGGAGGGTGAGAGAGTAGGCGACTTCCTTGTACTGAGCCCAGGTGAAGGGCTTATACAGAGGCTGCTGGTGAGGGGGCAGCAACATGGGCAGCGGCCTGATCCAGGAACTCGGTGCCGGCGCTCCAAAGTATATAACCGACATTCTGGACTTGCTCCTGTTGGTCACCGCTCTGTGCCTCAGGCTTCTCAATCTCCCATTCGTCAATGCCTGCCACGTATGCATTAGACAGTATTAATAGAGTACTAAGTAAGAGAATGATCGAGGAGAGTTGATGATTCCATAACCATATATACACCTGGAGGGAATCGCCGACCATGACAAAGAACTCGTCGGGGTCGGGTGGTACGGGGATCCAGAGGCCGTCGTGGGTGGAGATCTCGAGGCCGCAGACGTCGTTGGAGCGGAGGACGGTGAGGATCTGAGGGTCAGAGTGCTCCCCAAACCCGATGCTATTATTGGGCAGCACCTGTGATGGGTCCCTGCTGGCTGGATAGTAATTCAGCCTCAGCACTGAGTCACTGTGGGCGTCCCTGATGTGCCTGCTTAACGCCAACTTGTCCGGAATCCACAATCCCTCTGCCACCAGCTCCAGCACCTCACACGCCACTTCCCTTGCCGCTTCTATATACTCTTTCACCGCACAGCTGCGCCAAAACTCTTTAATTACTAATAAGATTAAATAGATTTTTTTAAAAAATTAAGGAAGTTAATTAAATTACTTTAATTTTTTTAAAAAATTAATTAATTTAATTAATAAATTAATATATAATCTAAAAATATATTATATGATTAAATAACTTATTTAGATTATATTTATTTAAAAAAAATGTTAACACACTTTTATAATTAGGACGGTAGGAGTACTATGTTTGTGAAATCAAGGTACAAGCACACTGTTGCAAAATTGCGCCAATCATGTGCTGGCGATCCAGTATAGACTCGTGAGTCGCCTAAGTCTATATGTGCCTATCATTGTTCCCCTATTCGGGTAACGTCCTGCATGATTCCACTCAATCGGTTTTGAAATTAGCATGGCCCCGACTTATTTATGACTTGCTTTCAGGTCTATTTGGCTTCGTGATAGAAAAATATATTTCAATAAATAGGGTTAAGGTGCATTTTCGCGCTTAAAGTATCTTGCCTGAAGCGATTTCTTACGAAGTTTTCGGCGTAGCGATATTTTTTCAAAGTTTTAAAACGGAAGCAATGTTGCCCGTCCGTCAAAAAACCCTAACGGTCAACTAACGTTGGACCGTTTTTGACGGAGGGCAACATCGTCTTCCGTTTTAAAACTTCGAAAAAAAATTACTACTTTTTTTGGAAGCAATTTTGCCCCTAAAGTTTTAATATGGAGCAATGTTGCCCCTCCATCAAAAACCCTAACGTTGACCGTTAGGGTTTTTGATAGAGGGGCAACATTCTTCCATTTTAAAACTTCAAGCGGCAATTCTTCTAAAAACTTCAAAAAAAAATTTCTCCTCGGCAGCATACTTTAAGGGCAAAATCGCACCTTAACCCATAAATATAAACTGAAATAAAATTCATCTCACAAATTTTTCTTTTATATCATAAATTATATTTAAAAATCAATTTCTATAATTAATCCAAACACACACACACACAATTAAAGATGTGGTGCCAACAACTTGGATTAACCCCAAACGCACTTTGGGGGAAAAAACCCAAACGGAGGGTAGCTGTGGCCCCACTACTGTTAGGCCGTAGCCCCACGGTCCCAAAACCATTTCCATTTAAATTGCCATGCAAGTTTCGAGAGGGAAAAAAAAAAGGCTACTAATTCTATATATGGCTACTTTCTCAACCACACCCCAACATGCAATGCAGTGAGCTGTTCGTTTTGGACTAACTTTTTGGTGGCAACTGCACGTGTTCCTGCTTACGTAACCCCCCCTAGCTTCCGTAATTCCCTCAGTGAGTGACTATTAATTAAATTGACGCGCTATTGTTAATCTCTCAAAGGAATTATGCGTTTGTCTTGGATACCATTTAATTTGCAAGCACAGCCAAATTAATTAATACTATAATATATGTAGTTCTTGTTGGTGGACCCGCCGTCGTAGGGAACACCTATTTACTGGTTCGCATTTGAACGGTCCTTTCACTTTAAACGTTGCTGTGATCAGGAGATCAAGACAACTTCACACATATGTTAGATAAGTTAAACTCGTTAAAGAATGATCAGCATTCCGCACGAACTCCGCCAGCCTGCCTGACGCTAAAGAAAAACAGAGGGCCTTTTTTCCCGGGCCTAGGTAAAAGTGTGGCGCATATACATAATTTGTGAAAGATTTAAAAGTTGTGGAGTATAATAATGGAAGCCCAGCTATAGGGCTAGCTAGCTACGTACTTCATGCTTACTAGAAAACGAAGTATTACCTGAATTCGGTAGGCCGGTCTTTGGAGATGGTTTTGGAATTCTGAGAAATGGATAGAGGATTGGTATGAAGGAGGAGATACTCAAGGTCACCCGTATCGCCGTGGGAGCCAATGTTTCGGGAACCGTAGCCAAAAGGAGCGGCAGGACCAGCTCGCAGCTTCTCGGAGACGGGTCGGGAGAAGAACCGACAGCCTTCCTCTTCCAACCTCAAAATGACTCGCTTTGGCACGCCATGGTTGACCACCTTGAAGATTCCGTATTGTTCGCAGGCTCTCACCACCTCTTCCGATAACTCTGACCTTTCCATAGAAAGGTCAATGATTGGAATCCCCACCGCCGTCGTTTTCTTGCTTCGAACAGAAGGCAGGAACATTATGTCTGCAATATATATATTTATATATGAATCCGAATTGTTATAGAGGAAAAAGAGAAATGGAGGGATGTGTTGTGGTTTGAGAAGTTGGGGCGAGGGATATATATAACGGAAGAGGGGAGGAGGGAAGTGTAATATTTTCAAAAAGAAAAAAAAGGGTGATAGGGGTATGTTAATTAATTATTAGGATAATGTTTATGAGGAGGGGCATATTAAAAAGGAGGTGTGGACCTTTAATTTGTAGTGAGGATGCGAGTTTATCTTCTCCTTTTCTTTTCCCTACGTATCTTATTATGTCCACCCTTAATTAAAAAGTTGAGTTAATATTTTATAAAATTATTACTATAATATTTTGTAAATTTAGTTTTTATTTTGTTTGTCCTAACAATTAAGATGATGCTAATCAAATTTTAACAGCTTAAATTTATTAATTTATATTTAAAATAATAAGTTATAAAAATATTACATTTGAATCATGTGTTTTTTTATATAATGGCCGTACAGAAAATTATGAGAAGAAGGGGAGACAGATTATATCAAGTTTTGACGGCTGTTTATATACGTTAATTGATATAAAACTTTTCTCACTCACCTATTTATTTTTAATAGTGATTGGAGTCTTTAAAAGCAGTATTTTAATCGTGATTTACAGTATACAATGTAGGTATGTGAAAAATGTTTTATAAACGTAATCCCAAACAACCTAATTATAATTGAAAAACTATTTTTAAATACTTCAATTATCATTTCAAACCAGCTCTATAAAATTAAAGAAACTCACCCCTCCACCAAGAGAGGTGTAAAAACAAATAAAAATTGGGGAGCGGTTTGTGCATGTAGTGACATGGGGATAGACAATAGATAAGATTAAGGAATGTGAAGATTGATTTGCCGCACAATAACCTGAACGTTGGGCTTCGGCACCGCACCTACATGAGAATATGAATTTGAATACTACATCACGGATTGAGGGACACCTCAGGCATTTTACAAAAAATGAAATTATAAAAGTAAATGAGGTATCTCTCTAAATGATTAGATCAATTTTTCAACGATCAAAATTGAAGGATAGTGAGCGGAGGGCTTATGAGCAAATCTGATTTCAGTACACCACTTGGAATTGGATCTGCAAGTACTCTGCTGCTCCATTCATTGAGCCGTAGCCATTCGTCAGAGAATGGATATTCAATATAACCACACACCATCTTTCGCGCGTTCCCACCAGACAATATGTCCATCCCTCGCTTTTTAACGCTTCGCCTCAGCGCGTTTACTCCACCTCCACATCTAAGTTTACTTGCAAGTTTTGACTTTCTTCCATCTGACTCGCCTGCTCTGAAAACATACTCGTATTAGTGAGTATGTCTGCCTTCTTCTCCTGCCTCTCTCCACTTAAAAAATAAATAAATAAACATCATGTTCAAGTTGAATGCGAGTGCTTGGAATTGGGCATTGATGTGATTTAGGAATTACTGATGGTATTGGGAGGTAAGCTGAGATGAAAAGAAATGTGGTCAAAGCGTAGGGGTATGGGAGGTCAAAAGTGGGCGCGCAAGTTCAGAGATTCAGTGAATGTATTGACAAACTATACGAAGCTGGGAATATGATCTTTGTGGAGTTTCAGACGACACAATGTCGGATATCCTTTTCTCACAGACGGCTCTTGTTTAAACATGTTCCCGGCCCCATTCAACACTTGAATGTATATTTCGTTTGTTGTTCTTGGCCATGTTAATTATATCTACACTACTGTTCTAAGGAGATTAGTATAGTATTTATAATTTTCGTTAGTCCATTAATCAACTATTGGCAGTCATTCGGTGGACACATTTGTGAGTGGCA
Source organism: Acacia melanoxylon (assembly GCA_019022615.1). Classification (NCBI taxonomy): domain Eukaryota; kingdom Viridiplantae; phylum Streptophyta; class Magnoliopsida; order Fabales; family Fabaceae; genus Acacia; species Acacia melanoxylon. Next base: position 9,614,232 of record JAFJYJ010000019.1, on the reverse strand, counting down.
GTGTCATGTCGCCATTAATAATTAGTACTAATTTGGGTTGACCACGTTTTCTGAGTCCTCCCCTGTTTTTTCCGATCTATCTCTTTTCACCCAGCCATTGATTTTCACATTTTTCTCGTGGGCGTACGATGATGTTCAACAAAGTAACAGGGGGTGAATGGTTTACCGAGGATGCATGCGTGATGCAGAACGAATTGATGGTTGCTTACAGTTTCATACGTATAGATATGACCAGACCAGCTCATATACGCACGCTCTTAACGTCAATTACGTACTGGTTGCTTTGAGTTTCATATGATATTGCTTCCCAATGATCCCATATATGCATCCGTGTGTACTTGGATGCAACTTATGTACTTCTCGTCACTATAATGTTCACACATCCTATTTCTTTTGCTTCAGCGTTTGTGCTTCTGATCAATATAATGGAAAATGAGAAATGTATTTACTTGTTTTATATACATACATATATTGAAATTAATTAAGATAAGAAGATTTAAATTTCTGAAATTTATTCACACCCGGCGCCCTATATATATAACTCCTGAGCTAGCATATCAAGGCATTTCATGTATTTTAATTTGACACGTGCATATTTTGGATGTTATCATAAATATAAGTTTAACTCATTATACATAATTAAGTAAATAATAAAGTACTAATAAGCTGTTGATTGAAGAGGTAAGCGAATTCACTCTCATATGAAAAAAATACAAATTTAAATACTAGGAAATATACTTATTATTAAGATAGATAGTAAAAACCTTTTACACTCTAAGTCTCTAAAAATGACAGTTATGTTGGACAAAGAAATATAATTTGTATACATTTTGGGTTAAACATATAAAAATAAGATGAATTACCAAATGTAATTTAAGTGGAGGAAATTTTAGCCGCCTAAGGACCATGTCGCCAATTTAAATCCGTATGAAAAAAATGCCTTTAACATTGTTATATTTTTTATATCATGAATAAGTGCTTTGATGAGGATCACATCATGAACAAGCAATGTTTCTAACATATAAAGTTAATTAAGATGATCTGGCAGGGTAGAAACAAGATATATACTCTAATTATAAGTAGTCATTTTCGAGAATTAGTGGAAAAGTACGGAAAAGTGAACCATAATAAACAAACGGATCAGATAATGGAAGGAGACGGACCTTTTTCAATGGCAATAAACATTATATCGTGACGGGGGCATCATAGCTGTTGAGGGTGCCAATATAATTAGATATTGAGAAAGAGAGGCGCCAAGTCAACAAAATGATATAATATTGAATTAAAAATTCATTGAAGATCAGAAGTTGAGAATTGAACTATGTTTAAGTAATTGGAATTTCTTTTATTTTTTTTAAAGAAAAAAGAACATGGAGTAGATAAATTAATTTGTGAATACAACTGCAAATGGAGATGGAATGATGTAAATTTGACATTAGAGAGGGGAGGAGCTAGACGTGTTTTAAATTTAAAGATGATGAAGGGCAGTCTCGGCTTAGCGAAGTTGCGGTGGGAGGCTTTATCAACATATATTTGTCGTAGAGCATGTGGAACTCCCTCAGTAGTGTTGAACACCCGCCACGTGGCGCCCTGTCACGCTCCCATGCATATTTTCTTGGAAGCAGATCCTCTCATAATCCAGTTTTTTCATTATTCTTTATGAATTCATTTCAGCCGTTAATTGGGAAGATGAAAGAAAAGTTTAAATAGTATTATAATATTTCAAATTGATTAGACGAACATAATTTTAAAAAAAATGAGAGATGAAAAGAAAAGAACAATAAGAAAAACCTAACTCCTTTTATTCAACCTTCTAAAAGCTTCTCGCCCTACCGGGTTCCTATTTACAATTTCATTTCATGTCTCTGTCTGGACCTCACCTAGCTTGTTGATCTCTCTAAAATCACTAGTAGTAATATTTCATTTGGGTGTCATGTTAAATTCATAAATTAATCCGCTGGGATTGGATTTCGTTCCTCTCCCATAATATTTAATGTGTTTGTCCAACTGTCTTGAATCACTAGTAGTGATCGACTAGTAATTATGACTATATATATTCTTTCATCATGAAGCATTGCAACTAACTGGGACGTTGATTTCACCTTTTTGAGGTTGTCACGAGTCAACTAACTCTGCCATTGATTTACAGAGAAGCGAATCTAATTCATCAGGAGTACTAGTCCTATATAAACACCTGGCTTATCGCTTCAGCAGTACACAATAGAAATGATAGCTCCAATCTTGGGTCCCTAGTCCCTACCTCCCAAAATTTAATGGGTTACCAATTACCACTAATCACTCTGACTCTTTTGTATAAAATCTGAATGACGAAAAAATAATAATGAAGGATGTGTAAAATGCATTTGATTTTCAAAAATTGACAGAGGAATATAATGAAGGATGTGCAATATTTTAATTGGGTGGGTTGCATATATTTGATGAGGCATAATATTATATGAATTTTTTTCAATGTAATAGAACCTGCCATCAAGCATCCATATCCATTAAATGATGGGATGATTAATAATAAATTATGTTTCTGGTAAACAGTCGGGACAGGCACTTGAATCTAATTGCTTATCATGTCCCCCCTCTCGTCCTCGATCGGGGAATTTTACGGAGTCATTTATTTGTTGAATTATAGAGGCTTGGGGGCGGTGGGCTTTGAATAATAATAATAATGTTGGTTTGGTAAATGACACGATCGATCGAGGAGACCCATATGACTTGACACCTTGACGCGCGCGCTTACATAATTTCATTACATACGAGTTAGAGACTGGGAGGGACTTCCGGCCTGTTCTAATAAGCTAAGCGTGATGTTGCCACTGTGCTAATCCACACTGAAATCAGACTTAAAGAACAGCTTTAACTTGTAATTAAAGCCTGCTTCTTCACATTTCAGTTATTCTATCTCTGTTTCATTTGCATGCACTGGGAATCCTTCGCTCCGTCCATTAATATAACCAAACCTAATGTGACAGATAGACGAAGAAGGAGGTACAAGAACACAGCTTTCAAAGGTTAATTTTTATCTTGAAAAGGGGGACTGCAGACCGTTTCCCCTTGAGCATTATGCTTACACTCTTTCAGCCAACAAACGAAGTACAACTTACAGCCATAATCAAATGGCCTCCCCAAAAAAAAAATTTGTTGAGATTTTTTTTTTTAAATTTTTTTATTATAATGTAAAATTTAATATGATATTATAAATCTGAATATTTTAAAAATGTTATATAATTATAAAAAAAAATTAATTAGTTAATGAATATATATTTAACCCCCAAAATTTTATTTCTAGGTCTGCCACCAGTGACAGTAATATTACATATTACATAAATAGCCTACATAGCTAGCCTAGCACTAGGACACAAGCAACTCAACAAATTTTGCAGACATATAAATAATCTACAAATGAACAAGCTTGTTTGATGTGACTTTTACCACTTCCAAAAATACTTATCTAAAACCATTCTGGAAGACACTAATGGAGATTTGTCTAGAAAATAGTCCTCCATATACATAAAAAAAAAAATGACTTTTAGGGGCATTTTGACGTCTGGTCACTGCTGATGCAACCGTTAGTGATATTATTAGCGGCGATAAAATGAGTTGCCGCTAAAAGCATGGTTTTAGCGGCGACAAATGTCATCACTGAAAGGTAGCTTTAGCGGCGATAATAGATGTCGCCACTGAAAGTCATCCTTTAACGGTGACTTTAATGTCGCCATTGAAGGTTTGTTTTAGCAGCAACATGTAATATTGGCACAAAAAGTCAACTTCGTTGAAAGTGTATTAAAAAAGAATTTCCTGTCAACTGCACATTTATCACGTGACCCTCCACCTATCCTGAAAAGAATATTTCTATTGATTCCTTTACCCATTCATTAAGTCTCATGCAACCATTGAAATTTAATTTAGCTGTGGAGAAATTTAATGGAGAGAGAAACCTCCTTGTCAACGAGTGAAGCTCCTAATAACCATGTCAGTTAAGATGAATGTCGGAGGTCAAAAATATTATATATATATATATATATATAACACCTAAAACATTTTTTGAAAAATTAAAATATGGATATAAATAATATAATACCATTAATATAATATATTTTTCAATTATATTAGATTTACAATGTTCTATTAATATATTGATAAATTATTTAAAGTATAATTTATATAAATAAATAATAAAATGTATTTTTATATATAAATATTTAAAAATAGAAAATTAATTATAAATTAGAGTATATGTATTGTTTTTATTACTTAGAAATTTATTTTCACTTTAAAATAATTATTTAATTTTTTTGAGAGGTTATTGACAAATTTCAATAATAGGTTTTTAGTTTTATTTTTTATTTTTTAGCATAAATTTATATTATTCATATTATATTTCAAGATAGTATTTAAAAAGCATATAACATGATATAAATATATTTAAATATATTGTTTTGGAAAAAAAAAACATGATCTAATATATTTTCGTTTTGGGTGGTCTAATTAGCCATTTGAGTCATCTATCTCACCTAGAATTTTCATGTATCGCGTTCACGTTTGCTGGGTCCAATCTACGAAATTTTGATCAAGTAGACAATCAGACTTTGTGTTCGACTAAGCTAAATCTCTTTAGGATATTTGAAACACCCTATCCTTAAATATATAAGAGCTGTTGGATTGTCAGGTTTCTTATCTTCCCTATACTTGTCTTCTATTTTGAACATGAGAATGAAAGAAATTGTGGTGGTGGGAAGATGCACACATACCATATTAAATTTAATTTTATATATCAAATTAGTAGAAAATTATTTTTAAGTAGACACCATAATAATGAAGATTGAAATTGCAAAATTTATGTGTCAATGTATCGTTAATTAAAGTATCAATTTAAGCATAAAATTATTGAAAATTGAAAACTCATTACCTTATTTCTCATGAGAAATAACATATTTAAATAGTGAGATGTTAAAAACTATATTTAAATAGTACATTCTTTATTAATTAAAGATTGCCTTTAAAAGTCTTGCCTTTAGCAGCAACTAAGAAAATCATTGCTAGGAGTATGACTTTTAGTGTCGACTTTTTGAGTAGCCAATCAAAGTAAGACCTTGAGTTGTCACTGAAAGTATCACTTTTAGCGGCGACTCAAAAATGTTGCAGCTAATAGCAGTATGACTTTAGCAACAACAGATAAAGTCTCCACTAAAGTTCATCAGCTGCAAAAAATGTCACCACTGAATTGAATGTATAACTTTTTAGCAGCAACAAAAAATGTTGCCACTGAATGTGTCAAACTTTTCTTTTACAGTGACTTACAGGGAAAGGGATGAAGAGTGAAGACCCAAACCAATTTAAACGACACAATGTAAGCCATTAATCACAACCTTCTACAATATTTCATTGTAGTACTTTGAATAAATATCTGCACGATCTAGTTCTAAAGGCACAGGGCTAGAACCTAGCTAAACTAATCCATGACCTCCGTGTATCGATTTATTCCTCGACTCTTGTAAGAAAAAGCCCTAAACCAACACAGAAACAACACGAACAAGAACAATTACTCCTTTACTGGAGTGAAAAGTAACAGTCCACAAGCACCGGAGTAAAATTTTAATTATGACTGCACTGGTGCATGGATATAATATCAATTAGAAAGAGATCAATGAAATACTCTTTACAAAAAGAAAAAGGAACCACCAAAATGTTCCAGCCCATGCCAGGATGCTTCAACAATATAATTTAAAATCCCATAGTTTATAACAAAGTATATGAAAAGTACTTTCATATACTATGTTAGTTTACGACGTCCTTAGCTTCTTAAGAACAAGGAAGAGAATTCATATTAATTTAAGGAACATGTGGATCGACAAATGTGCATGTCCGGGAATTGCATGGGGTGGGATTCCCAACAGCCTTCTGGATATATTTGTACGAACTATATCACCTAATCCGCGTGTTCTTTTGATCATACCTTTCACATTCCCATGTGTTGTCTTGAGACCTTTTTACTTTTTTAAAAATAAAAATCTCGTGCAATGCTTTTTCTAACATTTTTTTCATATACACGGAGTCACCCAGTAATTGAGTGAATTATTGAGCCAGAAGAGACAGTTTAATGTGTAGTGGGGTTCTGCGGCTCTGTCGAAGATGATTATTGTAGCAGCTTTTTTTATTAAGGATATATAATGACGTGGGAAGACAACCGATTACACACAGACAGTTGCCAGTAGACTGTTACCTATGTATACGTACGTACGTAGAAGAAGAGGGTGATATATATATGAGGAACAATAATGAAAGGGTGGGGGTAGTTTGCAGGTTAAAGGGAAATAATCAACAATCTATAACTGTGTTTAAAAGAATCGACTTGTTATTAGAGTGCAATAATAATAGGTGGAATAATGGAGTAAGAGAGATTTCTAGGGTTATTAAAAAATCAATGAAAACCTGGCCTCTCCTCAGATTGATGCATGGTAGTTACAGGACAATGGCGACTTCATATTGGTGGGCACCCAGCTTCCACCTGAACCCATTCTAGAGTATATAATCATATCGCACCTTCTAATGATACACTCATACTATTCAATTCCTCATTCTTCTTGGCCTCCTTACATATGAATGATTGCACTAATTAACTTCATATTCCCCACAAGATCATGACTTCTTGATCCTCCTCACCCCTCAAATCAATTTATCAAACCATCTCTGACAAGTCAAATGAAATTAATTAACGGTCTACAATTAGTGCCGTATGTCAAAGACGAATTAATTATTATCCAAATTCCTGCACCATACTGTCCTACCACCTCTTCTTATGCCCTCATTAAAAGTAGTTGTTATGTGGTTGATGCACGCTAATTGCGTTTAATTTGCAATTCGTACCATTAATTACTATGAGTACTCTTTGTTCTTTTTCAATCGGAATTATTAGTAGAGTGCTGTGTGTTTGTTTAAACTTTAACCTTCTATTGACATGGGATGATGGCGACTCCAAACCCCCTTCTCTTTTTTGATATCAGAGAGAGAGAGAGTCCAAACCCCCTTCTCGGCGCCTCTACACTGTATGCTTTCTTTTGGGCTTGCACAGTATGCCCAGTTTCATATACAAGGATTCTATTGAATAAATTTCACCATTTTTATTTGTTCTCCCGGAACAAAAACAGAGTTGCTGATGCTTTCACCGTTTTGGATGGGTCCATCTTATCTCTGGACCTTGGTCAACAATGATTGTATGGATTAAATTTTTCAATAGCCTCTTCCACTTAGTTTTTACTCCTTCCAGTCTTAAATATAATATCATTTTTTTTTGAGATATTAGAAAAGCTAAATAAGTTATTTAATTATATCATATATAATATATAAAGTTACATTATATATCACTTTATAACTCAAGCAAATTAGTTTAGAAAAATAATAATAAATATAAATATTTTAAAATAATTTAATTAACTTCCTTATATTTAAGATCGGTGTAGTATTTTTCTCGTCAATAACCTCTTCTTATATGTACAAAAAAATCACCATTTTTAGAAAAGTTATATTTGAAAAATTATATATGTAATTGTAAATTATTTTGTACTTACAACATTAAACAAAATCAAATATATTTATGAAACATTTTTAAGTATGGCCGATTCCATGATGGTAGTTATTAAATAATCAAATGGTTAATTTATTTTTAAGTAGACACCATAATAATGAAGATTGAAATAGCAAAATTTATGTGTCGATGTATCGTTTGTTTCAAATTAAAGTATCAATTTAAGCATAAAATTATTGAAAAAATGAAAACTGATTACCTTATTTTTCATGAGAAATAACATATTTAAACAGTGAGATGTTAAACAATATATTTAAATAGTACATTCCTTTCCTTATTAATTGAAGATTGCCTTCAAAAGTCTTGCCTTTAACAACAACTAAAAAAATCATCGCTAAAAGTAAGACTTTCAGCAATGGTGACTTTTTGAGTAGTCAATTAAAGTATGAGCTTGAGTTGTTGCTGAAAGTATCACTTTTAGCGGCGACTCGAAAATGTTGCAGCTAATAGTATTACTTTTAGCAACGACAGATAAAGTCTCCACGAAAGTTGATCAGCAGCAAAAATTATCACCACTAAATTGAATGTATAATTTTTTAGTGGCGACAAAAAATTGTTGCCACTGAAAAGTCAAACCCTTTTTTTTATATAGTGACTTACAGGGAAAGGGATGAAGAGTGAAGACACCCAAACCAATTTAAACGACACAATAATGTAACCCATTAATCACAACCTTCTACAATATTTCATTGTAGTACTTTGAATAAATCTGCACGATCTAAGTTCTAAAGGCACAGGGCTAGAACCTAGCTAAACTAATCCATGACCTCCATATGTATCGATTTATTCCTCGACTCTTGTAAGAAAAAGCCTTAAACCAACAAAAAAACCACACGAACAAGAACAATTTCTCCTTTACTGGAGTGAAAAGTAACAGCCCACATGCACCGGAGTAGAATTTTAATTATGACTGCACTAGTGCACCTGGTGCATGGATATAATATCAATTAGAAAGCGATCATAATGAAAGACTTTTTACAAAAAGAAAAAGAAACCACCAAAATGTTCCAGCCCATGTCAGGACGCTTCAACAATATAATTTAAAATCCCATAGTTTATAACAAAGTACTCCCTCTAGTCCTTATTATAAAGCACCAACTAACAAATTTCACAAACCAATAAAAATAGTTAAAGTCAATAAAGTTGCCATACAATTTAAGTAACTTCCAATATTACCCCTACTAATTGCACTAAATTCTAATATTGTATTAATTATTACTCTCACTCACTACCCTCATTAATTATGGGCAGACATGAAAATAAATAATTAATGCTCATTGGGAACAAGCAAGTGCTTTATAAAAAAGACCAAATAAACTTGTTAGTTGGTGTCTTATAATAAGGACAAGAGGGAATATATGAAAAGTACTTACATACACTATGTTAGTTTACGACGTCCTTAGCTTCTTAAGAACAAGGAAGAGAATTCATATTAATTTAAGGAACATGTGGATCGACAAATGTGCTTGTCTGGGAATTGCATGAGGTGGGATTCCCAACAGCCTTCTGGATATATTTGTACGAACTATATCACCTAATCCGCGTGTTCTTTTGATCATACCTTTCACATTCCCATGTGTTGTCTTGAGACACGGAGTCACCCAGTAGTTGAGTGAATTATTGAGCCAGAAGAGACAGTTTAATATGTAGTGGGGTTCTGCGGCTCTGTCGAAGATGATTATTGTAGCAGCTTTTTTTATTAAGGATATATAACGACGTGGGAAGACAACCGATTACACACAGACAGTTGCCAGTAGACTGTTACCTATGTATACGTACGTACGTAGAAGAAGAGGGTGATATATATATACGAGGAACAATAATGAAAGGGTGGGGGTAGTTTGCAGGTTAAAGGGAAATAATCAACAATCTATATATAACTGTGTTTAAAAGAATCGACTTGTTATTAGAGTGCAATAATAATAGGTAGAATAATGGAGGAAGAGAGATTTCTAGGGTTATTAAAAAATCAATGAAAACCTGGCCTCTCCTCAGATTGATGCATGGTAGTTACAGGACAATGGCGACTTCATATTGGTGGGCACCCAGCTTCCACCTGAACCCATTCTAGAGTATATAATCATATCGCACCTTCTAATGATACACTCATACTATTCAATTCCTCATTCTTCTTGGCCTCCTTACAAGATCATGACTCGATGATCGTCCTGCTTAATCCATATTCCCCACAAGATCATGACTCGATGATCGTCCTGCTTAATCCACATGCACCCCTCAAATCAATTTATCAAACCATCTCTGACAAGTCAAATGAAACTAATGAACGGTCTACAATTAGTGCCGTATGTCAAAGACGAATTAATTATCCAAATTCCTGCACCATACTGTCCTGCCACCTCTTCTTAAAAAGTAGCTGTTATGTGGTTGGTGCACGCTAATTGCGTTTAATTTGAAATTCGTACCGTTAATTACTATGAGTACTCTTTGTTCTTTTTCAATCGGAATTATTAGTAGAGTGCTGTGTATTTGTTTAAACTTTAACCCTCTATTGACTCCAAACCCCCTTCTCGGCGCCTCTACACCGTATGCTTTCTTTTGGGCTTGCACAATATATATGCCCAGTTTCATATACAAGGATTCTATTGAATAAATTTCACCATTTTTATTTGTTCTTCCGGAACAAAACAGAGTTGATGATGCTTTCACCGTTTTGGATGTGTGTCCATCTTATCTCTGGACCTTGGTCAACAATGATTGTATGGATTAAATTTTTCAATAGCCTCTTCCACTTAGTTTTTACTCCTTCCTTCCAGTCCTAAATATAAGATCAAATTATTTTTTTAAAGATATTAAAAAAGCTAAATAAGTTATTTAATTATATCATATATTATATATAAAGTTACATTATATATCAGTTTATAACTCAAGCAAATTAGTTTGTAGAAAAATAATAAATATAAATATTATAAAATAATGTAATTAACTTCTTTAATATCTTCAAACAAGTTAATTAAGTCTTATATTTAAGACCAGGTATAGTATTTTTCTCGGCAATAACCTCTTCCTATATGTACCAAAAAAAATCACCATTTTTAGAAAAGTTATATTTGCAAAATTATATATGTAATTGTAAACTATTTTGTACTTACAGCATTAAACAAAATCAAATATATTTATGAAACATTTAAGTATGACCGATTCCATGATGGTAGATATTAAATAATCAAATGGTTAATTTATTAATAAGAAGAGACATAGATTTATTGAGTGAATGGCAGTCACAGAATCAGAGCATTTTTTTTTCCTATAAGAAAATCATAACGTTATGGGAACTATATATTTATTTTGATGCCTCTCAAGTTTTTTACTACTCCTTATATTTTAAATATTGGACAATAAATTATGTCTTAAGATTGGAGGTAGAATAATCTCCTTGGTTCGTTTCTTTGGATATGATATGTGTGTCTCTCATGGGGGTGGGGCTGCTTCTGACAAACAGTACCAAAGAGTAGTCTGGCAATTTGGGAAATTTGTGGCCATAGTTACGTGGCGCCAATTTAATGCTGTTAATGCAAAAGCTTAATTATCATATAAAGTCTTGATTTAGAAAATTAAATGACATTATTAATGACTCCTGTACATAGTAATCTTTATTATGCAAGTGTTTTGTCAGTCATATATACATATTTATTTCTTCGTCCATCCTCCATCATCTATCTCTTTTATGAGATCGTCCTTCATATTAATGTCTTACAAAAACTAAATAAGTTTTATACTTTAACCCTTTAATTCTAAATGTATGATCTAATTTTCGGTCAATTTCATTCCTAAACGTAAATATTTATTTATCAATTTTCTTTAAATGACCTAGTTTAATTTGTAAGTTGATATATAATCCAATGTTACACAAAAATATTTTAAATAATTAAGTAATTTATTTAGCTTCCTTAATCTTCCTAAATTAAATAAATATGTCTTACAATATGAAGATAAGATGATGAGTAGATCTTTAAAAAGGTTTTGACTTTCACACATCAACTTAAAAGGATCAAATTAAAATAATAAATAATCAATTAGTGTCTTATATAATTAAAGAGGGAATGGGAGTAAAGTGTTTGTAGTTGCGTCGGATACGGACGGGGGAGAAATCCAAAGAAAGGACCACAAAGTCGCCTTCTATATATAGAGAGCGACTCTTATAAGTGTTTGGTGTCTGCTGGGTGATGCTCGATCATAGGCTTGCTCCATTAACGGTTATTAGTTAAACATCATACATATATATTAATTGTAATTAATAATCCATTAACTAACGTCCAACTGTGTCGTGGAGGGGCTGGTTGAGATGTACTAAAATCATAATAAAGGAAGGCGACTCCACCACATACCTAACCTATATACTGTATACATACCTATCGATCGAGAAGCTTACTTAATTTCCATTTTAATATTAATTACATTTACTATTGTCTCTGCCCGTGTTTTGCATCAACTTTGAGGGTTCAATGAAAGAGAGAGGCCCAGAGCTACAAACTTCATGATCGAAAAGGCTGTTTTAAGTTCAATATGAGTTTGATAGGGGGATATAAATCAATTAGAACCCTTTTTAAAAAAATAAATAAATAAAAATATTGAGGGTTTGGTGTGATGGGATAGAAATCCTTATCTAAGCACCAAATTAGTAGGTCTTCAAAAACTACTAGCAAGTAAGGTAATATATAAATGCATAGGCATTAATTAATTCCGTATAAATAGAGTTGGCGCATACTTGAATTGAACCATATTTTCCGACAAAAATCATATATAGCTACAGAAATAAATGTAAAATTTAATTTGTCTAAATATATATAGCTACAACCATAAAATATTAAACATATTCGTGGAGAATATTTAATTGTTGATAGTTTCATGATAGTCAAATAATCAAATTATTAACTGAACTTGTAATGATTTAATAATCCATCCATTATTCAGAAAGGATGGGAGAATCGTGGTTTAATTTCATTCATGAACATGGGCATCAATATTAAAACTGCGCTGAAAGACACGCACAGGACATCATCTATAAATTCAGCCACCAAACCCATCAGATGGCGTGGAGCCGATCATAAATTATATTGCAGCTCTTTTCTTTTTCTTTTTTCTTTTATTTTTTAAAAAGGGAATAATACTATATATGTGTGTGTGTGCCTGATCTTCTCCATCGCATGAATCTCCGTTTATCCGTTATCCCTCAACCAATCTTAAATACTTTCCTGGCCGCGGCATGCATATACATACCCAAATGAAAAGGTACGAAACGAAAACGGAAAGCCTTTCTATCTTTGCTGCTACTCCTCTCGCTAAAGTCACCAGCACGTACAACTCAATAAGCCTAAATATGCAAACCATAACCACTTCATTCTTCATCCATACTCCATAATCTCATTTTTACAATTCTTCTTCTTTTCTACTGTAAACAAAGATGCCATACATTGTTTATATATATATATATATATGTGTGTTACTACTATTGTCATTCCATAAAGTATCACTCCACTGTTGCTATAAACTGTTAAGCCATTAATCAATATCAACGGTTAATTATTGGCATAGGTGTGGGATATATGAATTCTGACATATATACGTAGAAATTAAAGGAGAAAGAAGTTAGGTCAGGAAGCGCTTTAAATTTGTGTATGGCAAAAGTAATGAATGAAATTTACGTTGCCGCAATATTGTGCCCATCACGTATTCAACCACCTCATCTGCATCAGTTATTACGAACTCCTCTTTCCAATGATAAAATTTTCCTTTTTTAGCTTTTTTATTTCTTCGGCCAATCCTATAACACCATATGTTTATATTACTCGCCCCAGCTACCTGTTACCCGTCTTGCTCCTTACTTCTCCACCCCATCGTCACAGCTGATCCTTCTGTAGCAGGTTCATAGCAGTGTTCTGACTCTATCTTTCATGATCGTCAACATGATTTTTATTTCTTCCAGTGGTTTTGGATCTTTTGGGCTGTCATTTTTTCTAGTTTAATTACTGTTCGAGTTTGTTGGCTGGCTGGTTGTTCATGTTTTGCTTTAATATTGCTGGGTAAAATTTAAAACTTGAAGACACGTACTGCGGTGTATGTGGGTCATGTCATACTTAATTCTAGTCGCTTTCGTTGAGATGGAATTCAGAAGTCACTCATCCGCGGCATATTAATTTTCCTGCTTGCCATCACAGACCGGCAACACAAGCGAGCGGTTCAATGATCCGCTTATATTGAAGCGAGTTATATATTGCTTCTTCTTCTTCTGTCTGTGTTTCTGTACAAGTGCTTGGTGCCTAGTGGACACGTATCTCTTGTTCAGGTTTCGTACACCACGGAGAATGAAGAATTTTTCAGCCAAGGCCGAGGAAGGAAGAGAAGGTCAAAATGGGAAGCCAGCCGTCGGTCCCGTATACCGAAACCTGCTGTCCAAAGATGGGTTTCCTCCCATGGATGCTGATTTAAACACCTCTTGGGATATTTTCGAGTAATTCTATTCCCTCCCTTACTTTTTGGTATCTTCTCATTGCCACATCATAGCTTTAAGTTAATAGATTACTAGACAATTGCTTTCTCGTAATGGGGATTATATATTGTTTGGTGCATATTAAATATTTGAGCATTTGCTTCTTGATTCTAGTCTGTCTGTCAAGAAGCACCCCAAGAACCGTATGCTGGGATGGCGTGTTTTTGTTGATGGGAAGGTATTGCTTGCCACTAAATAATTATTAATCTCATCTTCTTGTAAATATCAGTAAAAGAAGACTGACTTCTTGCTATAGATAGGGCCTTATGCCTGGAAGACGTACGAGCAAGTTTATGATGAAGTTCTGGCCATTGGCTCTGCTCTACGAGCATCTGGTGCTGAACCCGTAAGTAGTTGCAGAACTCCATTATCATACACTTGTTAAATGTATAAGTACAGCTGTCATTATAGCTTGTTCTAAAAGGAAAATCTTCTCGCAAATGTTTTTTTTTTTTTTTTTTTTTCCGTGCAGGGCTCGCGAATTGGAGTTTATGGGTCTAACTGCCCACAATGGATTGTGGCAATGGAGGTTTTTGACTTCCCCAAGTTTTAGACTTGTGTTCATCCCATATGATGGCATCATAATTATTAACATTTATTTATGGATGTAGGCTTGTTGTGCTCACAGTTTAATTTGCGTGCCTCTCTATGACACGCTCGGTAAGCTATTTCTCTATTATGTCCTGAGAGCTTCCTCTGTTCTACTTATCGAACCTGATTGAACCGCGGCACAACCAACCCTCTCCCTTCTCTTAACATCACTTGCAGGGTCTAGTGCTGTGGATTTTATTATAGATCACGCAGAAGTAGATTTTGTTTTCGTCCAAGACAAGAAGGTTGCAAAAGTAAGAATCAATCACTTTATTTATCCAAGTCTTGTTGGATTCCGAATTTTAAGATTTTTCTTTTGGAGGCAAGTTGTTAGGAGTTTCTGACCTGACGCATTTACTTGCTTCTGCAGCTGTTGGATCCTGATTGTAAATCTGCTCAGCGACTGAAAGGTAAAAGTATAGCTTTGCGAGAATATATCTATGCTGAAGAATTAATAAAGACTGATTTGGGGTTATGATTACAGCGGTGGTGTGCTTCACTTCATTAACGGAGGAAGAGAAAGATAAGGCAGCCAGCAATGGAGTGAAGCAATATTCATGGGATGAGTTCTTGCATATGGTTGGTTTTTTGAGGAATTTGTCTTTATAATAGTATATCCTCCTTCGTGCATTTGGTTAGTTGTTAGTTAATATCAGAAGCGTTGTAAGAATGCAAGACCCTGCGAGATTGTTGAGCTATATGCCTACTGGCTGCTCCTAATTAAACAGTCTTGGTTAGTTTTGAAAGTCTCTGTATTTGTGGTTAATCCAAAGGGGGCTTATTATCTTGCAGGGGAAAGAAAATCCATCAAACGTTGTGCCCCCTCAATCTCATAACATTTGCACAATAATGTACACGAGTGGGACCAGTGGGCAACCTAAGGGAGTTGTTTTAACGCATGAGAATATAGCAGCATTAGTGAGAGGAATGGATCTTTTCATGGAACAGTTTGAAGACAAGGTAATTAGAATCTCATTCTCCACATCGCTCGGCTAATCATTATGATCTCCCATGTTACATCCCTTGCCCACGGTGACGTGTCAATTTTAGTTCTAATTCACTGGTACCAGAATCCCAAATAACAACAAAAACATCACTGTGGCGCCTTTATTTGCATCAAATGCTGATACGTTTTCTATTTTGAGCTTTTCTGACGAGTAGTTTTTACTTTGTACAGATGACTTCGGACGATGTGTATTTGTCTTTCCTCCCATTGGCTCACGTCCTTGATCGCACAATTGAGGAGTACTTTTTCCGCAAGGGTGCATCTGTGGGATATTATCATGGGGTATAAAACATCCTAAATTAGATGTTCCTTTATTTAAAAGTTAAAAGGGTTTATCTAATCTTTGTTGCCTTAAATTTGCATTCATTTTAATTTTATTTTAGTATCTTAAGTTTTAAATAAGAGATTTTAGTCCTTTCATTTCTTTTAAAACATTTGTCTCTGTAATTTCACAAAAATTTGGACCAACTTTCCCCTAAGAAACTAAAACCTCTTATTTAAAACTTGAAGAACCAAAATTAAAATGAGAGCAAATTTAAGAGAATAAAGATTATATTAACCCACATTAAAATTACCACTTGCTTGACTTTTATGAGTGACTGTATAAGTGAGGAAGGAGTACTTCCCATTACGTGTTTCTGAAACTATACGTATACTTTAAATTTAAATTGAGGGATATATCATGAGAAATAACCGTTATGCAATTGGATTTCATGAACTACTTGCATAAAGGATCTTAATGCACTGAGGGATGACTTAATGGAGTTGAAGCCCACACTCTTTGCTGGGGTCCCACGTGTTTTTGAAAAAGTCTATGAAGGCAAGTTTATAAATATGCCAGCACAGAAAATCCTCCGTGTCATTCGTTTGGTTCAGTAAAACTCAGTCAAATTGATATTTGTGCCAGGAATCAAGAGCGCGGTGGCAGAACTCAATCCGATAAGGAGGAGAGTTTTTGGCTGGCTCTACAATTAGTAAGCTGATAGTGCGATATATTTCCCTGCTTCTATTTTTTTGGGGGCATGATACTGATACTACTTTACATATGTACCGTGACACAGCAAACTGGGTTGGATGAAGCAAGGATACAAACATAGCGAAGCATCACGCTTGGCAGACCTATTAGCCTTCAGAAAGGTTTGAGACACTCTATCCAATATAAAACCATCTCTCATTTCACAATTGTTGCCTCTTTTATATGTTGTTGACACTTGACATTGATCTGTGCGACGCGGGATTTAAGGTTAAAGCTCGGCTAGGGGGTCGTGTTCGACTTATAATATCTGGAGGTGCAGCCTTGAGCACTGAGGTCGAAGAATTTTTGCGCGTTACTTCTTGTGCCTTTGTGTGTCAGGGCTATGGTAATTAGTCATCACTCTCTGTTTTCCGCCTGTTGTTCATCAATAGTATTAGGGTTACATGATGATATGGTGAATTCAGGGTTGACTGAAACATGCGGGTCCACCACGCTGGGCTTTCCTGATGAAATGTGCATGATTGGTACCGTTGGAGCTGTATCCATATACAATGAAATGCGGCTGGAGGAGGTTCCAGATATGGGCTACAATCCTCTTGGAACTCCTCCCTGCGGCGAGATATGCGTCAGAGGCAAAACTGTATTTACTGGATACCACAAGGATCCCCAGCTAACCAGAGAAGCCATTCAAGATGGCTGGTTTCACACAGGTTTTTTTTGTGATCAATCGTCGTGCTTTTCGTTTGTTTTCTTGCTTTTATGCCATCTCACTTCGTCATGCGATCAGGGGACATTGGGGAAATGCTTCCTAATGGTGTTGTCAAGATTATTGATAGAAAGAAGAATCTCATAAAACTGTCTCAAGGAGAGTATATCGCCCTCGAGCATATGGAAAACGTTTATGGAATCGCTCCGATTGTTGAAGACGTAAGACCGGTTCCGGCCATTTTAGTCCCAATTACCAAGCACTCTGTGGATTGTAGTTCATAATTAACTAATTGTTGGAATTTTCGTGTGAAGATATGGGTTTATGGGGACAGCTTCAAGTCAGTGCTGGTGGCAGTAGTGGTTCCAAATGAAGAAATGACCAAGAAGTGGGCATATTCAAATGGCCACAGGGTTGCTTTCTCAGAACTCTGTGGTCTTGACCAACTGAAGAAACATGTCCTGTCTGAGCTCCACTCTACCGCCGAGAGGAATCGGGTAAACATCCGTTGGGATTAAAGCTCATGACCGTTTTCTTCAATTTCCCAGTCTTGATGATATCTTTCTTGGTCTCCTGTATCAATCATTTTTCTCTTTTGTCAAATTAGCTCAAGGGCTTTGAACGCATCAAAGGAGTGATTTTGGAACCCCTGCCATTCGACATGGAGAGAGATTTGGTGACTGCCACTTTGAAGAAGAGAAGAAACAACTTGCTTAAATATTACAAGGTACACTTTTTTTAGCCAATATAAATTATGCTGAAATCCATTTTCCCCTGTTTCATTGAGTGCAATCCATATCTATCTATAAAATGCTCACAATATCTTTTCATTTACCAGGCGGAGATAGATGAACTATACCAGAGTTTGTCGGGAGAAAAGAATAAATAGTCAAGTTTCAAATGAAATTTGGATCTTCTCTGTTTTTTTTTACCCATTAAATCCTGTGAAGTGAAGAAGGCAATTGTATTAGACTAAATAAGCCCTATGCGCTTTTCTTCTTATGTTAGTTAGATCAAATTATGTTATGTGTTCTCTTAAACCATATAATGCATTGCGTGGCGAGTTGTAAACCATTGTAACTAAAGATGGGCGGATATATATAATCTATCCTTTTTAAACTTAAATTATTATCATATTTCTTCTAAACCATTTGCTCTTACCCTCAATAACTAAAACTTTTTGTATTCTAATTGCTCCAACCTTCAACTCCTACTTGACATTAAATTATTGCTATCTGAAAGGATTGTAAACAGTACTATGCAGAAATTTTAAACAATACGACTCATCTTGAATTTATATAAATAAAAGATGTTAATAACAAATGTCAACTAAAGCAACACATGGATTACTCTGGCAAGGGCCTCAGCCTTCATAATTTCTTAGAAAACCCTCATTATCAAAATCTCTTTGCTAACCAGCACTACTAGTAGTGCAGTGGTATTGAGATTAATTTCTCCCCCTAAGTCCCGGTTCGATTCCCCCTCCCCTATCGCCTTGTAAAAAAAAAAAATCTCTTTGCTATTCTCACGAAGACTTTCCAAGTGATGAAATATTCAAGCTTCCAAATACTATCAACCACTTGAGCAATCTACTGTTGGCAATTGAGATGTTTATAAATTTAAAACACGAATTTATCACATACCTTCATAGTAAGATTACAAAGCAATTGAAGAATTTGAACTGGTAAAAGTAATTGTTGCTGAATGGAACTAGACACGCAGAATCCCGTAGAAGTTTGCAATCCATCGCAGGAAAGGAGGCATAGACTTCATCCACAGCTCCTGCCTTTTCCTCATTCTCCCAACCCTGCATCTTGTAAAGCCTCTCAAGAACATGCTTGGCCTCACATTGGAAAATTTGAGAAATCATAGTAGTGTCGAGCCGCCCAGCAAGGGCATAGTTTGTAATTGCCCATCATGGGCAGATTAGCCAACAGTAATGTCGTGCCATACCAACTAGCCTACGTCAAATAACAACTGAATGGATTTAAAGTTAAGAACATCTTGAAAACTTCTTTGTAAGTGCACAGCTCCTACCTGTATTAAAACATTTCCATTTGTGAGAGGCATGTACATATTTTATATTTAAAAAGATTAAGGGATAATTTTATGACTGAGGGGCAATTTTGCCCTACAAGTCTAAAAAATGAGCAATTTTGTCCTGACTGTTATCTCAGTTAATTTTGACCATTAGTTGACAAAATATGCTAAGCTGACAGTTCACATGTCATCCACATCACTTTTTTCAAAATGAAAAATTGTCATAGAAGTCTATATGTTATCTACTTCATTTTTTTTTTCAAAGCAAATTCGTACCTTGACAAAAATGATGTGGATGACATTTAAATTAACAACTCAGCATAAACGGCCAGGTAAAATTGCTCCATTGCGCTTGGTGAAAACTTCCAGGGCATGCCCCTTAACCCTATCTAAAGTATCAATCAACAAATTCAAATATTTCTGTATATAGAAGATAAGACTGCTATATTGATTACCATATAAGCTGATCACAAGTCATAATTTTACTAGCTCTCTTTTGAACATGACTTTCGATTTTTCCAGTTCAAGGTTCTCAAACTATGTTTGATAAAAATGCAACAAAAAAACAACATCAAACCCCGTGAATAAAATTCCTGTTGGATAGAATATTTTCATTTTAGAAGAGACCCATTCAGGCCTGTGTCCAAGCAATTTATTAGTGGATGCAAAAGTGCACCATGTGCACACAGAAAACAAAATTAAAATTTACTAAATCATACAAATAAAATGAAAGAAGGGATCTGCACTTTAACCGTTTTGGTAGTAAATACAAAATGAACATGACCATCCCAACTTATTCACACAAACAAGACCACTGCTTCATCAGAGAACACCGAGAAACCGCAACAACCTGCATCAGCACTTAGAACCATACGGTTCATGCCAACCAGGGGCGATTGCAACATCCTCACAATATCAATTTCAGCAAACAGGGGCAGTTAAATCAAATCCCCATCGATCATTGTTGCCCCAATTAACCTAAATTGAGTGCCAAACACATGTAAACACACTACCATAAGTATTGTTTGAATCAACAAACAAACCTGGGCAATTTAGCTACTCCAGTCTTCCCAGCCAATATCAGAGTCTGTTTAACTTCAAACTTCAAAAGCTGAAAAAATATCCTCGTTTTGTTGACAAAATTTCATGGTAACTCCATGAGTAAGGTCTCCCAGTCCACCTATTAGTTAGATTGTTGCTAATGGTGTCGTTGACGTTGACGGCCCCACTGTTTGCTTTTGCCATTTTAACCGTAGCGTCGTCTACCACATCCAACGATCTGACATTTCTCCCCGTGCCCATCAAAACCTTAATCTCGCAAAGCAGCAACCGAGACAAGGAAAGCGCTTGTATGTATTGAATGTGTGATGAAGTCATAGAATCATCAGTCACGTAAATAATGCATAACTAAGATAATTTGGGTATAAAATGGATCATCAAACTCTTTGAAGTACAGTATCCAAATCCCTCGAATTGGCAAACCCGCTGCTGTGCTACCAAAGATACATTTAACTTGACCCAATTAGAAGGGGGAGGGGACCACTTAGGGATGGTCACCTCAAAACTATCTGTATCATTACTTGAGCAAGCATGATCCGCACAAAAAGACTTCCAAGTGTTTCTAATAATAGCCATCGGATAACTAGGCTTATGGAAATCTTCTTCAAATAAGAATTTATTCCTCCAGGTCCATAAATACCAGCACACAACAGCCCAAATTAAATTCCAAACCTGAACACCTTGTGCTCCCGCCTCCACACTTAAATTAAAGGAAATCCAATCTTGAATGGAAAATGAATAAAAGTCAGTAGCGTGATTTGGGCTAACCAGATGTTGCCAAATCTGTCTGGCATAGGAGCAATCCCTAAGAATATGAAGTTCATCCTCAACACCTGCATTACAGTACTGACAGATGGATGAGGCCGCTGACCATCTGCTCCGCAATTTCAATGTCTGAAGGCGATTGTTAAAGGCTAGCCATAGGAATACACGAATTCTTTCCACACCATTCCAACTCCATATTTTCTTATAGGTACTGCTATATCTAAATTGTGGAGGCTTTTCAATCAAGAAGTACGCACTTTTAACAGTGAAGTTACCATTCGTAGTTTCCTTCCATACTAAAATATCCTGACCAGCAGACGCATGAGGCAAAAGATCGCAATCGAAACTGG
This sequence comes from Acacia melanoxylon, assembly GCA_019022615.1. Taxonomy (NCBI): domain Eukaryota; kingdom Viridiplantae; phylum Streptophyta; class Magnoliopsida; order Fabales; family Fabaceae; genus Acacia; species Acacia melanoxylon. The sequence goes on along the minus strand of JAFJYJ010000019.1, from coordinate 9,592,634 downwards.
ATTATATTCTCTGGTATAATAAGGGCCAGACGAGCAAAATCCCATGCACCATAAGAGCTCCACTCCGCCACCGTGGAGAATTCTTCCTCAATCGATAGAGGCCTGATACAGAATTCTTTGATAATGTGGTCTTTAAGTAACCAATTATCAAGGAAAAACTTAATAGAACACCCATTTCTAAGTCGCCATAATGAACCTGCTTCAATATGATCTTTTTGTTGGCATACAAATTTCCACAGGCTTGAATCGACTTCCGACATTCAATAAAGATGTCTCACTACGTAACATATATTTATTTTGAAGAACTTGACCCAAATTCCATCCGCACCAAGAATAAGCGACCACGCCAACTTCATCCCAAAGGACTTGTTGATCGAGACAAGCTTCTTAAGGCCTAACCCACCAAATTGTTTAGGTAAAGCTATTCGATCCCATCCCAAAGGCATGTACTCCTTTCCTCCCGTCCGTAGTTCCCCATATAAAGTTACGTTGTAATTTTTCAATCTCTCCACAAATACTCACCGGTAGTTGTGTCACCCGCATTGGATAGATTGGCACAAAAGGGTACCGATTTTGCCAAGGTCATCCTCCCCGCCGCGAGAGGCTAGCCACTTTCCAATTAGCCAATTTCTCCTTCACTCGGTCTACCACATAATCGAAAAGTGTCTCGAGATTTCCTTTGTCTCGTCAAGAGAATCCCAAGTATTTACCAATCTCACAGTAACCTTCATTCCAAAATGATGTCCTTAATTCTTCCCTTAAGGTCGATGGCACCTTAGGTGAGAAAACAAAGAGAGACTTATCGACGCTAACTTTTCCACCCGAGACCCGACAACTGATTAAGAGCTAAGGTCATCCGAACCGCCCGTTCTTCCGACGCCTCACCAAATAGAAGAATATCGTCTGCGAACATTAAATGCGATATCTCAGGGCCATTTTCTGCTAATACAACCGGCTTCCATTTTCTACCAACCACTGCATCGCTTATGATATGTGAAAGTTTCTCCATACATAAGACAAAGAGGAAAGGAGATCGGATCACTCCGACGAGGCCTCGACTTGGGTTGAAAAAATCAGCCTTGGCACCATTCCAAAGAACATTCAAATGAGGAGGAGCTCGAAACACAATTCATTATAAGCTCAATAAATTTTATTTCAAACCCCGCTTCCTTCAAAATAGAATTTAAGAAATCCCACCTTATTCTGTCATATGCTTTTTCCAAATCTATCTTCATAGCCATAAGACCTCGTTTGCCTTTAGCCCTCTTTCATTCTCAGTGCAAAATCTCTTGCCCAATAATGATATTATCTTGAATATGACGATCGTGAATAAAACTCGCTTGAAAAAGGTGAAACAAGCTTATCCATAACCAACTCTTAGTCTACGAGAGATTAACTTGGTGATACACTTATATACCATACACAAAGAAATTGGTCTAAAATGTTCAACTCGTCAGGGGTTGACTCTCTTGGAATAAGCGCAAGAAGCGGTTTTATTTGCACTTGAGATATCGATTTACCTTCGAAAGCACCTCTAACAAACCGACATAATCCAGGGCCCACTATCTCCCGCTTCTTTTTGAAGAAGATTGATGAAACCCATCAATCCCAGGAGCTTTAAAAGAACCCATTGAATTGAGGACAACATGAATCTCTTCATCGTAGTGAGTCACCAAACTCTCCATCACTTGAGTCTCAAAGATCGGGAATTTGCACTCGCAATAAACCCGCTTCCCCGATCATCATTATTGTCTTCTGCGCTAAAAAGATGTCTATAAAAGTCCACCACTAATTTCCTTATTTTGTCTTCATCCGTAAGCCAAACCCCTGCATCATTTTGTAGCGTTAATACTCTGCTACTTCTCCGCCTAATGCGCTGTTTTAAGGTGGTAATATTTTGTATTCCCGTCCCTTTAACGATCCACTCGACCTTGACTTTTGAAACCATTTGATCTGCTCCATCTTCAAAATTTCCTCCAACTGACCGTGGAGTTGCTCCTCAAGTCGCATTAAGAACCTAGAGTAAGGATACGCAGGAGACCTTTGTATGCCTCCCAGTCTTGCTAGTATGTCTTTCTTCTTAGCTTCCACGAATCCGAATGTATTTTTATTCCAGACGGGAATCTCCTGTCTAATCTTTTCTAGGTTGTCACTCAATTCTGAGTCAGGCTTCCAATTCATAGAAAGAAATCTCTTAAAATCGTCATGCTCCATCCACATCGCCTCAAACCTGAAGGGACGATGGGTGTTGGCAGTTGGTAGAACCCCCATCTTCAACAGGAGGGGATTGTGATCTGAGAATTTCACTCTGGGTAGGATGCGAACAGCACTGTTGGGCATAGCGGAAAGGAAATCCCGATTCGCAAAAACTCTATCCAGTCTCTCAAAGAGCCGCGGGCAACCAAGTAATCTAGGTCCCCTCCACGTAAACTTAGGACCTGAGGCTCCTAAATCATTTAGGCCACACTCTTGCACCCTATCTCGAAACCAGTCGATTCTGTTAGAATGGTACCGTCGACCACCCACTCTTTCGGTCTGGGACATGATATCGTTGAAGTCTCCACAGACTGCCCAAGGAAGCTTAATTCCCCCAGAAAGAGTTTTCAATTTCTCCCAAAGGACAGAGCGAAAATTGGAATGGGGAAGAGCATAAACAGAGGTTAAAAGGAAATCAGGGTTACCTGGAATATTGCATCGAAAGTGAAGGAATTGTCGATCCACCTCCAACACAGCTACCGAAATTGCCTTGCTGTTCCAAACGGCAACAATTCCTCCAGACAAACCGACACTAGGAGCCATAGCAATCTCATCGAAGCCAAGTCTCAAAAGATGACGAAGACGAGAGATGTCAGAGCACCGTGTATCAGCCAAAATCACCAGAATAGGCCTGGACCCATCTTTAATAGTCTTCAAATTATTATACAGGCCCTTACCACAAGAGCCTCTATTATTCCAGTAAATTATGTGATCCATAATTAAACAACCAATTAAAAGAGTAACTAGGCCCAAAACCGAAGCCCCTTCACGAAACCTTTTATAAATTTGGAAAACCTTTAAAATCAATCTTGAGTCTCTGGAACCAGCACCACGTCCAAGTCATCACAATCCACAAACTCTGATTCTAGCTCTGTAGGTGAAGGCCCAATACCGGGGTCCAAAGGAATTTGTTGCAGCGCATCATTATCCCCTGGATCAATAACCATGACTTCTGTTTGGGCCTCATTAGGATACTGTATAGCCTCGGCCCGTAATGTAGTTTCCCCTTCCAGCAGCCCTCCTACTAATTTCTCAGAAGCATCTTCTTTTATTATATCGTTTCGCCACGTGAGTAAACGCAATTCCCCTGTCTTAGCTTCCCGTGTTCTCTTTTCTACGCGATTTCTCGTTTCTGAAAAGGGGTTGTCATGTGTAACCTTGTGGTCCTCCTTACCAATATGAGAATCTTTACCAGATAATAAACTTGCCTTTTTTGATCGTTTGATGGCACGCACTAGGTTTGGTAATTGAGGAGAATGTGGCGTCTCCACTATCTGAGTGTCAGAGGCCCCTACCGTTTCAGTCACGCCCTCATTCCTTTGTCTGCCATCTTCTTCTGCCAGAGCCTCGAAACGCGAACCACTGCCATCCTGCTTTGAAGAGTTCTCCTTAACTTCTTTTGTCTTTCGTGGTCGCCGGAGACGTTGCACCGTCCGCCAATGATCCCGAGAGGACGAACATTCTTCTTCCTTCCGATTAGCAACACCATCCCTTTTCTGGTTTAAATCACTAGCAGCCATCCCTCCATTCAACTCAACAGAAGAGCTCTGTTTTTTCTTCAAAGGACAGAGATCGCCAATATGCCCATATAAACCACAGTTAAAACATAGAAGATGGAGGTTTTCATATTCCAAATAATATTCCTTTCCGTTAATGCAGAACCCCGCCATTAGTTGTTTTTGCAGATCCACAAGCACGCATATACGAGCATAATGCCTCGCAGATGATTTGTCATGTGTTGATGTCAACCTTTAAAATGTCACCAATCCTATCACCAATGATTCGTAAAGCTTCACGATCATAATATTCCAAAAAGATCTTTGGCACACGGACCCAAACAGCAACTTTGTCTATCTTCGCAGTAGAAGGAGAAAAATTGGGCTCCCATGGTTTAACAGATAGGTAGTGATCATAGATCATCCATGGGCCCCCAGTCAAGGCGTTGGTATAATCATCTTTGTTGGAGAGTTTCACTACATAAAAGCCATGCCCAATATCAATGAGACTAATAAGAGCTCCTTTCTTTGCCCACAACGATTGCAGTCGAGTAAGCAAGGCTTTGTAACCGATAGATCTATCCAATAGTTTAACAATCAGAGACTTCCTCCAGGCCCTATAGAGCCGCTTCATCATTTTTTCTGAGAAAATAAACGTCGGAAAATTACGGGTCAAATCCTCCTCTGTGCGATACAAGGGTTCATTGTCATCCTCCTCGATCTCATCTTCTGACATATCGTCTACAGTTTGCCCCTCCTTCTTCTTTACAGTCTCGTCGTCGGAGTTGTCCTCATTCCCATAAGAGAGAAAAGACTCCGGATTCCGGAATTACCGACTGCTGAGACCATTATTATGATTATTGGATATTATTTCATTCAAAGTGTTGGACTGGAACTCTCCATCTGTGCCCACGGATTAGGGTTGAAGTGAGGCGAACCGATAATCAGCTTTAGAATTGGGCCTGAACTAATCATCTCGGGCCTGGGCATTTCTTGTGCTGATCTAGCCCAGTTAGATTTTTAAATTGACCTCTGTTTTTTCCCAACAAATTGCCCTCGGGACTTGCCATCATTCTCTATGTATGCTGTTTTCTACTTTTCTTTCCCTTCTATGCTGATATTAGCTTTTTTATTAAATTTTTTAGCGGTTGAGATATAATATTTTATAATATTACTAATAAATTATTATATCATTCTCTATATATGCTGTTTTCTACTCAACTTTATTTATAATGGATTCAATGGATATCTATTGATCTATGGTGTGCTTGATAGGAGTGAAAAGGGAAAATCAAACTGCAAGAGATAAAGAAAATTAAAAACACAATAGTGCAAAAAAGAGCTTTAAGACCGCCTCATTTAAACCAGATTATAGAGAATCAGGTCTTAAAAGTATGACCGGTGGCAATTTCGTAAATATAAAGAACTTTTTGGACCAGATTAAAAAGGATTCGGTCTTAAAAATATGACCGGTGGCACTTTCGTAAATATATAGAACACTTTTAAGACCGGATTATAAAAGATCTGGTCTTAAAAGTATGACCGGTGACAATTTCGTAAATATATAGAACACTTTTAAGACGAGATTATAAAATATATGGTCTTAAAAGTATGACATGTGGCAATTTCATAAATATTGTGAGAAGACGTCGATCAAAGATGAGTCCGAGAATGCGATGATTTATTCCTTCGCTTAATTGGAATTATATACAGATGCTAATAAGTAAATAATCTTTTGACTTGGGCAATTCCTATAATCTAGGATTACAATCGTGAATATAATTATGAAATTCAAAAACCATGATCTCGCTAACTTAATTCCTAAAATCTCTCTAACAACTTAATTAAGATGATTACAATCGAATATAATTACGAAATTCAAAAAACCATGATTTACTAACTTAATTCCTAAAATCTCTCTAACAACTTAATTAAAATAATTGCACAATATAATCGTATATGCTAACTAATTAAATCTGAATTTCCAACAAATATATAGAACACTTTTAAGACCGGATTATAAAAGATTCGGTTTTAAAAGTATGATCGGTGGCAATTTCGTAAATATATAGAAGACTTTTAAGACCGGATTATAAAAGATCCGGTCTTAAAAATATGACCGGTGGAAATTTCGTAAATATATAGAACACTTTTAAGATCGGATTATAAAGGATCCGATCTTAAAAATATACTTTTAAGACCTGTTTTTACAAACAACCGGTCTTAAAAGTGTTGAAAAAAAAAACTAAATTCGCTAAACTCGTTAAGTCCGTGAGCGTGCTTGTCTTCTTGGTGATATAACATTTGCTTAGTTATAGATTCAACGAATGTTCCAAGAGCCTCACGGGTCAAATCCTCAGCAAGAATGACATCCTCTTCCTCTAACCTACTCGCAATCTTCGTAAGTCATCCTAAGAGCCATACAATCAAATCTTTGGCAACGTTGGCAGTGAGATGCTTCGAGGGTTTTGCGATGGCATCAACTCGAATCCTCAGCAACGGCGCAAGCGTACTGCTTCGAGGATTCTGGACGACGGCGGCTCTTTCCTCTTCGATCTATGGCTTCTCCCACACCGCCTTTGCACAGATCCGGCTTAAAATCAAACTCAGATCTCTTCTTGCTTAAGTCTGTTTGCTCCTACTAAGATCTGGACTTTGATTTTGGTTGCTTGAAGCTTTGCCAACATCGACAAGAGGATCCTGCTCAGATTTGGTTGCTTTAAGCTTGTGATTTTTTTGTAGATCTGGACTTCAATTTCACCTTTGATTTTATATTGATTCAAATTCGGATTCCATGGTGAATGATTTCTATTTCTTGTTATGTTTTCTTATTTTTTGACTTTGTATTCATCTTTTTTATTTTTCTTGTTGGTGTTGCTTCCAATCTTCTCTTGGTTCTTCGTCGCTGATGACGGAGGAACATTCAAAATGTTGTCACATCTGGTGATTTGGGACCGATTATTTCATTTGGGTTTATTATTTTTTATTTTTATTATTTTGAAATACTTTTAAGACCGGATATTTCAAAAGTTCGGTCTAAATTTTTAAGACCGGTCGTTCATCCGGTCTTAAAAGTTACAGACTTTTAATACCGCCTTGAACAAGATCGGTCGCAGATCCGGTCTTACGATACCTCTTTCGTTCGGTCTTAAAGCTATTTTTTGTACTAGTGACACTCACCAATATAATGTCCCATATGACAAAAAAAAAAAAAAAAAAAAAACTAAAGCAAGACTTCCGGGAATATCCCTTAAGGTGCAGGATAAGCGGAGGCTTAAATAGAATAGATCCTGAAGGACTATATACGCACAATAAGGAAAACGATTTGAAATTAATTAAGATGGAAGAAGTAATATATATGTGAAGCAAGCAGCTTAATTATGCTGCCAATTTAATAAGACGAAACCTGGCTAAATGGTATGATTAAATCTTAGGATGGGGGAGAGGAGAGGTGAGGATTGAGATTTGAGATTTTACAGACAGAGAGAAGATGCAGAGAAAACAGTATAAGTACGTACATAGTGGTAAAATTAATAGAGTTAGAAATCCCTAATGAAAACTCTTCGCCTGCCTGATTGGGGACTTGATAGAAATGCAGGCTTAAATCTGGATTAAGTTATTTTAAATAGATTTAAGTGAGATTTTCTCTAAAACATTTTTATAAAACATTAAATATGAACTGCTAAACTTTTAAATCTAAAGGTTGAGAGATACATTTGGAGGGAAATAGAACGGTAAGAGCAAAAAAGGATGACCAAGTTCCTCTGTCACACACATGCATATTGGTATTGTTATGTACTAGTTGTGAGAGAAATACTTAGACACTCTAAGAGTGTCATGTCATATGAATGTGAATTCTGTTCAATGAAAATATAACAACTAACTTATATCATTTTAATTCTAGTTCGCTACTGAGTCATTTGAACCAATATTTTTCTTAAAAATAAGATAAAATTTTAATTTTTCTAGATAATTCACTAACCAATTAAAATTAAAATGATTTAAGTTATTATTACCTCCGGTCCTAATTATAAGAACACTTTTATAGTGTAAATTGTACTATAAAAGTGATCTTATAATTAGGACCGGAAGGAGTATATTTTTGTTAGACGGAGTTTACACTGTATGTATGTATTCCTCCCGATTATGAACCTTGACCGTGAATGTATTGGCTGATCGAATTGATGAAATGAATCGTTTCAGGGCCCGCAGAAGTAATGAAATGGGATCAAATTCGAAGGGTTGACCCATAATTTAGTCGGTTCACTGTCTCCCTTGGACCCCTTTTTTTTGGATAAAACATTGTAAATAACTGTATTTGCTCTTTCTTTCTTTCTTTTTTAACTTGAATCTTACTGAAATGTGTCACAGCGTCCAGTGAAATGTTGACAGGAAAATCGAAAAATAAACAAAATCACATAAGAACATAAATGGAGTCGTTGTTATTATTAAGTTATTATAGTACGTAGTAGATTTTATATACATGAACACTGTAGCAGAGGCCCATATATTTTTGCACAAAAAATTGGAGGTTGAACCACTCTTATGAATATATGAGGGGAGACGGGAGTTGAAAAGGGAAGGCAAAATAAAGAGCGTTAAAGGGAATGAAAGAAGAGGAGACGTTGGTGAGAAAGAGACAGATGAGAGCAAATATAAAGACGAGAATGAGGTTCGCGGGCTCCCAACTGTAGAGCTAGTTTCGCGTCATCCACAACCAGACCACTTTATGACGTACGTGGATGGGCGTGTGGGTGTTTGGTTTAAATCTCTCTCACTCCTTTTGTTGGGGGTTCGTCCAATTCCCAATTTCTCCTTGCCTGCTTCCTCCCCATCATCCCAAGTCCCATCCCCTAACCTGTAACTACATTATCTCACATCTGCTTCATTATATTCTACAACTTGTTCCCTACCTTCACACCATTCTTTTTTACTCTATTTAATTTCCTTACACACAAACTTAGTGCCCATGCTTATATATATGCTGTGCCCAAAATCTAACGTCCCACTACTCCTGCCTCTTTATTCACTATATTCTAATGGAATGCTCATTCCATTCTGTTCGAGAACCAGGAGTATTTTATATGAGGATGGACCGGAGTTTACGTTAAACAGACTTAAATTAGAAGTTAAGAACGAACACATGAATAAAAGTGATGTATACATTTAATGTCCTAAACTACCTGACAGATCAGATCAATTATTTGCATGTGTCTACGCCCCTCTATTTGTACGACCACAAGCTTAATTGTGATGTGAGTTTAGAGGGCTGATATTTTTCGGGCATAGGATGAACGATGAAGACTATGACACATCTGACGACCCAGAAAAGGCATACTATGACAACAATGAGATCCACTTTCACATATATTTGTGTACCAATGATATACATGTAATTTTTTTTTCCCTATAAGTATCCAGTCTTGATACTATTGAATAAGATACAAGTAGTGTAGACCCAATTAGATTTGAAGTAGCTCTCATGTGATATTTTTATCCCAATATTAATTCAAATCAACAACCTTCTATTTTCCTGATCGAATTCAACGACACTGCTCCATAAAAAGAAATTAAATCCCTTTAAGTTAACACGATGAATCTTTGGCTATATATAACACTAAATATACATGCCATATTGGTCATATATCTTATCAATAACGTCACTTTATGTAGACTATGTTTTATATTGGCAACCAAATAAAGAAGTGAGTGAGCCATCTGCGACTGTTACTTTCGTATGTATCAGCAGGAAACCTTGGAATTTCGCATGTCGTACAGCTGAAATTAAATATATTGGGAACTGTTCGTAGTGAGGCCTGAAATATGGAAACAGTGCTCTGGCTAAACACACACACACACATTGCCATCATATAGCATGGCATTTTTAATCGAACTCAGAAAATCTGGTTTCGCGCCAGTGTTTTTGTGTGTCCCACATAATACATTCCTACACACATATGGGCTATTAAACACGAATTGTGTCGGCTGGACATTTCGTATGTTACGTCAATATTAATCGCAATTCGCAAGAGAAGTATAAATAAACCCAAGAGGAGAAATTAATTAATTAAGTGAATAGAATCAGCATCGCAAAATACATATATTACAATACAGAGGAAAAGTGAAAAAAAATATTAATACAGGAGAAAGAAGAAAGAGAGACGTTCTCTCTCTCCCCTCCACATACACTAAACTATATATCTTGTAATGACAGCTATATATATGGTACAGGTGAATGTTACAGGGGAATCACGATTATGATTGAGGTGTAGCATTATAGGTGGTGGAGGTAGAAGAAACAAGGCCGTCGTTACCTGCCAAAATCAAATATTTATCTTTTCTAGTAAGCATGGTGCAATCAAATCCAAGGGCCTTCCCAATCTGGGACTGTACGTGATTGGCCACTTTAAATCTATCACTACTAGCGGTGGAGGAGGAACATGACACCGTGTCCAGCAAGCTGATGGAGTAGATGGGAGAAGGGTTCATGAGGAACAGGACTGGGTCCAAGCACTTAAGTCCTCCGGCAGTCGTACCGTGGAACATGCTGACGTGGCAATCAACAGCGACCGGAGTTATTTCGTCGCTCATTTCAGAGAACAGTGGGCTGAACCGCAACAAATACGGCTCTCTACAAGTGGTCCCCTCCGGGCACACAGCCAGGTCGCCTTGTTTCAATAACTTCTTCATCATCTTGGCGTCTTCATTGCGATCCCTTGTTAATCGGACGGTCTTGATGGGTGCCAGTATCTCCGACATTCTGCTCAGGCTGTATGTCACGGCGATCAAGTCTCTCCTTAATGCAAACGACAGGTAAAGAGGATCCAGTAAAGTTCTGTGGTTGCACACATAAAGCTTATTATTCGTGTTCCCATTATCATCATCGTTGTTGCTGTTGCACGTGTTGGGCATTGAAGTGGTCAGGCGCAGACCAGTGATTGCCAGAAGAGGAGTGGAGATGTGATAGGGGAGTGATAACGCTATGATCATCCTAATAATAGAAAGGATTAAGCCGTACGGGATCCAAATCAAAGTCGCTACCGCATTCATTGGGGTAGGTCTCATGGCCAGTCTACCATCATGGAATATCAGTGCTTTCGGATACTTGTCTCTTGGCAGTATTTTCCAGCTTCTCTTCTCAGCCTCCGTCACCAAATACACTTCCTGATTTCCCAAGGCAAAGCGGAATATAAATGTGAGTTTCCAGGATATACTAAAATAATTAAGCATTTTACTGGCTAAAACCTGACTCACGCATTGAATTAAGCTTCACCACTGCATACTAGGGTCGTGAAAAAGTTGACAAACCAAATTGAATTACAAACTGTTTCTGACAAACTAAATTTTATATTAAGTAATGAAGGTAGTTGTACATTTAGGAAAAATAAGACACAAAGGACAGACCTTGCAATGAGTTAACAAGTCGGAATCAAGGGACTTGTTGAAGTTGCAAATGCCGATGGCGTGAGGACGTCCTTTACCTTCCCGAACTTGGTTCAAAGCTTGCGACGCAGCAATTTTAGTGTCCTCCATCACCCCCACGTAGTATCCACAGAACACTTTAAGCTGTCTGCCCACCACAAAATCAATCTCCAGATACTCTCTTAAGAAACTCTCCACCATAACTTGAGGTAAATTACTGACCCCCACTTTCTTCCCACCTCGGTTTAGTATTTCGAGTATTTCTGAACCAACGTTCTCCAACAAGAACTTTGGCAGAACAGCCCTTCCCGCTCTGAAGCTCTTTGCTTTGATCCCGAAGAAGCATATTGCCACCATTATATTCAACCCCATCTCGTGTCCAGCTAAGCAGACGAGAGGGTACAGTAGAATCAGGACGAAGGCTCTTATGAGCCCTCCAGCTTCGAAGGCTGCGAGCATGAAGTAGGGGAAGAGAGAAGAAGATTTTAACAAAGCTCCTTCTACATCAAATATTAAGGTATGGTCAGTGAGGTCAGATCTGCGAGCCAGGGAATGGTACTTTTGGTATTTAAATTGGGATGGGAAGGCATTGGTGCTTATAGATCTATGAAAGCCTAGCAGGTTCTTAAGTTGCTTGAGAAGGAAACGGTACCAAAAGATGAAAAGGGATTTGAAGAAAAACGCTCTGAACATCTTAGCCAACGAAATGTGTGTTACTAAGGGCGCTCTTTGCTGCGGTCTTTGCGCACTAAAGTATATATAGAACAGCTCATACACCATTGCCCTTACTCTTTGGAATTATTACGAGAATGGCATATCTTACGGGGTAAAAGCTGGCAATTGGCGCGTCAATTCTCCTTTTTTTTCTTAAATGAGTTGACCAAATGGTATGCCGTGGAGCGTGGAGGTTTCGAAGCTAATTTTGGACGGAGGACATCAACTCATGTTAACTCGAATCGTTGCGTTAATTGGTCAATCCTTTAGCTATAAAGAACCTCGCCGACAAATGGTAGTTTTCTTTCTTTCACCATGGCCTATCGTAGTTTTTACAGTCCACTTGACAATAGAGCGCGCACTTGATTGTATTTTGCAATTTTATTTCCGCACGACTGCGAATAAACATATATAAATGATTGTTCCGTTTCAAGATGTTTTTAATTAACGTTCAATTCAGCACAGGTTTTTGTTTTTATGTAATTGGAGTCGTCATTGGTGTGATCTTCACGATATAAAATATTTAGGAACGTTTATTGTGGAATTTTAACATTAATAAAGGCTAATTTAATTCATGACACTTCATATTTTAAAATTAGCCCAAATGATAAAGGGATGCTAAAGCATATGAATAATATGTATAAGCTATGATGCACGGACATGGCATTTTTTGGCAAAACAACGTATCGGACACGCGAATTCCAACTGAAATCGCGAATTACAGGGTCAACAAGTCAAAAATGGCAATTTTGTAAATTTTTCAAAAACTGCAGGTGTTTTTGTAGCTCAGAATTTTCCCCCTAATCGACACTAACCAGCGGCCATTCTCCCAAATCATCTCTCTCTCGGTGAAATCGAATAGCCTCCGTCTCTCCCATCATTCATCAACGACGCCGTCGCCGACTCGCCGTGATTCACCGTCCCGTGAGTGTTTTCTCGCGGTTCTCCTTCACCCAAATCGAAGCACTAGACTCGACGACGACGCCATCTATAAGACTCGTTAGTGTTTCTTCTTCGCCGTCTTTGTGCGCTTTATATGTCACTGAATGTCGAATGATTATGTCTCACCCTCTGTCTGTGTTCTTCCTCCGATTGAGACTTGAGAGATATTAGTATTTTTGTTAATGTGAAATACACTTTTTATATTAAAAATATTATTTAATACTAAGCCGTGTCGGAACGTGTCGAAATATTAGTATTTTTGAAGTAACGTGTCGACGTCACGTATCGGTAACGTGTCGAAAACGCCGTGTCAGTGTCGGTGCAACATAGTGTATAAGCTTTTCTACGAAAAAATAGCTGTGTATAATTTAACTCTGCGTGTCCGCAAGTGTACATGCAGCCGCATGTTCACATAAAAAAAAATATGTAAAACATCGGATTCAGTTTCCCTGCGCCTAGGCAGATCTGGCGGACGTCCATATTTCTTTTTTTTTTTTGGTGAAGGAGCGAAAATACACACCACATTTTCCTTCAGGAGTGCCCAACACTGTACCACGAGCTTTTTTTAAAGCAAAAATGCACATAAACTCTCAAAATCAGAAGAAAAATACCATGACCGTTAGATTCCTTTAACTGAGGTTATTTGCAATGTGAAAATACCAAAATGCCCCAATTGAACAAGAAAATACCCTCCCATATCAGAATCAAACCCAGAACCATGCCGGACAACGTACTCCACGGCAAACCAGCAAAACAAATCAAGCACAGGAATGTATCAAAAAAAACAAATCAAGCACAGGATTGAATTTGCAGCAAAAGATCAAGCAACCAACTGAAAAAGAAAATACCCTTTCATCTCATAATCAAACCCAGAAACATGCCGTATTCAACGTACTCCACGGCAAACCAAAAAAACAAATCAAACTAGCAAAACCAGCAACCACAGGATTGAATTTGCAGCAGAACATCAAGCAACCAACAAAGAAATGCAGGAAACAAACAAGGCATCAACCATTAATGCAAACTTGCGATCAGATCAACAAAGATAAGAACATAATAAAAGCTGAATTTTTTTTGAACTTTTCATTAATAAGCACAGGATTGAAGTTGCGTTTGTGTTGCCCTGCCAGCCCACGACCATCGATTTCTGTTATAAGGTCTATACAGATTCAGAGAATAGAAAGAAGAAGAAGAGATTGGAGAGAATTAGGGAAGAAAACCACAGAAAGGGGTTGGAGTAGAGGCTTAATTGAGATTGGAGAACTAACAATCGCTAGATCCAAGGTTGGTTGTTAATCGAGATCTAACAATGGAATTCCCAATGAAACCGCCTGCTCGAGGTTATTCCTATAATGTTCTTCAGCTTGCCTTGCCGCAAAAGGTCGCTGATTCTGTCCATCGCGTGATTCTCCGTCGACCCCGTTCCCAAACCCAGAACCATGCCGGATAAAACGTACTACACGGCTTTGTAGGCGACGATTTTCTTCAAATCGTCCTGCGTTAGAATCACGGGAGAAGGAGATAGAGTCACACTGTTGCTATTGGTGGAGGGTGCGCTGTCGCCGCTGGTGGACGATCCCTCCACCGCAGTCCACATCGCATCTGAGATTTGAGAAGGAAATTTCTTGAAGGAACGAAGGGAACGCTGGATCTGAGCAAGGGTAGAAAGGGAAATTAAAAAGACCCAATAATTTTCATTTTTTTAATAAGGTGGGGCCCACCATAAAGATAACGGCGAGCTCTTGCCGTTTTTAACGGGGATGGTATTTTTGCTCGATTTTGAGAGTTCATGTGCATTTTTGCTCCCAAAAAAAGCTCGTGGTGCTGGGCGCTCCTGGGAGAAAAGGTCGTGTGTATTTTCGTTCCTTCACCCTTTTTTTTATATGATTTTTTTTTAAAAAAAAAATTGAAATGTTTTTTTTTCTAATACCAGTCAGTATCATGAAGTTTATTTTTAATATCAGTCAGTATCCTAAAATATTTTTTCAGATCATGAAGAATTTTTTTAGTACTCTGAAGTATCTTTTTAGTACCAGTTAATAAGCTAAAATATTTTTTCAACATCCTAAATTTTTTTTTAGGGTACCGACTGGTACTAAAAAGATACTTCAGCGTACTGGCTACTTTTCTTCAATACCCGTTCGTATCCTGAAGTATGGTTTTAGTACCAGTCATACTACTCAAGATCTTAGTTTAATTGCGATTCTAAAATATTCCTAAAAGAATATTTCAAGGTACTGACTGATACTAAAGAGATACTTCAGGGTGCTGACTGCTACTCAAAAATACTTCATGATTTTAAAAAAATATTTTAGGGTACTTACTGGTATTAAAAACATACTTCAGGGATTAAAAAAAAAAACACTTCAATTTTTTAAAAAAAAAACTAGAAAAAAAGATGGACGGTCCAGATCTCCAGAGGAGATCTGAACCGTCAGATCTCCCTAGACGCTCGTCCCTGGGGACGAGCGCCCCCTACTTAGGAGCAGATTATCTCAGTATATGCTCCCTCCTCATCTCTCAGTATCCTTACATCTCAGCGGTCCAATGTTTGATCTAACCGTGTAAAGAGGGACACGTCATCCATCTCAAATTTGAAATGGATGACGTGTCCCTCTCTACACGGATAGATCAAACATTAAACGGCTGAGATGGAGGGATATTGAGAGATGAGGAGGGAGCAGATACTGAAAGAATCTGCTCTCCCCTGCTCGGCCAAAGGTCGAGCAGGGAAACCGAGTCCATAAAACATCCAATGAAGGATTATGTTAACGTGCGTTATACTGGATATTTTTAGTAAGGCAGCGCAGTGCGACAAAAAGAAACAACAAAAGATACTTGTTCGTCAAAAGTTTAGGCGTGTTGTTTCCGTGATTTGTCGTGCTACCGAAGCAAGGAACTTTATCGTAGTGATGAATTTATCAAAATAAACGATACTGTTTTATGTTTAATATTTATGGTGGTGTAACTAAATAATTCATTTATTTTTTTCTCACCAGAGATATTCATTAACGACCGTCGACCGAGCAAAGTCTGAATATAAGTATATATATAACACAACCACAGGAGTTGGGGGTAAAAAAAACACAAAGAAAGAAAGAAAAATAACCCAGCTAGAGATGTGAGATAGGACCATGCGTTTTGGGACTCCCGTGCTGGGACTTGGGGGTCCTCATTATGGCTCACACCTACTGTCTCCTCCAATTCCCGCCTTCTTTCATGCCCTTACCGCTCAACTTAACTCTGCTTGAAATACTCAATATTATTTAATTTTCACCAACGTCACTCTATCTCCTGGGGTTCCATGCATTGCCCATAAACAGAAAATTAGATATTACTAAATACTACCTCCGGTCCTAATTATAAAACATAGTTGACTTTGTTTGGAGAGATTAAGGAAGCTAAATAAGTTACTTAATCATTTTATATGTTATTAGATCTTTAAATTATATATTAATTTATTAGTCAAACTAATTACTTTGAAGAAAAAAATAAAAATAAAAATACTCTAAAGTAATTTAATTAGCTTCCTTAATTTCTCCAAAAAAGTCAACTATGTCTTATAATTAGGACCGGAGGGAGTATCAGATAAAACAAAATCGCAGGTTGTCAGTGTCAATAACAAAGCAGTTAAGCAGGAGACGAAACATTGTTATATATGTGGATACATTATGCATAATCCGATCCCACTTGGGAATTAGTGAACAAGATGAACATCCTTTTCAGTTCCCCCGAGGATAGTCCTGTTTACAATGGTGATAAATTCTGATTGATTAGTTGACTAATTCATGAGCGTTGCACTTGTGAACTCCCGATCACATCGCACACACTGTTACTAATTTGTCATTATATCTGGACTCCAACCTCGAAAGCTATCAGAAGGGGATGTGCAGGTTCCTAATATTTAATTCGACTCAGCTTTATGTGCATTAACTGCTGCCGTACCATACGCAGCTGGAACAATCGATCGGTACTATTCAAGTTGTACTGATTCAGCTTCAAATTAAATTGGTGTGTGCATGGGGTGGGAAATTGGGATCATCAGTTGTGACCACGTTTAATCAAGTAACGCGTAAGTCTAGCATGCTGTGGGCTCTGCATTTGACTTGTATAAGGTGGAATGAGTAAACAAGTAGGAAAGTGTCCTATTCACATGTATAGTTGAACCAAATCCGGCAAACAAGTCATGGTTGGATCGGTGAAGAATGTCAACGCAGAATTATGAAATATAATAAAGGATATATTTGAGCTATATATGCCGACCACGCTGCGTCTCTAAGAATGTGCACTGCTGAACATATATATATGGCTAAGATGAAAACTAGGAAAGTGAGGTATCCGTGTTCTGGATAACTCCATGCATATACGGGCGGCGTTAGGGCTTAAGGCCATGCTGCTTTTGAATACAAACCATTAATTAAACCCCTCCTTCGCGATATGGGCTTCTTCTTACATTTAACATCGAACTCCAATTTTTGAAATTTTTAATTCACCCCCCTTCCTTCACACTTCCTTGGAGCTTATTTAATTTATGGCATTATAAATGCTGACAACTCGCTCTTCATCTGGCACCAGGGTTCAATGGCAAGGATTACTGTTAGAGATATGGGCATAAGCTAATCTATGGACCATAGTGGGAGGAAATGAATTATCCGGAATTAGGGCTCTTTTTTAAGTTTCAATTTTAAGGCCAGTCCATCGTACGTAGTCTTATAGGGCAAGGGTTACGTCCCATGCCTAATCCAATGCAATGTATTTGTCCTCTCTCAATCAATATTTGGACAAATTGACAATGAACCCCGTAAAATATGTCAAACCATATATATATTCATTAGTTAACCTTACCGCCGTTAACAAGGTATTAATCTAATTCTGACTGCAAACTGCCATATATTTTCTCTGCTCACTTTCTGTTGTGAGTGTTTTTTTTTTTAACTTAAAAAAATTTGAAACTGTGCGGTTTTGCACAGGTTTAATAATTAACCTGACATCTTAGAATGTTTGGTTTGATAATTTATGAGTACACATTAAACGAGGAAGTGTAAATTTTTCAACTCGACATCAGCATATTTGCCATCATATATAATCTACTGAATTAATAATTAAAGAATTTGGATACTTATGGTCATCATGTTTAGGAAGCGGCCGGTATATATAATACACGTGAATACAAACTGGAGCAAAGAAAAGAAACCAAGAGGTCTAACCTAAAGATTTAAATTCTCTTCAGCTTCCTTGAAGGATTGGATCAGCAAATAACTCCCCCCTGGACTGATGTGTGTAGGAATTTAATATTTGTTGTGAGCCTTAGTAAGGCTGGCGTGCCTCTGAAATTCCCCAAAGCCTAGTACGTAGGATAATTATTATGCATATTTTGTGACAACTTGTTTCTCAATTCCAAGGGCAACTTGGTCTCAGCACAGTGACAATTCCCATTGGACCATCACATTCAATTCAGAGAAATTATATATGCTGTTTATTAATTATAACTGCTGTTCATGCCTGCAGGCACCGAGCAGATGAAATTCTTCCCACTGTTCTGTAAGTGACTGAGTGTTACTCAGCATAGCAGCTCTGTTGTACTTCTCCTTCATATCTTTAATATCCTTCGGTCAATTTATATATTGCAAAAAAATATAATATTATTTAAATATTTGTGATGCACCAAACAAGCAACAGGTCAACATTTTGGTCAATTCAGTCATTCCTTCATATGAGAAACATCATCTAATTGGACATGCTGACAGGCCGTACATACTAGCTGATAACTACATTTAGGTTTAAGCACAAACTCTCAATCTTGTCAATTTACTTTTCCATGCTGGTCAAGTCAATATAATATATTCAATATCCATTTAAAAATTAAACTTGCCGGCATTACTGAATAAGCATACTTCTGCTCTCAGCTAATCCTTAACAAAATATCCATTTAGAAGGTTATGATGTAAAACTTGGAGTTTCCAATATTTGTGCTTCAAAAATGAAAAATGACAAAAGAAGTTTGCCACATGGTTTCCACAAAAGCTTATGGAGAGGCATATTAAACTGTCTATTGGAACCCAATGGAACTTTGCGCCCTGCGTCTTCGAGTTGGGCTTGCCAAGGCGATTATATTTGGTCTCGGGCCTGAAGCTTTTTGCTAGCCCATTACATTTTCCTCAGAACAAGCCCATCATTTTTTTTTTGCTATAAAAATTTTAGGAGAGGGATTTGGCTCACTCACAGTCTAAAACAGAGTGCTTAGAACCCACTTTGCAAGGAATTCATATTTAGTTATAAAATAGTTTTATACTTTTAGCCTTATAGCTGTTTCTCTTCATTTAGAAGAAGTGATTAGCTTAAATCATTCAAAATTTCAAATTAATTGGCTTCCTTAAAATATTTTTATTTTAAATTAAATATGATAAAAAAATATATGTAGAAGGAACTGTATTTACATTCTGTCCCCTTTATAGCTTAATTAACAGAATTTTTTAATTAGAACACAATAAGTATATGATTGTTTGAAAATACCATAACAAATTTATAATTTTGAGAAATAGATACAATTGCTCAATTAAACTATAATTTTCAATGATGTTGTTGCAAACTTGTACATTTACTATATCTTATCACTAACATTTAACAAAATTATATTTTATACTAATTTAAACTTTCAATGTTAAATTGTCTCCATTTAAATATCGAAGATCGACTGTATAAATTTTCGGAATCCAGTTACGATTTCCCTGAAAGTTTTCGACTGAAGCAAGTCTGAACCGGTGAAGTGAACCCTTCCTAGTCTAGTTGTCGAGGACAAGCATTTCACTCCTCTTCCTGAGGCCATATCGTCTGTAAGTGTTTGTTTATCTCAGTTTACCAAGCTGGAGAATCTTAATAACCACCCGGATCAAAGAGTCACCGGAAACGGCCTCCCTCCTCCCCCTCCCCCTCCCAGTCACCCAATACATCCTCATATCCATGAGCCGTTTTTCAACCACTGCAACTTTCAACCGCCGGCCGGTAACTTCACTTACCCCCATGTCCCTGGCCCTCCCAATGGTTTTGCTAACCATAATCAACCTTATAACCACTTCAATCACATGAATGGCGAATCGAACAACTCGTTCGGTGCTGGAGCACCTCCCTCTACCAATGGCAACTCTGGATATGGTTTTAACCATTCCTTGCCTCGTCCGGGGCGGAAACGAGGTTGGCATCTCGCTACCCAAGGAACTCCTCCAGGTACGAGCACATTTCTGTCGATATTTTCTTTTGTCCACTGTTTTCATTAGAATAACAATCTTTTTTTTTTTATCACTGATATAAAAATTCCATCCATGTAAATAACTGAAACCCGGAATGACTCAAGGCAATGCGGTTTATATTGTCATAAGTTATAACAGCTTTTGTACTTTTGATTTGGAATGCTGTTTGGCATCAGCTCTCTCTCTTTTCCCCTTCCCTTTCTTGTTTCTTGATGTCATAGCCTGATATCTACAATCGTTTTCACTTCCTCTTTCTCCACTAGTATGGCCTCAGCCCTCAGGTTAGTTAGGGATACCAACGGCTTCTTGACGTTCTTGCTACTGAATTCCATTGTAATTCTAGGCGCTTGGCACTTTAGGACTTTCTCACTCCTCAGGATTTTGTATTTGACCTACAATTTTACGCTCACACATCACTTTTGTGTTTATCTCGCTACTTGTGAAGATTTTAGTTTTTAGAGTGGATGATCCATATATATGCAGTTTTTTTTTTTCTACATCACTAGCCTCAATTCTTTTCTAACTGCCAGATCAAGTTGACGGTGCTTGTAACGTGAAACTCTACATTGCTCCAGTTCCACGAACATCTACAGAAAATGATGTGAGTTTTTTCTTCCAGAAATCATAGAATGGTTGCATATAGTTTGTTGAATACAAGAATATTTTTGGCACACAAAAATGTTTACTTCATTTCTGTTTGCAGTCCATGGGAATGGCTATTCCTATGTTTGATTCTTATGTTGAAAGTTCCTATATTTGATGTGAAGGAAGCCTTGGAATGACAATTCAATTCTAGGTCTTGATCTTGCGTAGGCTGGGATTAACATTCGCTCTTATAAATCTAGTGATGGTGATTAATGGCAACCTACTCTAAAATCTAATCTAAGTATTTGTTGTATGCCCTTATGATCATCATTTAGCTTCAATATTGATTCCATATCATGAAAACCGTATGTGCCCAATGCAAAACAGTTTGTAGTTTACTCATTTTATTCTTTATACAACCAAACACTGGAACTGAGATTGACATTCCATTTGCCATCCCCGGAATGAGAAACATGGTCAAATTATCATGTCTTTGTCCAGCACAAAGTTTCAGTAGATTCTCCTATCCCCCCTAACAAGATGAGACACCACCCCCCCCCAAAAAAAAAAAAAAAAAAGTTGAATTATGCTCTCATTATTTTGTTATTTTCTTCCATACTACGATTATCTATGTAATATTTTGTCTGTTTAAATCAGATCCGCCTTGTGTTTGAACAACATGGAACTATAGTTGAAGTTGTTCTTTTGTGGGATAAGAAGACAGGCGAAAGACAAGGTACTATTTTGCTATTTTTCTTTTTAACTGGATGATCATTAGTATTGTTAAGTTCAATATCTATTAAGTATTAACTTCCTTAGGGGTTTTCAGGAATTGTGAGTTTAACCTTGTGCTGCCTTGAATGTATGTAGCATGCCGTGTCCATAAGTAATCACATTAGTTAAAATTTTGTTTAACTCATGCAGGAAGTTGTTTTGTGAAATTTGCAACGTTAGATGAAGCTGAGAGGGCTATCAAAGCTTTAAGCAATCGATATACTTTTCCTGGGGTGAGTACATTTTTTTCTGGAATGTATTAAATTAACCCTTTATTGCTGCCGCTAATTCTATCAGTTTAATAAAAGTTTTTTGTTTCTTGACATATTTAATTTTCATAGGAGTCATTGCCTATTGTTGTCAGATTTGCTGACCGAGGAAAAGGGCGTCTTGGTAATTCTTTAAGAATCTCCTTTTGACCTTATTCTTGTAATAGTATTTTAATATGCCTGAATCAAATATGTGCTTTAAGCTGAATATATGCAACAATTAACTGACAAACCAACCCATGCTCCATTCCATTTGGTTATTTTTATGGGATATTATGCCTTGACGTTTGCACACACTATCATAATTACTTTTTATGGTGGACCTTGTTTATGATGACTCTATGCACCATCGGTACCTTGTGGGATAGGTGTAAACTCTCAGTTTAGGCTTTGAAAATTCGTAGTACTGTGACTATATCTTTGAAATTGTTTTCTGTAAGGTTTGCTGTATCTTGTCCACTTGTTAAACCTGTTTACTTTTTTTGCACTGACCTTTACAAAGATATGTCAAGCTGCTTTATTTACTGTTGCTCATGCTTGCTGATTGATGGTGATTCTGTCCTTCTCTCTGGTCTAATACAATCTACTGCAGAGTAAAGCTAGAAAGGGAGAAAGGAACAATATGATGCAGAAATACTGATTGTTATTTGCCATAGTAGTTATTTTGAGCATGTGTGAATTTTTAGTGATGGATCTTGAGAATGATGAGTGTCTTTCTTCTCTTAAAATGAAGCAAGATGCACAGCTTTTCGCCTAAAAATGAGAAGGACCTCAAATTGTTATCACACTACAAGCAACTTAAATCTAATAATTAGTATGATATTTAAATGAGGTCAAGCGTTTTATGTTGATTGATGGAGAATATGAGCTTAGATTTTGAAAATTCCAGGATTTGTACCAAGCTGGTTTTATTGATGAAACACATAGGAGATACAAGAAATATTGTCACATTCACATATATTTTTTTGAAAGTGAATAAAAGAAGATTGATGAATGTCCTCAGCATCTCATAGATTACAGTGGAGCTTCTTCATTGAGTAATAAGCAATTAAAACTAAAAGCATCGTGGTCTTTTGATATTAAGTTTTTTTATTTATTCTTTTGACAGGGACTCGAGGGTTCTCCCCAATTATGGATAAAAAAAATCACTCAGAAGGCAAGCTTCTTCTTGCTCTCAAGATAGCCTACAACCTTTTATGGCCGTTCTGAAAATCTTTCTGTGTCCGGATATATGTTTTTGATATTTTTGTTATTTACTTCTACTCTTTGTGTGTGTGTATTTCCCAGCTCACTCTTGTCTTTTGTTTTGATATTTGTTCTTAGAGGTGGTGGACAAAGTGTTTGTTGGTCACATCAACAAAGAAGCTTCAAAAAAGGAAATTGAAGAAGTATGTCTTACCATTCACGTTCATTAAATCTTCAAATGTATTCTGTCATCACTCATCATCTACGCTCAAGTTACTTTAATCTCTTTTTCATGTCACTGCCTGTATCCAAGTGTTCTTATTGAACTTCAGAATGTGCTGATTTTAGAAATGCATTAGATCCACGCCCTTGGTTGGCTTTTGGTGGAGTTAAAAAATTTTAGGCGCCATGTGGAAGTTGTTTATAATGCTGTTGTGCAGAAATAGCTAGCTGAAATTATTTATTACTAATGTGTGGTGTGTCTAATCTTCCGCAACCCAGAATAATTCTGAAATTTCTTTGCACTGTTCATGTTATTCTTTAATGCCCTTGCTGTTTATTTTGATTATACTGAAATATCTTTCACAATCCACTTGCATGCCAAGATGCATATTATCTCTTTGGTTCTATTTTGTAATTCTTTGTATGCATATTTTCTACAGGTATTTTCTCCTTATGGACATATAGAGGACATCTTCATTGCACAATCTCGCGGTTGGTTTATGCTCTTATGTTTTTTCCTTAAATAATATATTTGTGGAATTTAAGAGCACATTGATCTCAGTTACTTGATCATTGTTTCTTCCCTCCTTTTCTTCCTCAAAATTTTCAATAGTATTATTAGCTTGAATTTAGTCATTTGTCCCCCTTGAAATTAAAAGAAGTTGCACTCCTGATGATTTAAACTACAGGAGATAGAGTGGGATGTTTTATATATTTCTCTTTCGTCCTCAATCATTTTTACTTTTCAACTAAAGCCCTTAAATGGCTAGGACCATATTATTTGAAGTAGTTGAGGTTAGAATGAGATAGAGAACCGCCTCTTCTTCTATTGGTTCTCATAAATAGCTAACTTCTCTCTTTAAAATCAAACCCATGGAAATAATAAGTACTATCACTAAGCATTGGAAAGAAATGACTTTTCACCATGAATAATAATCCAATATAGGCTAAATACTTTTAGTATTGGAACATTTCGTCATCTTGATTTTGACAAGTATTTCCTACTTCATCAATTTATTATTTATATTTCACCTTTTGCCTAACAACTTGTCACGTATATCTTTCTTGAATTTCAAGGATATGGTTTTGTCAAATTTTCAAACAAAGACATGGCTTTGGCAGCAATCAAAGGGCTGAACAATGCATTCACAATGAGGGTATAGCTCTTCTCATTTTCTTGTTTTTTAAATTGATATATATATTACTTGAAGGGTCTTGTGAAGCCTCGTTAAATCTTCTTAATCAATCAGGGTTGTGATCATCCATTAATTGTTCGTTTTGCGGAACCTAAGAAACCCAAAATCGGAGAACCCAGGTTCTGCCTTTCCCTTCTATTTTCAGATACAACTCTGATGTGGCATTTCTAATGAAGGAACTTCATTTAATTGTACTGAATTCATATTCTGAATGAACCGTGTTCTGTTCTGGTAATTGATTAGCCAAGTACTTGGTGTACGTATGCCTTATCAAGACTTACTTGGGCATACTTTCAGCCGCCCAATATATGCCCATAATTTTTTAAATGAACGAAATTTTTAATCAAGAAATTTATGTTCTTATTTCTACCATCTCTCTGTAGGGTCAACCATATGCCTGGGAGTGCATTTGGTCCATGCTCTCAAGAACCAGCAGTCTGGTTGGTTTTATTTCATCCTCTCTCTCTCTCTCTCACCCACAATTTTTAAAACTTTTTGCAAGAAAGCCCAATATGTTGATGCTAACCGAGTTGTTACAGGCTGCCACCAAACTTTGGTGATTCCATTGGAGGGAGTAATATGCCTATGGCCCCGCATCATCCCACAATTCCACACCCACAAGTTGCTCCTCATATTCAAAACTGGGAACCTGCTAATACTATGGTGCAGCAACCGTTTCCTTCCAAGCAAGCACATCTACAGTCGGCTCCACTGCTCTCCCAGTCCATGCAGGCTCAAAAGTTATCTTCTCAACCAGTTGTCACCGAGGTGCTGAAGCAGTCACATCCAACAGATTCATCAACTCAAAATATAGAGCAGCAGCTAAATTCACAGGTTAGTGGCTAACAGGTGATAGATTAATCAATCATTATTTAGAAGCTCTTCATTCAGGTTTTTGTTCTGGTTGTGAAGTAAATTTAGCTACTGAAGAGGTAGGCTCATATAACTGTCGTGATATTTGTCTCTTACTGGATTCTTGTATATACATCTTCTTTTAACTTGACATTCTTATATTTCTTCAAACTGTGTTTCTTGTTTTTCCTGGAAATTGTCCACAACTAAAAAAATATAGGCCTTTTAAAGTTTTATATTCTTCCTTGTAGCCTTCCCAAGCCGGAGGCAGTCCTTGTGCTGTCGCGGACAGTAAATCACCAGATATGCCAGAAAGTTCTGAAGAGGAAGTTTATCCAGATTGTGACTGGAGTGAACATATCTGTCCTGATGGTAATAAGTACTACTATAATAACGTGACTTGTGAAAGTAGGGTAATGTTTCTCCCTTGACTCTTGAGCTTGTTCCTACATTTTCCCCCCTAATTTTATCGAACCAAGTTTATGATTCTTGCTCTGAATGTTGCTGCAGTGGGAGAAGCCTGAGGAATATGCCTCGTATGAGAAGAAACAAGCGCAAGAGGATCATGGCTGTCCAAATTCATAGTTGGCATCATCTTCCTGACAAGCGGCTCAAATACAGTAGGTGAATTCTCAAATGAATCTTCCGTTAGCTACGGAGCTAACCTTTCCTGCCTGTGTGGGCATTACTTCCCCCTTGTACGTATGAATAGAGAACATAGTTATATATGGGGTCTGTTGTACTCCTACCATTGTGTTGATATTTATATCTCGTGCGTTTTCTGTTGCGGGCGGCGCTTTGGATAGTTACGGGCTGGCCGATTTTTTGTTTTTTTAGAGGCAAGGAAGTGTACAGAAAGCTCGAAACTTGTTCGAATATATTTTTTGATGCCCATACACACACGAACTGAAGAGAGTCATTACGCACATTTTATGGGTGCCAAGTGGGCCTACTGCTGGAGCAGATTCTCGACTCTATTTGTAGCAATGGTTCATAAATCATTCGTCTTGTTACCTAAAAATTCCTAGGGGTGTTTTTCTACTTGAACAATGCAACTTTTGCTTGAATGTGAAAGGGGCATAGAAGTCAAGGAAGCTTACTGGCAAATGTGACTTTACTTTATATATATATATAAGATGGCAAAAAGCCTACATTAGAAATGTGACAATGTGACTGTACTACCCCTCGTCTTTGGGCTCAACTGGTAAAGGGGTCGGACACTCTCATCAAAGGGAGGGGGTTCGATCCTAGAGTTGGTTAAGGCGTCGGGGGAGGCATCCTAGCTCTTAGGTGCCTAGGTTATCACCTGAAAGTAATAGATGGCTCGCTACCCAACATCAGTATTACCTAGGAGGAAGGGAGATTTCGTCTTGTGGTTGAATCCAACCCCTTTCCTAAAATTTTTATAGCAAAAAAAAAAAAAAAAAAAAAAAAAAAAAAAATGTGACTGTACTTGTTCCTGCATGTGTTAGATTGCTCTTCGCGTGGCTCACCTTTTTCTCCCGGGCCTGTGTTTTTAGGTTCACTCTAAAAATTAAATACGCTGTTGAAGTGAATTTCAACACAAAGGTTCAAACAAATTGTGCGGCTTTATGAACGATAACTGATTTTTTTAATCACGGGGTTATAATCTTGAAAGAACAAAATAAGATAGATTAAAAAACCATACAGTAGAGACTAGAGAGGGTGAACAAATCCCAAGTTTATGTGGGAGAATTGGTCAATTTTAAGGCGGGAGCAATGAATGTGTGTGTTAATATTGCCAAGAAAATCGTCCATGCCTAATCGAAATAGAAGGGTCCCATCTGTTGAAGCTAAAGCTTCACAGTGAGTTGGGCGGTGCCCAACTGCCCATCCTATCAACTTCAATTATTCACGTACGATGATGGTCTAACCCACGATCATCTTCTTCTGGCGTCTTCTTCAATAAAAGCTATAACATGTCGTTTTCAGGATCTATTCCTTCCGTCTTTGAAACCAAACCACTCTCTTCCTGTAATACATGCCGCCGTGGATTTTCTTCTTTATTTTCCTTGTTTTGTTTTATTGTTTTATTGCCCTCTTCAGTTCCCTCTATTACAGCTGCTCTCTCTTCAATGAATCCAATTCATTAATGGATTGCATAGCGTGTAGGTTAACGAGTGGCATTTACTCATCAGGCTCGAAATAGAGTGGTGGAGGTTGAATACACCTTCGTTATTTATAACAATGTGCCCATATAGGGACACTACTTTCACCATCAGATCCTCTAAATCGAAAACACTTTCCCAGAATTAGTTTTGTGTGGATTCCGGGACAAAAGCAAAGGAAGAAAGCTTCCGCACCGATTGTTCTCGTGCCAATAAACCTAAACCTAACAATCTTTACTGCGGCACCACTGTGAAATCAACGTACATTCCTTCCACAAAAAGAAACAAGAATACAAGACAAAGGATGAGTCAGAACACTCAAAGCGCCCACGAAAGCTTATTTACTATTTTGTTTCTATGTTATCATTCCCACACCGCCCTACCCCCGCCTAGCTACGAGAACTTTGTTCTCCCTTAAAAAAAAAAAAGAATATATTGAGACTTGCTGGAAGAAGCAGATGTAGTCCCTGCATTGGTTAAAAATCCAAGTTACAGCCTGCAGTAATTGATCAACACGAGGGCTATGTGCAAAACTTTAAAAGTGGGTTTTACATAGTAATTAACTAGCAGGACTGGAGTTCACATCTAAGTCTACGATAAATTAATGTCATCATTACAAACAAATTACATGATCACGCAGTTAATTAAGGCTTGATGGCCTGTCTACTCTTCTTTCAGCATATGGGAAGGAATAATATCTTGGAGAAGGCCATGGTCTCTTAAAAAAGCACTGGTCCCTAGATTACAAGGCATTCTGTCTTGAGGAAAAGCGGCAATACTACTCTTTGAACCACAAATGCGAGTAAAACCCAAAGACGACAATGTGTTAGCAAGGAAATGATGATCATGATGTGGGAGCTGCTCATGATGATACTGCTGGGATAAGTTTCCTGAACCACATCCGGCGGAGAACACCGCTGGCGCCAAAGCTCCGGCGAGAGTGGAATTACGAGGCATGAGTGGGCTTGGATGTGTGTGTTGGCCTTCGTAGGTCGTGACAACAATGGTTGGATCAGTAAAGGATCGTTCCACTCGTTTCTTCACATTACATGAAGCACTGGTGCAACGATAGTAGCTTCTATTCAAAATTTTAAGAGCGATATTTAATATTCATTCTAATCTACAAAGAAAAGAATTACCAGAGGTAGGTGCAGATAGATGGGTTAGAAAAGATACACACACACACACACAGCAGAAATTGAAGCATCACCTGGGAAAGGGGCTGTTCTTCACTGCTTTTTGACCGTACTTTCTCCACCTGTACCCATCATCCAGATGATCGACCTCGCTTTTCGTCATGAACGCGAATCTAGGTTCCCTCTGTTTCTTCTGATTTGTCTTCTTGGCCTTCAACCTATACCCACCCAGATCCAAGGAAACCATCAAATCTTAGAATGTCGGTCACAACAATTTAATTAGGCTGTGGAAGAAAAATTAAAGCACACTTATTTCCTAATTACTTGGAACATAAATATGTGTGTGCATATAAATATATATATGGTTTCAGCAATCGAAGCAAAAATAATTTCAAGGAAAAAAAAGGCATGTACTACGTTACACAAGAATGCCACAAGTTATCTCCTTAATTTCGTCCCGTGCTTAAATCAAAAAGGGAAAAAGTGAGATGAACAGAAAACCCAC
This sequence comes from Acacia melanoxylon, assembly GCA_019022615.1. Lineage (NCBI taxonomy): Eukaryota > Viridiplantae > Streptophyta > Magnoliopsida > Fabales > Fabaceae > Acacia > Acacia melanoxylon. The sequence continues at coordinate 9,563,704 of JAFJYJ010000019.1, read as the reverse complement.
TGGCTCTTGGTGTTTGGTTGCTCATCTCCTCGCTGATCTACAGTTTTAGTGTGTTCATCCATCACTGCCTCGCTGGACGCAGATGAAATGGATGAAGAGTTTGGAGTGGCGGGCTGTTGATTCAACGGCTCGCAGCAGTTGTTTGCAGCGGCACATTGATTGTTGAGGTGAGAAGGAAATAGGTGCTGGGGCAAATGCAGTAAAGAACCATGGTCCTGCCCCTGCACGCCCAGTAACTCCACAAACCCTAAAGAGCTCCTTTCGACTTCATGAAAATCAAAGACGTTGGAAAGTGGGAAACTGTTTGAATTATAATCCCCAAACAAAGAGGATCCAATTGTTTCCTCCGTCTTGACACCACCCATCTCTTTCTTCTCCATATATAAACCTACAGATCGATAGCTTACTCCCTCATGACAGAGCCTAAATCCTTCAGCCTAGCTCGACCAGGAAGTGAAAGTGAAGCTTGGCAGCGAGCGAGGAAGGTAGGGTTGATCTGGTTGAAAGGGAGAATAGTTTTGGGTTATGCAAAGAAAGAGAAAGTTGAGAGGATGAGGATGGCTAGTAATGGGAGATTAAACAAGCATTGACTGGCAATTGTAGGTAATTCATCGGTACGGACAACGTGTTCATGATGAGGCGGGGGCATTTAATGAATGAGGAAGGGGCCAGACGTAGAATTTCACTGCTTCAACCGGTGTCAGGTGGGTGTGAATGGGGTTCCGGCTATATACGCTAATCGTTTTTTATTATTCTAAATTTTAACTTGCTTTAAATTATTATGAGCGTATATAATATTCATTGTGAAATGCTCCAGTCGTGGCTCCACCGAAAAGTCATCATCTGCTTCCTTTTTCTTAATTTAATATCTTTGCTTCCTATCTTGTGCGTGCAGCTCGCGTCGTATAATTCTTCTAGTAGAAGGTCAAGTAGTGTCGTCCCTACGTAACTATTTTAAGCACCATGCGATCATGACATGCATATAGTTATGCCACTAAAAGATCGATTCACATCTTATATATAGATGGTTTATGAAAGACACGATGAATCGATAGATGTAAATAATGAGTGTGTGTGAAAACATCATATCATTTCAGGGCGGAACAAGAACTTATAGAGATTAAGCGAGGTAAAGGGGGTTTAATTAAAGGGATTGGATATGATGAGGGAAGAATTTAGTTGTGAAAGCAACCATACACAGATGTATATGTCAAAAGAGGCAAGTATGAGCGTAGATGTATGTAGGAGGCGGTGAGGAAGGAAGGCAGGAGCTCATGCACGTGCGGTTAAGTATGGTACACCACAGGCACAGGCACAGAAGACGAATGCTGACATAATTTGCGTGCAAGTACTTGGTACCTACCTATAGCTACCCATACATCCCTCTCTCTCTCTCTCCCTCTCTCTCTCTCTCTTCATTTATTCGATCATGCCCTACCCTTCTTACTACAAATACATAGTCTTGTTTTTTAACACACGTATGACTGTAAAATGTCGATCCTGGCGCAACTACATATATACTCTCTCCACGAACCATGTAAATACGTCCCAAAGAGCTTCCTTCTCGTTTTCGCATCACCGGATTCACAGCCACCTTCCCTCTTTTCTTAGTTTCCCCGTCTTATTACATCATACGAATGCAAGAAAGCTTTTCTCTTTGCCGCATCATTAATTGATTATTCTCACAACCTGCCTCTTCGGCCACTCTCGCATGGACGGTGGTGGTGGTGGCCGTCAACTTTTCAATTTCATCTTATATTTAGGTCTGGATGGAGGTTTTTTTTTTTTTTTTTTTTTAAAACGTGCATGTCCCGCTTTGCTTAATTGTAAATTTGCAATCAATGTTTAAGTCCTTGCTATAATAAAGAAAGTTTTATACGCTTCCCGGTCCTGTAATAATAGGACCTTCACATTCTTGACGACGTGCATTTTGAAAATGCCTGCGTCTTTAATTTTATATACCGAAAAGGTGAAAAGTATTTAAAAAGGGTTATTGTTTTTAATATTGAATTACATATTACTCAACGTTTCAAATGGAACAGATATGTTTTAATTTGGGTAACCTAATAAACTCCTTCCATCAATCTCTTTGCACTTTTTGTGCAGAATATTTTAGAGAAAGAAACAGTAGTAAGAAATCTTGATCAGTGTAAAATCTCGAACCTGATTTTGAGGGATATGTTTCTAATATCTCAGATCTACTCGGAATTAAGGGAGGTCGTGAATCAAATCATCAGATAGTAAAATAAGGGCATGACTCGTGAGTTTGTGCTGGTTTGACTTTGACCGGAGGTTGCTTATGGGATAAGTTTGGGGCGCTCAAGACCGGGAAAAGAAAACGTAGTAGAAACAAAATAGGTTTTGCCCGGTCGCGAAACGTCGCCGTATTGCCTTGGAAACCCAACCCCCATTTGCACCGATCCACGATCCCCGGAATTGACCAGAGTCACGAGTCCACTATTTATTTATTTCTTGAATTCGTACCTACATAGCTACTTGATCAGCGAAATCAGCTTATAACAAGACAAGTATTTGCCCGTGTCGGTAGTAATTAGCAGAGCCAATTGCTATTAAGACCAAACTTGTCAAACTGGGGAGTTTAAGTAAAATCATAATAATGATGTGAATTTAAATCGTAAATTTGTAAGAGTTTACTTTCATTATTAAATAGGTATTAATAATGTATACTAAATAATTAAAATATAAGAAAATTACAACAATTTAATTTAAATATATTTTAAATCTAAATAATAAAAATAAATCCATTAATATTCAAAATTTATTATATTTAACAAAGAAGTTTCTATAAAACTCACATATAAAACCGCTAAACATAATCAAATAAAAAAAGTTAACACAAGTTTAAGGGTGAGTTAACACGATTTTATAAGTTTAAAACATAAAAAGCGGTAAACTTCGGTTATAAAACTCGTAAGTTTAACGAGTTCAACGATCACAAGTTTACAGGTGACTTAATTTCGATTTGATAAATTAAAAAAATAAAAACGGTAAATTCAAAGTGTCAACTCATGAGTTTAACAACAATGGTTAAAATTAAGTTGACTTGCTTTTAGTGAATTTTGCATCCAAATCATGGGGGAAAAAAAGCGTATCATATGACATTACCTGAAGTCACATTAAACTAAAAAACTTTCTATTATTTTAAGAAAACTAATTTTTGAACAAAAATTTCTTATTAATTAGAAGACATAGTGTTGACTTTCTCTTAAAAAATGACGTTGAATTTTAATGAATTCGAGTAAGAACGGTTTTAAAAAAGCAGCCTTAATAATTTTAGAATTTTAAGAATATATATAAACTATTTTTTCTTTAAAAAAATGTGTGACATGATAAAAAAAAAATTATTTCTATGAAAAAGGAAGTATATATAATAACATGGAGGGTTGGCAAATTGGCACTGATGAGGAATAGGTCCGTCCATGATTGCCGGCGGGTCATAAAAATAAAATGCAAGAAAGCTAAAGCCATACCCATATATTGTTGAAAGCCTCATGATTTATCTATATTTGATGTGGATTTCTTACCCCACCTAACCGTTACTTTTTGTTACGGGTGACCCACTTAATTATGGCGAACTTATCCTTTTCAGCCCGATTAAATTATAGTAGTAGTAATTAATTATGAAGATCTTCACTGATTCGCTCGATCTGTGGGAAGCTCCTTCTAGAACCGTTGACATCATTTAAGTTTTAATCAGGGTTCCAGGTCCAGCCAACTCGTGATCCTGAATATACCCCACAAACTGATCTTCTGGCAGCGTAATTTAGTGGTATTATACATATATTATTCGTCTTTCTTGTAAATTAACATTCCAAGTCCAGACATGGAACAAGTTTCCACCTTAAATTAAAAATAAACCGCGTTTGAGTTCTGTTGGTTTGTGTCTGTGTTCAACTTCAACCTACAAAACACGCACCCCTCAATGCGGATACTATACACATACACGCGCGCGCGCACCTGCGAGAGCGACTCCTAGGCGAGAATAAACAGAAAGAGACGAATGTATATATGTCCAAAATTTCATTTAAATCCCTCACCGGTCTGCTTTTTTACCTTCATAATTATATGTGCAATCCAGCAAGACTGCCCCACCCCATATCTCTTCGTGTCTTTTTGCATAGACGAGGCACCAGTAAAAAGATTTCTTTTTAGAAAAATAAGGGTTAGATTCGCAATATAATCACGTTGTACACCTCAGTTAATCTGAACCATCAAACTGCTTCTTCTTAGTGGGATAGCTCTGGCACGGAATTATGGGATCAGAGACTGGTAAATATCGATGGACTGGAGCCTTCAGAGTTGCTATAAGAGAGTATACATGGAGAAAACCAGTACGTAGCACAAAAATATGAAAAAAGAGGGAGCAGCCCATACCTTGGCATCGCAGAGGGATGGTCTCAGAACATCTTTCGTGTGTATGTGTGTACTTCTGTGTAAATTTTCAAACTGCAAGATTCTCCCACCCAACATTGACAAAAATTTTATATATTCATATATATAATGCAGAACCATTGTTCAAGTATCAGTATAATCTAGAATTGTTCTTCCTAGCCCACACGTAATGATCAATCATCCACAGGCATATATATGATTTGATTTTATCATTGATATAATGATAAATAATAGCTGGGAATTGAAGGAAGCAATAATAATAATGGGTGTGTGTGTGTGTGACATGTTTTGCTTTACCTTGTGATGAAAACAATGTATTCGATTGGTTTGACTTCTCATCGAGCATTAAAGCTATCATGATGCCGGTGTCCCACCTTAAATGCTACCATTACAAAATCCATGGCTTTTAGTGCTATGAACAACACACACTACTGAATCCCATCATGTGGTCTTGTCAGCAACACTTTATCTAAGCTTAGTTTTAGCCATCACTCCTCTTTTTGATACGTTTAATTTGATACTCTTTTTTTTTTTTTTTTTTGCCAGAATTTATTATATTAACACTATATGTAGGTCATAGGGTTTTAATTTTTCTATTTCGGACGAAGCACTTTTACGTGGGGGCTCCGGACCTACCATTTCTTACCAGAAATGCTTGTTGTTTTCAGGATCCAAATCTCCACTAGATAATCCAATCTCAATCATGCCTCGTAGCTGGATCACTGCTTTTCCCTCCAACTCTTATTCTTAATTCTGTCGTTGAATTGCTCAGAATCAATTCTTTTTTAGCTATTAATATAGTCATTGATTTTTTTCCGAAAAAAAAGAAGAAGGAAACAAGAGAACAAAGAAAGAGGAATATTATTATATTGCAGAATTCCAAATGCTTCAAAATCTCAGCCCACTTATTTTCAACATAGTATTAATGTCAATAAGATCGCTCATTTCCAACATTAAATAAATATTATGCAGCATCTGCATTATGAGATTTCTAAAAATTTAGACAGTGATAGACACCGGTACTTCACCAAGGTCAAGACATACCTCCAGACTTAAAGAGTGCTTACGAAAATATTTACAAATTGCCTATCAACAAAGTCCTCACATAAACCAATAAACCAGGATATTCTATCACTTAGTGGATGGACTAATTAATGCTCAGTTTACAGTTCAAAAGTTTGAGGTTTTTGTTTTTGTTTTTTGTTGCTGGCCCCCTTCTCTAGGGAAAATCTGGGAATATGCAAAATATATGGGTTGAGCCCACGCCATGGCCGAATCATGGAATAAGCGGAGTAATTCTTAGAAGAGATCCTTCATAGAAAGGCCCAATCACATTAGGCTTTTCTTAGATTACCCATACCTCAATAAATAAATGGTCTTATCGTGCGTATCGCGCCCAAATGTCCATACTTCAAATATGACTTCCGTTCTGTTCCCCAGAATCCACATCACTAGGTTCGTTATTTTTTGTACAGAAGAAGTTTAATTTCTGAGAGTTTTTGGCTTACTCGGAATTTCAACCAGGTGGAAAAAGGCTGAGTAGAGATGAAATGAAAAGGAATCGTGGGAACTAAGATATGATGGCGGGTCACTGTGAAAGAAAAAGAAATTTAAATTGAAATGAAGGCTTATAGACACCGCAGGGCAGCAGTGACGACCGAAATGGAAGCATCAGGTTGGGATGTGTTACCCGGGATTATGTATGTTTGAACTTTAATGTACACGCGACCTCTCCATTTCTCCACAATTGTTGTTGTGGATATAATGTTATTAATAGGTTTTTAGGAAGTCAATGATTGGTAGTAATCCATGTCCTAATTATAAGATCTAGATGACTTTTTTGGAGAGATTAAGGAAGCTAATTAAATTAACTTAGAGTTTTTTTTTTCTTCGAATAAATAGTTTGACCAATAAACTAATATATAATCTAAGAAAACATAACATATGAAATGGTTAAGTAACTTATCTAACTTCCTTAATCTCTGTAAAAAAAAAAAAAGTCAACTATATTTTATAATTAGGACCGGATATATAGTAATTAATTCTTCTTTTTTATTAGGAGTCTCGGCTTTGATGTTCGTAGTCATGATTAATTATGGTTAAATAGTAATTAATTTACCCTGACATTGCCCAAGAAGCATCCGAAAGTATGTCAAATTGATACGGAATGCGCGAACAGGAAGTGATTTCATCTCTCGCAATCTTGCCCGTGGCAAATTAATAGTACATCACATATAAAGGCTAGGCTTCAAGCTTAATCCGAGAGTAATAGTAACAGTGATATGATATATGAATTACAGAAAGAATGGTAATGAACCAGCCAGCATCGGTTTCATCTCTCCACACAGTGACTCGTTGAAACGATGCCCATGCTGTTCTAAATCTAGGCAATGGGAGGCGAAATTAAACATAATAACAAACTTGTTCTTCCTCTATATCAAATATCTCCCTACAAATTAAACCACAAAGGGAATTAATTAAACATGGCCTAACTCGTCTTTACAGATGATTCGGATTCACTCATCAGAAGCTGTCAATACGTCAACCATAATCTGCATGACCCTCACCCTCGTTTGTAACGACAGAATGTAGTCGGCGGTATCCCTGAACAGCCCTTCCAACCCCACGGACTCGCTGTTCTTTCTGGGTATAAGCCCCTTCAAAGTTCTGATCCTCGTCTTAATCCCCATGGCCCCTCGTCTTCTAGAACCTTGTATCACGCGAGGCCTTCTCTTCATCAAAACCCTCCTCGCCTTGTGCTTCATGCCTCGCCCTGCCACCCCCTTGCTCCACAGGCATCCGTACGATGACGAATTTCTGTCTTCCTGACCAGCTTCTCGAAGCTGGTCTTTCAAAGACAGGGAAACAGGGAAAGGCTGTGAAGAATCTCCCATAATTCTAGAGATCAGGCGTTGGAAGCTGTGCCCCTGCAAGAATGATATACAATGCGTGGACATTTATGATCTAGTTGGCTGGCGAGCATTGAGGATATATAACACAAGCTAACAGGGAAAAGAATAACAGAAATGAGGAGGGGGGGCCACAGAGTAGAACTTGAGAGAAGGGCTCCAAGGGAATGGGAAAGGGACAAGTGTAGGGGAGTGCGGTGTCGTTTGCTTTGAGCACGTTGTCCAACTCCAACTCCAACTCCATGCACATGCCTCCACATGATTCTTCCTCACGCCACCCAAACCCCTCTCTAAACCACCACGATCCCTCTCTTCCGCGTAAGACCACCCTGGATTATTCCTTCCTTTCCCACCACTACTTTCTAAATTCAATGCACTCCATCACAATATGTGTGTGGAATGAATGGGGTCCTACATCTCCCTCCTTCCAGCTCAATACTTACATGCTCTTCTGCATTAACAAATCTAGGTAACGTGTTTAATTCCTGCCGCTTTAGCTCCTGCTTCAAGTGAGGAAACCTCCTTAAAATAATATTTAAGTCCGGGCACAGAGTAGACAACGTGAATACTAATGTTGGGATAAGGTGGGTTTTCCCTCTGACATTCATGAACCAGTTTTCCATTCAACTCATTTATATGATTCAGCTCTCACAAATAGCCGCCTTTTTTAGGGTTCCTACTCCCACAAGCTGACACCTCGGCAATGTTTCGGACAAATTAAAGATGCATGCATCTTCATTTGCCACTCATGATACCTGAGCAGCTGAGGTTACAGGAAGAACATGTCCCAGAATCTTTTCCTTCACCTGTTTCAAGGGGAAGCAATCACAATATGGCGCGCTTTTCTTTTTTCTTTTCCTATGGAACATTCTGCAACAGCATTATATATAATTCCTCACATACGATTTAAGAAAAAGGGAAATAAAGGGCTATTAATTTGACGACATTTGGCGGTGCATGTAAGCAAATGAAATGAAAATGCCTGTGAAGCAGGTGATCAAAGACCATAATTTGAATTTGATGAGAAGGCGTAGAGTTTTGTTTGGCCGATCGAGTTATGAAGAAGAACATGCTTCCACGTGCTGCCGTGGGCTTGTAGCAAGTGTTAAGCACACGGAAGATGGCAGCGACACGTCCCATCGTATCGGCCTGGCCAATATTCCTTTACAGCCTCCTCTATTTATAAATCACACTAACACCCACCTTCCCTAGTCATAATCCTCAATCTGCTTTTCACCTTTCTATGCTCAACTTACAAAATTGTTTCTTTTGTCACGAAAATTAAAAAATAAAATAAAAATTGATTCATTTAACTAATACTCGCTCTGGTCCTTATTATAAGATCAACTAAATGAAGTTTATTTAGTCTTTTTTATAAAGACTTTGCGTGTTAAAATTTGTCATTAATTATTTTTTTCATGTCTGCCCATAATTAATAAAGATAGTGGGTAAGAGTAATAATTAATATGATATTAGAGTTTAATGCAATTAGTAAGGATAGTATTGAAAATTACTTAGATTCTAGGACAACTTTATTGACTTTAACTACTTTTATTGGTTTATGAGAAAAGTTAGTTGGTGCCTTATAATAAGGACTATAGGGAGTACCACTCTGGTCCTATTTATAAGTTTAGTTTGACCAAATCTCGCATACCAAGGAGAGGTAGTTAACTCAATGATTATAGGGGTAAATTTTCAACTTTGCCCTCACTTATGATTGGGTATTTGAAGACTGTTTCTTCTCTCTCTATCTTCATGGGTACAATTACTATGAGTAGCTGGACTTATAAATATGACCAATTTTTTTTGGTCAAAATGGAATTATAAATAAGACTAGAGTGGTATATTGTATCTATCTCGTTTTTATTTAATATGAATCATAAAATATCCTCAAATTTATCATTTATTTAATAGTTATCTGAATGATATAAATAATTATTATTTCTATGAAAATTTTTATGATTTCCAGTGCTGGGCTGGTCAATTAATTCAGTGTATGTTGACGATGTAATTAATCAATTTCCTTCTCATTTTTCTATTTACTCAATTTTTTATATATCAGCCCTCAGAAGCTGCCTTTAATTGTTTTTCCCGTTAGGCCAAGATTTTTTAAAGGGTTAAGGTGTAAAAATAGGCGTGTCTTTTGTCGGAGGAGTGCCCGTGTAACAAATGTTTTTTTGGGTGCGAAAAATACACGTGGTTCAAATTAGGTACAAAATATCGTTTGACCGTTAAGTTTGACTTTTTTTTTGATTGCTAGCGATGACGTGGCATTTTCAAAGCTGCAAAATAGATACGTGTTTTGGTCGGAAGGAGCGCCGAAGAGCAAGTCTTTTTGCACATGTGAATTTTTGACAAAAGACACGTATCATTTTTACACCTTTGAAAATCGCGTCGTCATCGCGATCAAAGAAAAAAAAATCAAACTTAATCACAAAAGTCAAACGATATTTTTGCACCTAATTTGTAACCACGTATACACTTTCGCACCAAAAAAAATACTTTACTGTAAGCGCTTTTTTTAAAATACATACATTTTTTTACACCTTAACCCTTTTTTAAACTTTATTTGTTAAATGGCCACAATATTTTAGTACAAGCCGACAGCCTTAACAGGTCACTCCCACGTGGTAACTGCCAATAACAAAAAAGCATACATGAAGACTTAAGATTAGTTGTAGTCCTGGGGGCCCATTAGAGCCCTTCACACCCAACACTGCTTCGCTTTCAATTTCAACTCTACGAACCCAACGACCATGCCATGTTCCTAGCATGTGTTGAAAAACTTGGATTCGATTTGTACATTGCAAATTGAAGAGTTCAAATTCCAATTTATTTAATATTTTTTACATATTTATTTTTTAATGAATAATAATATAAAATAAAGTTAATTATATGAATATTAATTTTTAATAAAACGAAGTTATCATTTATAAAATTTAAAACTAAACATGTTTGAATTTTAGCAGTTTAATTTAGTTTTTTTTTTTTTTTTTTTTATACTTAATTTAGTTCTTCACGCCCAAAAGATTTAAGGTTAGACGGTGTGGATTTAACATCGAGCTTTAAATGGCCCAACCAATGTGAGGAGCTCACAACATATGGGCCTACCGATGGACCGAGATAATCGAGACCTATGGCCCAATTAACTGGAACCCAGCATCCATGCCCGAATGTTATTGATACAGTGGGCTAAGAAAAAATCTAATCTGAGAAAACCTTTGGGTGTGACTAGACATAATTTCAGCCAATCACCAACATCTTTGGAAAGTGAAAAGGGACTTGCTCTCCCACCACTATGTCTCGGTTTAAGGCGTGGGAATGGAGAAAATGGTGTTGGGAGCTCTTCCCCCACGACTGTGAGCCCAACGCGGAGCGAAATTCGGATTAGTCGAAACCAAAGATTCCAATAAACTGGGTGGAATACCAAAAAAAAATTCAGTCAATCCCAATAATTTGTGAAACTTCACCACATCCTTTAGGTTAAAATGAAATTATTTAATTCCCCTTTAGTGTAATTTTCCTTCCTTTTTAGCCATCCTTCTTATCCAAAAAAAAGAAAGCAATTATTTTGAGGTAAAAAGACAATAATGCCCTTACTTTATTTATCTTATAAATAGTCTTATTTGTCTTATAAATACCATATTTTTCTTATAAATGGCTGAAATGTGTTTAATTCTTTAGGTTATTTCGAATCTCTTTACTTATCTTATAAATGTTTTTTTTTTTGTAAATGCTTTTATTTGTGTTATAAATGCTCTAGGGTATTCTTATCCTTTCAACCACAAAGCATAATTTTATTTTGACCGATGGAATACAGTGGAGTTTCATTATATACTTAAATCATGTCACATCTTTAAGGCTAAATGAATTTTTCTAAATAAAAAAAAAAAAAAAAAAACCCCGAATAGTAGAAAAGAAAAGATGTGGAGTTTATTCTGAAGAAGGCAATTATTTTGGGAATCTGACCCCAAATGGAGCAGTTGCGGATGGCATAAGCACAGGCAAAGCGCAGGGGTGTGAGAAGATGCCACACCATAACCTTTGAATTTTGCTTCTCTCTATATAATCCCATTCATCATTCTCATCTTGGCACTGCACTTGGTAACCAAGAGGTAAGGCAGACTGCGAGTTTGTGCGTGAATCTACTCAAAGACTTTGACCTCCTTAGTTCCGATCCGTTTCTTTGTCAGTAAATTCCTCAGATTGGACTGAAGTTTTTCGTGATAGATTCACGCACAAACTTGCGATTTGTTTGTTATCTCTCATCCCCAGTTTGTTTTAGAGCTTCCTCTCCAGAACTAAACATTTTCATCTACTGAGGTATCAGGTATGGCGTCTCCTTCCTTAATTTTTGAGATATTTGTCCAGTTATGATATCTGATATCACAGTCACAGATCAGGAATTTTAGGATTCAGATCTTGTATTTTCCGGTTAATTTAATTCACCTGGTGACGGTAAAGCTGTAATTTCAATGGATTCAACACGATGGTATAGTTCCAACATGTAGAAAACATAATGCTGCTACATATGCGTGGGGCGGATAATATGGGAAAGGGTTGATCTTTCAAATAGGTAGAGTAAATTAATTACTCTCGCAACCCTTTAGTTTTGTCCTAATTTGATGGATCTCCCCCTATTTTATGAATAGCACTTACCAACTCTTAAAATCTATTAAGAATATTTCAAAAGGATTTCAAATAAATATTTTTAATTAAAATATTTTTAATTTACTAATTTTCCCTTCGTCAAATCAAATCCCTAATTTATTTTTGAAAGTTTGTAAACTTTAAGAATAAAAATCAATGGCTGCAGCCATAAATTATTTATATAATATCATGACCTTATATTATTTATACTATATGATAACAAAAATATGTTTGAAATATGTTCTTATCCGTTTTAAAAAGCCGAAAATAAACATGCTTCAATAAATACCATGAGAATTTAAAATTATAAAATTTTATAAAATAATCAAAATTAATACAGTTTACTACCTCCAATCTTAAATATAAGATCCAGTTGACTTTTTCTAGATTGAAAAAGCTAATTAAATTACTAATTTATCTGACTTATAAATTAATATATAATTAATTATATACAACATTTATATTTACAACCTAAGGTAGTATAACATATTAGAAATTTTAAAAATATAAATAGAATTATTTTTTAAGAGGACGAGTCTTGTAGTGGTAACTGGTAAGATTATGACTATGAGGTCATTGGTAAACTGAGAAACAGTTGGGAATGACATGCTTAGTCTAAAAAAATGAATCAAACGGGTCAATTAGAGTGAAAAAAGATCTTTCTAACATACATAGATAAAAGAAAATTTATTTTACTCAAATAGATATTAAGATAAAATAAAGTTTGTTTTGAGTAAACTTTTGAATTTCATTAATTCTTAGCTTTTGATATTGTCTGTTTTAGGGACACATTACCCCTTATGACTTTAAAACACGTTGAGAGGAAAAGGTATCTGGACCCTAAAAGGCGTCTTTCGTTTCCCTAGCTCTAAAACGAATCGAAAGAGAAAGATAGCCAGACATTTATAAAATGTCTTTCGACCTGAAAGACAATACCTCGCTCTCAATATTGTCCATTTTAGAGACTCGTCACCCCTCACGGCTTTAAAACACGTTAAGAGGGAAAGATATTTAAGCCCTTATAAGGTGTCTTTTGTTTCCATTTACCTCGTAAACCGTAAAAGTTATTCTCCAAAAACTATTAAAGATCTTTCTAGAGGAGGTTCAATGACAAGCTAATAGAATGAGCATGTCCGATCAATATGATGAACCTATCTAATTATAGGGTAAGGCTAAATACATCTATTCCTCATCAGACTCTGCTTGGTGAGAGCTTTGTGCAACATGTTATCCTTTTCTATTAATAGAATTATTTTTTGGTTGTATATTATTTTTTAACAAATATAAATGTTTAAATAATTTCTGATGTTTGTATAACATATGTTTTGATTTTAAGGGGTCTATATACAAGTTTCCAAAATCAAAGGGAGGTCTAACAAAATAAAGAAATGGTTAGAGTATCTTACTCAAGTAGATAGCAAGGTTTCTTTTCAAAGAGGGGGTTAGAGTTTTTTACTCAAATAGATATTAAGATAAAAAAGAAAGTTTGTTTTAAACTAAAATTTTGAATTTCATTAGCCGAGAAACAGCTACGAATGACATATATAGTCTCAAAAATGAATCAAACGGGTAAAAATTAGAGTGAAAAAAGTTAATGGAATGAGAATATAATGAACCAATACTTGATCTCCATTCTTTATAGTAGTTTTCAGAGTCACCGAAATCAATAATAAAATACACAAAATTCTTGGACTAAACTTACAAAGGCAAGCTACAAAAGTATCCAGAGGTGGCAGATTTCTGCCGAGGCAGAGGCAGCGTCACTTGGAGACGCAATAGGTCAAAATATTCCTCATTGCAGTGATGTTTACAGTAAGTTCCATTGTCTTCAAACGCTCTAACGAGTCTGTAGAACAGCCCTATCGTTGTTTCATCAAGACGTATATGGGATTTATAGTTCATGAGAATCTGGTGGGCCCTAGTACGAAAGTATCCTGGGACGAACGTTTCAAAATTCTGAGGCGGCGACTTCAACATGCAGAGCATGGCCTCCCAGGTTTGTTTCATCTCTGTCGTGTCAGGTCCTTGTCCACCGGAAGGAGCACGCTTAGTCTGATTCGATTTGTGAACAAGAAAGCAGGTTTGGGTGAGAGTGAGAAGCTGCAGTATTTTTATAGGGGTAGAACAAGATTTCATTTTGAGATTAAAAAAATGCTTAAGCTCTGCATTAGTGTTAGAGTTGGGATTTTGGGAAGAGGGGTGATTATTATTATCATAAGAGCGATAGGAAAATTCAGGGGGTATGGTGGGATACTTGGAAGGGAAGCGAATATCAAAGCAGAGCAAAGCAAGATGGTAAGGGGTTTCCTCAGGGCCTACAACAATGGCTCGCATTAGATCAGGCCTTTCTTCGTATGCTCTGACGTAAATGGAAGTGTCGGTGAGACAAAGCTTCAAAACCTCCCATTCTGCCTTCATTGTTTCCATGAGATTGCGTCTTCTGTTAGTCGTCTTCTTGGATAGGAAAGAGTGATCCTGTGGCGCATCCTTAAGGATTTCGAAGTTCTCCAAATTCTCAAAGGCCCTCTCCAAATCATCTACTTCTTCCTCTATTTCTCCAAATCTTTTATTCGTTTTCGTGTTCTCATCTTCAGTGTGAACCTCCTCTGACATTTGAGAACCCGCCATCGCTATCTCAATCCTCAATCCTGACTTCGGTAGATAGCTAATATTATGGAAACTGATCGGACAATCCAATCTTCTTTTCATATATAAGTAGAAGGATTTGGAGATAAATCATCACTAATCAATATAAAGGATAATAATCTTTTTTTATAAGGAAATAGGATGATAATCTGATTATGATAGGCTTCCTTTTCTATACAATATTAAAATAATTATAATTTCGGGATTCTGAGATTATTTTATTCTTCTGATATTTTCATCGTTTTTATTTACACGCACAAGTAGTAATATATTTATTTTAAAAATATTTTGTTTATATCACCTTTATAATTATATTTAATGTTTAACTATTATGAAATTGAAATAAAAATTCAATCCTTTACGATATTTTTTAGATTCGGATTTTGTGGATACAGACAACTTACATAGTTATAAATTAATAGATTTATAAATCTATATATTACAATTACAATTATACGTATCACATTGATCTTGTTCGGCGAACATCTTATAGAAACTAGAAGGACTCGGCTTTCCTCCGCTGCCTCGCATCCGCTGGCCTCCTATGCATAAATCGGTGCTGTTTTGCCCCAAATCAATGAGCAAGTTCTCTTAAAAAAAATAAAAAAATTCAAGGCACTACTAAAAAGATACTAAAAAGATACTTCAGGATACTCACTCATATAGAAAAAATATGTTAAGATCTTGAAAAAATATTTTAGATACCAACAGGTACTAAAAAAAACTTCATGAAATTTTTTTAAGATCCTAAAATAATTTTTCTAAGATTATAAGGTTTTTTTAGTATCCTGAAATATCTTTTTAGTACCAGCCAATATCGTAAAATATTTTTTTAAGATTCTAAAATAATTTTTCAAGATCATAACGCATTATTTAAATCTTAGTCGGATCCCGCAAGTATTTTTTTAGTATCATTTAGTGCTCTGAATTTTTTATTATTATTATTTTTTTATTTTTTTTTGTGTAAAGGGAACTTATTGATTTGATGCAAAACGGCACCACTTTATGCATAGGAGGGCAGCGGAGGAAAGCCGACTCCAAACTAGAAAGTGATCTCAATTCTCAACCATGCTACATTTGGTCTGAATGTGAAGACTGTTATTTTTATTTTTAATTTTTCAATTATATTATAGGTTTAATATTTCTACTTTTACTGCAAAAATATTTTCTGTCACACTCACATAAAAGTTGAGTGGGTCCTATTGTAAAAAGAAGAGATAAAAAAATATTAGTGGGATCTACTCACTTTTATGTGAGTGTGGCCAGAAACATTAAATCCTTATATTATAATCATAGATAAAATGATAAACTAATATATAAGGTCCTTCTTTATTCTTTATCATTCTAGTTATTATATTATAGATGTAACAAATATATAATTATAGCTATAGCTTTTGAAAAAAAAAAAAAAAAAAAAAAACCATGAATTTGGGAATGTTACAATTAGGATAGTAAACCCTATATCAAATTTAAAATAAATGTCTAAGAAAAAATACTTCTAACCAAACGAGTGCTATATCAAATTTTATTTTGTCCGATTTTGAAATATATATCCTGCCTATGATTTATTGAAATAAATATTATTTTATCACCAAGCTGTTGGTTAAAAACAAAAAAACAGGGAGAGTCAGTGATTACTGAATAGGCAGTTAGGTTGGCTTCCGCTTAAGAGGCGGGAATTCTTCATCATAGCCATTGTTGAGTGGGAACAGGAGGAACGGTTGGAATCCTGATTTTATTTTGACAAAAAAAAAAAAAAAAAATATAAAGAGGAAACTGTTATAAAATTCAGTAATGTTAGAAGTAAAACGATAAATCAGAGATGCCTCCAGCACGTTCGATCCAAGGAAGGTGGAGGGTCAGTTTGGCATATGATAGCCACAGGAAAGGAACGTCAACACCATTCAGTTGACACTTTTTAGGAATCTCACTCGAGTACGCGAGGAAGTTGCCTCCTCCTTTAACCTTAACCTTGGCAACACTCTCACCTCCATCCTCCTCATACTCCAATTCTTTGATACTTCCTCCACTGTTCAACATATTTATTAGCCCAATGGGTGCGAATTTCGCGCCAACTCTTAGCTTATGAACAGGAACGAAGCTGAAGAGTTCGAACGTAGAAGGCCGGAGTATAACTGGGATCCTTTCAGACTGATGGCGTGACATGAGAATGAGTTTCCTGGCCTCACTCTGGTACACTGCGTACTCCTTTGCCTCACCCATATCACCTGCTTCCTTCTTCTGGTCCCATTCAACCTCACTCACATGAACCGAACCAGAGACTAACTTGTAGCACTCTGGGAAACCCCTTATGCGTTGCGCCTCTGGGTCCCAACCAGCCCCTTGACAGTTGAACACACCAATCACCCCACTATACTGTTTCAAGCAAAAGAATCAAATGAGTGGCCAGCTTTATATTATGTGCATGAGTCGGGAGGACTTAGAAGGGTACCTTGTTGAGATTCCATAGCTTGAGAAGGGTTTTGTGGTCAAACAGAGGGTTGATGAAGAGGCAGTCTCTGGTGGGAAGGGAGAAGTGGATGCACCTGGGGATGGTGCCATCAGGGTACACAAGCTTCTTGATGACATCAAAATCGTGAGAGCCGACCTGGTCGCTCAGGTAGACCGGACCACCACAAATGGCCCTTGACGCTGCATGAAATTTGGCGCACTGATGGACTGATTGGAACATATCCCAGTCAGGCTGAATCATCTGCCCCATCCACAGGCTGTTGTAGGCGCAGTGAATCATATGTACACCTTGCAGCCAGAAGGATCCCATTGGGTCCGTTGGATCGCTCACCCAGAAGTCATCACCTTTGAGACACAATAAAACAGGGAGAGATCATTTTTAGGTTAGACTTAATTAGAGCCTTAATTGGCATGGAGAACACAACAGTAAGGACAGCCAATACTCACCAGCTCTTCCCATTGCGATTTGCTTCGTCCCCAGGAAGAAAAAGTCATTGCACTGTTGCATGCTAGCGATGATTCCACAACCATTGAAGTTCTTCACAATGGAATTTGTCAAGCCGCTATAGTAAGCCTTAGCGAGGGCGACTCTGCCCCCGTATTCTTCGCACACATACTCAAGTGTCTGCATTTTAAAAAATACGCATATTATAAGGGGGAATCGAAAAGAACAGTTAAATCTAAAGTTGGTGCAGAAAACTCACATGAATGACATCCACTTTGACCCCAGTAATGCCGCATTTGGCAAGGTAGGAATGCATAGAGTCATATATGTCGTGGGCTTGATGAGGATGAACAAGCCCAATTGAACCTTTCACAATATTGACGACGGCGAGATCGTGCATTGTGCCGTCAAGCCCTGGAGAGAGTTTGCATGGCACTATTTTTGAATTCAGATGGGTTGCTCCCGGTCTCACCCCACCCCAGGCACCACAAAGGGCGTGCCACACATAAATATCATCCAAACCTTTGAATTCGGTCCTCAAATCCCTTGTGAAAGCCTTCATCCCTGAGTCCTCTGTTTTGCAACACGATCCTCCACATTCTTTATTCCAAACCCTTCTTGGCCCTTCCCCAAAAAGATCATCGATATCTTGTTTCAACTGCTTCATCCTCATTAATTCAGTATTTGATAGATTGGCACTCTCATGTTGGATGGCCTCCACGCGGCTCTCCAAGCGCTGTAGTTCAACCCCTTTTGCGAGCAGCTTCTCTGTCTTCTTTGGGTCAAATGGAGGAGGATTGGAACCTAACATAAGACCCGCTTGGTATTTTTTAAACTTATCGCCTTCTTCAAGCCTGCAAATCCTTGCAGTCATTTGTTTGCCACCCACAGTGAGATTTTTGGCATCCTCATTGGGGTGATCCCCATCAAAATTGATGCTTTGCCATCCATCGTCGATTATGAGAAACCTCGGGGCCACACCACCTTTGGCAAAATCTTTTAATCCGTGCCAAACTCCGACAGGGTCTACGGTTAAGTAGAAGGCATCCCAAGTGCACCAACCAAATTTGTCAATGAGATTTGGCAGGGTTTTCTCTTCTAGGAGCCTGAAGGTGTTGAGGTGAATCCTCAGGGCACTAAATGCTTCTTTCATCAAGTTGTAGGGATTTTCAGACACGTGAGTATATGCTATAGCATTGAAACTGGATGCTTTCACTTGAGTGGAACCACTCTCTGCGCAAATCATTACATGCCCGTCAGAGCCAGGATGGAGGGCAGACCTAAAGCTGCCTTCAATTATAGGAATGATGATAACATAGGACTTGATTTCAGGTAGATCAAAGAGAACCCACTGGGTTTCCATTTGTAAGTCAGAGCCAGAATTTCCCACCCACTGGGTAGACCACCATGTTTTGAATCTAAAGATACTGAGAAAGTCCCTTCCAGTGAATCTACCCAAGGAGTTCATCAACCTATCAGAAGGCTCTTCTTGGAAGAAGCCAAGGAAGCCACCCTTGGGAGATAGTGCAAGCACACGCTGAAGCAGATATGAGGGAGCATCAGATTCAGAGGAATGATAAATGGAAGAGAAAGGAGCGAAGGATACGTTTTGTGGAACTCGTGTTAGCAATGGCTCACCTCTAACAGTAAGCTTTCCATCAGATAAGTCAAAAATCTTTTCCAGCGGTTCAGAATGTTTGCTAAGTGGTCCATTTGGAGAAGCCATGAGAAAAGCCGAAAGGAAGGGATTCACAGTTTTAACAGAGAGGAAAATGTTGCATAGGAGTGATATGAGGGAAGAACAGTCTAATGGTAAATATATACAACGAAACTCAAGAACATAAAAGGAAAGTGTATCAATATTGGGATACCCAATACTTAATGCATATATATGACTAATGTAGCCAATAAAGCAGCTACTCAAACACGCAGATGCCAAACCAAAGAGAAGATACAATATTTCATACCCTTACCAAAACTGATGCTATTAAAGGAGATTTATGTTCTTTTACGTAAGAGAAATTGATACAGATGATAGTTACGAAATATTTGATTTGTCCCAAATAAATTCTGGATTTGTACAATTTTCCTCTCAAATATTTAATTCAATTTAGAATTTACCACCAAAGTTATTTAAAGATAAAATTTGGTTAAGGCGAAATCCGATGAAGTTCTTCATATTCATTCCGGTTAATATTAATATATTAAATGGGTTAGAAGTCCCCTCAATGCTCCATTCAATCATTGTCCCCTCACAGACAAATCAATCTTCATTAAAAAAAAAAAAAAAAAACAACAACAACAACAATATATGTATATATATATATATATAGGGAAAAGTATTTCTCCAGAATAACTCCAGAAACTACATCGTTTTGAATAATGAATGGTGTATTTGTAAATTTAGGTGAATTAATGAAGGGTGCAAAGTTATAGAAACACCCTTCATTAATCCAAAACGACGTGATTTTAAAGGTTACTGGAGATAACTTATTTCCAGTGACTAGTGACTGGAGAAATCCTTTACCCATATATATATCAATCTTTGTCCCTTTATCATGCCATAATTAATTTTAAGAAAAAAGCATGGTCATTCCACCATCTGTCGAAGTTCAAAATCAGTTTTAGTTTCTCTTGAGAGAATATGAAGGGGCCAGTCCTAAATATTATGTTTGATTAATACCCTACCATTTAGCAGAAAAGTTTATATTGTGCTAGACCGATAACATCAATTTAGGCGATAAAAGAAGAAGCATTTGATTGGAACGGTGGCCAAAAAATTGATAATTCTTTAATTAGTACAATCAGTGCAACTTTGATCCTCTAGAATAGAAGGGAAATCCTATCAAGGAAAAAGTAAATGCTATTAAACTAATAATATTTTTTCTTTCGGCCTACTTCACCTTTTTCCCCGATCCTAACTCTTTTTTTTTTATTGATTTTTCTTATTTTGAAACATAAACAAAATGAGAATGTCATAAGAGAAAGAAAAAGCATTTAGTATGTCTTCTTTCTTGCCACTGGCTTCCGCACTTCCCTTTTCGAAGTTGCAGCAAGTCCTCCTGTGGGCATGGGCATGTCTAACGTGGATTGATACAAATCCTTCAGTCTTCAGATGGAGATGGATGGATGGAGGGTGTAAAAAAAAAATATACATGAGAAAAGACTTCAAATTGGTGCCTTGGGTAAATAGGGATATAAATAATTGAAGCACTTACCTCGGCATACTAAGAAATAGCAAAATAACTAGTACTCCAACTATAAGAGGGAATACTGGCGCGGGTGTCAATTCCTGAAGGGCACGGCAATTCAGAATATTATTATATTCATCTACTAAAGCATGGGGGAAAAGGTGAGAATGGAAGAATAATTATTGCAAATTTTGCTATAGGGTGCAAAGAAGAAAAAAAATATACCTGTTTCAGCTGATCTTCTTCAAATCTGTATCCCAGAGGGCCCACATGGATTTGAGCATTTTTATCTAAGTCAACCTCAATGATATCCGATTCAAATTTGTGGGAGCTTGAAGGAAGACCAGATCGAAGCCGCAGAAGATATCTGCCCTTAGGTAAGTCCTTCACCTGAAAGAAGTTGGATATTGGCAGGGGGAAGACGGACTCTATCTTAGCTGCATCACTAGCTGACTTGATTTCTACTATTAGGTGTTTCCTTTGTTCCCCCGTACTGCTTCCTTCAACGTGACAACTCATAATCGTCATTTCTGGCTCCTCAAAAACTATAAAATCCAAACCCTTCATATCCTCAGTTCCAACCTGGGAACATCAGAAAACAAGTTTAAAAGTTAAGCCCAAGTCTGAACTTCGCCCATCAATAGCAGAGCTAAAAAAGATAACTAGCAAGGACTAACCTGGACAGAAATGGAATCAGGAGAAGCACGCTCTATGCTAGAACTCCCTACACCATCTCTTTTAGCTACTTTGATGACATAGGTAGTATTAGGCAACAGCCCCCTCAGACGGTAATTTCCAGAGGAATCTGCCACTGTTTCTTCAAAATAACCTTTTGACACCGACCGTGCTTCAACAGGAACCCCTCCTTTTGGTTGGCCAGATAATAGAGAAACTCTGCCCGTAGCACTGCAAAGTTGATTTGACTAAGCATCTTCAGGAGTAGTATTTCCTTAAGTTGGAGAATGCATGCAAATCACTAAGGACAGTTGGATTGAGTAGTAAGGTACTCAAAACTCCCTACACAAAGGAGTTCAAGCATTGTGGCTTTAAAAAACCAGGCAACAGTGCGCTGCTCCTAGTCTTTGGTATGGCTATCTCAAGCAAAGAGGGCAGGATTAGCTATTGAAGATTCTGCTTTTAGGACCACTAATGAATTTATAGTTTGTCTCCCGCGCATACAAGACTTTTCAACCATGTATATTTGGGTAACAATTATTCAACGTCAATCTACTGCGCCAACTACAGGCTCAACTCGTATATATGTTACATGGGCAGTTAACTTCTATATAATGACCAGTTATCGTTTCCACTAAAATGAAAGAAAAATAAAATAAATGAAAGAAGAGACGAAGTGGGTTAAGCAAGAAAATAAAACCTGTAAGCTACACGGGTGGCTTGGAAAATGACTTCTCTAGATTCTCCAGCTCCAAGCTCTATCGACTGTGCTGGAGGTGAGAAAGCAAACTCCTAGGGTAAAAAATAATGAATAGTGTGTAAGGTAGTTAAGAAAGCTTCAGCAAAAAAAAAAAAACACTTAAAAAAAATATATTCCTCATATTCCATACACTGCAACTTTCTTCACTTCAATTTTAAGCCCAAGCAAGCAGAAAACATCAAGATCTTGTGATACAAGCACAATGAGATAGATATTAGGGTTAAAGGTCAACTATGCCCCGAAGGTTTTCACAAAGGGGCAATTTTGTCCCGGAAGTTTTTCTGGGGGTAATTTTACCCCGGAAGTTTAAAAAATGGAGCAATTTTGTCCTAGCTATTAGCTAAGTTAATTTTGACTATTAGTTGACTAAATTTGCTGAATTGGCAGTGCACATGTCATACACTTCATTTTTGTTAAGGTGCAAATTTGCCCACTAAATCTAACTTTGCAAAAAAAAAAAAAAAAAAAAAAAAATGACATATGGACTTCCGAGGGAAATTTACATCTTTACAAAAATGATGTGGATGACATGTGTACTACCAAGTCGGTATATTTGGTTAACTAACGGTTAAAATTAACTGAGATAACCGTTAAGGCAAAACTGCTCCCATTTTGAAACGTCCAGGGCAAAATTGCCCCTAGGTTAAAACTTATAGGGCAAAACTGCCCTCAACACTAAATATTAAGACATGAAAATACAGATTGCACAAGGTTTTGAATGAGCAAACCAAACAATAAAGCTACACAGAAGCTTTTTCATTTCTTCTTTCTCAAACCTGACCAGATAATCAGGAAAAGAAGATATATAAAAGTAGTTTGCAATACATATTAAAATCTCTGTCCAGTAAACTACCTTCAAAACAGGACGCAGATAGAACATCCCAGGAAACAAATTATCAAACAGGAAAGTTCCACTGGCCCCAGATACTGAGTTGTTTCTATAACCATTATCACCGCTCAAGGATAACAGCACAGAAGGAATGGGTTCTCTAGCATCATCTTTGTGATGTAAGCGTACTGAAATTTGACTAAGCTTCTGACAGCTGAAAGAATGAGACCCAACTTGTTTTAAATAATAACCAGGCTGCAAGAGAAAAGCGATCAATCAATCTAAGGAAAGAATGAAAGGAAGTCACAAGAACAAACTACTGAAAATGATTATCTGCATTCTGTTTTTATATTTACTGACAATCACATGAAAATCTTAATACAGGTAGAAAAAAAGGACATTAAAAGCAAATTTTGAGATTGTGATTCTCTGAGATATCATTGTCTGATTTGTCTCTATGTTGAATTGCTGAAGACTGTGCAAATGGAACTGAAAGCATCGATACAGAGATGCACACCCTTTATCTATTTAATAATGCATTTATTTTATCCCGTTTGACATTGAACTGAGAAAATGACTACCTTTGAAGCCTCAACATTGTATGTAACATCATCATATAGAGGACCTGCTACAAAGGTGCCATCAGCCGCAGTGGAAGTTTCAAGTACTGATCCACCACTTTTAAGACCAGTGATATGGCTATCACCAGCAGCAAGAATCCTAATATGAACGCCAGAAATAGGAGGTGAAACTGATCCTTCAATATATAAACCCAGTCGACCCAAAAATGTAGGAACAGGGCCCTGACAACTGCCATCTGTCACTGAGACCTACAAGTGAATTTTTTAGATGAAGCTTCAGTAACATTCCAATAAAGACATCAGAGGGTAAATTAGCATATTATTAGTTACTACTTACATGATGTTCTCTAGGATAAAATAGTATCTTCTTCTCCCCATTAATCCTGTGATAAATCAAAAGAATAAGTCAACAGTATCCTACAAACCAGACTGCAGAGCTGTTTGAACCAATTCAATGTTAAGTCCAGTAATCATACTATTAACAATTGCACGCATTATATGCAGCATAATATACTATAAAATAATATAAAATTGATTATTATAAATTTATTCAAAAGTTCAATTCTTAAAACATACTACCTTTAGTCCTTAATTTTTTTGGAGAGGTTAAGAAAACTAAATAAGTTAATGAACCATAATATATGTTGTATATCAGTTGATTATATATCAGTTTATAAGTCAGACAAATTAGTTTGGTATAAAAAATATAAATATAAATGCTCTAAAGTAATTTATTTAGCTTCTTTAATCTCTCCAAAAAAGTCAATTGGGTCTTATATTAGGGACCAAAGGAGCACACATGTTTACCTTTATCACTACTTTGCCTGGAAGTGGAGTCCATGACTCCTTAGAAAACTCACAATAACAAAATCTTTTGATAAAAATATGTGATCCAACTGATGTAGCTAAAACAAACTAGCCAAAATAGTGCACCTTGGGTCCCGAGGAACAAAAGTAAGCTTTTCTCCAGGATTAGCCCATACAGAATACTCATAGATAGCAGTACTTGTTTGATCTTTCCCATCAGATGAACGTATGGCATTGGTCACATCAATCACACTATCTCCGCCATTTTGAATATCCACAACCATATTCTCAGGCAATTCATTTAGCAAGCTGGATTCTACATTTATTTGTCCTTTAAGAAGGTACTTTTCTCCTTTCAGATAGATGGGCTACCAAAAAGTTATTAAACAAAGGAGAAGAAAGTCAAAAAAAAATGAACCATTTTTTTTTTTTTTTTTTTGGGGGGGTGGTGAAGTTCATTATGTTTATCTAAATCCTTCATACCAACAAATTAGACGTATCAATTTTCACAGCTGAGCTCCCGAAGAAGACACATGAGTTTTTAAAATGCAGCTCATGAACTCCAGCATATTCTACACATATTTGCTGGGAACCTTTCTGCAATTCACACAAAAAAATGTTGAATTTTGAGTAGCTGCTGCATTTCCCTGACAAACTTTCAGAGGCTATAATTGGCATTTGGCAGATCAAATTACCTGAATCTTCAGATTCAGGTTTGAACCATTAGGTTGAGTCATGTAACTGTCAACATCATGGGTGGAAATAATTTTGACCCAGTAGCCTTTTTGGACAAATAACACTCCTTTCAAGTCCTCAGCTCCAACATCTACATCAATAAAGCTCTGCTCCCAGCACCAGTTATCTTCCATGGCTGCTGATTTTGATGACTTATGTTTTACCTAAATCAAGGCATTATGGTTAACAAGAAAAACTGAACAAAAAGGAGTAAAAAGGAAAAAAAATCATAATGAGAATGTTCAGGAAATATATTTCACAACAATCACGTGTGTTATGCTTAAATAATTATAAAATGGGAATGAGTGCAGAGACAAACCTCAAGCCTGTACTTTCCAGGAATAATGTCTGAAAAATGAAATTCACTACCCTCATCGGTCAAGCCAATTGTCTTTCTCTCTTCATTATGTTTATTGAAATGTCTCACCAGAGAAACAGATACAGATGGACCACATTTCTCTCTACAGAGTACAGCACCATGAATGTTGACTAGAGCCTACAATCATGCAGCACAAGATATCAGAAGCGAACATTTTCCATTATAAATAGATTGCAGAGGCCGAAATGCGGCTGGACCTTATAAAAAGGACCCCCTATGAAAATAAAAATGGAAGCAAAAGAAATTTAAAAGACTCAGATAAAATTTTCATTACTTTTGTGAAAACACATAAATAATAATTGAAGGCCTGAAACTTAAGTTAGTAATTATACTCTAACAAAATCAAAGCTACCATTATGAAATCTGCATATTCATACTGCTGAACAAGACATGTAACCATAAGAATGATCATTATCATGCTAAGTAAATGAGGCTGTTTGGGATGGCTGTAGATGTTGAAATAAGCAAAAATAAGCACATCAAACGCACAGCGAAAGGAGAAACAAGATAAATGAGTGTTTGGCATGGCTGTAAACTTGATGTGCTTCAAGATTTGATGTGGCTATTTTTTTTTAAGCCACATTTTGTTGCTTATTATCCCATCACCAAAAGCCACATCAATTTTATTATGCCCAATGACCATTTCACCCTTCAACTAATCTTTATTTACAACTTTATCTATTACTTATTATACCAATTTCATCAAATAATTTCTAGAAATTAATCATTAATACCATATAAATTCCAGAAAATAGCTGTAAAATTTATTTAAGCCAATTTTAGTAATTAATTTTTTTCATAATATTTCTAGATCATCACAATAATATTCCATAATTTTTTTCTAAATTTTCAAGGTCCAAAAATAATTTTCAATAATTATCTTAAACTCCTTCTCATGATAAGGTCCAAATATATATATATATATATATATGATTCAACACAAATGAATCATCTTCGTGATCAAATTAGAAACCAACTTGTAGGGGATATGTTTATTTAAACACTTCATTGTGTTGTAATCTTTTTAATGGTAAATTTACTATTTTATTTAGCAAATTTATATTTATTTTTAATTTTTTATCCCAAATTATCACATTTTATACAACACACACATATTGATTCATGCCCTTTTTAGTCATTTTCCATCTCATCTATCTTTTCAAAAGCTATGCCAAACAAGTGTCTATCAAGAAAAAAGCCACTTCTGTCACCGCTATCCCAAACACAAATCACATCAGAAAAAGTCCATCAGAAAAAAAAAGTCCAGCAAGAAAAGCACATCAGAAAAAAAGCCACTTCTATCGCCGCTATCCCAAATGGACCCTAAATGCTAGGAAACTCTTAATTTGCAGGTTTTATGATTCCAAGGACTTCACTTTAGCAAGCATCTGGCGGAAAAGATTGAAAGGAACTAAAATGTAGAGATGGACATATTACCTGTGAAAACTCAACATCCAACAATGGACTTTTGACAACAACATCAATGTAAGATGGCAAAAACATGAGTCCGGGAACACTCTCAGGAGTAGCAGCAATAGCTGACAAGCGATACTCACCAGGCAAAACCTAAACATTGTAAATTATTAATTAAAAAGGATAAAAAGTTAGACGTCACTTGTAGGGAAGGAACAAATAAAAATATAGCGGATACTTTAAAATAATTCCAAAACAAAGAAGAAAAATCCTGAAATATTTTCCACTTAAAAATAAAATTTAGCTGTAACTTGTACATCACATTGTTTTAAGCTTGACATATCACTTTACTTCTCTTTCAGTATAAGCCAAACCAGAAGACATAGGCAAAACGAGAAAAGAAAAAAAGAGACCAACATACTTCAAAGCAAAATTTTCCATTTGCATCTATCTGTTTCTTTTGTGGTTTCACATTCTCGGGTCCATGAGTCAGAGCCACCTAAAAATAAAAGATTAGCTTCAGTTGATATAACAAAAATACTTGATAAATAACAAGAAAAGAAGGTAGATGCATACCTTTGCTTTAAGGCCACCACTAACCATTCTAACCACACCGCATAGATCATATGAAATGGCATTGATTTCCTCAACTGAAGCCATATTTGGCAATACCTGATCAAATAAACAATGTTTTAAAGGCATGACGGCAGGAAGGTTCATTTTTAAATCAATTCAAAATTTTATTCTTTTCCCAACAATATAATTAGTAATCACTTAGTAGCTAGACATTATAAGACAAATATATGTTAGACTCAAATGTATATTTTACCATGTAGTTCTCCAACTTCTTGAACTTGTAGTGCTCCTTTTTGGCCTCAATGGTATAGTGCTTGGATGTAACCTTAAAATACCATCACGAGGGTTAGAAGAAAATATAGACTACAAGCAGTTAAGATAACCTTAACACAATGCAAGATGATTAAGGAAATTTTAGAAATTTGACAAAAAAGAAGAAAAATTCAAAGTTACCAGGTAAGTGAGGGAAATGGAGAAAGATAGACATCACTAAGATATTATTTTGGATAAAGTAAAATAAAATAAATAAATTGAGCTCAATAAAAAAGGGAGATCCTCTCATCAATGCATTATGCAAAGCAAATCTACCGAGACTCGTACCTGGTCAAGCTTATAATATCCATGTTTATCGGTAATAAACCTTTCACGACCATCCACTATAATTTTAACGCCCTCCACTCCCATTTCATTCCCATCAACTACACGACCTCCGACAGAGAATCCAGTGACCTGAAATAAAAGATACCACAGTAGAATAACATAAACATAATCGCAAAACCTGACATAAAACTGAAAAAAAATATTGTTGTAATTCCTTTGAAGTTTGAACTTCGAGTAATATTTTCTGCGTACAGAAATAGTTTTCTTTCTTAGCTTTCTATTCTAATAAAATTCCAATATTAATTTCACTAATACTTTTGACGCATTCAACTCCCTGGTGTCCTTCTGTCGGGCAGATAACAGACAATACCAATTCCTATTGTTATTCATAATAACCATAAATATATGCAATGAAGCGAAAACATTTTTTCATCCATCAACATTTACAGCATCTGGCTGTAGCAGTCACTCGTCCAAACCAATAGAGTATTTGACGCCAGTACTTTTGGGAAAATTTGCCAAAATGCATTTAGCAGCCAACAGGGGAAAAGAATCTCACATGGAATTAAATTCAAAGTGGATGGGCATAGATTTCTACATAGATAGCATGGCTTTGAAACAGATTTTATGTCTTTTAAGAATGCATTCTTAAGAAGAGTGCAACATAATCAAGCAAGCACATTTTTCTTGCCTTCACCAGGTGGTGTCAACTACACAATTTTACTGCAAGTAATAATATGGATGACATTTATAAATATGCAAGACAACTAATGTCATTGATCTATGCCACAGTTTTACCCCTATAATTTTTACCTGAAACTTTTGAGGAACAGTCACATGTTGATGCTTAACATTAACGAAGACACTGGAAGGTGAAACATCAAAAACTGTATTTTCACCCTTGTAGTAAGGCACGAGTTCATAGCTTCCTGAAGAACCAAGCAATGAAAAGAACTTATTCATTCAAGGCATAAACAAATACTCGATAGTCGATACACACATTTATAAAGGTGAAATGGATTTAATTCCCAGTATTTTAATTCTATGAACATACGATGTTTTATTTTGTTATTAATGTGTGTTAAGTAGCATCAGAGGATTAGGGATCAAATTCAACTGGGCAAATAGAAGGATGATTATATCACCAATTGGAGAAGAGTAGAAAGCATAAATTCAGGAAATAAGTTGACAAAAGAAACCAAGTACAATACACCCAGGGGAAAAAAGAAAAAAGAAATTGCAAGACTATGGCAAACTAAGCTTATCTCTTTCCATATGTACAAAGTGCACAAGGTGCTTGCTCAAAAATTGATGAAATAAACTCCTTACAGATGGTATAAAAGAGCTGGGAAAGAAATTACCTTTTGTTGAAATATATGGGCACCAGAAATTCAAAACAACATGTGGGAGAAAGAGAAAAGGGAATTACCACAAGGTATTGAACTGAAAGTGAACTTTCCATCAGCATCTGATACAGTATGACATAGAGCAACACCTTCCCTAGGGCCACTACCAGGACCTTGCAAACATTCTACCTCAGAGACGTCATCAGAATATAAGTAAATATGGACTCCTAATATTGGATTTCCCTGGAAAAGTGAGAGCCGAAGCAAAACAACATAAAATAAAAGGAAATTATTTAATCTGAGAGCTAAATTTAAACTATAATAATTTTGAAAGTTTAACTAGGTTGAAAACTAAACTAACATCCCTCAACAAATTCTTGTGACCTCAACCCAGGATGCAGCAAACAAGAACTTATTCTGGACGTTATAATTTAAAGATATAAACAGACATTTTCAATGAATTACTAAATAAAATAATCCAGAGAGTATATTGTCCCCACAAATATTACCTGAGCAACAACATGGCCACTGATGCTATACCCAGGGACAAAGAAAACATCATCAACTACCCCATTTCCAAAGCCCAATTCCACCTGCAAGAACCACATAATGAAAAAAAAAAAAAAAAAAAGAGCATGCAGAATATAAAAGATTGTTAATGTTAAACATAATATGAGTGTATGTGTTTGGAAACCTGTTGGTTTTAGATCAGACATGATTTTGACCAAAGTAACATGAGTGTAGCTGTGGCTCAAAAACTGTAAAAGCCAATTTCCCACGGATTTCCAAATATAGACTTAAAGGCACTCTAAACGGAAGATAGGTTATGTATAATATTGAAAAAGCTTAATGGATATCAATAATAAGGCTCCATACCTGTGTTGAACCTTTAATATCAACTTTCAACTCAGGATGTGATGCGCGTAGTTCATATCTCCCTGAACAAAAAGAGTGCGTGGCTGTTAGAATAAAAATTCACTTGTTTAAGCAATTTTGAGAAAGGGAGAGTTGTGAATAATCATGATGATGATAAAGATGATTTTTTTTTTTTTTTTTGGCAAGAGAACCAATGCCTGGTATTGCACTAATAATAAACTAACTTTGGGGTTAGAGTCCTCAAACTAGGACAATCCCCAACTTGGACCAACCTATTCATACATTGTAGATTATTTATCTTAATTTGATCCTTTTCATTTAAAATATCTTGCATTTTAGCTATCATATTCATGATGTTTCATATATATTGCTAGCTATCTTTTAGTTTGATTGTCCATTCACTTTTGGGTGGATGATTGGCTGGCAAAGGTTGGATTAAGGTTCCATTCTCATCTCAATGATGGACCACTCAATGAGAAAGCATTACTTCAGAATTGAGATTAAAAAAAACAAAGACATAACATGGACTCCTTGGTCGGATATCCTAGATGCAAAGTTCAAACTAACACTTTCCATTTTCTTGGTTATAAACATAAATCCTGAAAAGAGAGTCAATTTAGTAAATCATCAATTGTTCTCACAGAATGTAACCAATTAACCCTTTTCAAAAACAACTATATCATATTTTATATTGTTGAATCCTTTCTTCCAACTGTCTGCAAATTATTTGTATCTTCCAAGCCCTTCAATATATAACATAGTTAATTTCAACAATATCCACTGCTTCAAGTAACAATCTTGCAAAGCACAGACTCGTACCAATCAATCAAATATAATAAATCCCATATTCATTAATTTAAGACGACTACGTATACTTGGTGATTCCCTCAATAATGCAAGAAAAGAAGTTGCCACAAGAAATGGTGGAATGCAATTATTCAAACATAAGTTCTTTGAAGAAATAAATTGGAGCTTTCCCACCTGGAAAAATATCTGTGAACAGGTAACTCCCTGATGATGAAGTTAAGACAGAAGAGACAATATCACCGGCAGGAGATAATAACTCAACCTCCACATTTGAAGGGCCACCATTTTTAACTAAACAGCTTTCTCCACTGACAGCCCCAACAACTCTACCAGATATAGTGAACCTACACAATGCAAACGTCAGAGGGTAATGTTGAAAAGCAGAAAAGGTGGAAAGTGGAAACAAATCATTCACAAGGACACAAAGAAGCATTAAGTCAAATAACTATCCCACCCTGTGAAACGAAAATTTATATCTTCATTTCCATTGCATCCATTATCATCAACCACAACAGGAACCTGTGGGAAGACGGATAAAATAACAAAAAACATGTAAGGTTTTATAGGAATTCCTTTTCAGATAAGCAGATCATGACCATGCCATAACAACTTAATAGCTATAAATTATATCAATAACAGCATAATAACTATAAACTAACCTTTTCTGGATCCCATGACCATCCTTCAGGTCCATTAATTTTAATTACAAAAGAACCCTACAATAAAAACAGTATCAGTAAGAAGAATTGAAGAGTGCACTCAAATGTAAGGTTTAAACCTTGCAACCACATCATGAAACCAAAAATAACTCAAAACACTCGTAAGAATTTCAACCTAACTTGAGCCATTTTAACAGACAACAAAAAGAAAAAATCAAAGACTTTGTTAGAGATGTATTAAAGGGGAAAAAACTGCTCTTGAATCCCCAAGCCCCCAACAGACTTCTTTAAGCTGTTGATGCAACAAATGATTTGGTTTAAGGGGTAGTGATTTTAAGACATCTGATAGAGCAATGTATGTGCACAAAAAGTTATTGTTTCCCCGATAAACTGATTATCAACGTATACACTTGGAGGTGAAGGGGACTTTGACTCACATAACGGCAAATGACAAATCCTACCTATCCCAAGACAATATCTTGACAAAAACACACTTAACCAATAAAATCTCTCAGTATCCCCCAATAAAAATTAATAAAAGCAAAAAAAGGGGAGGTGATATGGAACATTAATAATCTGCATTTCAAGACCTAATTGTAAACTAGATAATTAGTAGGGTAATTAGTCAATAATCCTAACTAGCCGTTAGTTAGGACTTAAGGGAGGCTATAGTGTTATAAATAGCCATTCCTCCATTTCTGTACAATCAGATCAGTGATTGCAATACAAAACCATGAGAGAGTAGTTGAAGCGCTCTTCTTCTTCTTCTATCCTACTTCTTGTGTCTCTCTTCTATCTCTATTTCTCAATTCTATAACAATGAACATATCAGTGGTGTCAGAGCAGTCCTTCCTTGGCTGCCTCTTTCGTTGCTGATTCTGTTTTCTCTCTGTATCTCTCTGTTTTGTTTCTGGTTTTGTACCTTTCTGTTTTCTGGTTCTCTTTCTTTCTGTTACCCTTGAAGCCATGGTGGATGGTACAAACCCAATCAAGATTGTCAAGAAACATGGAAGATAGGATCTTGGCCCTTGAAGAAAAATAAATAAGGTGGATGAGTTGCAAGATACCGTGTGGGGCTTGAGAGATGAATTAAGGGCGCTGGTTAAGGCAGCCCAGAACAGCAATGGTGATCAGAGGTGGTCGGCAGCTTGGCAGTGTGAAGGAGTATAATGAATTTTGGTGATGTTGTCGCAAGATTCTAGCTCCAGATGCCAGAAGAGTACCTTGTTGTAGAATATGAGAATGGATTGAAAGACAAAATCCGCAACTAAGTCAAACTCTTTCAACCAAGAACCATGCGTGAGGCTCGTTCTATCGCTAGGGCAGAAGAATTATATCTGTCGTGGCAATTGGAGAGGGCAAGAAGAGTCTTGAAAGATAAAGAAGATGGTGGTTGTTCTCAAAAGACTCCACAAGAAGTGCAAGAAGCTTCTGCCTTTCCGGAAAAGGATAAGTTTTGTGCAGACGCCACCCAAGGTTGCTTTGGAGTTCAAGGATCATCAAGAATCAGCAAGCAGTCACCAAAGAATTCTCAATATGTTCCTGGAGTCTATCACGGGCTAAAGACGACTCTGCAAGATGATGAAGAAGTGACGAAGCTCCTAGATATTCACAAACAGAAGAAACTCGAAAGCCACAACGATGGATTCATAGGTAATTCTCGCCGACCAGAAACGTGCATAAGCGTGAACAAAACAACTCATGAAGATGAGGGATATGCGAAGGCGATTTTGAATGAAGTTGGGGTTGCTTCTGGTTTTCGAAACCCAGACAAGTAGGAAAATGTGAGCTTAGCATCTGTGTGTGGTGGGTCCCAGCGTCCCCACAGTAAAGGTTCGACTGACCCCCAATTTGCCTATGTTCTGTCCAGTTCGGCTTCAATATTCTCTTAACAAGGGTCAACAATCAGCACTGTTTTGAAAGCAAGAGGAATGGGGAACTCAAGTTCTTCATTACCATCGCAAGCTATTTCAGGTTGTTTCTTGCCTCTGAATTCGATTTCTTCATCACTGTCTCAATTTGTTGTTCATTCTTCAGTTTGTGAGTCTCTACAAATAGAGAAGGGCCACTGTGTGTCAAAGAAAAGTGAAAGGGTTGCATGGCAAGCTAAGGATTATGTTGTACAAAAATCTTTTGTCCTAGGAGTTACGTGGCTGAGTGAAGATCAGCTTAAAAGGTCAAAACCACAGCTGGTTTCCACCTTCCCAACCTTCCAGTTGTCTTGCAATTTCTCTCTGTGGCAGAAGAATTTTGAAGGATGGCATTCTCTTTCAACAGCAAAAGCATCTTAATGGGACAATGGGTTTAATAAGCTCTCATATAGCTATGGGCTTTGAAGTTGGCAACAAAGAAAAGAGGCCCATGACTCTGCCTTTGGGGTGCACAATTTCTTTGGGTATTTTCAATACAAGGCTTATGCAAATATGGGTCTCTATTCTGTCATTCTCTCCTAGACAAAGTCTGCGGCAAGCTTGGTTCAGGGAGAGTTAATCACAATGTTGTGTGGGAGATTCTGTTCTGAGTAGAAAAGAAAAGACACAAGTGAAGTGTGCAGAAGCTTAAGAAACAAATTTCTTCAATGACCAGCAAAGTGTTCCAGAGTTTAGTGCTTTTAGATTGTTTCAGTCCAGTTTGGCATTTTTGTTTGTTGTCAACCATCCTTGAGGGCAAGGATGTTTTGGGAGGGGGACCATGATATGGAACATTAATAATCTGCATTTAGCGACCTAATTGTAAGATAGAACTAGAGACCTAATTGTAAACTAGATAATTAGTAGGGTAATTAGTCAATAGTCCTAACTAGCCGTTAGTTAGGACTTAAGGGAGGCTACGGTGTTATAAATAGTCATTCCTCCATTTCTGTACAATCAGATCAGTGTTTGCAATACAGAACCATAAGAGAGTAGTTTAATCTCTCTTCTTCGTCTTCTTTTTCTTCTTCTTCTTCAATCCTACTTCTTGTGTCTCTCTTCTATCTCTATTTCTCAATTCTATAACAATAAACATATCAGGAGGAAACTATTAACAGAACATCATCATAGCACTATACAGAATGCAGATCATCTTAAGTATAGAATGGCCTTTATTATATTTTCAACTCACAACTTCAACAACAGAGTATGCTTTCCTACAGTAAGTGATGTAAGTTTTACCTTGTCATATACTGGAATAAAATAATATCCATTTGGAGCACATTGCGTTCTGTCCTTTACTAGCCCATCAACTGTGAGAAGCTCAACCTACAAGTAAATTTTTTAACACGCGTTCAGGTGAATGCACTGTTTCAAAGAAACAATAGGAATTCCCTCGTACATGCATAATGCATCAGCGTATTTTCCTCCCAATAACATATCAGGGAAAGGTTAAAAAAAGACATGAGGTGAATCTTTTACTCATGCCTTGGTTTTAATTATTTTTAAAAGCTTCAGAATATTCAAGGTTTCAAGCCATTAGCTTTTTTATAAGCACTATGCAACAGAGCTTCTAACTACGTATAATCTTCTTTTTATCTGTCCAAATATCATTCCGTACGTACACTTTGAGAGAACATAAATAAGTGAGTGGCAAAGTTCCAATTACCCAAATAGTCTAGGTATATACATACCGTGATATGAGAATAGTCCAATTTGGCATCAGTCGGCTTCCTTGACTTAATTAGAGATGAGCTCGCCTGCAGGATGGAAATTCATGATCAAATAAATAAATTCGTGAATATATACAAGCATCTGACCAAATAATAAAAGTGAAGCATAAACTTGTAGTGACATCCAGCGTCGAGCTCAGAAATTGACCAACAGCTCTTGCCAAAACACATTTTTTCTTAAAAACAAAATATCATCCTTATATAGCAAGAACCGACAAATTCTCAGCCGGGCAAGAAAATTTTACTTTTCTAATTCAACGCCGAAAAATTAAAATCTCACGTGCATGGTATAGTAATCGCAGCCAAAATCGGCCAGTGCAACGCCTGCAAATCTTTCTACTGGTTTCACATAAAGACTGGAACATTAAACTAGTTTACCTGGACGAAGCCACCACAGCCATAAATTGAATCAGCCCAGGCAGCCGAGATCAAAGATGTTACGATCAGTAAGCATAGAAGAGCATCCCTAATCGACATTTTCGGGATCGGGATTCTGAGGTTGCCGTTGATATCAACTGTGATAGAGTAGGCAGATCTGGAGATTCATGTGGGAATCGTTTGTTGTTTAATAATAAAAATCACTGCCAGAGTCCGGGACTGAAATTTCCCAGACGCAGGGTTTATGGGTTTAGGTTAGTTGCAAAATCGTCACCCCCGATGGGCCGATTCCGGAGCTTACTGGAGATTTTTTCTAAAAACAAAATTAGCCGGTAATATTTAAATTTTTTAAAGTTTAAAAATTTAAAATTTAAAATACGCCCATAAAATATAAAAAGTATAATAGTAGAAGGACACATTGGAGCCAGAATCAATGCAATAATTTCATTTCAACTTATAACTAACAAATTTCAAATTTTTATGAAAGGAATTTTGGTCCTTACTCCTTAGTGATCATATTGGAAGATTGGTTTGTATGGAAAAAATTACAGATGTGTTGCAGGTTATTATATAATTGGTGGTAAATTGTACAAAAATGAATATCAAATACATCCTAATTTTATGCATTATTCCCAAATTTGACGTTGACGCAGAAAAAATTTGTAATTGATGTTTCAACGCAAGGATAAATTTTAAAAAATAAATATTTAACCATGCAAACGAACTACATTAAGTTGTAGTGTCCAGAAATTGTAACTGATGTTCTAATTCTTAACTTGAAATATTGGAAGTATTTGCTGCAAAAACTTGACATTGATGTTTTATAATTTGTGTGATTAATTTTCTAAAATTTAGCATTAAATGTTTTATGGGAAGTGTGGCTACGTCATTTTTGTGGGTACAAACTACGTCATTTATTTGATTATTAATAATGAGGGTTCTTTACCGATTCCCCCCCCCCCCCGTTTTGGCCTCAAATTAAAGTGCGGGCCACACAGTGACCCTCCCCTTATTATAATAATATATTCTATTGGTTGTTTAATGTAAAACATAATTACTTAATTTAATTATATTGATGAAGATGGGTAATGTACATGTTTTTATTAAAACACTCTAATCATATTTCCTAATTTATCTAAAATCTTTATTTTTTATTTTAATATTTATATGACAAATAAAAGATGTGAATCGATTCCAAGTTGAAAAAAGAATCAAATATTAATTGATCAAATTCACTCCATGATAGTCTGATGGATTTTTTGAAGAAAATTTGTCTGACTTTAGAAATCGTGAGGGTTTAAGTCCCTCTATCCCCAACATCTCTCTCCTACTTGATTATTATTGAAAAACCATTAATATAGAGGTAGATTAGAAAAACTAAAAAATATGTCATATATGTAGAATTGATCAAGATCAACTTCCTGACTAAATTTTACGATGGGACTGAATGAGATGGCCGCCTTGTGCTGTAGGCCTAGCCAGTAGTTTGTAAATAAGAATATCAAACATATTTGAAATGTTTGGGGGTCGCTAATCTCACTCTGCTCCATGCTTGTCTAAGGGTATGTTTGGTTTGAGGGAGTGGGAGATAAATTTTTTCTCTCATCTTTACAAAATTGCCCATAGATAATTTTCAACATTCCTAAAATATATTTTCAATAAAAAAAATACTCTTCTCTGTAATGGTAAAATTATCAATATCCTCCCAAAAGATTTTTTCCCTCTCCTCCCCTCCTCTTCCCTCAAACCAAACACACCCTAATTATTTGTGTTTCTATTGAAGTATCTTCTGGATCCTTAAAAATCAGTTGAAGTCGAGCATTATGTTTGGTTCACTCGATACTCATGTTATAGTATTGCTTGTGCACTTTGGATAAATAACTTTAATTTCAAGTAGACTTCAATGTTATAAGCTTGAATATCTGTTTGTTTTAACATTTTAAAAGTGTTTTCATGATTTGTCGAGTGGACTTTTAAAAGGAATTTTAGTTCGACTTGTGGAAAAAAAAAAAACTTTTAAAACTACTGGTTGTTTCTTAAACAGGCATTGAGAGTCTCTCACTCGTTCTGAGTATTATGCATGGGTTAACTTTTTACACCCTCTAATGTTTGAAGATATCATAACCAGTCATAAATTTATATCCAGTTCTGGCATGGGGGAAAACTCTCTTTTTGCTCGCAAAGTGTTAAAATCTCCTCAAGTTCCCTTCAATGATAGGTAACTAATTCATAAATTATATTCATTGAATTTTGTTGGCCAGCTAATTAATTGATGATAAAACGGAAGGTGGTTGCCATGATGGTATTAAATTTTTCATGGGGCGTTTGGTTTAATTACATGGAAAGGATTTACATCGTGACAAAAAAATAACTAATTCAGATATTTAGTTATCAGACTCAGAGTATAAGACCCTTGAATCTAAGTAAATTCGTGACTTAGATATAAACTTGAACTTGAACAACTATTTAAGCTATACAATTAAATAATTAAAATATAAAAATAACAGTAATTTGATTTAAATATATTTTAAATTCAACAAATTGAAATTAAATCTACAAAATTCATTAATTTATCATACTTTATAATAATTTTTTTATGAAGCTCACACTATGGAGTCACTGAACACATTCAAATACAAAAGTCAGTGTGAGATTAAGAGAAAGTTAGCAGACTTCGTAAGCTAAGAACACAAAAAAGTAACCTCAATATGACAACTTACGAGTTAGCAACCGATCAGAATGATATAAATTCAAAAGTTAGTCAAAATGATTTTGTAAGTTATGAATGTAAAATTGTTAGACTTGAATAGTCAACTAATGAGTTTTACAACAATAATTTAACTTATATAATATAAAAAGGATTAAATTTTATAAAACGAGTTACCTTTATAATGTATGTTGGCAAAAAAAGATTACCTTTTATAATGTAAAGATGGGGGTGTGTTTGGTTAACCTTTTTTCACTTGACCACCCCATCCCACATCCCCGCCTCCAGGGTAACCTTGTTTTCACTTGACCACCCCATCCACTATTGTGACCCATTGACCCTCGGCAATGCTCTTTCATATGCAAACTTTTTCAGGTTGGTTTTTGAAAAATCATGTTTATGTAAGTTGGGATAAAATTCATCTCTCAAATTCACCACTCTGATTTTATTTATAAGTCCATTTTAACCAAAAAATTGGTCATATTTATAGGTTCAGTTTCATGCAATAAATGAGATTGTAACAATTTTACTCATATTAATTGTACCCATAAAGATAGAGAGAGAATAAACAGTTGAAAAATACTCAATCATAAATGGTGTCAAAGTTGAAAATTTACCTCATAACCATTGAGTTAACTACCTCTCATTAGTATGTGAGATTTAGTCAAAATTGATTTATAAATATAATCAGAGTGATATCTAATATACCGTAAATCACTGTGAAAAAGTAGTTTCTATCGCTAATTCAAACAAACATTTATCGTGTATTGTCCTCATCAAACGACACAAGGTAGAAGATAACAAGGAAGAAGGTAAAAAAAGGGAGCGTAGGGATTTCCTTGGCTGTTAAGGGTATTATGGTCATTATGTTCTTGTTAGGGAGTTTCCTTTGATTTGGTCTTATCTTCTTGTTGCATCAAAATGCTTGCTTCTTTTTTGAAGTTTAGTTTGTCTGATTGTTTTGTTTATGTTTATCAGACATGGTAACTTGGTTTGATTTCAATATCATTCGCATTTTTACATGCAAATAAAATTCAAAGTATGTCCCGAAGAACATGAAAAATATATTAAAAAAAATCTCTTCACTATAAAAAAAAAAACTCTAAAGGGACCTTAATGACATAGATTCAAATGGTGAAATTACTTGTCTACATCTGCTTAAAAGTCATAGCGTTACCATAAGCAAGTCAATTTGTTGACATGTTTACATGTCATATTGACAAATCACAGTGTTACAGTTGATAAGTGTATGTCCATACTAACAAATCACAGTGTTATTGTACTGATAAGTTGTATTACCGTTGATAATTACTAGTGTCATATTGATAATGTGGGCAAACATATAATTTCATAATTCAAATCTTTATCATTAAGATTAAGGTTTGTGAGGAGTTTTTAGATGGTGAATCATATACTGAGACTTTTTAAATATTTTTTCTATCTTTTGGAATTACGTTGCAATTTTCAAAGAAAAAAAAAAGTTAGTCACACTACATAATTTTTGTTAGGAGCCAGCGATTTACTATTTGTGAATAATGTTGAGACTTGAGATTATGGATATAGCCTACTTTAAATTTTATGCTTAACTTGTCTGTATTAATTCTATAAAATATTTATTTTACTAATGATTATAACTTTTTAGAATCACTTAAGATGTGAGTGTTCAAGAGATATTAAAATAAAATACTCTGACTACCTTTATAATTTATTTTAATTTTACATATCTCCTATTTATTTTAAAAACTTACAGTTCAATTCAATTTGTTTGTAATGTTAGGAATATTCTTAAAATATTTAAAAAATGTGATTTATAATTGAAATTTATACTAAACTAAATTTTATTTACTATTTTACCCCACATTCTAATAAATGCCTAAATTATATTTTTGCTTTTAGATTTAATCACACCAATTTCATCAGAGAAAGAAAAGGAGCGGAGTGACAACGAGTAACAAAGAGAGGTCCAAAACATCAATGGCGGCAGCAGTAGGAACCACACAAAGCAAGAGGGTGTCAATTTTTCACACCCTTTTCTTTTCCTCTAAGAATCGTTTCTTGTGGTAAAGAGCAATATGACTTTTTCAAAACTTTCACACGTATATTATTGCTGAAGCTGCTTCGGCTGCTTAACAACTTATCTTGTCTCATATTTTCGAAAACTACCAGGAATGCTTCACACAAATAAAATTGCAAATATGGTTTCTGTTGGCAAAGAGCAGTACGACTTTTCTTCTCATATTTTGTTTTTAGGGTTCAGGCTTTGGTTCTCTTTGAGCATGAAAATAAAATACAAATATTACAATTATTTTGTCAGATATAAATGTTAAAATAATTAGATAAATTAACAATTCGGGTGCCTAGATTCTATGAGGGAGGTTTGTATAATAGACGATTTAATTTTAAATGAGGTTTATATATATTTTTGAAATAGAGGGGAGGAAGTTTCTATAACTGAAATAAGACTGAGAGGTGATTAGTGTTTTTTTGTTGTTATTCTTTCATCCGTTATTCGGAACTTTCTTTGGTTATGGTGGGTGAGTCTCCCAAATGAGTTTTTTTTTTTTTTTTTTTTTTTTTACGCTTCGAACTTTCGGCTGAGGCGCTTCTTAAGCGACATGACGCAAGGCACTGCTTACTGCACTTGTGTCAATCCCCATTGGTGATTAGTGTATTTTATTCAAGACATCAAGGTTGTTTAAAAATAAAAGGACATGTGGGTAAAAAAAAGATGTATGCACAAAGCACCTGTTACGTTACTGCGCAAGATGCACAACATAGATCAATACTCCCTCCGGTCTTATTAAAACTAAGTTGATTTTTTTTAAGAGATTAAGGAAGCTAATTAAATTATTTTAGAGTTTTTTTATTTTTTCTAAACTAATTAATTTGATTAATAAATTAATACATAATATAAAGATACACAACATATTATATGATTAAGTAACTTATTTAGCTTCTTTAATCTCTTTAAAAAAAAGTCAACCCAGTCTTATGATTAGGACCGAGAGAGAATTATAGTTTAATTTATATTTTATGATAATTTTTTTTAAAATTTTCCCTAAAATAACACAGATATGGAACATTTTTAGTATTATTGACCAGAATGCATGTCATGTCTCACCATGGGCGGACCCACATACTAGACTAGGGGGTGAGTGTTTGGGGATTTTTATATTTTTTTTTGTAAACAAAATTAATACATGTTTGAATGATTGCCTACCCTTAAGTTAAGTGCCTACTTTTAATACATGAAGATTGTACTTCATATTGAGATGGGATGAATGGTTAAATAATTGTTTAGTATCTTATATTGAAAAAATATGTATTTGATAAGCGTTGATAATAAGGCACATTATTATGGAATTAAAAAATAAGATTAGAATGATAACATTATAATTATTTTTATTATAATATACTTTTTTTTTATTAAAATGTATGTATTTGAACTTATTGAGTCTCTACCCTTCATTTATGTAATTTGCATTTCTAACCGTCTTAAATTACTTTTTTAAATAACAGATTTGTAAAATAATTATTTATAACTCTTATTACATCATCAGATTCACTTGATTTCATAAATATTTTTATATATATATGTTTTTTTTTTTTTTTTATATTCTTTTGTTTTTTAATGCATTTAAAACTTTCTTTTAAAAAAAATTTGGGCACGGCCCCAAATCACCCCAATTATGCCCCATCTATAATTTTCTGGTTCTGCCCTATGTCTCACGACTCATTCCATTTTTGTTTGCCAGAAAAATCTGTGACGGTAGATGGGGGATATTCTGATTTTCACAAATAAGCCAGAAACAGGGCGTAATATGAAACAGAAAAAACAGAAAGAATGAAGTAAATGACTGTTTGGAATAGGATGGAAATCTCCAAAAATAAATTTTTTAATTGTGTTTATGAAATAAGTAAGTTTTTATCTCTAGGTGAAATGGTGAATCCACACTGCAAACGTAATTCAGGGGGAAAACATCAAAAGCGCGATCCTTCCTAGTTGCCGCTGGGACCCGGGTGGCGAGTCAACCTGAAATAGGGAAGGAGAGAATAGATGAACTGATTTTCTTGTTCCTCTCAAAATCTTGTAAACCTTTTAAATTTTAACTCACAATGCTTCACACGATCTCTCTTCTACTTTTCTTGGCCTCCGTATCAATCGGAGGGGTCGACTCACACCAAGAGTCAGGTGCGTGGAGCTGCGATTCTAACTCGGAGATCCGACTTCAGGCCGACTTTAAACCTGGACTTATTACTCTAGATGGCCATGCCGACGATTGGAAGGACATTGATGGCTCCGACTTCTCTCTTCTCCCCGCTCTTGACCCAGATGCTGACAAAGAGTACAAAGGCGGGAAGATGACTGTCAAGGTACTCTTCATATTTCTCATGCAATCTGATGGTATTATCTGTAGCCAATATATATGTATGGAATCATCGTGTGTTCCATATCTGCTTGTGAATTACCTTCATCAGTTGTTCACCATGTTTTTACGCCATGATTGCGGTGTATTTCAGACTCTGCATGACGGCCGCGATATGTTCTTTCTGCTTGAAGTTGATGGTGTCTATGCTTATTCTAAAGGGTAAGCCATGGCGTGCAAAGAAACTGTATTCAAGTCCTCGAGTTGTATATATTTGCTTAATGCTAACATATTTAACACTTGTTTATAAGGAAAAAATAACTTAACCCATTTGACTGTTACAACGACGTTTTCCTAGTAATTATTTTATGCTCGTGTTATTGCGGTCCAAAATGGTTGGAAAAGAGAGAATGTTTCGTTAACTTTACATCTACTAGGTTCCTTATTTCTCAAGTATGACAAACTTTTGTTCAGTTGATACATTTTTGTCAATGCAGAAATAGCAATAAATGTCCATCCGTTGCTCTCATGTTTCAAATTGGGGATGGTGCCTCTTATCATAATGTAAGAAAGTCCACTGACTACCGGTCTAATTAATTCAAAATTTCTCATAGTTTTGCAGTTCTTGTTGCTCTCAGTCTATTTTTAAGCACTTTAAAAAAATCATAATGAAATATTAAATGATAAATTCATGTCAATTTTACAAGATGGGTGGCTGTGAAGAACACGCAAACTCTTGTACAAACAAGACCTGCAAAGGTCATGAGGTCGACATTATGCACTTCTCCATTGGCAATGCTATTCCAGGAAGGCTATACGGAGGGAATCCTGTAGACAACAGGGATGGAAATGGGGGTGACAGGTGATAAACAGCAAAATTTTAGCGACTTTCACTTTTGAGTATTAGGTTTGGAGCAATTATTTTAATAGACATGTTAATTCAATTGTCTATTTTCATCTGTACAGGTTTGGCCATTTGGTGGATCTTTATGCCTGGAATCCCCACTGTAGATACTTAGATGGATTTGGTCCTTCAGGCTCAGGTATATATGGATATCATCTTTCAAATAAGAACTATGTATCTATATGGTTAAAGAAAGCAAAATGTATGAGGCAAAGATGACAGCCGTGTTGTATTAATTTAGGGAATAATTATACAACTTTCCTTCTAGTGTAACGCCAAAAGT
This sequence comes from Acacia melanoxylon, assembly GCA_019022615.1. Lineage (NCBI taxonomy): Eukaryota > Viridiplantae > Streptophyta > Magnoliopsida > Fabales > Fabaceae > Acacia > Acacia melanoxylon. Next base: position 9,519,653 of record JAFJYJ010000019.1, on the reverse strand, counting down.
TCCTCCAGAGAACTTTTAAAACTCAAAAACTACTTCTGTAGTGTAAACCTTTTAACTATCTTACAATACTTTCTCTTTGATGGGGAAATTGCTTTCCCTCGTGTAAAGTTGAAACCCCAGAATCATATTTAAGTTTCCTGAGAAAGAAAATAAATATGGTTGCAATTAGTAACTCCCTACTATGACTCCTGTGAGAATCATGTTTATCTGTTGAGAATTCTTGAAAAATATTTTTCCCCAGAATATTGTTGGGACACCTTGTTGGTTAATAAATGATAGGTCCAAACACAGGAACAGAAAGGGTGGGGATTCTTGCGTTTTAAATTTGGGTGTTTACTGGGTAATTCTCTTTCTGAAGTGGATGCCAGAAAAGGAAAAAAACTTTTCATCAGTCAATTACGTATTTCTTTTTTAAAATGTGAATTTGATAACTGTGGGATATCTCATTCTGTCTTCAACCCCCTTCATCTGATTGCAACCGAGATGCACAAATTACATGGCTTTCTTTTATTTTGAAAAAGTACACACTTTTTCACTGAAATAAGATGTGCCATACTTTGTTCTACAACAACTGCGCCTATTTTGACTAGAATGCCCTTACATTTATTGCTTATTCGCTTATATAACAAGCATTTTAAATATGCTTTTCATCAATATAAAATAGTGACTTGTTTAAATTTAGTATAACTTAAATTGATGGTTTCAACATTAAATGAGCTATATGGAGCCAAGAAAGGTTGGTCTAGTTGGTAAGGAGTTAGCTCATAATTTATGAGGTTGTGAGTTCAAATCTCATTGCCGAAGTAAGGATATTATTGGTGGGCGATTTGTAAATACTTTTGCTAGCTCTCTTTTGAGCCTGAAGGTATGCCCTGACTCTGGTGAGCCCTTGGGACCCAACTCACTTAAACTTTTTATTATTAAAAAATGGAGTTACATGGAAATAAAAGTTTAAGAGATACGCTTTATAAAAAGTTATATATTTTAATAAAAAGAAATCAATATTATCATTGATCTTTTGGTCATGCTTTGCCTTCTATGGAAGTTTATTTATACTTTTTGTGATAGAGAAGGGATGTATTATTTGGCATCTGTCAAATAATTTACCCAATTTAGGGTTATGTTAAAGTTTGATCTCTTTTCCATTGCCAGTAAATGATTCTAGTGCACAGAATGATTGGAAGGGCGCTTGGTGGCACAACAGCTTATCAATTCACTCAGGTGACTAACCCCTTTCCAGACATAATGTAAAATTACTTTTTCTGTTTACAATAGGTTCAAGCCTAGTTCAGCGTTAAGACACAGACATCGGAAACAATTATTTACTTTATGGACACATATAGCCCCCACCCACACACGAATTGAATGGTCCATAGGCGCATGGCATAAGGATTATATGTCAACACTTCATTGCCAGTTGCCTTTATGAATTATATATCAGAAATTAGATTTTGATTGGTTCCACCTCAGTAGAATTAATCCCCACTGAGTCAGAAAGTCCACTCAGTTGATCTATAAAGAATAATTGATTTTTTGCCCCTTATCGCGAGAGGGGTCTTTCCATGTTATAATTAATTTTCTATGATAAAGTATGTTTTGGCTTTTATCTGCTCACGCATGTTGTGTTGTATTGACCTCTCTTCCCTTCACCTTATCGTCCGCCTATCTTATATCTATGTGGCCTAAACTAATAAACTTTTACGCTTGTTCATAGCAGGTTTTATAGAGGATGAGAGTCCATATGCAGAAAATGGAAAAAAGGGCACATACTTTTTTGAATTCTCAAGGCCCTTGAGAACCATGGATCGACTTCAACAGGTTAGAAACTAACATGCTCTTTCAGATGTTTATATGTAGTCAGAGCATGTATTGACCTGTCCAGATATTGTGTCTGTTGATAACTGAATTTGGGTCCATAAGTTGCCTCTCAATTTATGCTTGGATTTCTTGTCTTGTCAGGATGATTTTTCTAGACCTATTGTTTGAAGTTTGAACTTTATTATTGACCAGTTTTGTTAACATCACCATACCAAGGGCTTGGTTGTTATAATTGAAGGGAGGTCTATGATTAAACAATTTTGCTAGGGACATCTTTTGAATATTTTCTATCCTTGCTGATTAAATTCTTGCTATATACTCAACACAGGGATCATTCTCCCTTTTCACGGCCAAAAAGTTGTGGCACCAATGTCCCATACCACCACAAAAATGAATTTTAGGGCCCATTTTTAAATACCTTATGTTACAGTTTTTGATTCATCATATTTTAACGCATGCATGTTTGAAATATGCTATATCGGCTGATCAATTTTCTCTGGATTAAGGGGTAAATACACCTAACATGCTTTGCAGTCGTTGCTGCTTGTGAGTTCTAAGGGGCATGAAACTATTAGCTTTTTACTTCTAGCTTTGCTTCGAAAGTGATGAGAAAGAGGAAGAATTCACTCTTATTGATTTTAATTAATATGAGTACATTGCTACGGTATATATAGTCTCCAAACAAGGAGTGTGAACATTCAGCAATGAGTGGAGCAGATAGTGGATGAATAAAGTAAAGTGAGTGGAGCAGAAAGTGGAGGAATTAGTGGGGAATAAAGAAAAGATAGTGCAACACTAAGAATAAAGTAAATAAGAAATCTATAACTAAAGGGATATGCCATAATTGATGTCGATATGTCATAATTCTTTGTCGATTTCCAACACTCCCCTCAAGTTGGAGAATATATGTCAATCATTCCCAGCTTGCCTCGAAATCCTTCAAACTTCGTTCTGCCTAGTGGCTTAGTTAAGATATCTGCAATCTGGTCTGCAGATCTTATATGAGACAAAGTCATAATGCCTGCTTCAATCTTTTCTTTAATAAAGTGTCTGTCTATCTCAACATGTTTGGTTCTATCATGATATACTGGGTTCTTGACCATTTCAATGCTGGCCTTGTTGTCACACCAAAGTTGCATTGGTCCATCATGTTGAATTCCCAACTCCTTCAGCAATCTTATAACCCAGATTCCTTCACATACTCCTTTTTCAACAGCTCTCAGTTCTGCTTCTGTGCTGCTTGTTGACACGACTGTTTGTTTCTGAAAGAACCCTTCCCTACGATTGGCATGGTCTGTGCACGGTCTCCAAGGCAGACACAGAAAAGGGACATCTACCTTTTAAGGTTGCAGAGTTGACTCTTTTGGTTTTAATCCCTTTTGTAGTAAGAGTAGGATTATTAGCTTTGTTTAGGGTGGCTTATGCAGGGGCTGGACAGTTCCTTTATTTTGATTATATATAGCGTTAGATGTTAGAGAGGAGAGGAGATTAGGTTGAGAGTTGTAATAGGGAGGGATACAGGGACGACCTGAACCCTTTTGGGCTGATAAGGAGTGTTTTTGCTTCTATCAGATTGTAGGAGAAGGGATCAAGTCTGGTAGCCCAGAATTGCTTTTGTTCTTGGCTGTATGAGTCTTTGTCTCTTACAGATTTATTGCATTTCCAGTGTAATTCTGTTTAGTGTTTAATCAAACCAGTTCGTTTAGGCAACGATTAGTTGGTCCCCAACAGTTTCTTACTTCTCCATGTAACTAGATTTCCCCATACATATGTACAGTACCCTGAGGTAGACCTTCTGGTCTCTCTATCCCTTGCATGGTCTGCATCAGTGTAGATTTCGATGTTTCTGGTAGTATTTTTCTTAAAGAATATTCTTCTTCCAGGATTAAGCTTCAGATAGCTCAAAATTCTGTGTACAGCTTGCATGTGTTCTTCCTGTGGTTGATGCATAAACTGACTTACTATTCCAACTGCATAGCTAATATCAGGACGTGTGTGGGTTAAATATATCAATTTTCCCACCAGTCTTCTGTATCTTTCTGAATCAGTTGGAACGCCTTGTGGCTTGATTTCTAAGTGGCATCCCTCCTCCATAGGTGTCCCCTCTGGTTGGGCACCCAACATTCCTGTCTCATGTAATAGGTCTAATGTATACTTTCTCTGAGATACATTGATACCGTTCTTGGTTCTTGCCACTTCCATGCCTAAGAAGTACCTTATTTGTCCAAGGTCTTTCACCTGGAATTCAGTCGACAAGTCCTGTTTTAGTTGAGCAATAGATTCTTCATCATTTCCTGTAATGACTATGTCATCAACATAGACAATCAATATGGTGACTTTGCCATTAACATGTTTGATGAATAATGTGTCATCTGCTTGTCTCTGAGTATACCCAAGCGTTTTCACTGCTTTGGTGAATCTACCGAACCATGCCCTGGGAGATTGTTTGAGACCATACAACGACTTTCTGAGTTTAAACACAGAGTTGTTGGGAGCCAAGACTTCATCTGGAACTTCCATGTATACTTCTTCTTCTAGGTTTCCATTCAAAAATGCATTCTTCACATCTAGTTGGTGTAATGGTCAATCCAAGTTTGCTGCAATTGATAATAATACTTGGATGGTATTGAACTTGACTACTTTTGAGCGAATGTCTCCGATAGTCAATTCCATATGTCTGGTATATCCTTTTGCAACAAGTCTTGCCTTGTATTTGTTGATACTCCCATCTGGATTGAATTTTGGGGTGAAAATCCATCTGCATCCCACTGTTTTCTTTCTTTTAGGAAGAGTTGTAATCTCCCATGTTCTATTGTCTTTGAGTGCTCGTAGCTCTTCTTCTGCAGCTTGCCTCCAATTTGGATCAGTCATAGCTTGTTGAAAAGGGTTTGGAATCGTTATCTGTGCACTGTTCACAACAAAACTTTGCATTTTTGCAGATAGATTACCATATGAGACAAAGCGTTGAATTGGATGTTGAGTACACGATCTTACCCCTTTTCGCAAAGCTATTGGCCATCCTAACTCTTCAGGATTTAATCCTGGATTGGATTCATGGTCGTTCCTTTGAATGGGAGAGATAGTTCTACCAGTGTTTGGTTCATCTTGAACTTGTGATCTGGATTCTACCTCTTGTCGTGGTTCAGCATCTATCCCTGAATTGATCTCAACGTGTGTTTCCAGTTCATTATGTGCAAGTTGAGGTGGAATATGTTGGTTTGTGGGAGCAAGTGATTCAAGTGTGGGTATAAGGTTTGGCTGTGATGGTGATGATAAGTTGGGTGAGCTTTTGGGATTGGATGTTTCCAGGTTTAGCCATTCAACATCAGAATACTCTCCCTGAATGGGTAATTTAGGATAATATGCTTATTCTTCCAAGAATACGGTATCCCGGGAGACAATAAGTTTCTTGGAAGAAGGACAGTAACATTTGTACCATTTTTGAGTAGCAAAGTAGCCAAGAAATATACATTTGTCAGCTCGAGCACTAAATTTGTTTCCATCCTTTTTGTGCACAAAGACAACACAACCAAATACCTTAGGAGGTAAAGAATTGATTAGAGGGCAATTTGGAAAGAATCCAAGGAGTTTTTGAATTGGGGTGTCATAATTGAGAACTTTGGATGGCATACGGTTAATGAGATAAGCTGCTGTTTTGATGGCATCACCCCAGAAGATGGTAGGGACATTTCGTTCCATTAGCAAGGCTCGGGTTACTTCCAACAGGTGACGATTTTTTCTCTCGGCCACTCCATTTTGTTGAGGGGTGTAAGGACAGGAAGTTTGGTGATGAATTCCTTGTTGATCAAGAAATTCTTTAAATGCAGTGCTCATGTATTCCTTAGCATTATCACTTCGTAATACCTTAATGGAAGTGTTGAATTGGGTTCGCACAAACGTATAGAAGGTTTGAAATACTTTGGATACTTCTGATTTGTCTTTCATCAAATAAACCCATGTTGTTCTGGTGTGGTCATCGATAAAAGTAACGAACCATCTAGTATTGGAGAGGGTAGTTATTCTGGCAGGGCCCCAAATATCACTATGAATTAGTGTGAATGGTGAGGAAGGAGCATAGGGTTGCTTGGGATATGAAGAACGAGTTTGTTTTGCAAATTGGCAAGTTTCACAATGAAAAGGGGTAGAATTTTTATTGAATAGATTTGGAAACACATGCTTCATATAATCAAAGCTAGGGTGGCCTAACCGACAGTGCCACAGAAGTACATCATTGTTTTGAGAATTCGAGCTAACCAGTGCCCGCCTTCCTGTCTGGACATATTTATTCTTCAAATTCAAGCCTTCAAGGTAGAACAATCCATCCCATTCTCTAGAAGTCCCAATCGCCCGCCCCGATTTTAAATCCTGAAAAACACATAGACCATCATCAAAGATCACTCGGCATATTTGACCTCTAGTCAATTTGCTCACAGATATCAAGTTACACGTGAGTTCAGTTACAAACAGGACATTTTGTATGATTAATTGATTAGATAATGTGACCGTGCCAATACCCTCTACCCTTGTAAATATACCGTTAGCTACTTTGACTTTGAGGTGTTCATGACAGAATTTTAGGTTGTTGAATAATGTTTTGTTACCGGTCATATGATCCGTAGCTCTGAGTCAATAATCCGGTACTAGTCATCACGGCATTGAGGGCTACAATAGAATTACCTGATCGAACCAAATTTACGCTGGGAATAGAGTTTGACTCATTCTGCTTGTCGAGTATCCTGCGAAGCATCTGTAATTCTTCATGACTAAGGCAACCATCATTCTCAACCTTAGATTCAGCTGTAGTCAGGTGACTTTGGAAGTTTGATTTTTCATTGGAAGGTTTTCCATGAAGTTTCCAGCATTCTTGTTTATTATGGCCTTTCTTCTTGCAATAGTTGCACCATTTGATAGGCCTTCGTTCCCCATGTGATCCTTGGGTTGCAAGTGCTGAGCTTTTGATTGGGTTATGTCGGTTCAAGAGTTTCCTACTTTCCTCGAATTGCACAAAGTTAACAACATCAAAGAGTTGAGGAAGTGGCTTCAGCCCCATAATTCTGCCCCTTACCTCTTCGAAAGTGTCATTCAGGCCTAGGAGGAAGTCATGTATCCGTCCTTCTTCCACGATCTTTTTATATAATTGTGCATCTTCGAGGTTTTTCCAAGGATGAACCTCAAATAAATCTTGCTGTTGCCACAATTTCAGCAAAGTATTATAATATTCAGTCACAGACATGTTACCTTGTCTTAGATCCCGGAGTTGTCACTTCAGGTGAATTAAGGCAGCGGTGTTTTCAAGTGAGGAGTAGGTTCTTCGAGCAGCATCCCATATTTCCTTTGCTGTGTGAGCAAGTAGGTATCCTTCGCTGATCTCTAAACTCATCGAGTTGCACAACCAAGTCATGACTTGGTTGTTTTCAGCAAACCATGTGTCGAAATTGGGGGCATCAGGGGCTGGTTGAGGGGCTGCTCCATTAATGTACTTCTCCTTTCTCTTACCACGAATATACCTCAGTACGCTTTGTGACCACTAGAGATAGTTTTTACCATTAAATTTATGGTTAATGACCATACTGTGATTTTCTGAGAAATCTGGTACCATTTCTGTGATTCTGGGTGGTACTGGATTTTCTGAGAAATCTGGTGGCATCTCTGTGGCTTCGGGTGGTACTGTTTGGTTTGGTGGTGCTGAAGTTGAAGAGTTTGGAGTTTCAGAATTTGTACCGGACATAAGAGCTTTGGGAATCATTTCGGTTCTGTACAAATTTTCAGGAATTGAGCCGAACTGAGGAGGGATTTGAGAGGGATCCATATTCTGGACTGTTTGCTTGAAAAACTCAGACTGCCAGAATCTGGAATTGACGCCTGAAACTGCAGAATTCCATTATTTTGGACTGTTTGCCAGAATCTGGAATTATTAATGGCGCTGGTTCTCTTTTCGCTTTGATACCATGATGAGAAATAGAGAAAGAATTCACTCTTATTGATTTTAATTAATATGAGTACATTGCTACGGTATATATAGTCTCCAAACAAGGAGTGTGAACATTCAGCAATGAGTGGAGTAGATAGTGGAGGAATAAAGTAAAGTGAGTGGAGCAGAAAGTGGAGGAATTAGTGGGGAATAAAGAAAAGATAGTGCAGCACTAAGAATAAAGTAAATAAGAAATCTATAACTAAAGGGATATGCCATAATTGATGTCTGATATGTCATAATTGCTGTCTGATTTCCAACAGAAAGGTTTTGGAAATCTACTTGATGTAACATAGCCATAATTAAACGAGGTGGATTCATTTGATGATTTGGTTAGGTGATTTCCACAATGGTATTGAGTTTGATGCTCATTGATGTAGTGATTCGGCAAATTTCTTCCATAGGAATCTGATTATATTCGAACTGTAACTCCCCAAGATGGTTTGGGATTGATGCTTTGCCTTTTGATTCTAGAGAGGTAGAGTCTAAGGTATGTCTAAATATTTTTGTAAATTTTGTTGGGCAGAATAATTTTCTTTTGGCTTACAAAAGAAAGAAAGAGTCTTAGAAGGCAGAGTAGGGATTGAACTAACGTATATTAAGACTCCTGGCTACTATCTTTAAAAAAGATGCCACTTAAGCTAAGGATCCTTAGATGATTATTGTAACTAGTTTCCGTCATCAATTTCCAGTTAGTATAATTCCAGTGGCCAAGATTCAGCCACTAAGCCGTGGCATTGGCGTCAAAAATGTCATCATAAAATGTTCTCTCGTCACAGTTACTATAATTGAGAGTGCTCAAAACCTGGCAGTTTTTTCTTATTATTGAATGCTTCTGAATTCTTTCTACGTGGCAGCAACTAAGTAAAATGGTGTACATTACCTGGTGTTTGCAGGATGCACAATTCACTATTGATGGATCCAGTAAGATGTCTGTTGCATTCTGGTATCCGGTTGATGATCAACCATGGCATGGTTCTGGACACTATTCTGTTGACTGTGATTGGGTGCCCTTTGAAATATCTTCAGGAAGTTCTTTACTTGGCAAGTCAGCAGCAACTAGTTCATGGAGAGCTGCCAATGCATTTTCTCTATTCCTATCAGTAGCAGCACTATGCGCAACTGTGTTTTTGGGTTATCATGTACTTTTGAGACCCAAGAATGTCCCTTTTACACCTATGGAGGATCTTTAATTTAAACATAGCTCAAGCTGCATGAGTTTGGTATTGTACTATTCATTGAAGCTTGTACTGCCTGTGATTGTACTGTTTAATGCGTTCACTTTATTCCACTTGTTTAGTATATTGTACTATTCCCTTTAGTTAGGTTTTAGTCCAGGAAATGTTAGAAAAGTTAGTTCCTAATCAGCATCATGGAGTTCCATCCCGTGCCTGGTGGACCTGCAGAGTTGTTAGATTAACTCTACTTTTATTGACAGATATAAAAAGAAACTATCAAAGACATCTTTATCACAATTTTTTTTTGGTCAAGGACATCTTTATCACAATGACAGTTATTAACTCTATATTTTTAACGGTAAGTAACTCTACATTTGGCATGTCAGTGTTATAAAATGAGCGGTTTGGCAGTGGCCGACACGTGACATGAATAATTCAATGGCGCACCATCCCCCCTTTGTTTCCATTATTGGTTTTCTCCATTTCTCATTTACTCTTCTATTCGTTTCCACAGCCACTTAACTTCAGATGTTCCCATTTGTGAGTCGGAGCTTTTCATGAGCATATTTCCATTTTTTTTAGTAAATAGTAACAGTATAAATAAGAAAATGGTCTTCAGATCAACGATGGTCGCTCCAAATAAGATGTGCCAAATTTAGAGCAAGGGTTATGCAGAAGAATAGAAGGGGTAGAAAGGAGAAAAGGAAGACAGAGAGCCAGAAAAAGGACGACGAAAAATAAAGTAAAATAAGAAAGTAAGAACATAAAAAAAATACTGATAAAGTTTGTTATATTATTTCATTAAGTTCTCCCATTATAAGTGACCGTGCGTGATATTTTTGAATTATTATTTTTATGGTCCTTGATATAAAACATACTTAGAGAGTTGATGTTGGTTCTAAATATAAAATAAAGTTTTTATATTTGTCAATTTTTTCTTACTTTACTCTTATTGGTAACCCTTAACAATAATTAAAGAGGAGAAAGAATGAGAGAATTAAGGAATGTAACTAGGGTATTTTTGAAAATGCATGTCATATTAACTAACTTAACAAACTTCATTAATCTAGTCAAATTAGATAAATATATCTTATATTAAGAACCGAATTAGACTATAAACCCAAAACATATGCCACGTGGTCTTATGTGATTGGTATAATGCAATGGATATAAAAAAGTTGATGTTAGTATCATGCTAAAAAAAATTGTGCGAAAAGGGACTAACTCTATATAATACTATCTCTTTTTTTAAATATAGAACAAAATTTATATAGCAAATTGCAATTACAAGCTCTGTCCTATATTTAGAGTAAAAGGAGTATATTTCTAAAGGGATACGTTGGATAATTGATAGATTAATTTTTATTTTATAATAATTAATTTATACCACATACAGTACTTAATATAAAATTTATCTCGTGGTTCAATTTTATTTATTACAGTGAGTCTTATTAAGGAGAGGAGAAAGTAATTAATATGGCCGAAGAAGGTATGGAACATCCTCGTAAAAGCCTGCGTACATTTCTAAATCGAATGGCAAAAGAGGGTGAAAACGAAATGTTAGCGGTTAGCACTATGTAGCTTGTATCTTCACAAACTACGGGATAAACTGTATGACGACCATCCGGTGAAACTGGCCACTGCAATTGCGCAAACAAATTCACGTGGGTACCAACTGGCAACTGACCAAATAGCAACCGCAGGGGAGAGAGGAAGAGGCTTATAGCGGAGACGTGAAATGAAGCCACTAGGCGTTGTTGGAGCCCCCGCCATTTCTTCTTTTCCGCCTCCGAATTTCCTTTTCCTTCCCAAGCGCCTTCAACGCCATCGTTTTTGCGTTTCCTGCACTTCTCCAGGATCCAGAACAGTGCGCTTCTTTAACTTTCTTTTATTTTTTGGGGCTGCAAAATTCCTTCAGTTATTAATTATTGTTATGCACACGACATGGATTAATCAGGTAAAACATGCGAAGACTGCAGCTTCAATTCCAGAATACAAGCCCGGTGTATTTGACGACTTGTTCCTCAATTTGTTCCGCAACAAATTAGTAGCGGTATATCTACTAAGCTTTATAGCTTCTTCCCCTTTCTTTCTCTGAGCATAAATTTTCCTTCTCGACCATAGTCGGGGAGGGAGGAAGGAGAAACAAATTGTGGAGCAGAAGGGTCTTCTTTATTTTCAATTGGCTAATTTATGGTACCAAGATTGTTTATACTCGCCATGTATTTCTATGCTTGTGAAGTACCTATCCATTTTATTGTTGCCGCGTTTTGTCAAAATATGTTGTTGGAATATCATTGCACGGCCTGGTTTCAGGAAGTTGGATGGGATTCAAACAAACCTGGATATGATGGACTTATTGAAGTTGTGAACCGTCTAATGATGAAGGGCAGAACAAGAGCTGATACGATTGAAGCAGCGGTATATCAGTTTACTGTGCTCTTTCTTCTATTGCCACCTATTTAGTATCAATACCAATATATCAATATCATCATTAATATCAACATTTGACATACGATATAGAATTTATATCATGTTGCAGTATTCACAGATCATGAACAATGTTTAGACACTCCTAGTTTCATATCAAACAAGCCGGTCCATGCAAACTTATTAGACCTCTGTTGTGTAAGCCTCTACTGCCACAGAATGAGTGAACCTTTTGATTTGCTACAGAATATAATTCAAGTTTCACTCGATTAAATTTAAGTTTTAGGTCAAACAAAAACCAGATTAGAACTGTTTATGACTTAGATTGGTATTGTTATTCTAAAATAAATGGAGGGTATGCGTAAAGACGAACATTGTGTAAGATTTAGCTTGAACTATTTTTGACTAAAAAGTTGAAGAACTAGGAACTGATGTTTCTTGCCGTTTAGTTTATAGTATAATTAGCCTTTTTGGGTTTCTTATGAATTTGAAATGGCGATGTTTGTGGCAAGCTTAGTTGACTAACAATTGATGGCAGGTACGAGTGTTGAGGTCCTTGTTTCCTCCATTTCTCTTGGAGCTGTATAAAATGTTCATAGCTCCTATAGGAGGGGGCAAAGTTGCTGCTATGATGGTTGGTGAGTCAAATACATCTCATTTCTACCATTAGTAGCCAATAACATGTTTAAATATTCTAAACAATTATTTTATTTTCAAGCAAGGGTTACTGCTCTGACTTGTCAATGGCTAATGGGCCCGTGCAAAGTCAATTCTGTCGACTTGGACAATGGAGCCTCTTGCAGTAGTGGGGTGATCACCTGTACTGCTTTGTGTTAGATCTAGTATATGAATATTGTGAAGCTAGGGCCAAAAAGAATGACATAACCTAGTGAATGATAACATCAATTCTAGAGTGACATATTTCTGAATTCTTTTAGGTTTACGTGGAAAGATGCAGGTACCTGGAAGAAAGCAAATGTGCCAGTATTTGCATCAATACTTGTAAATTTCCGACACAGGTTAGTGGTTCTTCAAAATACTTCTTTGCTTTCATTATGTTGCTGAAAGAGATCGAGGAAGGTATTGTGCAATTCTCAGTAATTTGTTTTGGCATTCTTCCAATATTTACATTTGACTTTCATTATATCCAGACTTTCTTCATGGATCATATGGGAGTTCCACTGCTAATGGAGCCCAACTTCAGTGATTATAGTTGTCAGGTTATATTGTACTCTCTTTTCTTTGTTATCTGCCCTTGGGAAAATTACAGTCACTTTGTAATGTTGTCTTGAGGTTTCACATTTGTTTCTTTCCATTAGACGCTTTCAGTCATTCTCTTCTTCCAGATTTAAATAAATGGTTGAATTGTTTAAATTTTATTTAGGGTTAAGGGACATTTTTTTCCCAGAAGTTTTTTAAGAGGTAATTTTGCTCTGGAATTGTAAAAACTGGAGCAATTTGCCCTGACCATTATCCTAGTTAATATGACCGTTAGTTGGTCAAATATGTTGAGATGTTGTTGGTCTACATGTCATCTACGTTATTTTTGTTAAAGTACAAATTTTCCCCAAAAGTTTTAAATATAACTTTGAAAAAATATGAAATAAATGACACATGGACTTTCGGCGTAGATTCACACCTTAACGAAAATGATGTAGATGACGTAGACCTAACGAGGTTAGTATATTTGGTTAACTAACGGTCAAAATTAATCAAGATAACAGTCAGAGCAAAAATGTTCTTTTTTTAACATTTCTATGGTAAAATTGCCCCTGAGTGAAAACTTTCTAGGCAAAAATTGCCCCCCTAACCCTTTTATTTAAAACAGCCCATAGCACCTTCTGGAATCCATTCCAAAATGATTGGTTTGAACTTTCAACTCCTTCTCTCGTTGGTGGCCATTTGCTGCTTTCTTCAATAGTCTTCTAATTATTTTTGGTAGAAACTCGGATGGATAGTCATCAACCAACAGTGATGGCATTCCTGTCGAGTACTAGCCGCTTTCTTTACCAGAGATTGAAGTCCATTAGATTTTATTCTTTTTCATTGTGATGTATTTCGAGATCTTTGGGACCCATTAAAAAGATAGAAGCGGGAAGCATCATTAGGGTAGAACTAGTTTTTCCAGGGTTGACCACTGGTTGTGGCTGAAAACTAAGTTCTATTAGCAATTAAGGAGCTAAACGGAGTTAAAGTTGAAAGTCCTTGTGTCAACTTTTGGGGTCTTAAAGCCGCAGATGTTGACGGAAAATAATTGCATAACCAATATCTCTAGTAAGATAGATAAACTGGTGCCACAAGTTTCTTATCGTTGTAAAGCACTAAAATGTCAGTTCAAATTTGGAGTCCTTCCACCACAACCGGAAGATGACGGCATCCTGAAAGAGCCCTGCCTGGAGTCATGTCCACTTGCTGCCAAGCGAAGAATCGTTGCCAGAAACACAGATGAACCTCCATGTCCCAAGATTTGATTTGTGTTTTGACTCTCAAAATCAACCCTTTGAAGATGCAACTTTTAGGTATAGATTGTCCTCAGCCCGGAAGAAAGGCATATATTTTCACCTTCTCATTATCATACGCATCATTCATCCTTGTATCATCAGCCGTGCGTGAGGAGAGGGATGTTGATGTCACTATTTGACTTATTTATATATGATGGATTTAATTTTAATGACCCCACGCCACGCGAGCTCACTTGTTTAGACATCACGTATCAATATCATCAACGTAGAATATATAAAATACAAACTGTCTTGAACGTTATAGATTTTGTGCACACGTGTATGGGCTTATATACTTCAACACGGCATCAGATTCTCTCAATCACCTCTCATGCAAATTAAGCCTTCAGATAATTTCAATGGCTCAGAAAAACAAAAATGGAAAAAACCCCACTTCATTGATATTCATAGAATCACTCAAAATACCTTCAGCAACGCACTTTTTTTTGTTAATCTTATTGTTCTTTGAATTCTCTAATTTCTTCGTTAATTTATTCACTAATTACGAGGTGATATACTGTTCCCCATTTAAATATAAACTTCCAAGTTCTAAATAATGTCCCTCCAAAATTGTTAGGAGATCATTTTTCAATGTTCTGTTAGCTTCATTTTTCAGCGGGCTAACTACTGTCCTCTTTCCTTCCACTATCCATCTCAACCTTTAAATTAAAATGTTAACGATTTAGATTTAAAGTTTTATCAAAATATTTTTTTTTATGGATTTAATGTTTATACTTTTACTACAGAAATATTTTTTCTGTTACACTCATAAAAGTAAGTGGTTTCATTGTAAAAAGAAGAGAGAGAAAATATTAGTGGGATCCACTCACTTTTATGTGAGTGTAGCAGAAAAAATATTTCTGCAGTAAAAGCAGAAACATTAAACCTATTTTTTATTGTAATTTTGAATTATCATAACTAAAATTTGGTATTTTTTAACTTATTTATTTTTAATAATTTGATATTTTTATTAAATATTAAATCTGAACCGTTTTCAATCTAAAGACTGAGATAAATAATAATAATGGAGAAGAAAAGAAAGTAAAGAGACCAATAAGAATAGAGGGCGGTCAAAAAGGTCTATCCTGATTACTTGCACATATGATGTGAAGTAAACAAAACAATTTTATCTGATACTTCTTGCATTAAAAGGAAATAAACGTAATTTTATATTAGATGTGTTATAAAACTAACAGAAACTTGAAGAAAATATAAGATAAAGGTAGAAGAGTAGAGAAGAAGAAATCAAGAGGAAGGAGGAGAGAATTCTTATTAATCTCTATATCCATCAAATTTAGGTTCATATTGGGGGTATTTATAGTAGAAGTTAATACATAGAAAATTGATATAGTGACAATTAGGTCACCACTAAATATATACTACTATATCTACACAAGATTAGTGGTATGTGTAGACATTCATATATCAATTATTCATAACACTCCCCTGGATGTACATAATGAATGTCTTTCCATTAAAAACTTTAACTAGGAAAAACCCAGGTGGGATAAAACCTAACCAAAGAAAAGAAAGTACAACATTCATTGATACACTTTGCGATCTTTGCCTCATTAAAAACCTTTCTAGGAAAACCCAGTGGGAAAAAACCTAAATAAGGGAAAAAGAGTACAACGTGTATCAACTCCCCCTTTTGACAACATCGTATTACTCCCTTGATAATAACATCATTTAAGATCTTTGAGTCTCCGAAGACCAATACCATGAACAAGCTTTTCAAAGATTACTCCTGGAAGCGACTTAGTGAATAAATCGCTAGATTTTCAATTGAACTGATTTGCTGGATATCTATTTCACCATCCTTTTGAAGATCACGAGTAAAGAAGAATTTTGGTGAAATATGCTTTGTTCTATCGCCCTTGATATAACCTTATTTAAGTTGAGCAACACATGCAAAGATTATCCTCATATAGAACCTGTTGGAACCATCCTTCCTAAAGATAAATAACAAGTTGTTTGAATATGATGTATAACGATCTCAACCATACACATTCTCGACTTGCTTCATGCATTGCTAAAATTTACGCATGGTTTGATGATGTGGTGATATAGTCTGTTTCATAGACGCCATGAGATAGCCGCACCTCCACATATAAACAAATAACCGTTTGATATTTACCATCATGTGGGTCAGATAGAAAACCAGCATCTGCATAACCAATCAATTCATGCTTGGATTTATTTGAGTAGTATATCCCCATATCAATAGTGCCTATGAGATATCGAAAAATGTGTTTTACTCCATTCCAATGTCTCCGTGTTGGTGCGAACTATATCTTGCTAATAAATTAACAAAGAAAATGATATATCGGGACGTGTGTGATTAGCAAGATACATTAGTGCTCCGATAGCACTAAGATATGGTACTTCTGGACCAAGTAGTTCTTCTTCACCTTCTTTGTAAATTATTTGAGGTCGAAATGGATCTTTATCCACATTTAGAGATCTCACTATCATCGGAGTACATAATGGATGTGATTTATCCATATAAAATCTCTCCAGGACTTTCTTTGCATAAGTTTGTTGAAATACAAAAATTTCATTCTTTAGATACTCGATCTGTAGTTCAAGACACAATTTCATTCGGCCCAAATCTTTCATCTCAAATTCTTTCTTCAAACAAATAATTGCCTTTTGGAGCTCTTCAGGAGTTCCAATGATGTTGATATCATCAACATAGACCGCAATAATAACGAATTCTTTTTTAGATCTTCTCATAAAAATACATGGGCATATCGGGTCATTTATGTATCCTTCTTTCAACAAATATTCACTGAGACGATTATACCACATGCGTCCTAATTACTTCAAGCCATACAGGGACTTATTTAATTTAATCGAGTATTGATCTCAAATATTTGAACTAGATGCTTCTGGCATCTTTAATCCTTCTGGGACTTTCATATAAATATCACTATCAAGTGATCCATACAAATATGCGATTACAACATCCATCGATGTAGATCAAGCCCTTCTTTTATAAGCTAGGCTAACCAAATAACGAAAAGTAGTTGCATCCACTACACAATTGAATATGTTTCTTCAAAATCAATACCAGGTCTTTGTGTAAAACCTTGGACTACAAGACGTGCCTTATATCTTGTAATTTCACCTTTTTCATCTCTTTTTCGTACAAAAACCCATTTATATCCAACTGGCTTTACATCTTCAGGTGTATGGACTACAGGTCCAAATACTTTTCGTTTTGCCAGTGATTTTAATTTTGCATTAATAGCATCTTTCCATAGTAGCCAATCCATTCGCTGTTGGCACTCGTTAATAGATTTTGACTCATTATCATTTATTACATCTTTTGCTATATGATAAGCAAAAATGTCGTCAACGTTGACTTCGTTTCGGTCCCATTGAATACCGTTCATAACATAATTTATTTAGATCTCATTATTTTCATATATATCGGTACTTTGGTCTTTTACGGGACTACAATATTCTCTTCGGAGATTTCTCTTACGGAGATAACATCTCTTCGGAGATGACTCTTACGGAGTTATCAACTTTTCTTGTTTATCCTCTACTTGACCATCTATACTTTTAGCTCCTTTCCTTTTTCGAGGATTTTTATCTTTGGAACCGATGGGTCTACCACGCTTCAGGCGTACTTTAGATTCATTCATAATGGGTTGTCCTTCAGAGACATCAATTCGAATAGGAGCATTAGCAGCTGGTACATGTGACTTTGTCACCTTCTTTGGATCAGTAAATGCTTCTGGCATTCGATTAGCTAAATTCGCAAATGAATTATCTTTTGAACTTCTAGTTCACATTGTTTTTTACGAGGATCAAAATGAGTCAATGATAATTCATTCCAGCTAATCTCTTTACCTAATTGCTTATTTTCTCCCCCTAATGTTGGGAAAAATGATTCATCAGACAATCAGCAAATCGTGCAGTAAACAAATCTCCTGTAGATGGTTCTAAATATTTTAAAATCGAAGGAGATTCATACCCGACATATATTTCCAACATTCTTTGAGGACCCATTTTAGTGCGTTGTGGTGGAGCTACTTTGGTACATATCTTGCACATCCAAAAATATTATATGGGAAATATTAGGTTCTTGACCAAAAACCATCTGTAAGGGGAAACCTTTAAGTAACTTGTTGGTCGATGCGAACTAACATTCTTTGCATGCAAAATGGCATGACCCCAAGCGAAAATTGGAAGATTAGATCTCATTAGTAAAGATCTTACAATAAGTTGCAATCGTTTAATCAATGATTACGCAAGTCCATTTTGTGTGTGAACATGAGCTACAAGATGTTCAATATCAATTCCAAGGGACATACAATATTCATTAAAAGATTGTGAGCGAAATTCACCAGACATTATCAAGACGTATTTTCTTGATAGGATAGTCGGGGTAATGTGCTCTTAATCGATCAATTGAGCAAGTAATCTTGCAAACGCTAGGTTGCGTGTAGATAATAAACAGACATGCGACCATTTAGTTGATGCATCAATTAATATCATATAGTACCTGAATGGTTCGCATGGTGGATGTATTGGCCCACAAATATCTCCCTGTATCCGTTCTAGAAATGTGAGAGATTCACTTTCTACTTTGCTTGGTGAAGGCCGAATAATTAACTTTCCCTTGGAACATCTTTGCACATGAGAATTTATTGGATTGTGGTATTTGCTTACACTTCGGGGTATGTCCACATGAATTATCAATTATTTGTCGTATCATAATTGACCGGATGGCCTAACCGGTCATGCCAAACATTAAATTCATTAATAAACTTCGGTTTATATTGACAAACTTACGGTTTGTGTTGGTAAACTTCGATTTACAATGGCATGCATTTCAATTGTACTTATATATGTATAATATAAACCGAGAAAGAAAGGTAGGAAAACATTCTAATATGCTTTTTCTACCGAAACAATATTTGTAATAGCAAGACATTCACGATCATTATTTGTTATTGTTTCTATATGATATCCATTTAACGAATATCTTTGAAACTTAACAAATTTCTTTTAGACTTGGTAGAATAAAATGCATTATCAATGCATAATTTTGTTCTTCTTCGGTAACAAAATATTAGCTCTTCCTAGGAGCCTTCAATCAAATTTATATTACCGATATAGTTTGAATATTGGCTTCTTGCATTACCAAGGAAGAGAAATATTTATCTTGTCTTAATATGGTGTGGGTAGTAGCACTATCAACGAGACATAAATCTTCAGAATTGATGCTAATGAAAATCATTCTTCATAAAAGATACATGAAAAACAAAAAGAAATACATAAGATAGAAAACAAGCTTAAATCATAGAAATATTAAAAGATAGAAGTAATTTATTCTAGGAAATCAATGACTTCCATATAATTTACATCATTGTCATTATACTCAGAATTTTCTACGCCATATCAACATGATTTGTCTCGATCATTAGCCCTTTACCATTATTTTTCGGTGATTCTTGGTAAAGGTCAACCAAGTGTCTTGGTGTCACGGCGAGTGCGAGACCAATGACCTTTTCCACCACATCGATAACATGCATTTTCGAATCTTGTTATTTCCACTAGTTTCTATTACGAGTTCTTTTCAATTCTTCCCCCTTTGGGTGAGAATTTGATCCACCACGATTTGGACCATGCCAATTTGATCCACCACGATTTGGACCATGATTACGGCCCGGCCACGACCACGACCGCGGTTGTAACCACTTCGCGCGTCTCGTCCTCGGCCCTTAAAATTTTCATATCTTACTTCATTCACTTCCAGGGAATGGATTCGACCTTGTTGGACGAGATTCATGATTTTTCAACAAAAGTTCATTATTTTGTTCAGCCACGAGGAGACAAGAAATTAATTCAGAATATTTCTCGAAACCTTGTCCACGAGGAGCATATTGGATGCATGAAATGTGGTGAATGTTTTTTCTAACATATCATAATCGGTAATATTTTCTCCACATAATTTTAACTATGAAGTAATTACGAACACGGTTGAGTTATATTCACTAACAGATTTAAAATCTTGCAGACGCTTGATGCAACCACTCATAACGAGCTTTTGGAAGGACGATCATCTTCCGGTGATCATACCTTTCTTTTAGGAGAACATTCCAAAGAACTAGTGGTCTTTCACCGTCAAATACTCAACTTTTAAATCATCATGTAAATGATGACGAAGGAAAATCATGGATCTGGCTTTGTTTTGATTAGATGTTTCATTTTGTTCTTTAATTGTATCTTCTAGACCATATGCGCATTCGATGAATTTCCGCATCTAGCATCCAAGATAAATAATTCTTTTCGGTAATATCAAGAGCCATGAATTCGAGTTTTGTATAGTTCGCAAGGTTTTTGTTTGTCACGATTCAAACTATTTAAAAAGAAAAATAAGCAAGAGTTATTAAAACAGAAATATTAATGATAATAATAGGAAATTCAAAAAGACAATAAAAAAGAATTAAAATCTTATGACTTACGGTCATAATATTAGTAGATTATAACTTCGGTCATAATAATAAAATAGAAAAACAAAGATGTATGGCTTAAATATAATAATAACATAAAATAGTTGTAAAATTAACATATAATTAAAAGTTAACAATAATAACAGTATTATGTTAGCAAACATAAATAAATGTTATGTTAGCAACATAAAAGTAAATTACTTGAATCATAAAAACAAATATTTAAATATAAATAACTAGACTTAGGTTAGGAGGTTTAACCTCAGTAGGTGTCGTATACAAAATATAAATTAATACATAATTAAATGTTGAATCATAAATAACATAAAAGTAAATAGCTGAATAATAAATATGTTAGTAACATAAAAGTAAATTGTTGAATCATAAATATGTTAGTAACATAAAATAAATGTTATGTTAGTAACATAAAAGTAAATTGCTTGAATTATAAATATGTTAGTAACATAAAAGTAAATTGTTGAATCATAAATATGTTAGTAACATAAAATAAACATTAAAGTAAATTGCTGAATTATAAATATGTTAGTAACATAAAATAAATTGTTGAATCATAAATATGTTAGTAACATAAAAAAATACTTAAACATAAATATGTTAGCAACAATAAATAAAGTTTAAAAGAAATATTGTGGAGAAAATAAACAATTTACAAAATTAAACTTTTATGTAAAAGGTATAACCATCCATGTAGGAGGTAAATATATATTGTGCATAAAAATAAAGCATCATGTAACAATATAAAAATAATTAAATCAAGGATGAATAGTAAAATTGGTAGAACCATCCATGTAGGAGGTAAATATATATTGTGTATAAAAATAAAGCATCATGTAACAATATGAAAATAATTAAATCAAGGATGAATAGTAAATTACTATTCAAATAAATAATCTCTAATCTTATACATGGAACCCGATGTTTAAAACATTCGGTAAAAATATGTTTTTAATTCCATGTTGCTAAGATTATCAGAGATCAATATAATGAACATATAAAGAAATCATTAAAAGATAATACGAAAATAATACCTTCTTTAGAAAGACTTTTGTCTTGATAACGTGTTATAAAACTAACAAACTTGAAGAAAATATAAGATAAAGGTAGAAGAGTAGAGAAGAAGAAATCAAGAGGAAGGATGAGAGAATTAATTCTTATTAATCTCTATATCCATCAAATTTAGGTTCATATGGGGGTATTTATAGTAGAAGTTAATACATAGAAAATTAACATAATGACAATTAGGTCACCACTAAATATATACTACTATATCTACACAAGATTAGTGGTATGTGTAGACATCCATATATCAATTATTCATAACAAGATGCTATTAATGAGGATAGACATGGGGATATTATTGATGATTTGTAATTGTCATCTGTTAAATTACTTCAATTCGAGGGCACAATAATTCAATTAAAGAGGATGTAATGGTAAACGGACAAGACAACGCAGAAGGAAAGTTACCGCCAGAGCACAGTCAAAGTACCTTTTTGTGGTATGTTACCGTTAGACAACGTCTACATTCTGATGACCAAGAAATAGCACTGTACCGACACCATACAGGATCGTCTTCATGCTTCGCGGCGAGGCAATCTGAAAAGCGAGGCCCTTTGCCTTGACTGTCTCTCTCGTATTTCCCTTTCCCCCCCACAGCCACTTACTGTTAATTGGTACTTTTCCGTTACATCGCACATAGTCACTGGCAATTAACGCCCGCGTGCGCGTCTACCCCAACACGCGTCGGTAACCAAACAAAAAACGCCGAAATACATTTAATCCATTTGTTTCCCAACCAAACAAACGATCTTCTCCGTTACTGGGTTCTGGCATCTGATAACAGATCCACGTACCAACACTAGTTGTCACCTTCCGTCGGTTCTCCGATTCAACTCAGTTATGGATTCCTGGACTCGTAGTTTACTACCTCAAGTTCGGATTACGGCGCCTGTATTTCTGTTTCTAGATTCTCCTGCACTTTCTGTTACTTGTGCTCCCTGCTCCTAGTCATAGTGTCGCTTCTGCTGTTCCACTTTTATGCTCATCCCCGCCGTTGATTTCAACGAAATCCTATAGATCTGGAGCGCTAAGGGCAATCAACGGCCTCGGTGATGTCGGTCCTCCCAGTTTCTATCTCAATCGGTAATATGCAGATTTCTAGCAGTCCTTCATTTTGCGTTCACTCGCAGTTTCATATCCACTTTTATGACTAAGGAAACAGGACACAGTGGAATGGACTTGAATTCTGCTCGCGTGTTTGTATAATTTGGTCTTTAGAATAAGGCAATTTGGAAGTCCTTTCTCAGCTGCATATTGTTCTTATATATTTATCGTGTAATCTTCGGAGCGAGAATTTATCTTACTTTGGCTTTCTACGTTTGCGGGTTACTACCAATATCAAACTGATATAAATTGTTAAAACTGCTTTTAATGATCTCAGAGCTTCTCGTTTAACTGGACATGTCGGATTTGCTTCGACGGTTCTTTTCTTTTTATCCACAATCATCCAAACATGAAAGCTGAATTTCAGTCCTCGTAGCTTCACACCCTCAAGCGTGACCTTGGTGGTGAAACTGAGGGGAAATCCCATTTATTAAAAACCTTTTGAGTTGGAAGGCGTGTTCATTTTACTTGGTAGGGTCTGTGGAGTTGGGTTTCAGTTAGTGGTGCCTGTTTATTAAGCCACCTTGAAACTTTAAAGGTGAAAAAGACACTAGGAGTCATGACCCTTCTTTTTGCGGGGAGGGGGCTGCTGGACTTTTTTTGTATATGCAGGGCGATAACTTGTTCAAGTTATAGTATACCAACGGTATCTGAGGTTGTTGCACAAAGCTGTCATAATTTTATTTAAAGAAATATTTTACAGCTTAGCTTGAGCCTTGAATTGAGTTGTAGCTTTTAGTCTATGCTCTGATTCTATCTTGGAAACAGTCTTGAGGCTCAGGCCACGCCATTAAATAGTCATAAACTATTGTTCTATAGCTATGGAATGTAAACTTCAACTTATGTCAGTATGCTGCTCTCTTATTTTTTTATAATCAAAAGTTGAGTTTGACTTTCTACAAATAATGCAGGTGCCTTAAAAGTCATTCAACCTCTGTTGCTGAAATGGTTGCTCGTATTATCTTGCTCAGTATTAATGGCTGGCTCTAATGCATTATCTCCGGCTAGACCACCTTCTGCTACTATGGTTGTCCGTGATCTGCCACTACCAGCAAATCTCCATGGGCGAAAGCATCTACCATCCCATGGCGGACCGACTCCAACACCATCACCTACCCATCCTCCTTTATATAGTCCATCCTTGAGTACAGTTCGCCCCCCGACAAGTTCACATTCATCTAATCCATTCATGAAGGGCAGTAAAATAGGACCTTATTTTCTGGTTTTGGAGATATTGCCGCCCCTATGCATTCAACGGCTGGTGCAATTCCTTCTGGTCTGGCTCAGCCACCCCTATCCCCTTACGTTTCCAGTAAGTTACCATTTTTTGGACTTCTGTGCTTGTTTTGTCTTTCTTGTTTGCTTGATGGAGCAATTTAGTCTGTATAGTTTTCAAAAGAGCCTCTCTAATGTTACTTCCATTTTTAACAATTTTGTTTCTGTAATAAAGACTCTAATGAAATTTAGTTATTGTGCCACTTAATTCTTGTTTTGATTACCTTGATAAAGAAGATAGGAAGGATAGTGGCATGATGTTGAAATTGAAAAAGGAGAACTGCATTGATAAGTCAACTAGAGACTTAGAATAAAGGAACTAAATCACTTGATGAACAAACTAAAGGGACCAAAATTAATGTTGTAATGAAAAAGCTGCATTGATAAGTCATGAGACTTAGAATAAATAAATCACTTGATGAACAAACTAAAGATTAAATTTCATATGTTGTAAATAGTATTAACTTTCAGACAATCTTTTATATTAAATGTGAGATTTGGCACCAGAATCTGACAATGATATATGTCTGTTTACTTTTATTCCGCCAGATTGTTGTAGACCAAACACGGTGTTGAAGCGTGGGAGTAAGAGTTGTCACTGCGTTTATCCCATAAAACTAGACCTTCTCCTTTTGAATGTCACTCAAAACTCTAATTGGAATCTTTTCCTTGATGAATTAGCTACCCAACTTGGGTTGCAAATTTCCCAGATTGAATTGGTAAATTTTTATGTACTCACCCTATCAGCATTAAATATATCAATGGATATCACTCCACATAAAGGGATCGGTTTCTCTGCCAACGAAGCATCTGAAATAAACTCTACGCTTTCAATGCATAAGATGCAACTAGATCCTAGATTGGTAGGTGACTACAAACTTCTCAATTTGACGTGGTACGAGCCTCCGCCTCCATCTCAAGGTAAGTCCAAATCATTATATTTTGGTGTCCTTGACAATTGAAACTTACATCGAGATGATTATTGTACTGATGACATATAGGCGATGATTATATTCTGGCAATGAAGCTTTCAATTGCATAAAATTGTTGTTACTGCAATTTTACAAAAGTTAGCATTTATTGTTGTCCTTTTGTTTTATTTCATGACTGCTGCTGAAGCTGTGAAGGAGAAAGATATATGGATACTGAGGTCTTATGTTTGCTCATCAGCAAATGCAGAACATAAAACTTCAATGTTCATGAAATTTTCTTCTTCCATTCTGTATATCGTGAAAGATGCATTTTCTGTCGTAACATTGCTCATGCATGTTATCTTTTGTTTCTGTGAGTTCTATGTGATTCACTTGTGTAATATATTTGGTGACCTGTCCTCATTTTTTATTAATATGCTTCAAGTTTCTTTATCCCCTCAAACTCAGTTCTAGACCTCATATTTGATATATTGTCAAACTAGTACTAGTATCTGTGGGTTGATGGATGGGTTAAGAATGAACAGCTAAGTGTTTATGTGCAGCCTTAGTCAAACTCAGTTCTAGACCTAATATCTGATCTAATGTCAAACTAGTATCTGTGGGTTGATGGATAGGTTAAGAATGAACAGCTAAGTGTTTATGTGCAGCCTTAGTCAAACTCAGTTCTAGACCTAATATCTGATCTAATGTCAAACTAGTATCTGTGGGTTGATGGATAGGTTAAGAATGAACATCTAGGAGTTTATGTGCAGCCTTAGCCCATTGTTTGAATATTAAAATATTGTTGGATGTTAGTGCAGCTCCCATGTCCGTTGCATCTCCTATGAAAGCTCCTATTTACCACCACACAGCAACTTCAACACCAACTGCTTCAAATAGGAGAGGGCATTCAAGTTTGTATGCTATTCTTGGAATTGGTGCTGGCATACTCTTTATTGCCACTATATCTGTACTCATACTTTGTTTATGCACATTGAGGCCGAAGACCAAAGGACCGTTGATAGATACTGGTAAATATCTTTAATACTAGCTACTTTATTATTTTCACTTGTTCATTTTCATTTTTTGCCTTTAATTTGTTGGCATCATTATAACAACTTATGGAGCAAGTCATTATGAAAATTATTTTTGGTCACCCTTTTATAATTTGGATATTGTAAAGGTGGCAACTCAATTAATTCTAACCATTCAATAGGGGAATTTTAGGCCCTCTTTAAAGAAAATTTAAATGTCATAAAGAATATAGAGAAAATAGAGAGTACTCTGGGCTAAAGGAACTTACTCCAGAGCTATATTTATTAAGTACTAGTGACGAGAAGGGTCAATTATTAGTTAATATTTCTTTTTGGAAGTTGAATATAGACTTGTTAATTAAACCTGGTCTGGCATAAAATTTTACCTGCAGAATCAGAATTAGAAAATTAAAATTGCCGACCTTTTTGTTGGAAAATATTCTGTCTTCTTAACATGCTGAAGTTTGTAAATGATCAGATGGCTACCAGACTTTCTGACGCTTACCTTATTGAGAAACTTAATACTGCTCTGACGCTTTAACGTTTTCACCTAGCTAGTTTTAAGTTTTTAAGTAACAAAGAGTAGACTGCAAGATAATAGACATATGAGACTCAAAACGTTCAATTTTTTGGCTGAGATGAAATCTCATCCATTGACTGACCCCAGAATGAATGGAAAAGAAATTGAAACTTGTAATGTTCTTATCCATTGTGTCATTGATCATAATCTTTCAAAGTTTTATCCTTGATAGCTTTATTTTACATTCCAGTTTTGAAAATAAAGTTGTCTCTGTGTTCTATAGAGAAGCCAAGGACAGAAGGAGGTGCAGTTTCAGCCGCAGGGTCTTTTCCTCATCCAACCAGCACAAGATTTATTGCTTATGAAGAACTTAAAGAAGCAACGAACAACTTTGAAGCAACAAGCTTACTTGGAGAAGGCGGGTTTGGTAGAGTTTTTAAAGGTGTCTTGAATGATGGTACTGCTGTTGCAATTAAGAGGCTTACTAATGGAGGGCAACAAGGGGATAAAGAGTTTTTGGTTGAGGTTGAGATGCTTAGTCGATTGCATCATCGTAATCTTGTAAAATTGGTGGGATACTATAGCAATCGTGACTCGTCACAAAATCTACTATGCTATGAACTTGTTCCAAATGGAAGTTTGGAGGCCTGGCTCCATGGTAATATGATCTCTCACATTACAAGTTTAACAATAATCTTAAAGTCTATGGTTATATCAAGCATCTTTTGTTTCAGAACTGGTTTTATGCATAGGATTGAAATTGACACTATTTCTGCAACAGGTCCTGGCTCCATGGTAATATGATCTCTCACATTACAAGTTTAACAATAATCTTAAAGTCTATGGTTATATCAAGCATCTTTTGTTTCAGAACTGGTTTTATGCATAGGATTGAAATTGACACTATTTCTGCAACAGGTCCTTTAGGAATAAATTGTCCTCTGGATTGGGATACCAGAATGAAGATTGCGCTTGATGCTGCGAGAGGACTTGCATACTTGCATGAAGACTCACAGCCCTGTGTTATACACAGAGATTTCAAGGCGTCCAACATATTGCTGGAAAACAACTTCCATGCTAAAGTTGCGGATTTTGGTCTTGCTAAGCAGGCACCTGAAGGCAGAGCTAATTACCTGTCTACTCGTGTCATGGGCACATTTGGGTTTGTCCCAACCTCATCTTGCTTGGGCTAGTTATTTCCATATAATAAGGTTCTTAATAAGATGTAATGAAACTGTTATGTAGGTATGTAGCTCCTGAGTATGCCATGACTGGTCATCTACTTGTTAAAAGTGATGTTTATAGCTATGGGGTTGTCTTGTTGGAACTGCTGACTGGAAGGAAACCTGTTGATATGTCACAACCAGCTGGACAAGAGAACCTGGTTACTTGGGTAAGTTCTGCACCTGGACCAATTCCACAATTCCACCATAGTCATCTGGCTTTTTTGTGTTCTCTTAGCTGGAAATATCTCAAGACTGAAGTTGCGTGTGTTTGCGTGTGTTCTTTGGAGTTATTATGTTAATAGCATAACTTTGTTATTTGTGGTTGCTTCCATACAATGACTGATACTTTATCATGCTTGCTAAATCCTCCACGTCTGTCCTCTAGAGTGATGTTATGTTTGATGGACAATATTCTTACAAAGTTATACTTTTCAGGCAAGGCCGATCCTAAGAGATAAAGACCGGTTGGAAGAGCTTGCTGATCCAAGGCTGGGGGGTAAATATCCAAAGGAAGATTTTGTCCGGGTTTGTACTATTGCTGCGGCCTGCGTCGCTCCTGAAGCAAGCCAACGACCTACAATGGGGGAAGTGGTACAGTCACTTAAAATGGTGCAGCGCATGACCGAACATCAGTATTCCATGGTGGCCCCCTCCAATACAAGGACCAACCTAAGACAGTCCTCCACCACTTTCGAGTCTGATGGGACATCTTCTATGTTCTCTTCAGGTCCCTACTCTGGTCTAAGTGTCTTTGACAATGACAATGTTTCTAGGACGGCAGTTTTCTCTGAAGATCTTCATGAAGGAAGATGACACTTGGGAAGGCAGGCTAACGTACAATCGGGCATCCATTTCAAAGTTCGTTACCTCAATAATCTAGAGCAGTTTTCTTTCTCATGCCTGAAGGTTTCACAAGCGGCGGCATTTTTTAGTACAGGATTGCAGTTTTCTAAATTTGGCGTGTTAAGATCCTCAGTGGCAAACGGTCGTCTTGTTTTTAACCCCCGAGGTAGTGGTTCGGAGGGGGATCAGTTTTTGTACATATATACATGCATTGTAGATTATTTTTCCTTAATTTAGACATGCATTGTAGATTATTTTTCCTTAATTTAATCTATTTCCAGTATTTTAACTACAAATAATCGTGATGGATCGCGGATTTTATCCAATGATTTTGCGTGGGGAATTGGCTGGCAAAGATTGGATTGAAATAACGTCACGTATTCAGATGTAGAATGTTTTTTTCTCAGAATTTTAAATTAAAATAGTTTTAAATAAAAAATTGAAAAATATTTAAATTAC
Source organism: Acacia melanoxylon (assembly GCA_019022615.1). Taxonomy (NCBI): domain Eukaryota; kingdom Viridiplantae; phylum Streptophyta; class Magnoliopsida; order Fabales; family Fabaceae; genus Acacia; species Acacia melanoxylon. The sequence goes on along the minus strand of JAFJYJ010000019.1, from coordinate 9,490,833 downwards.
TGTGTAATTTCATATAAACGGTTAATTAACAAAAAAAAGAGTTTCTAATCACTTATGAAATTTTTCAGTGATTAGACTCCACGGTAATTTTTCCTATTTTAGGTATATGAAAAAAAAAATATTAAAATTTTAATGGTAGATAATGAAATAAAAATTTAGACCGTTCATGTTTAAGACAAGGTCAAGCATAATATGAAACGAGTTGCGAGTTATGTTGTTTAGATAATTTTGGCGTGACAGAATCCAGATTGCGAAGATGGCGGTGCAGGTAGGCAATGGGGGAATCCGACCGAAATCAACGGACTAGATTTTAAAATTGAGGTGGAGATTCATTATCAGCAAAAGGAACACGTTGTAAAAAAGAAATCCCCATATTTCTGCACGAAGAAGGCTACAATCCCTAGAATTCAAGGCTCCGCTCTATCCCTATCCCTGCACTTCATCTCTCCCAGGCCGACGACGCATTTCGCTGCAGAGGAGAGAACGAACAATGGATTTTAATGGGAGGCTTGTCTTGATTATTACCCTCTCTTCTCTCTTCTGCGTCTACGCCGCTCCTTTGACCGTAATCCCCTCCTCGGTCCCTCCCGAGCTCACAAAACTATGCAGAGAGGCAGAGAACCCAAGGCTCTGTATTCGGATCATTTTGCGAACATTGCATGGTCGTCTGGATCCCTATCAGGTTCTCGTCACCGAAATCGGCATCACCGCCCGCTACACCAGGAGAGCCCTTAGGATGATGGATAGTCTAATGGCCCAACCAAACAACCCTAAAAGCTTATCTGATAGCCTTAGCTATTGCAAAGAACAGTATGGATATATCCTGGATTCTATTCAAACGGCACTGGGGGCATTAGCTACAAAAGCCACGTATGATGCTCGGTCGTCTCTTGGTGCGGTTATTTCGTACCAACAGACTTGTGTGGATACCTTTAAAGAATCAGGAGCTGACCTTCCTTTTGTTCGTGAATCCAAACATATATCCCAACTCGTCGGCAATTGCTTGGACGTCATGGCAGCCTTGCCGATGTAATCAATCATCTGCGAATTGGGGGTGGAGAGATGGTGGTTATTGCCATTTATTTCTGATTTCTGGTTATGCAGAACTATTGCTCCACCCACACAATACAACAGCAATTATATTGACCCGTCAATGTCAGATTCGTAAATTATATATATGTATATATATATCTCTCTTCGTTGCAAATCGAAATTCGGAAATAAGACCCTCATGATTATGGGGAACATATCTTGCCGGACTTCCCAGTGCATAGATTACGTTGATAGCAATATGATTTTGCAGGCTAACTTCTCTCATGAAAGGCACGATCAGTTTCTAACCTAATTCTGACATGATTCAAGTTCCTCTTCGTCAGCCTGTTTTTTTGGCTTCCTTTAGAAAAGTCTTGTTTGCAGTCTTAATTTCAAATAAGAACTTCCAAATGATGATGGATATTTTATATACGTTTTGTTATAAACACGTGATGAAGAAAGAGTGGGAAAGAATCTTAGGCCCCGTTTGGATCAAAAAAAAAGTGAGAATGGAAAGGAATGAAAATGAAAAGAATAGAATGGAAAGGAAAATGTTGTCTTGGTGTGTTTGGTTCGCATTGGAAAAGAAAATAGGCTGATAGGAAAATTTTTGTTTGGTTGAAAGAAAATAAGGTAGGAAAAAAAGAAAAAAAATACCATTTTACCCCTAAAAGAAAATATTATTACATTTTTGCCCTTAGTTTTACATAAATAAATAAAAAAGATAAAATACCCTCACAAAGCAATTTTCAAGAATTGCCAGGCTAATTGTACAAATGCCTGGAACGTGGGAGAATATTTTCAAGTGCCTTCAACGTGGGATTCTTTGCTACCTCTTCGATTTCTGGCGGTCTATGTTCTTCGATCTGAGATCTTTGGTTTTGGTTTTGGTTTGTGCTTTCTTTGATCTCAGATCTTTGGCCTGTGATTTTCCGACTTGGGTTTCTTCGATTCCTCTGATGGCTACCTAGAGTTCTTCATCTATGAAAATCGTTAACTCCGTCACAAGATCCGGCTAATTCTATGATCGAACAGCAATTCTTCGCGTCTCAAGATCTGGTTCGACCGAAAATGCAGGAGGCGGTTGGGTCCGCCATCATCACCACCGTGACTTCTTCGCGGATTGAAGACACACAAGAAGCACTCGCAAAGGGTAAGTTCGTCTTCTTTGATTTTCTTGCTCCGCCGAAAAATGGTTCCCACCAAAATTGGTGGGAACCCATTTTCCTATGTATAAGGGAAAATCACCCGCCGCAGGAAAATATTTCGACAGAAAATGCGAACCAAACAGCTGCGCGCGATGGAAAATACTCATTTTCCTTTTCCTTCCCCTAATTTTCCGCAATCCAAACGGGCCCTTGATCTTTACATCTCTGGCACGGGACTAGAAATAGAAATTCATTGAGGGCCCGTTTGGTTTAAAGAAAATTGGGGGAAGGAAATGGAAAATAGGCATTTTCCGTCGGCAGTCGATGTTTGGTTCACATTTTCCCTAGAGAATATTTTCCGTTTTGCCGCATTTTCCCTTGTACATGGGAAAATCGGTTCCCACATATTTTGGTGGGAACTCATTTTCCGACCGAGGAGAAAGACCAACTTACCCTTTTTAGCGTCATTGTCGTCTCTGCTTCTCTCGCTCAATCGCTTCTTACTTTCTTTTTCTTTGTTTCTTTTATTGAACAAAGTGATCCATGGTTTTGGACGAGACCGTGATCGACCTTCCATTCATCCCTACAAGATGAAGATTTCGATTATGATATTGATGAGGGGTACGACCTCTATTAGTGAGACTAAAGGGGCGGAAGAGAGAGAGAGAGCGAGAGAGCTGGTGGCGAAGGAGAAGGAAGGAGAAGGCAAAAATCTTAGGCGAAAATCATTTTGCTTCCATTAACGTTGCTATCTAACTTGTTTATATATATATATATATATATATATATATATATAGGGATGAGATATTGTCACTACCAATTTTATGTCACTACCACTTTTTTACCGTTAGATCAGAATTTTATCTACCTTTATCATTTCTCTCTCCTATTGAGATTCTGATCTTACGGTGAAAAAGTGGTAGTGACTTGGTAGTGACATAAAATTGGCAGTGACAATATCCTATCCTATATATATATATATATATATATATATATATATGTCTGTGTCATTGCTGATACAGAAAGAGTTGTAACCTAAGCAGGGACAGAGTCGTAATCTTATAGGGTAACATACTCTCTGGTCCCAGTTTGAATATCTTGATATCCATAGGCTAAATAAGTGAAGCATCATTCACTGTGTGCGTCGGAAATGGGAAAAACCCACTAAGAGTGAGATAATACCTTACCAATTCTCAAGAATTGGCAAGGTATTCTCGAGAAGAATTGACAAGGAATTCTTGCCAATTCTCGAGAATTGGCAAGGAATTCTCGAGAATTGGTAAGGTATTCACTGTGCACTGCGTGGTTGCTTTTGTGTGGTATAAAAAAATATTTTATCTGTAAGGGTAAAATGGTATTTTGCCTCATTTTCCTACCTCGTTTTCTTCTTACCAAACAAAATTTTTTCTATCAACCCATCTTCTTTTCTAATACCAACCAAATGTATCGAGGCAAAATATTTTTCATTCCATTCCAATCTTTTCATTTTTATTTCTTTTCATTCCCACTTTTTCTTTGATCCAAATAGGCCTGAGAAAGAGACTACCATGGAACGGGAGGATTTTTTATTTAGTCTCCGTTTCCTATTTTCTCCCTGTGTCGAACTTTATATCATACTACTTTTTTTTAAGCAAAATATATTACATCACTTTCAATCTCTACTTTAAGACCCATTTAACTAATATAAATTAATTAATTAAAAATTATTTAAATTAGTTATTTAAAATATCCTCTTAAATTATTTGAATAGAAACTATTATGTGATGCAAATATCTAAATACGTGCCACTAATAAATGATAGTTTAAAAAAAACTAATAGATATGATAAATAAAGTGGATTGAGATATTAAATCAAATCTAACACTCAATTAGCCCTTATTAAGTACTCCCTCCCAGGTCACAATTATAAGAAATAGTTGACTTTTTTAAAAGAAATTAAAGAAGGCTAATTAAATTAGCTTAGAGTATTTTTTTTTTTATTTTTTTCTTCAACCTTAATAATTTGACTAATAAACTAATATATAATCTAAGAAAAACATAACATATGAAATGATTAAGTAAACTATTTTTAAAACTTCCATAATCTCTCCAAAAAAAAACTAAATTTCTATAATTAGACCTAGGAGGTAGTACTAAAAGTCTAGAAGTAGTATAATGAATTGTTGATATATAGTTGGAAGGGGGAAAAAAAAGAATTGTTGATATATCATACTGTGTCAAATTTAAAAGAAAAAATTGAAAAAAACACAGAAATATATGTCTACATTCCCATTTCCTTTTGTTCCCTTCTGCCCGGCGTATTTTATATATTTTCATCAATAAAATTTGTATTTTTCAGTGATTGAGTCTAATTAGGTTCAGGTAAAAAAGTAGTCTAATTATGTGACGTTTGTTGGAAAAAGTTCAGTGAGTGTTTTTCTTAATAAAATATTTTTTATCTCTTCCAAAAAATAAAATATTGTTATGTATATACACATGAATAATTAAAAAAAAAGAATATTTGTTTTAATTATCAACGAGAATAATCATATTAAAATGACAAAAAGAAGAACACGTGTGATACATAACACAGGCGAATAAAGAAGAGGAGAGTCTAACGTACGCCGGGGATGCGCACACGCTTGGCGTGCGCACATAGTTGCAGCAAAACCGTGCGAGCATAGAAGAGGAGGGAAATAAAAAGCGGAGGGGGAAGTAAAGAGAGTCGGGCATCAGACAGAGACACAGAGTGAGTGAGTTGGATCGACGAGTCCGAGTCGTGTGACTGCATCAAACAAAAAAAATAACACATAGGAGGGTTTGGGTGTGGAATTAGCAAAAAATGGTGAACAAGGAGATAATTAGTCCTCTCTCACCTTTACCACCAGCACCACCTCCACTCTCTCTCCACTATTCCTATTCCTATCAAACTCCTCTAACCCTAATCCCCAAATTCATTTCTTTCTTCTTCCATCCCCTTTCTTTCTCTCTCGCCTTTTCACCCCTACTCTTACTTTTGCCTCCGACTCCGCCCGACATCTGGCTTCAAAGCTCTCTGCTTTTATTTGTTTTCCTACCCTGCATTCCTGCTCCTCGCTAGCTCTCGATCCTTTTAATCTGTCTGAAATTGCGTTCGACCTCTGGGGTAATATAACCTTTTTCTATGTTCTGTTTCCGTTGTGTACTGGGATATAATTTTTTGTTTGTTGGTATTTCAAATTTCAATGCCAATTCTTCTCTGCGGTGTTTCGTTCTTGGGGGTTTCCTGGCATTCTGTTTTATTGGACGTTTTTTTTTTATTTTTTAGTGATAGATCGTCAACCTGCCCTATGTGAATGGTTGGTGATTCATCGTGGTTGGATTTTTATTCTTTTTAATTTTTCGCCTGCGCAGATGATAATGTGCTCCTCTCGATTATGTTGGGATTGCTTGTGATTTTGGTCTCTACTCTTAGTGAAGTGTGGATTTATACGGGTTTCTACTGCTTGATTTGGTTTTCTAAATCGTCATATAATTTTAGGATGATGACTTTTCTTCGAACTCCTTTGCTTGAACTCTTGACCGTTGATATTGGCAGTTCTTACTTGTGCTGAATTTATTTCCATATCATATCTCAATTTTTCTGTTTAAGTTTGCTTTTGCGCCACTTCTTTCTATTTACCTTTCTTGTGCCTATTGCGAGTTATCTTAAAGGGATTCTGGAGTTCCATCGCATTGACATCAACATCATTGATTTTAATATTTTGGACAATAAATTGTATTCTGGTACGTGTTACATTATTTTTCAATATGACTAAATTACTAAAAAATACTCCCTCCGGTCCTAAATATGAAATCCATTTGTCTTTTCTCCTTTTTGGAGAGGTTAAGGAGGCTAAAAATACTACTTAATAATCACAGTATATGTTGTGTATAATTAGATTATATATTTTTATAAGTCAGACTAACTAGTTTAGACAAAAAAAAACGATAGATATAAGTACTTTAAAATAATTTAGTTAGCTTCCTTAATTTTTCCAAAAAAGTCAATTGAATCTTATATTTAGGACTGGAGGTGGTACTTCGTCTTCCCTTTGCCCTCACGTTGGTTACTCTGAAAAGAGAATATTTTGTTTTGAAGTTACAGGCAATTAGATTTCCATAATGAATGACCTTTTTATGTAATTATTGATAAGTTGTGTGTTTGTAATGGTTTCCTCAACTTACCATAATTGCAGCTGTGGAAGAAGCAACGGAAAAGCTGTGCTATTATAACAATTCTATTATGGAAGACCTAGGTGGTACACGGTTTGATGGTATTAGCAATGCTGTAAGGAAGAGAAGGAGTCAAACTTCTCGCAGACCTCGACCTGATTCACAACCTATTTCTGAAGGACATGATCTGTACCCCTTGTCATCTACATCACCTTCAGATGATGTGGCCAAGGCTTCTAGTGATGAGAATACTGGTTGTGATTCTAATTCTAAAAGAAAAGAATTTAATCTTAACCAATGCTTCTCTCGAGGATCCTCTTCTACTGCACCTGAAAATGACAAGTCCCATGAGAATAATAAAAATGACGGAGGATTCCATGCGTTTTATAATAATGAACCTAGACAGAATGGATTATCTAATAGACGCTGTAGTGAAGGGGTCCTTGCTCCAGCTAATTGGAGAGGCTCTAGCAAATTGAAAGATACCTTGGAATCAGAATCAAAAAGTGGGGACGCAAATGGGGGAAGAAATTCAGAGTGGCTGAATCCAGAACAGTCAGGAGTTCCTCCGGATGGACTAGGGAATGAAAGCAGGGTTAAGAAGGTTAAACTCAAGGTTGGTGGTGTGACACGTACTATTCAAGCCAACTCTGTATCTAATGGCACATCAGGAAGTGGCTCGACTGTAAAGATCTCTCAGACATCCGATTCTTTCAAACCACGTTCAAAGCAAAAGGTATTTTGCTCTCGTCTTATGATTTTCATGAGTCATACCTTATTTGGCCAGATACATGTCTTACCAAGTTAGTTTTAAATCTTACTTGTATGGAAGAGCATCTGGTGCCTTGATTTCTTATTTATGAAGGTAATAATTGCTTGACTCTTTTTTAGCTTATATTGTCTCATTTAATTTTTCCATTGAGTGGTGTTATAGGGAAATTCAGATGACAACCATTCTTCAGATAAGAGGAGTGGCCTCCAAGGTGTTCCATGGAAGGATTTCGCTAAGGGTGGTTTTGGTTTTGGGAAGGAGGATTCTGTGATGGGGAAAACTTCTGGGAAGAATGCGTCAGGTAAGCAAGGGGACAGATCTGAACCAGTTCGTAAGAGCAAGAGAGTACCCAAGAAACGTGTACTTCATGGGGAATTTAGTGATGATAATGAGGAGGATGATGAGATTCGGTACTTGGAAAAGCTAAAAACTTCAAAAGTCTCTGCAGTCTACAGAGATGATGAAGAAGTAAGCAAGAAACATCGGAAACTTTCTAGTGTCTCTAATATGGAAAATGCTGGCTCATCAAGGCCAGGCAAAGATGATAAGATAAAGTCCAGATCAGATAGAATTTATGAGGATGATGATTACGAGGAAGAAGAGACCGGGTCTGATGGTGAGCATGATGATAGGAAAAAGAAAAAGCAGAGGAAGGAATCTGTTGATGTCTTGATGGACAGTAAAAGAGAAATAACTCTTACAACTCGCCAACGGGCTCTTCAATCAAGCAAAGATGCCTCAGCATCTGGCTCAAGTTTAATTGAATTTCCTAATGGATTGCCCCCTGCTCCACCTAGGAGTGAGAATCTATTTCCATAATATTTTCTTATTTGAATTTCATTCCTCATTCATCAGCCATGTGACTGTGTTTATATTTATATTGTCACTTCATAATTGCAGAGCAAAAGGAAAAGCTTTCAGAAGTTGAACAACAAATAAAGAAGGCAGAGGCGGCCCAGAGGCGGAAAATGCAAGTAGAGAAAGCTGCCAAGGAATCTGAGGTTTGTTTTTGTTCTTTCTAAATTGCTATGTTCTTTCTCAGATCTGATTGCACACGGAAAGACTCATGACTGTTTGGGTTTATTTTGTAGGCTGAAGCTATCAGAAAAATACTTGGTCAAGACTCCAGTAGGAAGAAGCGAGAAGAGAAAATAAAGAAGCGCCAAGAAGAACTGGCGCAGGTTTTACAACATTGAAAGATTTTTTCATGCTATTTATTTCAATTTTCTGTATAGATACAGTTTTTATTGAATTATTCCCCACAGGAGAAGGCAGCCAACGCACGACTGAATGCATCAAACACCATCAGATATGTGATGGGTCCTGCTGGGACTACTTTGATATTTCCTGAGGAGATGGGCCTCCCTAGCTTATTCAACTCCAAACCTTGCGGGTACCTAACTTTGCTATTTCAATTAATTCATAAATTCAATGCATTGTTTGATTGTCATCCAGAAAGCTCACATCTGTCTTGGAAAATAAAAATAAAAATGAAATACACCCACTAAAAATAAAAACAAAAACAGAAATGGAGGGCTGTCTAATTTGTCTGCGTCAATTTGCTTGGACACATCAATCATAAGTTAGACGTTGATACATGTAAATTTTCAGCAGCTACATGAAAAGGTTGTTTGTGCTGATAAGATTGTCTGGTGTTGTGACAGGTATCCACCACCACGAGAGAAGTGTGCGGCTCCATCTTGTACAAACCCATACAAGTATCGGGATTCAAAGTCAAAGCTCCCACTCTGCAGTCTCCAGTGCTACAAGGCAGTCCGGCAGCAGACGGTGCCTGAAAACACCAGTTGATGGTTGCCGAAAGTCCCTCGATCGTCGGCTGCTGCCGGTTTTACATATGGCATCACAAGTGTTAATAGCTCTCTTAGGTATAGATTTAGGGTAGATCGATTAGCAATTGAGTTTTGGGCCATTGCAGGAGGATATGTTTCAGATTGTTCATTTGATGTGGCATGCATCTTTTTGGGTGATGGCATCACAAGCCCAATGAAAATGAACAACGCTTACTCTATTTGCATGAAATTAATGAAGCATATTAATGATGTCCCCCACCTCTGTATATCAGGATCAACCTGCATTAAGTTTCTTGTGGTAGGATCACATGTTAGCGACTGATACTTCATGGATTTTTTTCCCCCTTTTATCCTTTTTTTGAATGAAAACTGAAACTATATTAATCAAACAAAACCACAGAAATTTCATTAGAAAAAATCACAAGCATAGAAAGTTATCCTAACCCGTCACCATCCACCGCTTCCCTTATGCAAGGTGGTCTCTCAAACCAGTGTGAGGACTGTCACCTCAGTAAGTGATAATATGAATTATGAAAGGGAAAATCATATAATTATTGACCTGCATATAAACGGTTTTTTAATTAAAATACATATGACGGAAGGCTAATTTTGTAATTAAATTTTTTATTTTATTTGGTTCTTAAAAATAATTACAATTTTTAAGGAGTCTTATTAATAAATAAGACTCCTTTATTTATTATTTTTTTTTTAAGGAAAAGGCGCTATAAAACAATAATCACCTGGTAAAAAGTATATGTGTTGGGATCACATTTAGGAACTTCAAAAGTATTTATTTACGTAAATTGGATAAAACTTATCTCACATACTTCATGTCTTTGTTTGGGATCATGTTTAGAGTTTTTAAAAGTGTTTATTTATGTAAATCAAGATAAAACTTATCTCGTTACTGTAAAATCCATAAATTAATAGGTGGGATGAGGTTTCTTACGACTTGGAATTTTACTGGAAAAATACGAATAAAAAATTTATTTTAAGAAAAACGAAAGCTTTGGATGTTCATGCGTTGCGTGATGAAGTCACATACATTGAGAACGAAGGGGCTGACAGATATTTTAATTACTTTCTGCTAAGGAACACTTCCCTCGCTGTTGCTTTTTAGCGCCGTCGCTCGCTTCGTTCATGCGGATAAGGCCAACCGCAGCCCCAAGTTTTGTGAATTCCATACCATTGCCTTGAAGCAATTCCGGAAAATGGCTCATGCTTGCGTCTCCACCCAGGCATCCTCTCTTAGATTCAACACTCTTTTCATCTCGTCGAACCCTAGTTCTTGTTCCGACACTCAGAAGCTTTCTTTCGCCTCGGAGCCTTTCAGGTCGAGGTAATTTTCCCAAATATTGCGGTTTTATACTTGTAGACCGGAAATTTGTAGTATTTTTTTCCCTTTTAAATGTTACACACTTTGATTGAAGCGTTTGTTTGAATGAATGCCGTAAGTTCTATACTTTCAAGATAAGTTAGGGAAGGATTGATAAAAACAATGACTTTAAACATTTTCGATGGTGATAATGGTGAGATTGGACGATTTTGACTATCATTGTTGGTTTTAGATTTCGCGAGGAAAGATGAATTAAAACATAACTAGTCCTTGAGTACCTCTTTGTTAACGAGCCAGAATTTACCAGGAAGCATATTTCATGAGAAGGAATGCCGTCATGTTATGATATGAACAAAGTTGCTTCCGTTTAGCAGAGCTGTCGGATTTCTTCACTGTAGTCAAAGGATCAATTTTGGGTTCGCTTTAAATTTTATTGTTATTGATTTGTTCGGAATGAAATATTATGTAGGTTCCTTAATTTGTTTATTCTCTCGCAATTGAGCCTCAGTGTGAGGAGAATATCTTCTGTTATCCCTGTTAGTTATATCTATTCTGAGGATGAAGCTTATATGACTTGCAGGAAATTAAAGAAATTGGTAGTAAATAAAAGGAACATTCAAAGCTCTCCTGTGAAGGCTGTGTATGATAATGATTTTTGGGCACCTCAGGGGAGTTCACGCCGGGGAATTTGGTCCATAAGGTATAATTTTCCTTTTTTCCCTCTGTTATTCGTTTCAGGCTTTCTATTGACCTGCTCTTAAAATGTTCTTGAAGAGATGATCTGCAAGTCCCATCTTCGCCATATTCCCCTACTTATGGTCAAGGACAAGGTCCACCCCCCATGGTGATGGAGCGTTTTCAGAGTGTTATAAGTCAGCTTTTTCAATATGTAGGTCATTTTTTGCTCTTCTAAATGTTACTGAAGGTTGACTATTCAGTTTCTGATCTTCAACTATTGATTATGAGCTTTGTTGGACTTAGAGAATAATCCGTTGTGGTGGAGCTGTTGATGATGATATGGCTAATATCATAGTTGCTCAGCTTCTTTACCTTGATGCTGTTGATCCTAAGAAGGTCTGTTCAATTTAGTCATTAAAAATCTGGTTTATCTTCTCATAACTTAGTTATATAAAATAGTCCTTTGCATTATTTCGTCATCTTGATATGATTATTTCCTTGAATCTGTCTTTGATTCATTCTAGTATGTGCTTACCTTCAATTTTTGTTGTGCTGGAATTTTTTCCAACTGACTGGTTTGACATGTTTTGAACAGGATATTGTCATGTATGTAAATTCTCCTGGAGGATCAGTAACGGCCGGTAATGGCTCTTAAAGTAGCTGTCTTGTGTGTCTTTTGTTATATGTGTGTGTATAATAAAAAAATGCTGTGGTTTCATTTTCTTTTTGTAGGTATGGCGATATTTGATACAATGAGACATATCCGACCTGATGTGTCGACTGTTTGTGTTGGACTAGCAGCTAGGTAATGGTTCATCCTTCTTTTGGATGGGATCACCCTAATTCTGACTTGATCTATGTCAAGATTAAAACCTGAGGGCTTCTTTTGCTATGGCTTTGAAATTTATTCTTACCAGCTATTATCAGAGATGCACAATGGTGTTTAAATTTATGACGTTTTCAACAGTTTTCATCCCTGTTGATTTATGTTCTGGTTCTCAGATTCATCATATTCCCGGTTCTTTTGAAGACACAGCCTCTCTTGTTAGGGAAAATGATTGGATACGCCAATGAGATAAAATCCAAAATACTGATGAGTTTTGTGTATGCAATAGTTCCTAGAATTCAAACTCCCCGTTAATATTGATAATTTGTCTCTGAAGGGTGATCCATGGTTGATCATATGCTTGTTACTTTTGGTTTTTAGAGATGTTTGTCCTCATTAATACATAACCTAATAATATCTGTGGCCTTTTCTTGAGCAGTATGGGGGCTTTTCTTCTTAGCGCTGGTACTAAAGGTAATGGTTCCTCTATCTTGTTATCACTGCATTCTTTTGCCACCTTTCATTCTTTCTATGGTGTCACTTTTTCTCCAAGGAAGAAGCATTCTTCTAATCCCTTATTGCTTTTCTTCCTCACTCGTGAAGGAAAGAGATACAGCTTGCCTAATTCGAGGATAATGATTCATCAACCACTTGGTGGAGGTCAAGGAACCACAAGTGACTTGGAGATTCAGGTATAGATCCTGTTTTTTATTCCATTGATTTTTAACATAAACTACTTGTTTACTTTTTCTTTGTCTCTGTGTTTGTGCGCATGGGTTTAAAGTCAGTTTCTACAGTGTGGATTTAGAACTGATTTGTTTTTTGACACCTGTAGCTTAACGGCATTTCAAACTTAATTTTGGTCAGAATCCTTTAGTTGTTCCTGTGGTAAGAGTGCTAAAATGTCCAATAGTAGTCTAGGTTGTCTTAAGCTTAAGCATTTGCTTCCAGACTTCCTGGTAATTTGTTAAAATTCAACGAGACTGGTCCCAAGTGATTCATTATATTGATTTGATTCCATAAGCATCATAATCCTTCTCGGAGGAAACTGATTATTTTGTCATAATCTTTCAGGCAAATGAAATGCTGCATCATAAGGCAAACCTGAATGGGTATCTGGCGTATAACAGTGGCCAAAGTCTAGAAAAGATTAACGAGGACACGGACAGGGATTTTTTTATGAGTGCAAAAGAAGCCAAAGAATATGGACTTATCGATAGTGTCATAATGAATCCTCTCAAAGCTCTTCAGCCAATAGCTGCTGCTGCAGAGGGCGCAGATCAGGCTGTCGTCTGAATTTTGAGCTGTGCACCTTAATGCGGACAAACGTCTTAGTGTAAAACTAGAACAATGATTTTGGCTGTTCGTTCCATCTGCATTGCTTAATCCATATCAACGTTCATAGCTTTCCAGCTGTACAATAAGGTGGTGTATCATTTTCCCATTTGCTTTATACGCTGGAGCGGTAGGTTCGCGGCAGGCATTGCCTTTCATGCATTTTAATTATGCTTTGATGATTAGTCATATATTAAGTGCTTTATTTTTCCTTGACCGACAGTTTTATTTGAATTTGTTGTATGATTGGTGCTGTTAAAAAATGTTATGCGCCAACTTGGTGATGAAATGAGGTTTTCTTCTAACTCCATTTCTGCACAGAAATTTTTATCTACTGGTGGGAGTATTATTCTAAAGTTCCTGGGGGTCGTGCAAAGTATGGTTAATAGAAAGGGCCAAGTTGTAGTATAGGTAGGTAATCATTAAGCTGGGATAAGCCCATGTTATCATCATAATTTTGCGAAAATAAAAATGATGTGAAGACCCGAGTAATAGTGATTAGGTAAACCTCTCCTCTCATGATTTAGCGAAGTATGGTGAAATCATTGACTTTAAGTAGCAGCTGTTGGCAAATTATTTTGAATCGATCTTTTAGGATTGACTTTAAGCCTTGGTAGAATCAAGCTGAGGCAGAAAATCATAACCTATAACCTATATTTGAAATTTTGAATCGAGTCGAAGTTCTAAGGAATTAGGACCTAAATGGACAAGGACAAATCAGATTTGAGGGCCCAAATCGGATAAAGAGATTGCGACTTGCCATACAAAGCGGTGCACTATATTTATTTGTGTTTTTTTTTTTTCTAGGCACAGTCAGACAATTTTATTTTTCGGTCACTAGATGTAAACACCTCTTTGTTTCACTTTGTTATTGAGGGATTAGTACCTTCTGTTAGAGCACTATATTTAGTAAAGACATGAATCATGATTGTGGGAAGGGCAGTGGCTTGCCTTCCCCCATCACAAGGGTATCTTGTTTTGTCATGTTGCGCATCGGAATCTCCCAGCTTTTGGATGCGCTATAAGCCACTGTATCAAACACTTGGTACAAGCGTGAATCATTTCTATTTCTCTCTTGCGTCACACCGTATAAAAATTAGTAAGTTGAAATAGTATATATTAGTTATAAATTGTATTGTTTATGTAAGTTCTGTATTATATGTTGATATATTCATTAATCATTGAGTAATGCCAGCAAAATGATCCCGAATCGGTTTACGAAATGAACTACTCCAATATCATCGTGCCAAATAACATCACCTTGCAACTTCCAACTACCCCCAAAGAAAAAAAGAGCAGCTTTTTCTTTCATAACGAGGCACCATTGACGGCTAATCTTAATCATCACTTCGTTTTGTCGTTATAAAAAAATTCTTAGATCAGGAGTAATTCAGACACAGTTTCCCATACAGAAGAATGGAACACCCCACTTGCTTCCCCTGTCAGTGCCGAAGTTAATCACTCACCATATTTGCCAACCATCAGGAGTAATGCAGACTCAGTTTCCCATACAGAAGAATGGAACACCCCACTTGCTTCCCCTGTCAGTGCCGAAGTTAATCACTCACCATATTTGCCAACCACCATTTCTCCTCATCGACAATATGAGATATACATAGAACTGAAAATAGAAGTATAAATTACTCGTAACTGAAAATTTAGCTCATGCAGGGATAGCGTATCTATGAACATTCTAGTTATATTCTTCTAGGCAGCAAGCACCGACCAAAAGTTTCAATTATGACGGGGCCACCGGAATCCTTTCGTTGGAAAAGTTGTTCCTCATCAAGTTCCACAAAGATGGAGACATGGGTAACTCTTCAAGCTCGTCGAAGTAGTCGAGTTCCTCCGATTTGAGCGTTGAGAGGTCCTTCAGCTGAGAATAACAGAGGGGCGCTACCTCTAAAAGAGGATCCATCCTCTCTTGCGTTTTCTCCGGATTCAATTTGAAAACATGCTCTTGGTCATCAATAATAATATCTTCAGAACAGCCTATTGGGGATTGCAGGTAATGAAAATTTTCTTCATTCGTACCTTGATCGCTAGCTTGTGCAAGTTGAAGTTCTTTCTTCTCTTCCTCTTGGTCTTGGTCTTTGGCCTTTGAAGTATGAGGCGAGGGATCTTCAGTAGCTTGAGTTTTTGATTCTTTGAAGGGTAATTCTGGAGCTGGATGGTTATGGGAAGAAGTATAGGTGACAATGAGCATTGAAGCCTCTGTTCTGCATCTCTCTACTTGCTTCTTAGCCGAACAACCTTTGGATGTGCTGCACTTGTAGTAGCCTCTGAAACAGAGAGACAATGGAGTCAATAAATCACAAGACATGCATTAAACTAAATTTCACTTTATTTCTGGGACGTGGCAAGAATGTAAACCTTGGATAAGGAGATCCTTTAATAGGCTTTTGTCCATATTTCCTCCAAGACCATGAGTCCGATGGTAGCCCTTCATTCTTCAGTTTACTAACATTTTCTCCAACTTTCACCCTCACAACTGTTTTCTGAACCATTTTCCTGCAACACGCCCACCTCAAAAATTTGCTCAGCGAACAGTTAAACCAAATATCCCAAATTTGGAAATGACGACTGACCTAAAATTCTGGCTTTTCCTTTCATTCTGTCCCAAAAGCAGAAAAAGTTCAACTCACCTTTTTTTGGATTCTTGAATTTCTGGTGTGAGAGCCGTAGATTCTTCTGACTCAAGTTCAGGCGAGGCAGTACCATCCATAGTAGAGTACAGTGCCTTTCTTTACTCTTTTTTCTTTCTTTAGTTTGGGTGAAAGCCTGAAAGGTGTGGAGTTGTGATGGAAGGCAAGGTTACAAGTTACAAGGGTAATGAGAAGAAAGAGATCATTGATTAGAGAGAGAAAAGAAAGGAAGGGTAGAGAAGAGATGATGACAAAAGTGGCAAGTTGGCGTCTTTCTTTCTTTTCACTCATTTAATTTAATGTAAAGCTATAGGAGCAAGTATGGACAACATGTCAGTGCGACTGCGAGCCCACCCTGCAATATAATAAAACACTCAACAACCCCAGCAACTGTTAACAGATATTTTTTAAGCATTGGCTAAAACTACATGAATTGTTTTTCTGCCACGTGGAATCATGGATCTCATTGCCCAAGTGTGCCTTTGCTAAAACTACTCAAATATGCTACCATCCGTGGGGAAACTTACAGTTGTGAACTTCCAAATTCCAAGTACAGTTGAAATGCTTTGCCTTTTGTGTTACTGGGGAATGAATGGCCATGTCTTTGAGCCACGTTGGGGACTGTGTGTTTAAAGGGGTTCTATTATTCTCTCTTCATTTGGACTGAGCCACTAGTCATTGTGTGAGTCTCTATACAATATACATGCTCAACAGAATCAACGAGGCTAGATCATCAGCAGAGTGTTATCCAAAATTGAAGCTCCTAGTCCTAGGAGCCCTGATTCCCTTGATGGAATTGAACAGTGGTGCTCAGTCTGAGTGGACATGGGAGATGAAACGAGCAAAAAATTTAAATTTTGTCTGCAAGAATGGAGGTTCAAATTCAATTATGTCCCCAAGAAAACAAAAATTGCAATGGTTGGAGAAGGATTCAGGAAACATCCGGTTCGTCCATTATCATGCATGCTGTGATTTTACTATCTACAATAAATTAATGATCTGACAATTAAAATTTTTAATACAGACGTTCTAATTGTTAGACTTCCAGTTCAAATTTTAAATATTACTTTTTTCAATTTAATCTTGAGAAAATCACATCCAGTCACTAACCAAGAAAAATAATATCTAAAATGTTCACAACTTATCATTGATGCCACTTTTATTTATTATTGACAAGTAATGACAATTTTTAGATAAGAGTATGATTTTTTTCGTTGGAATCTTGGTGTGATTTTTCCTTTAATTTTTTAAAGATAACATTTTTTAAAAAATTATTCTGTCACTATTATTTTCTCAAACCAAAACAGTCCGTGGGCTTTTCTTAAAATTTAGTACGTTAAGTATTCGGATTATTACAAGCTCGTCAATGTGATTGGTCCTGGTTTTTCTTTTTTCTGGTATAACACATGCAGTTTCCACCAATTGATAGCTAGAAATTAATCATCACAAGGTGTAAAGATTATTGAAGTGGGTTTTTCCTCTCTCAATAAAGCCTTTTTCATGCACACCGCTTAATTCGAACTCAGAACATCATATTTAAGGGACTCAATCATCTATCAACTATGCCGGCTTTGTCTGTCCTGGTATTTCTTTTTTTCTTGGTACAACCTGGTATATCATTTTTGTTCGTGGGCATGTTTTTTTTTTTTTTAATGGAATTACAAGTCTTTGTTGCCTACCAATGGGCAAAATGGCAATCAATGAGGAGCAGTCTGATCATCGATGGGCTTTTTAGCATGAAGCCGAATAAAGCCCAAAATAAGTGGGCTGAACATTTGAGACAACGTTTAAGGGCCAACCAAGTCAGCCCTGAAAGAGACCACATTTGATTGGGGAGCTTGTTGTCAAGTTAAGGGTAGTTCTGTCATTTTAAATTTAAATTTATTATCATTTGATCCCTTACGATCTGATATGGTGTTTCAGAATTTGTTGGTCTTTCTTTTGCATAGAGTAAATGGAATAGAGTGACGCTTTTTTGTTCCGAAAATAACAAGAAAAGAGGAATAAAGACCTGGCACCCGATGTCCTGCTCCTCTTTTAGATGAGTAGGGAGAGCTCATCCCATTTGAACCATCTAAATTAGATTTGAACGGTATAGATTTTATTTTTTAAACCGCTAATTTTTAATAAAAAATTATTTTAATGGGTAGAGAATTTAAAATAAAGATAATCTTTGAACTAACCTTTTTTTTTAAAAAAAAAAATCATTTAAAAATTAGCAGTTTTAAAAAAATGAAATCATGTCTCATTGAAATGGTTCAAATAGAACGAGCTTTGCCTACTCGTCCACAAGACGAGCCGGAAAACTGGATCCCCGGCACCTTGTTTTTCTCACTATCCATCCTTTGACAGCCGAGGATTACCTATTTTCCTCTTCTTCTTTTTTTTCCCTCAGAAAATAATAAAATCGCAACAATTGTATTATGTGGTTTGTCTCCTACTAAAACTATGCAGTTTGATTGTTTAAGCCAGACGGCATATCGATTAGTGGTTTTTCCCCCTCGATGGATGCCGCCACCTTTTTCTTTATAAAGTGAACAATTAACTGACTGCCACATGTATTTCATTTGAATTAAGTTTTTTAAACAACACAAATATATGGATTACGTAAGTACTATCTCCCGTCCTAATTATAAGACCTAGTTGACTTTTTTTTTGGAGAGATTAAGAAAGCTAAATAAGATAATTAATCATTTCATATGTTATGTATTTTTAGATTATATATTAGTTTATTAGTCAAACTAATTAGTTTGAAGGAAAAAGTAAAAATAAAAATACTCTAAAGTAATTTAATTAGTTTCCTTAATCTCTCAAAAAAAGTCAACTAAGTCTTATAATTAGAAGTTGGGAGTAATTTTGTAGGCTATCCAATGCGACCAACAAAATAGGTGGATTGGGTAGACTCCCACTGCCGGTTAGGTTATATACCACTTGCCGGGAAGCAAAACCTATTTGTGTTTACTTATTTCCGTTTTTATAATTCATTACTATTGAGTTTCACCAAAATATTAAAGACCCCGTGCCTTCTTTGAATAAAGATTTTCTCTTTCTGTTCTAAAGTGTTCAGCTGATTACTTTATTGAAAAATTTCAACTACGAATATTTTTCCCTTTTTTCCATCAATAAGTCATCCTTTAACTAGTTATTGCATTATTATAGCCTATAAAACATGATATATTTAAAATTATTTTAATTTACAGATTTGATATCATAAATATAACGAAGGCTAGATATTCTATTTATCCAGCCTCTACTGATTATACATCTACCCAGTACTCACAATTCAAAATATGTTTTTTTTCTTATTTCTAACGTGCATTTTTCTTTAGCAGTGCCTAATATGGCAAAAGGATCGAAATTAGAACGCATACCAGCGTAGGAAAAGAATCAAAATACAAATAATAGTAACGATAATGGTAATGACGGTAATGATAATTGACCAGGTACAAGTAAACTTGCGTTTTCAAAGTAAAATTAGAAAATGGAAGAAAAACGAAACACTTGGAAATTTATTGCAATATAACACTACTGCGACTTCATGACATGTCCTAACCACCACCCAATCTTCTCATGTGAAAGAGCTTGGATAACTATACAAAATATTACTAATTACTAGCTAGCTAGTTAGAAGATAACTAAACTCCTAGTAAGTAAGACGTTTTATTAGATTATGGGTCACGCAGTCATCTGAAATATCTTCCAAGCTAACTATCCAACTTGAGTATCAGAAACGTAATAACTTGTCACTTGTGTTGCAAGGTAAATCTGGAAAAATAAAAGCAGGAAGGGAGAAAGAAGAAGAAGAAGAGAGTCAACTAGAAGTTGGATGGATGTTGTTTGTAATACGACTTTTGGACAAACCCTTCTTTGACATGAGAGTTATGCTTCAGCACCTTACGTCCACCGACCCAATTTGCAATTCTATAATTTATCTCTCTGGCTTGGTTTGTCGAAGATCAAGGTCTAGTTGTTTGTTTTGCTACTGAGATTATTTATTTAAGGATAATTTATACTACTTCCTCCTATCATTAACGTAATACTCATTTATTACTTAGTTTGATTAGATTAAGAAAGAAAGAAAATTAAATTTATTAATATGATATGTTTGTTCTATAACATCCTAACCCATCTTAATTCTATTGTTGAGGGAACATCGATTGATAGAGCTAAGTTAGAAAAATATTGATAAATATTAGATAGATCTTATATGGAAACAATTGCTAGCAAAGGAGTAAGTCAAAGGAACTAATTAACATGTAGCCAAAAAAAAAAAAAAAACTACACAATAATAATGGTAATCCCCGTTGTTTTCTATCCTGGGCAGTTGTATTAGATTTATTATTGATCTTCGATAATCCAGAACAATGGTCCACATAGAAAATGATTTAAAAAAGGAGTATGCATATATCTTGGTCCAATCTGCTGTTGCATTTCAGACCTGCCCAGCATTCAATATATGCGAGTCATAGAACGTGGGACTTGATCAGAATAACGATATAATTATTTAATTAATTGACAATGGATTCATGAAAATTATGTACGAACAACGTAACCCCCTCCATATGTCATATATATATATAATAAACAAAGGACGTGGTAACCACTTGAAGTTCCTCCTCCAACACCCAGCTGATGAGAGGTTGAAGCTCATGTTCAACTTTCTGTGGCTTGCAAATTAAATAATTAAAGGGCTCTTGTAATTAGTTCCACTCATCAAATCACAAAATTACTCTGCTTCAACTTACAAATGGCGACCCAAAGATGGCACCACAAAGCTAAGGAGCTCTTGAAAATCTTTGGTTCATCTCCTACAGAAATCCTGTACCTCGTCACCGTCACCATCCTCAGCCTCCTCCTCCCTCTCTCGTTTCTTCTGCTGGCCACGCTCTCCGCCGCCCAATACCATCTTCAATCCCTTCTCACTTGGTATCATTCGACAAAAACCTTTCCCCGTCTCTTATATCTTGCTCTCCACCTCAACCCAGCCATTCTCTACGTCCTCGTTTCATTTGTTAGCATCGCCACTCTCATCCACAGCTTGACCGGCAAAATCACCCTTTTCAGTGACTCACCCACCTCCGTTCGCCGGCCTCGTCTCATCACCGCGTGGGTTCTCCTCTGTGCTTTCCAGGTTTGCGTTGGTCTGGGCATCGAGGGGGGTATAGCAGCGGGACTTTATGACTCTGATTCGAGTTTTGGGGTGGACCGGAGTTTGCTGAGCAGAGTGATTTTCCTCATGGGATTGCACGAAACCATGCAGCTCTGGAACAGAGCGGTGGTGAAGCCGGTGGTGGACGACACGGTGTTCGGCGTCGTTGCCAGGAAAGAGAGATGGATTGAGAGGGTGGTGATGGCGGCGAGCCTGGGTGGCTTGTGGTGGTGGAAGTTGAAGGATGATGTGGAGTCGTTGGTGGTTATGGCGGAGGCAAAGAAAGAGCAATTAATGGAAGTAGGAGTGGCAGATTTCGTCGGCTGGTGGTTGTATTATCTGACCGTTACCATTGGGATGGTGAGGGTGGTGAAGGCTTTCATGTGGATGGCTTCCGTCTGTCGGCGCGGAACAAGTACATCGGAGATTGCTCCGGTTGAATCCCGCGACAATGATGACAAGGTGTAAATTAATTTCATCAATTCTATATTTATTTCTTTTCTCAAATGCATTGCCCATTCACATTTGGGCTTTTGGCATCCTTCGAAACCGTTTACTCACCTTGGATAATCAGGGGAAGGTCGCCCCCTCTTCAGATTTAGTTTTTTTATTCGATGATTTTTAAATAAAAATTATTTTTTAAAAAAATATTAATTAGGATATTATCTTTATTTTAGAATTTTAACTATTAAAATAATCTTTCTTTAAAAAAAGTAAAAAAATTAAATCTATACGACTCAGAAAGGCCGAACTCCCCCTGCTTGCCTATCCAAAGGATAGCCAAGGAAATGGTTGCAGCCTATTTCCTTCGGAGATATTATAATATTGAAATTCACTTTTTCAAATGCAATAAATTTGCATATAGTTTGTTGGCAAAAAAAACGCCTATAATCGTTCAATGGCACAGTTCTTTTTTTTTTTTTTTTGTTTAAAAAAAAAAAGCAGAAAATTTGACAAGTTATTGAATCACATAAAAAATTGTAAGTTGTGCATTTTATTTGCCATATTCTGAATTTGGTCATTTTCCTCAAATATTATGTTGATTTGATCATTTTCTGCGATTTTGGCTTAAAATAAATAAACCAGTATGATAACAGCGCAATATAATGGGTAAAGCCGTGTTGAAAGTGTCAAAATTCTGAAGTGCGTCAGAAATTTGGATCCGCAAGCAAATACATGGCCAATAATGCTCCCTTATAACAGAACTCGTTTTGCCAATCAACGAGTTGGATACTAACACATGGATTAGACGACCATAGTTCAGGACTCGTTATAACAGAACATGTTAGAAGCACGCGGTGCCGCTAACTAGGCAGCTGATTTAATTTTCAAAAACTTGGTTCTCTTTTCCCACAAGACTAGAAACCACAGCAGCATTAGGATTTATAATCCGGTGAGACTTGGTATGTTTCCGCCTTGTTTCTATTTTAAACATTTCCTTCGGTCTCTGCCCGTTCCAACTCGCGATTCAACAAGTGAAAGCATCATAACCTCAGCAGCATATCCCTGGTTTAATGCATTTTCAGAAAGCAGTGTGTTTCACTATGTTGATCACGCTAATTATAATCGGCCATGCCATTTGGACAATGGATCCAATTATATCAAACACAACACAGATTCATTCTCTATCCAGGCACATCTGCTTTTATTTCAAATTTTCCCCGACTCAATCGTACTTCGTCAAATGTAGCTTCGATGCGAGCTCTGACTTTTCTTACTGTACCCCAGGAAGACACGTCAAAACAAAGTCTGTCAATGTAATAATTTTCCTTTTTATTTCACCAGTGTCCCTCCTACAACAACAGCCAATAATATACACGATTGAGTAATAGTGTTTGGATTGTCGATAGTTGATCACGCGGGACAATGGATCCAATTATAAAACACAACACGAGTATCTCTATCCAGACTTTTTTAAAAAAAGTTCGGTAGGAAAAAAGTCGGGTTATAGATAATGATTTGTGATAATGATTTGTGGGATTGATGGTGGTAGAAGTGACGGGGTTTACGTCAAAAAGCTAAGAAAGCGTTTTGGAAAAAGTTGGATTACGGAGGCTTTTCCTTAATCTTTGCGGGTTTTTGAGCGTTAGGAGCTTTAAATCCAGTGAACTTAAAGCCGAATCCAAACACACCACGTTGAGCTTTTTCTCCAAAGCCCATTAACTCTACCGCAAACGCTCCCAATGCTCTCTTAAAGCTTTCACCAAACAAGCCCATTGTATATTTAGCAGAGGGATAACCTCGTACTTCAATGACACGTTAGTTGTCGTTGCACACTTCATTTTTCGGCAGAATAAAATGGAAGTAACGAAGTATTATATAAAGCCATTTTGGCGATGTTCCCGAACCTTACCCTTTCACGCAGAGCTGAACTTCTTACGAAAACTGGTATAATAATACTCGTTACTTCCATCTCATTGGAATTTCACAACTGTTTCAATTACGACAAACTCAAGTGCTAGATCCATGATGGTAAGGCGGACTGAAACACATCATTTTTTTTTAATCATAATCTCTGCCTGACGTTGTCCTGAATCCAAATATCACCATCAAAATATTATGTAAAACCTTTGACAATTATTCCTCCTTATTTTATTGATAATAAAGTTTCTTCAATCATATTTACCTTTATTCCCTTGGATCCGACCATGATCAATGACACTGTAGGTAGTTCCGTGCTGATCTAGGTCTAGACGGGGACATTGTCTTGAATTCTAAATTGCTAAAACCACTTTCGGTTTGTCACAATCCGAGACATGGGGAACGATATATACAGCCTTGAATTTCAATGGAGCCCAGGGCGGTCACAAGTCTGCACAAGAGGATGCTATGTTCCATGGAGGAATCAGTTTCCCTGATGACAAGGAATTTATAGAAGACATAAATGCTCTCCCTATCGAGAATCATGAGAAAGAAACATATTCATTTAAAAGTCCAAGTTACGATCATGAATTTGACGACTTTATGCTGGAAGACTTCAGCTTTGACTCTATTCTGCAAAAGCCACAAGCGCCTGTGGAAACAATGGAGGTAAATAATCAAGGAGGGGCAAGTTCTGAATCAGTTAAGTACAACAATAAGCCAGTCCCTCGAGCATCTTCAATCCTGGCTTCCTTGGGGCAAAATATCAACAACACAACAAAATTGACTGCACCGTGGGTCGCCAAAAATTGCCGACTGAGGAAATAATAAGAGTCGCCGGAGAAAGGTATGTCCAATTCTCTGCGTATTGGGACGGCAATATTTGCATGCCTATGCATCCATATGAGTCTAGTCTAGGTGATCTGTCTGAAGAAGAGAACAGAGACGTTGAACTTGCACAATTTCTTCTCGCTGAAGCTGAGAGAGTAGGCTGTGAACAATACGAACGAGCAAAACAAGATACTTTTACACTGTGAATCGAACTCATCAGCTTGGGCAACCCCTGTTCAGACAATTATCTACTATTTCACTCAAGCATTGCGAGAGAGGATCCACAGGGGAATAGGAATTGTAACAACAAAGGCACGATTATAGTTTGCCGTTTGTTTTTATGTGCTTTCGAAAGATCCCGTTCAGTCTCTCACGGAGCACCTTGCGTCGGAGACGAAGATCCATCTAATTGATCTCGAAATCAGATGCGGAGTGCAATGGACGGCTCTAATGCAAGCCCTGGCCGAGCGTCGTGAAAAGCCCCTTCAGCCTCTCAAGATAACTGCTATAGGATTCAGAGGCAGAGAGGAGTTAGAAGAGACAGGCAAGCGTTTAGCCAATTTTTCAGAATCCTTAAACTTGCCCTTCTCATTTAATGCGGTTCTTGTGACGGACATGATCGAAATCAAGGAACGGCACTTTGAGAACAACGACGATGAAGCCGTGGCAGTGTACGCTCCCTAAGAGGCCAGAGTGCTTGGAAAACTTGATGAGCATGCAAATGAAAAAGAAACCACGCATGATGATAGTGATTGAAACGTACGGAAGCAAACAATAACTCGCCGTTTTTCAGGAAGCGCTTTGTTGAAGCATTGTTCTTCTTCTCGGCTTATATGGATTGCGATGAAACATGCGTGAAAGATGATAGAGACTGCAGAATGGCTGTGGATGCATGCAATGTTCTTGTGAGGATAATGAACGTAGTTGCGAAGGAAGGTGAAGAAAGGACACGGGGGCATGTGAAGGTGGATGTTTGAAGAAGGTTCGTTGCGAGGTACAGAATGGTGGATACGAGTTATAGTGAATCGTCACTGTAACAAGCAAACTTGGTGGTCAAGAAATTTGCGTACGGCGACTTTTGCACTCTTGGTGAGAACGGCAAAAGTCTAACAGTGGGGTAGAAGGGGACCCCGATCCACTGTGTTTGAGCCTGGAAAATCCTCTGACAAAACAGAACATTGAGCACTTTCTTCAGCTGTAAACTACAATAATAACATTTCTTGGTATTTCAGGGAGGTAATTGTACCCGCCAAAATTACCAAGTTCGTGCATTTTGTCCCATCCATTGTATACTTTCCTAATTTATTGAGTTATAGAACAAATGATGTAGTTCTTTTCTTTTCTTTTTATAAACATAATTTATGAGATTTTTTTTGGCTGAGGTTTATGTATGAGAGTTAAATCTCGGAATAATCTACTTTACTAGCTTTTTGTTTTTTTATTAGAAATAAAATTTTTAATTGTTTGCTCGCGTTTTCAGTGAATGCCTATGGGAATTTGGATCTGGATGGGCCTAAAATGATTGTGCAAATCATGATTCATGGCAGGCCGATACTAGCCGGTTTCAATATGATTTTATCATTGTGTTTTTCAAATTACAGTAGTGACTAATATAACTATAAGAAGCTTATTTCTCGGGACTTTCTATGATTTTTTTTTTTTTTAAAAGTGATCACGTTGTAAATAAATGAGTTAGCCGATGTTTTTAAGCTTCTAAATTTCCCATTAAAAAAAATAAAGAAAGAGGTGCAATTAGCACCCCCCAAATAATAAGAAAAAAATTGACATCAATTAGAAAATGATTATTATCTTCCGCAAAATTATTATTCCAGTAAAAATTAAAAAGGTTATAAATAGAATAAATGCTTCCCGCTTAGGACTAATAATCTGTTTTATTTTAACACAAATGCGGCAAGATCAAATATTGAGAGTAGCCGATAACAACAACAAACTACATCAAATCAGCTAATAACTCTTTTTTTTTTTTGGTGTTTTTTTACCTCAAGTCAATAGTTTTTTTTTTTTTTTTTTGCTCAAGCCTCAAGTCAATAGTTTAACACACAGAGACCACACCAACAATAACGCTTGTGCCGTAGAAGACTAGGACTACGAATTACGAAAACGTAAATGCAAATGCAGGGAACAAGGCGATTTTTTAATTTTTTTTAAAGAAAAATCTGTTAGAAGTTAGAACTCGGAACCAAACACTGCCTAGTAATTTCCAAGAGTGGCCCTGCGAGTTGCGTGCAACGTAAATGCCGCATTAAACGGTCCCAGAAATTACGTTGAGTTCCGCGGTAGGCCATGTCACATCTCACTGCCTACAGCAAACGTGTCAGTCTTAAAGCTCTAAAGCGTTTCTTTTGCTGCATTTTGGAGTGTATCTCGCTCCGTTCACTCCTTCATCAACTCGCAGAGCAGAGCATCCATGGTGTCCAAAGCATCAGACTCTGCGATCAAACTGAGAGTCAGTTTTTCTCTCACTTCCCTCATTTCTCTCCATAACTTGAATAATTTGTTTAGTTGCTTTGTCTCGTTATCTGATTTTCTTGGAATTGGAATCATACTGTCATCTCAGAATTCAATTCAGATAATCACGCAAAATTCTCAATCTAATCGGATAGTTAAGTTTGTACCCATAAAGTTTTCTTTTTCCTGTAATCTCTATCTCCAACAATTTAGTTCAGGTGTAGGGCTTCCCCATAACATGCTTCTTAAATCCAGCTCTTTGATTGATTTGGACAATTTTTTTGAAGTAAACGGATAGTTTTTCTCCTATACCAATTGGGAATTGAACTTTAAACACTTACCTGCAATTTTTGATTGGGCTGCCAAACAAGATATCTCAGAGACAGAGGAATATTTTTTATAATCTTTTCAGACTTGGGTTAATTTCTGTTATGCTGTGTTTTGAACCAAAAAATGTTATTGCTATTTCATATTTCTACAGAAATCACATGGACAGCCAGCAAATGATGCTGTTGGAACCTTGTCAAGCAAGATTGATCAGCTGGAAAAGCAAATCCAGGCGGAGAGAATTGTATCAATTAAAGTAAGTTGCCCAGTGGAAAAGGTCGAACGTGGAAATTTTGCTTTCTTTATAGCACTTTTGTTGTTGTGCTTTATGGTCAGAAACTTCATTATTTATTCACTGTTAACTGGGGGAATTTTCACTGATCTTCTAGTAATATTTAGCATTCCCCACCAACTCATTCTTGTAATTTCAGCTGCCTTTTGAGATTTTCTGCGTTAAACTGGACAGGACCAAAGCTAAATATGAATTATAAAAATACGACATGCAAATCAACTATGAGAGTTTCATAGAAGACACTTTTTATCTTACATTGTGGTGAATTTATTGACCACATGCCTTTTTAATTTTATGTGGGTTAGGACTACAACCTTATTTCTTGCACAACTGTGAAGGCCTATTTCTGTATACCTTATAAGTTTGCTTGCGACTCATTCTTGATGTTTAATAGGAAAAAGTATTGAGGAATGGGAAGAAGGTACAATGTCATGTTTCCGACGTTGTCTCTGCAATATCAAAAAGGGATTCTTTACATAGACAAGAAAATAGGATTAGTCAGATGCTCTCTTCAAGAATTGGCCACCCTCTATTTAAGTTCGATGCTTTCTCTCAAGGTTCTAGCGACAAAGATCTCATCAACAGCCTAGATGTAATTTTTACTACAAGTATCAAGATGCCTTATGTCGAAAGATTACCGCCATACACATCATGGATATTTTTGGACAGGTACATATCCTTATAAATTTCATTTAGTTCCTGCCCAGTTGTGCATAAGGTGGATTTATGGGTGATAAAAGTGCTAACTTCTTGAGTGTGATTCCTCTTTTGGCTAGAAGCTTAGATTATAAATCCTTTACCAGTCCATATGCAGAGAGTATTGTTTCTTCTGCTATTTTACAATCTTTCACTCACAGAACAGAAATCAGAGAATGGCTGAAGATCAGTCTGTAGTTGGCAGAAGGCGTATCTACTATGATCAACATGGAAGTGAAGCGTTAATATGCAGTGACAGTGAGGAAGAGCTAACGGAACCTGAGGAAGATAAACATGAATTTACTGATGCTGAAGATCGAATTTTATGGTAAGTCAAAATGGAGATGCAATATTTGAATGAACAAGATTTTTTTAAGCAGCTGTTTTAAGTTCATTTGGGTTTGCATTATGAACCCTTTATTGATGCATCACAGTGGTTTTATTCCTATCGTGACCACACAAGATATTCAATTCTGAATATAAGTTCAGAAGTGTTTAAAAAATATATAAATATTGAAAGTTTCTCCTTTTCATAACCACTGTCTAACTCTCTGATATACTAGGATGGCATTTGAGGAATATGGGTTAACTGAGGAAGTATTGGATACTGTGAGCGAGTCTGTTGGAGGTACTAGACAGGAAATTCAGGTGATTCTGATATGAACATGAATTTAAAGCTTGATGGTTGTTGCTTTTAATTGGTTATCGGAAAAAGTAGTGTGCCAAGTAGTTATATTAATTATCCCTTCTTATTTAAGAAAATGTTTTCATGATAATATGCAGGATAGGTACAAAAGTTTCAAGGAAAAGAACATGGGGAGCCAGGACGAGCAGTCTGAAGGTTCTGGAGATTATGAATCTCAGATTGGCATAAGCTTGGAGGAAAGCCTGAGTACTGCTTTAGATTCTTTTGATAACCTTTTTTGTCGCCGATGCATGGTACATGCTTAATCATTATTTCTTTAACATTGTGGATATCATCATAATGTGTAAGGTGATCAACTAATATATCCTACATCTTTTTTTTCTGGGGCTTGTCTTCAGCAGATGTTTGATTGTCGCTTGCATGGATGTTCTCAACCCCTAATATATCCTGTAAGTGAGAGTGCTATATGTTTTTTTGCTGCTTAAACCCTAGATAGTCCATCCATAGGTAAATTTAATCGTTTGCTTCACAGAGTGAAAAGCAGCCAGTTTGGTTGGAACATGAAGAGGACAGGAAGCCATGCAGTGATCAGTGCTTCCTAAAGGTATTTTTCTTCTTTGTCTGAGATGTCACTGACTTTTCTTTTTTTGATATCAGAAGAAATGAAACTGCATACTTATTTTTATCTCAAGACAAGAAGAAATTAGGAGTGGTAAACAAGTTTTTCTCTTCCAGCATTCCATCTGAAAATTCTTCCCTTTGTCAGTGGGATTGAGATTAGTACATATATTGAACAGAATGGTGGCCTCTCTGTGTTAAGCAATATGTTGGTTTGAATTGCTTGTAAGTCTCATAAAAATGTGTTTACAAGGCATGTGCACGTTCAAATAGATCATTCAAAACGAAATTGCTGAATTGCCTCAATAAGACATGCTTGTTACTTGGTCGCTGTAGAACCATTATATTCAAGTTTTCACGTGTGGGTAGGCTTTATTGCCAACTTTTGGACTGGGCTATAAAGAATGTTACCCCTTTTTATTAAACATCTTCAATCTTCCATATAAAGTTTTAATGTAAATCTTGTTTGATGGGCAAAATTTGTATGACTGCATTTTCTTTGCTTGCAGTTAAAGGCTGAGAAAACTTCATCAGATCCTAGGTGTTTGCAGGGAAATAAAACCACAACTACGGAAGAGGGAGTATTGACTTTTGCACCCTCTGGTGCAGCAGAGCCAGAAAACCATAGTTCTGTGATTCCCTTGGTGGAGGAAAGAAGCAATTCCATGAGCACAACACCTTTTCCAACAGAAGTTGCTGGTTGTGGGGGTCTCAACTTAAACGTGCCTGTTGCTGAGAGTCTGGGGAAACGGAAGACCATAGATCAGTCAGATGATGACTTGACATTGCTTACTGATGATTCACAGAGTTCTTGTAAAAAGCAAGCTGAGAGTCTGGGGAAACGGAAGACCATAGATCAGTCAGATGATGACTTGACATTGCTTACTGATGATTCACAGAGTTCTTGTAAAAAGCAAACGAAAATCACAGATACTGATGTAGTCACTGCAATTAATGGTTATAACAGAGACCTAAATGTCAGTGCATGTGATGAAAAATGTATTATCGCTTCTGAATGTTTAAATGATTCTGTAGAGAATACTTCTAACAAATCAATACTTTCTGGGAGCACTAGTCATGATGAACATGGAAATGTTGGGGATGGAACAAAAGATGGCATGGCTGAGGCAGAATTCAATGAGCCATCCAATTTCATGAATGAGCACGTTGAAGGGATGCAAAGTCTTTCAGAATGGAAACCTCTGGAGAAAGAGCTATACTTGAAGGGAATAGAAATGTTTGGGAGAAATAGGTACGTGGCTTTCAGTATTGTCCTTCATTCTTACTCAAGAAAACATTCCCTCTTGTCTTTTTTATAACGAAGAAATAACTAATTCTCAAGGATTAAAATATGTAGTAAAAGTAGTTGAATTCAATAAATCTACTCTAAACATAAAATGCTGTCCCCAAATGTAATTATCATTGGGTTTTAATAATTGACTTCATTATTAAATACACCTTTTTGATGAGGGTAAAAAAGGACATTTTTAACAAATGCTTCAAACAATAGGTTGTTGTTTCTTATAAATAGGACCATGAGAACCCTCCCAAAATTTCTCTTCTAAAACTAAAAGGGGCTAGAGGGGGAGTATTAGTATTATGGTGAGTTATGCTGTGGTGTTGTCAGTTTTGTCTTAGGGAGCGTACGCACATGTAATCTTTTTGGTCTCTAAGTCCTACAAATATGTCCTCTTGGTTTAGCTTCTATTGCAGGTATCCTACTTGAAGACATAGTTTGTAATATTCACATTAACAAGACAAGCGCTTGTAAGTTTGGATTATAATTGAACTTCATGTGCTGCTATACATGCAAAATAGTCTAGGGTTCTACTGAACTCCTACTTATATTAAACTGAGGTCAATACTGCTATTGAAGTTTGAATGCACGTTTAGAAGGTGGCTTTCACGCAACACGTGAATAAAGAAAGCAAGATTTAAAATGCTTGGACTTGTATTTCTTCATAGTTGGGTCATGGAACAAATTTTAAAATAGGATTTATTTCCAGGTATTGGATGTCATACATCTTTATTCATGTAGGAGTTGTGAATTTGAATTTGTCGGACTTGTGATCATGTGCATCTCATGCTCTGCAGTTGCCTCATAACAAGGAATTTACTTTCTGGCCTTAAGACCTGCATGGAAGTAGCTACTTACATGCATGCTGGTGGAGCGTCAATGCCCTATAGATCCAATGTTCCCCCGAGTTCACTCAGGAACGACAGCGGAAAAACTGATCCAGAATGCACAGTGAGAATTACAAGCTTTACTTTCCCAGCCTTCTTTTATATTTAGATTATTTTGTTCTCGTTGTCTTTGATTTTTCTATTTCCTTTTTGTGGGTGAGTATGGACGTGGAAATTTTTTTTTTTTTTTTGTTGGGGGGGGGGGGTGCTGAGTGAAGTGACATGTTAGTTGCTGAAGTTGTGGCAAAGGATTTCTAATCTGTATTTATTACTCCTTCCAGTCCTAAATATAAGACAAAGTTGATTTTTCTGGAGAGATTGAGGAAGCTAATTAAATTATTTTAAAGTATTTATATTTATCATTTTTTTCTTCAAATTATTTTGCCCAACTTATAAATTGATATATAACATATGATATGATTAAGTAACATATGTAGCTTTCTTAATCTCTCTCTCAAAAGAAAAAGTCGACTCTTATATTTAGGACGGGGAGATAGTACAATCTTATTATGGACTTTATTTTTCCAATAACTATTTTCTCTGATTTTTTTTTAAAATAAAAGATTTGGAATCTCCATCATGTATGGTTAGAGAAGCTTGATGAAATTTGATCCAAGTAATTTTGCACGGAGGAGATTCCCTGCATTGTGTACTTTTTCTTGGCCTACAAATGATGCGATTTTTCGCACATTAATTTATTTTTTTAAATGTACTGTTCTGTCACTGTGTTCCCATCTTGGTCATGTGCTCTGGCTATTAAACAACAATAAGTTGCTTCTGTACTCGTTGTTAGGACCAAGAGATGCCAACAAGAGCAAGATTGATACGGAAAAGGGGCAAAACAAGGAAATTTAAATATTCTTGGAAATCTGCTGGCCACCCATCAATATGGAAAAGAATTGCAGATGGAAAAAACCAATCTTGCAAGCAATATACACCCTGTGGATGTCAATCCATGTGTGGAAAGCAGTGTCCGTGCCTTCACAATGGAACTTGCTGTGAAAAATATTGTGGGTATGGCATTTTTCTTTCAATAAGCTAGTTTCTTTATTAACAAAATGCACAATGAAAAATTTCTCTCATGTCCACGTGTCGGGTCTGTCTGAAATGTTTTGTGTTGGGGGCCATCCAGCCTTTGCACTCCCAATACAAAGAAAAGAAAAGAAAAGAAACTCGAGGCAATGAAGGCAACATTCATTTACCTTTTTTCTTGGCCAGATCAAGCTACTTGTAATTTTTTAAAAACAAATGTACTGAATTAGCTCTTCTACTTTTAGTTGCTCCAAAAGCTGCAAAAATCGATTCAGAGGTTGCCACTGTGCTAAGAGCCAATGCAGAAGTCGACAATGTCCATGCTTTGCTGCTGGACGCGAATGTGACCCAGACGTTTGTCGAAACTGCTGGGTTAGGTAATGACTTTTAAACATTTGTATGGTGATCTTGACTATGCCTTGGGATATTACATATCTAATATATCTTTATGTTGGTCATAATGTTGTTATCTCCAGCTATTGGGTGCTGACTAGAGTATACTCATAGTCATACCAACTTTTATGTATACTGTATCATCTATTAGCAATTAAAGTGTAAATTATGCCCCAGATAATGTTGTTATCTCCAACAATGTTAAAATATTGACTCTTGGTAGCACTCTCGGGCATTTCAATATCTAAACCTGTTTAGAAAGAAATATGTAATGGTCCCCTGCTTTGGCTTTATCTCCTAGTTTGAGGCCATGAGAATTCCCTTTGGTACCATATCATTTAAAAATCTCCTCAGTTTTTTGTTTGGGTATGGATGTTATTTGGACCTGGATGTTTTTATTTGAATCTTCTACAATGACACTGAATATCACATTCTTTAAACAGTTGTGGCGACGGTTCATTAGGAGAGCCACCTAAACGTGGAGATGGTCAATGTGGAAATATGAGGCTTCTTTTAAGGCAACAACAGAGGGTTAGTAATTGTCTTGTGATTCTAGGAATTGAAATTTGGCATAAGAATTTGTATATATATCTTTCTTGAGATTTTAACATCGTAATTATATGTTTGTCTCACACTGTTTCCCCTCTATTTCAATTTCTCTTGGTCAGATTCTTTTGGCAAAGTCAGATGTCGCAGGATGGGGAGCATTCTTAAAGGTTGAGACTTGAGATGCATGAACTTGTTTATTTTCTTGTTAGTGTCAGCCTTTTCTCGTCACTGACTGAAGGATTCATTTCAGAACCCAGTTAACAAAAACGATTACCTAGGAGAATACACAGGGGAACTGATCTCCCACCGAGAAGCAGACAAGCGTGGAAAAATATATGATCGTGCCAACTCATCATTCCTTTTTGACTTGAATGATCAGGCAAGTGTCTCATAGTCCTCATAACCAAACCTGCCCCTTTATCTTCTTCCCTTGGTGACAATATATATTCATGACCTTAAAGCTGTTACTTGTATCTTCACAGTATGTTCTGGATGCTTATCGCAAAGGAGACAAACTAAAATTTGCTAACCACTCATCAAATCCAAACTGTTATGCAAAGGTGAGTTCAGTAGCTACAATTTTTGGGAGGGTTGTGTAAATATAACGCTCACCATAATTTGATGAATGTGTTGGTTTCTTTAGGTGATGCTGGTTGCAGGGGATCATCGAGTAGGCATCTTTGCCAAGGAACACATTGAAGCTAGTGAGGAGCTGTTCTATGATTATCGTTATGGTCCAGATCAAGCACCCGCTTGGGCTCGCAAACCTGAGTCTTCCAAGAGAGATGAATCAGCAGCCCCTCAAGGAAGAGCCAAGAAACACCAGTCTCATTGATGAGATATTCATTGGACATCTGACTTGACTTCTACTCGTATTTTAATAAATATTATTATATATCGCCTAGTTCTGAAGGGTGGTTCCATGAGGAAAACAATAATTCGAAATGCACATAGTAATTCCTAAAAATGTTCTGTATATCAATGAAAATGGGCAAGCTATAGAACAATTCTAATGTTAATGTTAATATTTAGGGCAGTGATTTCCTTTGTTATTTTTTATATAAATGTCCTTCATGTTAATTTTAACAATAGTACTGCCTACCTCCTCCGGTTCTAAATATAAAACAAAGTTTGTATTGCAATTTACACTATAAACTTTGTCATATATTTAGGAGTGGGGGAATATTACTTAAATTTAACAAGTTATATATATATATATATATAACAATTTTAGGAAAAGGGTTGGGTTTACCCACAATTAAAGGGCTGGGCGAAATCTCTTTCCTCCTAGGTGATACCAATGTTGGGTAGGGCGAGCCGTCTATTACCGTAAGGTGTTCTAGGCACCAGGAGCTAAGATGTCTCCCCCAGTGCCTTGACCAATTCCAGGATCGAACTTCCTCTTTTTGATGAGAGTATCCGATTTTTTTGCTAATTGAACCCAAAGATGAAGGGTTTAACAAGCATTACTTTTTTTTTTTGATATAGACAAGCATTACTTGATAACAAGGTAAATACGTAATTAATCAAGTATTACTTGATTCAGACCCCTCACCCTTGAAAGACCGACTTCGGTAAATAGTAAATACAGACCCACGGATCGTAATGACGGCCCTTGGCTTCTATTGAATGTGAGTTGGAAGAGTGAATACTTATCGGTTGAATAAATGTCACATCAATTTTTAAATGCTGTCAAAATTTAAATATACCACTTCTTCATCATAAAAACATTAATAATATGAATAATGCACAATTTGCTGATCAAATTATCACCAAAAAAAAAAAAAAAAAGAAGATTCCAACTCAATTAAAAATAAATAAATAAACCTTTAATCCAGATAATCACATATATTTTCCCAATATTTTCTCTACAATATACATTTGTATAGCCACTTTTGTCTCTAAATGTAATCAATTTTATTTTCAACAATAGCATTTTAACCACACAAAAAAAAAAAAAAGATAAGCAAAGGTGAAAAGGAAGAGAAATATATTGATAAATATTTCTCTACTTTATAATTTATTTTTATATCTCTTCCCTTTTAACATTTAATCAAAATAAGTATAATGGAACAAATAATTAAAACAATTGTATATGTTTTATGGAATACAACTTTAAGGAATGTTATGACAATTAAACTATAAACTTCTCATATATGGAATAAATAATAAGATTATATATATGTAATGCTAATTATATATATGTGTGGGTCTACCATTTCATTTGTGTGTAACAAAAACACTTCTCCTACAACATTCCCTAAACTATATGATATATGGAATAAATAATAAGATTATACTACAACCATTCTAATATAAGATCCAGTTGACTCATTTGAAAAGATTAAAAGAGCTAGATAAATTATTTTAATGCATTTATATCTATTATTTTTTTCTCTAGAATAATTAGTCTA
Source organism: Acacia melanoxylon (assembly GCA_019022615.1). NCBI lineage: Eukaryota > Viridiplantae > Streptophyta > Magnoliopsida > Fabales > Fabaceae > Acacia > Acacia melanoxylon. Next base: position 9,455,116 of record JAFJYJ010000019.1, on the reverse strand, counting down.
ACTTATAAATTAATATATAATCTCATGATCCACAACATATTATATGATTTAGTAATATATTTAGCTTTCTTAACCTCTCCAAAGAAAAGTCAATTGGATCTTATATTTAGGATTGAAAAGAGTATATCACTACACTAATGGGCTGTTTGATTTTGTTTTTTAAAGACAATAAAACAATAAAATCTGTTTGGTAAACTGTTTTCAAATAATTGTTTTTAAAAACAAAAAAACAAAAAGTTATTTTTAAAAACAAAAACAGTTTTAGTTGTTTTCGTGTTTTTGTTTTTCTATTTTTTATTTTTTGAGGCCATCACTTATCCACTATCGACACAATACTATTAGTGACGACCACCGTCACGTCATCACCAGTGACTACACTTAGCAAGTCATTTCAAAATCAGATTTTTCAAAACAAATGTCCAAACAGATTTTTTTATTTTTTTATTTTTAAAACTTGTTTCCAAAAACTGTTATATGAAACTGTTTCTGAAAACAAAAAACGGAGAATAAAATCAAATGACCCCTAAATAACTAACTAGCTACCTTGGCCGGATTGACATTCATCTCCAAATCGCTCTAGTTGCTCTACAAATGGATTAGACTTCCAAGGAGCCCATTAAGCACTCCTAAAACGTTAAAAGGCCTTTGGTTGCTTTCTAGTACAGTTACAGACGAACATAGTTTTTTTACCAAAAAAAAAAAAAGAGGAACATAGGTTTTATCAAAGGAGAAAATATTTTATTTCTTTTGCATCTTTTAAATTTTTACCTCACAATACATGGCTTTTAGGAAGAATATGATGCACGCAATTGTGATGCAAAATTTTGTTATCCCCTACCTCAAAAATCGAGCACTACTCTAGGTTTGCTGGACTTGGAGCTGGTCTTGCATGGGGAACACTTTAGGAATCAGCCAGGAGGCTCGTTTTTGGCAGTCCTAGTTCACAGGACAATCAATCTGTACTGTCTGAAAAGAATGGCGAGAGATTAGCTCTGGCATTGTGCAGAATGCGTGGGGCAGCATTTAAAATTGGACAGATGTTGAGCATACAGGATGAATCTCTTCAAATTGTATAATTGTTTGAGGCGTTTGATGTTGATGTTTAGAGTTTTTAGTTGAAGATGATGCAAGTTTTTATTTTTGGGTAATTTAGATGATACAATTTTGTTTTGGGGTAATTGAGGTTATTCAATCTTTGTTAAAGCCCATATACATTTATTTTGGTTTAGTTTAGAGCGTTGTATATATATTCTTGAACTTTGATTCCAATATCGTCAATGGTCAAAGTCAGATATCTATAAAATTAGTCATGGTTGAGCATGAGAGTGATAGTGCAAAATTTCAGGACAAATTACTGCGACATTCAAGTAGCTAGGATGCAACTATATGCATATATTTGTATATTTTACTAGAGTTAGGGGTGGTTGAGTTCTATCATAGCAAATACTTGATGAGATCTAGTTGCCTTTGGTGTTTTATCGAGCGCAGGAACCAGAGATTGATCAACAACTCGGGGGAAAAATATGCTTAGAGAGATTAACTTAACATGCCAACTCACCGTCCATGTCATCAAGTTAGTCAAAATCCTTTTTTTTTATGGTCAACGTTTTTCTTTTAACAGAAACTATGACTTTTGCATATATGTTATAATCACATAATCACTTTTACATTTAAAAAATTCACTTGGTATTAAGCACTTTTTCAAAAAAAAAATCACATATGTATTTTTACATCTTAACCAAAAAAATCACATGTGTATTGGATTTAGTTGAGAAGCTGACTCGCTTTCCTATGTCTCGCTGCAGGGTGGAGGACGGTGTAATGCCATTAAAGGTTGTTTTTAGTAAAACTAGTTCCTCAAATCACATGGAAAAGAAATTACCATTTATGGGAATTTTGAGCAACAAAGCTGAAAACACCCTGGTTTTTTTTTCTTCACCATGGCATAATTAATGTAGATATTACTTACTTTTATAGTGTGTTTGGATAGAGAGAAAATTAGGAGATGAGAGAAGTAAGAGAGAAAAAAAATGGTGAGTCCCATATATTTTCTCCCCAGAGATGGAGAGATTTTGCACAAGAAGGTGAATTTTCTCAAATGACATAGCCCCGTGCCAAAAATGGATTGCTTTGAAGTTGCATATTATCATTTTTTTAACATAATTGTGCACTGGTTTTTTCAACCGGAAAGGTAATGTGATGGTGGAGCACTCCTTTCATTTTTATTTTCTTGTTAGTCGTATTGAAACAATGCAATATCAAAGAGTTCAAGAAACAATGCCATATCAGAGTCAGAGTTAGTAAACCTGCTTGCACTGATTAAACTTGACTCGCTCGTGTTTTGAAATTTCTTTATTTTTTAGGGATTTCGTAATTGGTTTGTTTTCATAAACTTATTTGGTCTTTTGAAACTTGTTTTTAAATGAGAAGTTGGAAGAAAACTCGAGTTTTTATGGTGTATTTTACATTATCAATGATAATAATTAAACAAGATTCCTTTTGCGTAGATAGCACATCGTTACATTCCTTATCATAAGCTCAAGTTGGGAGCCGCACCTACCCCAAATAACCAGCTAAAAAGTGGGTGGTGGGTTAAACTATCTTCATTTTAGCCCCATGCACGTTGTTCTCTTTTTTTAATAAGCATTCTTTTTCTTTTATGGTTAATAATATTTCACTAACTTGTGTTTTTAACCTTAAGGGATGACTTACTAAAAAGTGGGTGGTGGGTTAAACTCGATTACTTTTTTATACTAAAAAGTTTAGGTGAGTTGGGTCTTACTAGAGGGCACTCAATTATTTATTTTAATTATGAAAAAGTGTTTTTATTTGAGCTTGTCCTTGGATCATTGTTTATAAGGCTGTTTTGTTTGAGTTTTTCAGAAAATGTTGGGCCTAACTGTTTTACTTATGTTTTATTGATTTAGCAAGATTTGTTTTAGTTATGTTACTTCTACTGGTATTTTAATATATTATTATATATAGCATAGTTCTGAAGGGTGGTCCAATGAGGAAAATAATAATTCAAAATGCACATAGTAATTCCTAAAAATTGTATGTGAAACAATAAAAATGGGCAAGCTATGGAACATTCTAATGTTAATATTGACAGCGGTAACATCCTTTATGTTAATTTTAACAATTGTGTTGTTTGAATTTAATACATGGTTGCTTGTGTTTTTTGTTATTTCCTCCGGTCCTAATTATAAGGCATAGTTGACTTTTTTGAAGAAATTAAGGAAGCTAATTAAATTACTTTAGAGTATTTTTATTTTTTTCTTCAAACTAATTAGTTTGACTAATAAACTAATATATAATCTAAAGATGCACAACATATGAAATGATTAAATAACTTATTTAGCTTCCTTAATCTCTCTAAAAAAAGTTAACTAGGTCTTATAATTAGGATTGGAGGTAGTATTAGTAATTAGATATTCATACTTCAAGATGTTTTGTGATGCATATTTTTTGGGTCAACCATGTTCTGTGATGCATTGAAGCAACTAACTTTGGAGAAAAAGCTTTCAATTATGATTGATATAACATAATAATATTTTGGTAGTCCTTATCCTGATCTTCAAAAGAAGATAATATGAAGTAGCCAGCCCCACATTATCTCGAAAAGAAGAGAGGATATCGTAATAATAACACTAAGATTACACTGATCAATATCAATTCTGATAAACTAATAAAAATAGTTAAAAACATTAAAGTTGTCTTAAAATTTAAGTAATTTTTAATATTACCTTTACTAATTACACTGAACTCAAATATTATATTAATTATTACTTTATACCTTCTTATTAAATATGAGTAGACATGGAAAGATAAATTTAATACTTATTAGAAACTTGCAAATGCCTAACAAAAAAATTAAAAATACTTGATAATTAGTGTCTTATAAAGAAAACTACAAGGAATATCTTAACAAACAAGTCTAATTGAACTGAAAAATGGATAGATAAATCTCATAACAACAATTTTTTTAAAATAAAATGGAAAACATTGCTCTATCTCGGTTCTCCATCGTGTCATCCTGGTATAACAAAGCTTCTTATTTATTTAATTGTTCAGCATTTGCCAATGAGGAGGTATCAGCCTTCACCTTAAAAGGGAGGAGATTCGATATCCACTAGTTGATGTGAGAGCCTCGTTGTTGAGTGATCTGTAAGTATCTCTTTGTAAGTGTTCTTTGAGGCTACGGTGGGAAGATACGACTTTGGTAGAGATGCCCGTGTCTACCCTCACCTAAACTTTTTCTTATAATAATTTTTTTAAAAAAAAAAAATTGTTCAACATTTAAACAGGCTTCTACTCATGAATGTAGATGCTCTCGAGAAATGATCCCACCTCCACCTCTTAAGTAAATTTAACTTGGACCATTTTTATTTCATTTTTTACATTTTAAAATACATATTTATTTAAAAAGCACCCTCCGTATAAAACTGAAAATAAGCTAGCTTAAATTATCTTGTATAAAAAAAATAATCTATTTCCAAATAATTGCGCATCAGTTTAATTAACCTATGGAACTTCGATGGAGTTGACTGGTAAAAGATGCGATTGTCGTCTGGATTTGCGAGATAGAACATGCGGTGCGCATGTCTATCTATCTTGCTCAGTAACATGGGGGAGTGCAGTGAGTGGACTTAATGCCAAAACGACAAATGAAGATAGGAGGATTTTAAAACTAAACAACATCTTAAAAATGAATTAATAAATAAACGAATTGGAAGGGTGCAACAGAGTTGCACTCGCACAGCTCATTTTGATGAAGCGTACATGTGATAGAACAGTAGCTCATTCCATGCATCTGGGACCCCAGGAAGACACCAATGGCTACAATCTTGTATGTTCTGTGATTTACTGCTCTTTCCTGATTTCCGTCCATATACAGATGGATGCCCATCTATTCTATACTCCGACAACCTTGTTACGTCCAACAATGTCACCTCAGTTTTCATCTGCTTCAACACCTCCTCCACTATTATGTTCTTCTCAGGTTTAGCTGTGCTTAAGGTTTCGTTCAGCGGCCTTGTCACTTCCTTACAGTGCCCTCCCGTGTTCCATTGACCTCCCCTGTAACAACGGCATCCAATTTCAGAGGTTTGCGAAATTAAAGAAACCATCTCACAGTTCAAATGTTAATTATAAGCAAACCTGAAATGAGAAGGTGCTGAGCTTCGAAAGAAAACTCGAGTTTTTCTGGCATTAACGTGCTTATCAACCCATGATGACCAAGTCGTCATAGCTTTCCTAAAAGCTGTAGACACACTAAGCTGTGGATGAACTAGACTTCCTTCCTGATAGTAATTAATCCTGTTATTAACACAAATATAAAATCCAGAAAAGATTGATAAGTAATTCAGCTATCAGCCATGACTGATCATATAGCAAGCAGGGATTGTGAAACTGCAATCATTGCTCCACTCTTTCATGTTTAACTTCAAGTTCAAGACATCGAAATTTCAGTAACTGATTCTTCTACGCAATCTGACACTCAAATGAGCGCACTTTTCTTGTAGAAGGAGCCCTATATTTAACTTCAAAGGCTTAATGATTGAAGAGGACAAAAGATTATGCTTACCCAGCTTTTGTTTTGTAGTGTGACCACCAATGTGCAGTGTTAAAAACCAAAATATCAGCCCCCTTCCATCTTGAGGAACCGCGATCAATGGCGTCAATTCGCAAGGTTGGTCTCCGTTTCTGCCCTATTCTTGCCTTGCTTTCGTGGACTAGGAAATGAGAAGCATAAAATTCAACTGTGCATTGGTAATCCTGCAAGGTGGGTACTCCAACAACTTAACACACTTGCCACGGGCACACAAAAACAAAGCAAGAGTCAGCAGAAATTATAATTACCAGAAACCTGAAACTATAATTTCCCTTGTCTTTGGTAATCTTTCGCCCATGGGTCTCGTACACTCTCTTGGGATCTCTGATAGCACCCATTAACATACACAGCAGTGATTCCCATTGGTTCCGATTAATCGAATCCCCCACAAACACTAGTCTTTTCCATCTTATCAACTCCAGCATTTTTGTTGCATTGAACCTATTACAAATCACAAAGCACTTCAATACTTGTTCCTATAGGTATCACTCTGGTCAAAAGTCAGTAATTCCTCAGCTTGATCATCGTAAAGCTAAACATGTGCGAATCATAAGAAAAGTATAGAGATTGAAGATGATAGCACCTTGGAAGGTCACAGTCTTGCAGTTGCCATCTCCACTTTGAGTAGTGGCTATCTAATCTTCCATTCCCCAAGCAATCGAAACCCTCGTCTATGAAAGGACATGAATCTTTCGTGTACAGAGGATAGCTTTCATCAAAAACCCAACTCCCTTTTATTAAATCACAGTCTCTGACTGTTTTCTTCCCAATCTTCCTCCCGGTCAGAACTTCAATCTTCTTGGACAAAGCTGCGGTAACAAACTCTTCCTTCCTGTTGCCATCGTTTTTCTCATCTAAACCAAGAATGATGTTCCCCTGTTCATCTCTAACCACCCCAGATAGAGATTCATCCACAACGGCATCTTGCGTTGCCGTGAAATTAGCAACAGAAACATGAGCTTCATGTCCTACATATTCCGGCACAGAAGAATTAGACCCGGAATAACTGTCAACATCAGAAAAGTTACCGGTCCAACCATGACGATTTTCAATCAAAGCAGGGATTTTTACACCATCTACCGTAAAGTTTCTAGTAGAAACAGTCGAGTTCAGAATGGTTAAAGCTATGTGATCCCCAATGAGAGATCTGTTGAATTGGACTTGAGTCTGCTGGTGGACTGAAGGTGAGAACTTTTTGACCCAAAACGTGAAAGTAGTAAGGAAGATGACAGAGGAACAGATTGTGAACGAGAAAACCAGAAGCCTAGTGGGTTTGAAGGAGAAGCTTCTCTGCCTCTCCATAGATGAAGCTATACTTCAAAAAGAAAACAAGAACACGCGATTTTCGTCACGGGCCAACGCAGGGTTAGATAATGGAGGAAGGAAAAAAAAGGCCCGATAGCAAAGTAGAGACAGGAGATAACGTGGACAGACTGTGATGGAGGAGCATAATAATAAAAATAGGAGGGGCGAGCAGGTAGAAAATTCCGGGAGTAGAGAGAGGGGAAAAAGATTTTGTATCCCTAAAGTGACGACGGGAGGATATTTGCATATTTTGGCCACCCGGTGAGGATAACATTTCAGGATGCACGGGGGCAATCTTCTCGCAAACAGAATTTATTAGATTTAGGGGTAGGTATCCCTCGATAGTCACATCCTAACAAACATAAGAAAAATACAAACGCAAGATAAGCAAAGGCAAAGCAAGATAACAAATCTTGGTTTTTTTCCCCTTGAAATGATATCAGAAAGAAGAAACCAGAACGAGAGAGGGTTATCTGGGGTTCAATTCCGAACAGTTCTCAAGAACAAGAATGTCAGCTCATATTAAATTGGATTTGGAAATTTGGGAGGGCGGCGCCAGAAGTCATTTTCATAAGATCGCAATTATTGCATTTTACTTTAAAATGAAGTTATGTTTTTTTTTTAAAAAAAAATCAAAGTTGTTTAAACCTCAAACTTCAAAGGAAGTAGGTATAAGTAATTTACTCGGGAGAAGAGCCTTCAAATGGAGCCACCGTGCGGTGTCTTCTGGCACACGGGAGAAGCTGTCCTGCGCGCCACCACTTTTTTCCTTTTAGGTAAAAAACATTTTTATTTTACTTTACAAGTGTAGAATGGGCTTTTTGCTCAAAAAAGATGACACAGCGGCATTCATATGCCACGGATGAGGATTGAAATATTTATGTTCTTACTTCTTACCATCTGTGCTACACATTGGATTCCCTGCTTTTTTCTTTTTTAGGCCAAACGCTAAATTCAAGTCAGGGCTCTCCTAAGTCCTAACCCTACTCAGTGTTTTTAAAATTAGATGTGAATAAAGTGGCCCGCCAGAATATCTTCATCTTTAGACGGGAGAGTAATAATAATACTCAGTATTATTAATTACGCTCATGTTGCTGTAAAATTCTTTGCCTCCCTCTACTTGCTAGTTAATAGAATTCTTTAGCTCTCTCCTTACAAGTAGTAAATCACAAGACCACAGCTCTGGTGTGCATATATTATATTGCTTGGCTTGCAAGACACACGAGTTTACTTTGTGTGGATTCATGTTATAAGCAGATACCGTCTTAAAATGTTTTGGACAAGCCAATAACGTGGTATCAAAAGTTATCAACCAACTCAGCTTTTACCCGAATATCATCTCCGTTTTCCTTAAATTTATTACTTTATTAAAAAAGTTTTAAAAAAATTAGGTTAAAGTATACTTGTAGTCATTCTTCTAAAACCTAGACCGGCAAATCGGTCCGATCCGTTTAAAAAATAAAAATTTGTTTTTCAAATTTCCTTTTTAATTACCTAAAAAATTTTAATTTCTCACCTGGTTTGGTCCCTAAAATAACTCCTGTCGACCCATACCAAGATCTCACCAGGTTTAGTGGTTGTTCTAGGTTTCAAAACCTTGCTTTTAGTCTTTTAAGTTTATATAAGGTATACTTTTGGTCTCTTGACTATTATAAAGTATACTTTTAATCCTTAAATTCTAACACCGTTAATGGTCCTAATGAAAAACGTTGATGCAATAAATTTAAGTGATGACTGTATAATTAAATGCTATTAATCTTAAATTTATAATATTTGTAAATTGAAAAATATATAAAAACCTAATGAAGTAGTGAATATCAAGACCTTGACTATATTAAAAACTTTTAATTTAATAATCTAAATAGCAAAACCTCTATTTCATTTGCAGTGATTTATCGGTTTATTTTAGTTTAATAATCTAAATATATTATATTACAAAATTTAAACTTAAATATATTTCATTAACGGCATAGTCATTACTTAAGTTTGCTACTTCAACTTTTTCCGTTAATAATATTATATTAACGGTATTAAAAATATATGATTAAAAATATACTTTATTAAATTAAGGAACAAAAAATATACCTCACGTAAAACTTAAATCACCAAAATAATAATTTATCCATACCCATTGTTTTGTTCTGATGTTGTCCATGTTATTAATTTAAAATTAATAACCTTTCTACTTCTCTGGTTATCCCATCTGAGTGGTCCCCGGGCTCCCCTCGCGCCTCCCCCAAAAAATTGAAAAACCAACCCCAGTTTCCCACATCCCACTCCCCACTCCTTAATATTTCGGGGCAACACTGTTTTTCTTTTCTTTTCTTTTCTTTTTTTTTTTTATAAAAAATCACAGAAAAGTCAGAGGAAAAGAATATGGGTACCCTAAAAGGCCGCAATACCCAGAACTGGATTTCAATCATAAGCCCATTTACCCACTCGTCCATACTCTATAGCAACTAAAAGGCCCCCACTGGGCTGTACCACACAAAAAAAAGGCCCCATTTGATGAGTCTCACGGTCACATAGTCTTCGGTCCCCAAAAGGAAACCTGCTCGAGTTGAATTCAATACACCAGTGCCCGTGATTAAAAACTTAATGCAGATAATAGTAGAACGGAAATTGCAACAAACACAACCACCAGGATTAATCTAAACTGTCAAATTGGAAGGCGAATTGCCTCTCTTTTGCAGGAAGAGTCACTTTAGCCAAATATGTGAAGGGCACTCTAATCTTTATCATGCTATTGGTTGGGAGCAAATTCTTCGTCCCAAACAGTATGGGGGTCTTGGCTTTCGGCGTTTGGAATCTATCAATCAGGCATGTGGTGTAAAGGTAGCGTGGAATCTTGTGGGAACTTCCGGATTATGGGCTGAGATTTTACAAAACAGATACATGCTACGGGATGATGATTCTTTGCTTTCTTATAAAGCAGGGGATTCAAAAGTTTGGAAATTCATTTGTTCTTGTAAGGACCTTATTGATAAAGGATCCAAGTGACAGGTAAGGAATGGAGAACAAATCAGTTTGTTTAATGATTGCTGGTTACTAGATGGGAGGCCGTTGAAGGATCTATGTAGGAGACAACTTTCGGAGGCTGAAGCTTCCTCTTCGGTAGCTGACTGGACCATTAATGGCTGTTGGAACACCGAGAGGCTATCTGATTTAGTCTCTGCTGAGGTCATTAGCAGGCTGTCAGCACTTATACCTTCTGATGAAAATGCAGGCCTGGATTTCTTGGCTTGGAATGCCTCTAAGAATGGGGAATTCTCAATTAAGAGTGCTTATTTCCTAATTGAGGATCATTCTCAAGTAACATGTCACAGGGGTTTAAAGGAAGTTTGGTCTTGGAAGGGAGTGGATAGAATTAAGTTCTTCGTGTGGAAGGTATTTTTTGACAAGTTACCTACCAATGAAAGAAGAAGTCGCTGGGGTCCTGTTTCAAGCTTATGTGATTTTTGCAGGACTGAATCTGAAAATATATTGCATATTCTGAGAGATTGCAGCTATGCTAAGCAGATGTGGTTAAAGCTGGTCAATCCTACCCACAGTAGAGTATTCTTTCGTTCAAGTCTAGAGATTGACTGGTGACAAATCTACAGGTTAGGGGGGGCGTTGGTTTTGCTTCTAATTGGAGTATTATTTTTGGTGTGTCCATTTGGATGTTGTGGGTGTGACATCCCAAAATTTGGAATTAGGGAATTAAAAATATGATATGGGAATTAATTATGAAAAATTGGCTTTAATTATTATTTGGGATTTAAGGCATGATTTTCTATAAAATCAAGGACAAATTGTTAGGAAATAATTTTAGGCCTAAATATTTTTGGAGATAATATTTTATGACTTAGAGAGGACAAGATGAGAATTTCTATTAGTAGACTAAAAATGCAAATGAGTAAAAGGCAAAATAGGAATTTGCCATTAGTGGGTCAAAGATGTAAATAAGTATAGAAATAATGATGAATAATATTCTCTACCTCTTGGCCAATGCATATATTACTCTCTCCTCATTTAATCAAGTCAGCTAGCTTTCATTCGCAATTGTTCCATTCTTCTTTCCATCGACAAGACCCAGAAGCATAAGGCCCAAATATTTAAACCCACACATACTTTCCATATATCTATTAATTAAAAATGGGCCACAAGACAAACATCTTAATAACCAATACATTTCCCTCTCACACGCCTTTACCCTCTGGGCAATAACATTTCCCTTTGCCTTATATTATTTCTTCCATCACCTCATTCCCCTTTCATTTCTATTTCGACAGCTCACACTCATTACCTCTTCAAGAATCAGACACGTAGCACACACCCATTCTCCATTGTACTCTCGGACCCTTCTCTGAATATACACCCATTTACACTTTCATTTCTCTAGGCCTCATATTTGCACTCTCTAAATATTCATTTCTCATCAGCCCGAAGGAGAGACAGAAAGCTGAGAGTCCGAGTGAGAGAGGAGATTGAAGGCAGAGTCAGACCGAGAGCAAGAGAGGGAGGAAGACTGACAAAGACGGGTAGTCACGGTGGTGTCCGAGAGAAGTGACAGTGAGAGGCGAGAAACCGAGATTGAGAACGAAGGAAGACAAAGGGAGAGTCGGAGAAGGAGAAGAACCGATTATTGCATGCAAGTGTGGATTTTGGTTAAGGTGAGTTTTGAGCCTCTTTACTAGCCTATGTGATTTCTGCAAATTGGGAATGAAGGGATCAAATGAAATCAAAGCTAGGGAAGATAATCACCGATTAGATTAAATATAAGTGAAAAGGAACTTAGCACTGCATGCATGTTCTGTTGTCATTATGCCTGAACTTGGATACTCTGTTTTGCGGGTTTGACTTCGGTTTATCTAAGGAAAAGATAAGAGGAAATACATATATGATTTTTAGTGGTAGTTGAAGCTTGTAAGTTGAGGTTAAAGCTGAAACCATGAAAGTGAGATACATGTGTGTCCGTATGTATTTCTGACCCTATAGTTGGAGGTTCTTGACCAATGTCCTGAATAGAAAAGGGTAAAGGAAGCTAAAAATGCCAAGTAAATGGATAATATGTCATGCTCTGTGAATTTTCTTTTGCTGTCAAGAGAAGTCTGCTTGTGTTCTTTTGGTGAAAACCTAAGAGAGATTTTCAAATGTTAAAGTAGGAAAGTTTTAATAATGCTATTTGGTTGTATATGTGTCTAGTATGTTGAGGTTAAGAAGCTCTAAACTGAAGGGAAACGTGTTGTTTTCATAGCATTGGAGCATCAGGATTTATTATTGACAGCAAAAGAAGTCAAACGTTCAGATGTTATTCCAATTTTTTGGAAATTTAATTTTGCACTCTGAACACTAATTTTTGAGTTAGGTAAAGACAGGGAAATTGACCTCTTTTGACCATGAAATTTTGTGACCATATAGTACTCTCCTTAAGGTTTAGAATGAGCTTTGGATCACCTAAAACGGAGGTCTATAACTCCAGTTATGATTTTTAGAAGTTGAGCCAAAAAGCTGGAAATTTCTGATATGCTTCTGGAGTTAGGGGTATGATGTGGCATTTCGGACTGACTAAAAAAAAAATCATAAAAATGTGAAATTTTCCAGTTAAATAGTAGACATATAGAGGTTTAAATTGATAGGTAATTCGTTGAATTCCAATAAGTATTGAAGGAGTTATGGTTTCTTAAAGATTGGTCAGAAAATCTGAAAATTTCTGGACACTGTTTGTGTTTTTGAATTTTGGGAATTTTTCTCAGTCATAAATCAACTTGGTGGCTTTAATTTATGAGAATAGACTTATCAAGGTTTAAGTAGAAATTAGAATCACTCCATTTGGAGTTATATCGGTCGAGTTATGAATTTTTCAAATTCTCAGAAAAGTTAAAGACTGAATTTTTGATAAGTCTTAGAATAGTCGCATAAATTGTTGTTTGTGTTTAACCTTTAAAGTAAAGGTTCTTTGGATAAAACCAAAGGTTAAACGGCTGAGATGATAATTATCCTATAGTGAATAATATATAATCAAATAAGTCTCAATGAGTATACATCCTTAGTCATAAGGATATTAAAAGACAAGTATTTTTGGGGTGAGTCTAGAGAAGTTGAATTTATAATTATGTTTGGATTGGTTAATGACCCATCACTATATAAATGTTAATTATAGGACTTGAGAATTGCCCAAACTTGAAGGACAAGCATTGTGACAAGAGTTTGTTGGAAGGGGTCTTATCGGTAAAACTAACAGGTAGTAACTATAATCTTACATTTTTTGCATAGCTTTGTATGTTTTTGTATACCATATTGTATGTCCCGCCTGTTTGGGGCCAGCACCACTTGTGCCTCAATTGAGCGGAAGGGCCGACCATGGGGCCAACTTCCCGGTGGCTAGGCAGGGCCTAGTGCATTCAATATTTTTGGTATTGAATTACTTGAAATGAATTTCCTTGCGCTAAGGTATTTGAAATCATTTTATGATTTACTTGTATTACAAGCTACATTTGGTATGTAATACTTGTCGTTGAATTTGAACTGAATTTGAATGCTTTATATGCAGTGTAGACTACTCTATTTGGTTGATTTACATATATACTGCATATGCTAGAATTCGAGATTAACTTGTTACTCTGGGATTCATTCATTTGAATCTCAGAGCCTTCCTTGAATCCATAACGTGGGCAGTCCATTAGTAAAGAGGAAGAGGCAAGGGCATAGTAATTGCCTGATTTTGAGAAGAAGGTGGTGAAGAAATGTAGATGAAACATTTAGTTTCACTTTTGTCTTTGAATTTTACTACTTCCTTATGACTTAGATATTATTTTGAGATAGCCGTATGTGGCCACTGAGATGTATATATTTAATTAGATACACATGATTACGTAGAAATAGAGATATATATATGTTGCTAACGATTGCTGCAGGGACAGGCATGTATATAACAAGCCCAAAAATGTGGTGAATGTTTTAGTAGATCATTAGATTAATTGGAGAAATAAGGAAATACTCTAATAAAACCAAACAAGGTTTTTAAGTGTGATGTTCTTTAAATGATAAGTTTGAACCACTGTTAAAATATTTTCAAATGTTTTAAATGTAACAAAAAAAAAAACGTCTAATATTATTTTGAGCTCTTAAAAAAAAAGGGCTTTCATTTTCAAAAATAAACTTAGTCCAGTGGTTTAAATTTATATTAAATAATACATCAGAATATATGATAGGTGAAGATGCCACTCTGTTCTAGGCTCAGAACAATGAGGTGTTACAGTGGGGGTGGAGGAATTCATCGTGCTTTGATAGTAACTTTTTAAGGCCAATTAACCCAGTTGTGAAAATTTTACTTTGCTGGAGGAATTTTGCTGTAGGGACAGAAATCTGCTGTGATGCTCGTTTTTTCTCGGATTGGACAGGATCTATTTCTGTGAGATATTGGAAGAAGCCCCCATCCGAATGGTTCAAACTGAATGTCGATGGAGCAGCGGAGGACTGGTCCTCCGTGGCTGGGTGTGGGGGTGTTTTAAGAGATAGTGGGGGGACCTGGGTCTGTGGTTTCACGAGGAAAATAGGAATTTGTGAGGCGTTGGTGGCAGAAGAATGGGCCATTCTCGGAGGCCTAATGCTTGCATGGGATTTGGGGGTTAAGAAATTCATTCTTGAATCTGATGCCTTGAAGGTTGTCAATATGTTTTCTGGGCAAAACGTTTCGCACGCAAGCCTTCTTTGCATCAGGATCAAAGAATTTATGCAAAGGGATTGGCATGTTTCTTTGTGTCATATTTTGAGAGATGCTAATGGTGTGGCTGATGTGTTACCAAAGCAGGGTATTCATCAATCTGCTATTGTTGAGGAGTGTCCTGGGTCGCTTTGTTCTTTGGTGGCCTGGGAGAGTTTGGGAATGTTTTCCCCTGATTCTTTTGGTTATGTTTAATGTAATCTGGCTTTAAGCCATCTAAAAAAAAAAAAAAAAAGGATTAATGGTCAGTCACTCCAACCATTTAAAAAAAAAAAAAAGTTTGTACTAAACACCAACACAATTGATTAACGGGGCACCATGACCCACTAAGCATACAAACCAAAGCTAAAATAAATGATCATCCTAAGATCCGAGCACGACAGATTTCTTCGGCGTTGAGCTTATATCAGTAATTCTCTTCTATTTTTTTCCCCCCCTAAAACTGTGCCTCAACGAAAGCATGCTTCCTTTTAGGATAGCCCATTCCGACCAAATGGTTGAGATAGACCTTGCCGTCCTTCACGGTGGCTGCGGAGGCCAACCGATGCTTAGGCCCCCAAAATGTAGCTACCACAGAAGCTGTTTCCCAGCCATCAGAACTCTCCACTAATCTTCCTGAAGGATTCCCAGCCACCACTAGCTTGGTAGGGGACAATAGTTCTATGCCATCTCCGAATGTGAGTGGCCCCCCCTCTACCTTTATTAGTTTCACTTCCTCCTTGCCGCTTGACAAGTCAATTTTCAACAAGTTGCCGCTAAATGTGTGAATCACTATCAGATATCCGTCTGGGTGGTAAACGATGCCGTTCAGCGCAACTAAGTTCTTGTACCATTCTTTTGCAACGAACAGTGGGTTTCTTATGATTGATATAAGCTTTCCTTCCGCCCCAACCTTCCAGATCTTGCTGGCTTTGGCATCTGTTACATAAGCATTGCCTCCTGCATCCACTGCAACATCGTCTGCTAATGATTTCTCGTCACCTACATTCAGTGGGGGGAATTATTTGTCATTAATAATGTTAGACTAACTATGGAATGCTTCGAAAATTCAGATTTGGTTTCAGTGTTCCTTTTTAATAGCACAAATGTGGAGAAGTCATTCCCCGAAAATTCATTCATGAAAAGGACTGTACATAAAGCAAGACTATTAACCAACGTCTGAACCTGGTAAACTACCATCTGTTGCATACCAAACTTCAAGCTAACACAATTTAATGTTAGTTGCTCCACTAAAAGGGAAAAGCGCTAACAAACGTAGATATTGTTTGACCCGTAATTTAAATAAAAAAAAATATCTGGACAGCTTTCTATAGTAATCATTACCATCTTCTAACCTTAGTCCTCCCTTGTTATTAGACCTAATCCTCAACAATTCCGACCCAATATTGGCCAAAAAAATCTGATTATAAAAAACCTTGTAAATCATAATATCAAACACCTAGAAGGCGAAGGAGAGGAAATGGAGGATTGAAAGGGACAAGACACGAATTCACAGCTTACTTGGGCCACTGAGCTGCGTCAGAAACAATCGTTTCCAGGTGGACAAATCGTAGGCCGCAAGTGCCGCGTACCGATTCCCCATTGGGTCTCCATGAACCGCCAGAAGCCGATTCCTCGGCCGGTCAATGACAATTCCGAGGGTTGCGTTTCCGGACAGGTCAACGTCTTTGACCACCGGTATCTCCTCTAATACCTCGCCCTCCGCTCCCGTCACCGGAATCTGACCGATTCCTCCTTCGAAGAAAGCCACGATGAATCGCCGATTTTGTTCATCCCACTTGCCACACTCTCTGAACCACCCCGTGCTGTGGTAATGGTACACGTGAGTGGGGGGTTTTGCTAGCTCGAGGGAGATGATTAGACCGATCGGTATCGCTGAGAGGATCACGAGGAAGACTAGAAATCTGGAGGAGCAAAGCCTCGAGAAAGCCATTAGAGCCAGGCAGAGAAATAAGAGAGAAGGCCTTGTGGGCAAGTCCGAGAGCGAGGTGAAGAAGCTGGAGGAGCGTATTCTAAAAACCAAAATGCCATCAATGGTAATATATAAATGGGGTTGTTGGAACAGCTGGGAAATTCATTTGAGTAGAGGAAAATTGATTTTTTTGGTAGGAAAAATAGGGTGAGGGAAACAGATCCTTTGGGCGCACGACATAAAAAGAAGCGTCATAAACCGAACCAAAATGGAAGAGAAAAATCTTGTGAATCTGGTGTCGAGAACGGATGATCGCTGACAACACTCTTGATTGGAATAACGATTATAATATTTAAAAACAGTTATTTAGAAGTAAGCATATAAGAGAAATTTAACCTCAATTTATAAAAATAAACACTTTTAAGGGTCTAAACTTAATCTTAAACATATGTTTAGAATGGATCCAAATTACATGCTGCTGAATATATAAATCTAGAAACTCATCTTGCAAAAGAATGTTGTTTTGCTATCAAAATCGTCATTTTAGGATGAGCCCTTAAATTTGTGGACGAAGTGAGCCTATAATAAGCTCCCCTAGTACGTTTTATCCATATATCAAGATATATATAATATAATGGAAAAATTTCCGCAATTATGTTATACTCGTAAATAAGATAGAGTGATTTATTTAATAAATTTGAGAAAATAGAGGGACATATTTAAGATAAGTGGCGCACGTCGGTTGACACCAAAATTCTAGGTAACGAGAAATGCATGAATAAACAAATTCGCCCGCATGGAACTCGCGTACGATCGATGCCGCCATATATTACGATTTCAGCCTTTTCTTTTGTTTGTTTTGGCTGCTCATACAACAATATTTTAATTTGAAAAGCACGGGGAAACATTTTTTTTTTTTTTTGCATACTTACTCTTTACAGTATGAAATTACTCAAAATAAGCTAATACAAACACTCGCTAGACCCCATGGGCATTTTTTTTAAGAAGGGTCATGCGGATGCCTCTGAAAATTAATCAATTCAGTGCCAATAAAGTATGTTTTTTTTTTTTTTCAACTAAAAACATAATTGCAATTCATTTCCCTTCATAATATTTTAGGACCTAACTGTATTACAGTTTTTTTTTTCCAAAAATATATACAGTAGGGGACATAACTTTTCTAATTATATGGAGGCAGAGATTCATTGATGCTTCATATGACCAAGGATACGGAAGCGGCTTGGTTGAGTACACATTTGGTGTTTAAAATTAGGTGCTTATACCTCTAATTAGAGGTATGAGGACATTTTTTTTAATTTGTATTTATTTAGATTTAAATTATATGTTGTTTTCGAGATTTTTTTCTTGCGACTCATCTCAAATTAATTAATTTTCATAATATTGGTATTACGTAGACAAATGCGAATTGGAAATTAATTAATTTGAGATCTTGGTCTAAAAAAAAAATCTCAACAAGTACCATATAATTTAAATATAAATAAATACAATATATAAAAAAATTTAAAAAATATGCTCATACCTCTAATTAGAGGTATAAGACCTAATTCTAAGCACCAAATGTGGACTCGGCTTGGTTCCTCTTCTTTTAATGTCCTCTTCCATCCTCTTCTCTAATATTGCGTTGTTTTGGCGCACAAAAAGTGACCCTCATACTTTTTTTTTCTTCTTTCATTTCGGATATCTTGATACGTCTTAAAAAAGATACTTTTTGAAGTTCTCGACTGATATTGAAAAAATATTTAATGATCTTTAAAAATTATTTCATGATCTTAAAAAATAATTTTTTTTGAAAAAAATATAAAGTAAAAAAAAAATCAACCGTCCAGATCTGATCTAGACGGTTCAAGGAAGAAGAGCTCTCACAGTCTATCCAAAGGATAGGCAGGGAATCTGATTCCCTCTAGAAAGCTATCCTTGGTTACCCTCTGATGGTGTAAGGGAACCCTAAGATACTTCCAAGATCTGCCGTTGGGTGAAACCCCAGCACATTTCCAGGTTCCGTAGGCCGAGTGTGGTTGACGTTCTTGGAGAAGAAAACACGCGTGTTGGAAGCGTTCACTTTTAACCCTAAGCTATTACAGAATTCATCAAGGCACTTCCTTGCCACCTCCGCTTGCTGGACGTTTGCTTCCCCAAACAAAATAAATAAGAGACAGGAGGACCAGTCTTACAAAGACGAATAGGACGCCATACTCCTGCTTCCATTCGCTCCTGAATAACGTGAGCCAAGCGCTCCATACATATCTCAAAAAAGAGATAGGGATAGAGAGGATCCCCTTGCTTAACAACCCTTGTTGGTACAAATGAGCCTGCTATCTCACCATTCCACATTAATTCCATGGTTACGTTGGGGGAAGTAACACAACTCATAATAATATCAATAATATGGACTGGAAAACACAACTCCAGTTGACTCTATCATAGGCCTCATCCAAATCAATCTTGATGGCCATGAAGCCCTTTTTGCCTTGCATCTGTTTCATGGAATGGATAATTTCCTGTGCTATTATGATGTTATCCGAACTATGTCTCCTGGCACAAAGTTGCATTGGTTAGGACTAATCAGATTTGACATAATACCATTCAACCTATTTGCAATAATCTTAGTGATAATTTTAAAAATAACTTGACAGGTCTTGAATCCTTGAGCTCCTCTGGGTGATCCTTCTTAGGAATCAGGACAATACGGGTATGATTGATTTTCTGAATCTGCATATGGTCACGCCACAAGTCCTGAATAACCCCACACACCGACCGCTCAACAGTTTTTTTGTGCGACCATTGAATTGGATGAAACAAAGCATTTAGGCCATCCGGTCCTGGAGCTTTAAGGCCCCAATACTAAACAAAGCCTCTTGAATTTCTGCTGCCATCACATCACTGCCAATAAATTGTTGCTCCCCAACCGGCACCCGTGGATAGGTAAATCTGCAATTAAGAACTTCCCTTTCTCCTCCATCGTCAGTAAATAGAGAAGAAAAGAAAGATACAGCATGAGATTTAATACAATTCGAGTCCAACACCCACTCCCCAAGAGCATCTCGAAGTGCACCCACGTAATTATTCTTTAGTCTACTATTTGCTCTACCATGAAAGAACTTGGTATTACGATCACCATGAATTGTACCCACGTAATTTAATCCGAAGTATGTTTTAAATTATAATACTTCCGGAAAAAAAAATCTGAGAATGTCAGCCAATCCATTTTTGCCCCCCAAAAAACCAGTCTATTCATTTTTTAATGTATTTGCCAGATTCCTTCAAATGTAACAGCTTTGAGCCTTCTTTGTTCCTTAAACAGAATAGAAGCCAAACGAGACTTCAATGTTTTACAAACACATATCCTTGCAGGCGCTAGTACAATAGAACCTCAGCCTTATATTGGGCTTGTTTGAGATATCGGAGGACAATCAAACTTATAAAAAAATCCGATTGGGTAAAAGTCAAATTATGAAATGTGATTTATGTTTGAATTGGTGGTTAATAAGTAGCTTTTGTGAAATAAACTTGTTTGAAATAACTTATGGATAAGTGACTTTATAAGAGAGAGAAACCATAAGCTCCTCCCATAACCCAATAGCTCAATTGGCCACCATTTTCATCCAAACGAAAAAAGAAAAAGAAGAACAAAAACCTATAAGCTCCTCCCATAAGCCATGTCAAACATGCCCATTATAGTATAGAATTACAAAGTTACTAACAGTCACTCCCCATCAGAACTGAACTTAGTTTGCGAAGGAGGAATAAGAGTTCAGTTATTCCTAAAACATATTTGAATTACTTTGGCAAATTATTTGCTTAAGGACCATTCCCAAATTCATGTCTGTGATGAATGCTTTCAGAGTAATGCCTGGTTAATGGTGATGGAGTGCAATTACACAGCTCATGCTTGTAATGTCTGCCTCTGTCATAACTTGATCCTGTTGCATACTCAATGGAAGCATCTTGTTGCTCGGTCCTCCCCTTGCATCATTCCAATGCTTCACCTTGGCAGCCGAAGATTAACCATCTCTTCTACATCATGAAAAGCTCATCGTAAAAATTAGAGCACTAGGCATAATCTATATTTTGTTCTATTATTGTCCAGGATTATTTTCATTGAACACGGATCTAACTTGGAAAAGTAACAGATATTGTTATCTATAGCACTCTAAATATGGTTGCAAGAATATGTCCAGGTCTGCTGAGTAATTTACTGATGGAAAAATTATCATATCAGGATAAATTTGACTCACAAGTTCCAATAAATGGTGCTTGATTACTTTAGTGAGTCTGAAGAGATTACCACAATGATGACCTTGGCATAGAGTGGAATCCTTCATACTTGAGATCAGATGCTTCAGGGCTACCACCTCCGCTGTGAATAACCACCTTGCTTTCAGAATCTTTATTTCCCTTGTCAGCATTTTCTTCGACGGTGCCAGAGACATGATTTTCTTCTGCATCAGAACTGTCGGATACGCTGTACTTATGCAGCCATCTATCTGTTTCCCAGAGAACATGCATGATGCTTTCTCTGGCAGAATAGCCATGGCTCTCATAAGGCAGAATCACAAGTCGGCATAAAGCACCATGGCCCTTCAGAGCATTAAAAAACCTATCTGACTGCAAAATCGGAAAGTATTTACAAGTGGGAAGTAAACAAGTTAGTTGGATGGCCCACAGGGAAGGGATTTTAATATCAAAATACTGCAACAACCAATTAATTACAGGAAACTTGTTAGGATGGCTGATTGATAACAGTTGCTATCTTACCTGCATGGTTAATGTTCCTGGATTATTATCTTCTTCCCCATGCATAAGCAAGATGGGCTTCTTAATTTTATTAGCTGACATGAAAGGACTCATCTCTACATAAGTATTAGTGGCCTCCCAAAGAGTTCTGTCTTCATTCTACAGAACGGAAATGAAACATAAGCCTAAAGCCTTCAACTTATGCAAAGAATAGTACGGAAACATCTGCTGCTAGAAAATAAGGTGTGACAAAAGGAAAACATTATTGTAATATAAAACCTCAGTTTATGGTACTTATGTTATATTTGATCCACTAATTAACGATTTCATTCTCATCTCAATCCCACTGGAATGAGGATCCCATGGTTTGTTAGGAAAGAAGACATGGATTGACAGTTCCACTCGGGCCGGGGTCTATTTTTCCTGATTTATCTTTATTCATAATAATTATTACTCCCTCCAGTTCTTAATATATAACATATTTGAGGAGTTGATTTTGATCCTAAATATAAGACATATGTTTCATATTTGTTAATCTTTTCTTAATTTACCATATTGATACTCCCTCAACAATAATCAAGGAGGAGAGAGAAGGAGGGAATTAAGAAAGATGATTAAAGTGCTTTAGAAAATACATGTCATAAAACTAAACTAACTTCCTTAATCTAAATATCTAATCAAATTTGATGAATATATTTTATATTAAGGACCTGAGGTAGTATTTCTTTTCATTAATATACCGTGTGCTATACATATGAGGGGAATGAAGCCAGTGTCATTCCATCCCTGTCTAAACCAAACATTGAAATAGTAATAGTCATTCCATTCTTGATCTAATAATAAAATGAACCAAATCTGCCCTTAACCAATGGAACCAAAAATCAAGCCATTCTTCGCAGTATACTACCTGAAAACCAAAAGGAGTGAGTGTTCTGTTGTAAGCACCAGACCGAGCAATTCCACAGCAGAAGAGATGGGGTGCATGTGCCAGGAGGTTAGCAGTCATGAAAGCGCCATAGGAATGTCCACCAACAGCTATTTTTTTTGGATGGGCTACCTAGATATGACAACATCAATAGGTTTGACTTAAACCATAATTGAAATCTGTTGATAAAGTCTACACATTAATAATAAAGCATACCCCTCGCCGGACAACTTCCTCCACAGCAGCCTCTGCACTTGAAACTAATTGTTCTACATACCTGATTGATTAATACATTGTTTATAATCAGATATAACTCTAAGGCTTGACAAATTACAAAGAAATACACGAGAATTCTCTACAAGTTTATGAAATAGAGAAAATGAGGACAAAACCAATGACCACAGCACTCAAAGCGTTGACCCTCCCTGGGAAGATCACTCATGGTCTTTAAGAACATGTTGGTATAAATATGGGGTAAACATCCTTTGGCAATAACAATTCATTTCCAACTTACGTATCATTTGCCTCCACGTCACCCTCACCAATAATAGGAATAGTAGGTCCAGATAGAACGGCAAATCTGCAAGATTTAAAGTAATCAAAGAAAAATTCAGCTCACAGCACAATTCACTTTGAAATAAGAGAAAATAATCCTGCAATAGAAAGAATTAAACCACACTAAGAATAGGAAAAGACAATCCACACCTTCTAGCCAGCCAAAGAAGGGCTGACGTAGGACCTATCCCAGCAAATTCATTAGGAGAACCCCGAACTTGTCCAGCAGCGTCTTTGCTTTTAAATTCCCCTGGGTATGACCAAACCAGACATGGCAAAGGGCCATCTGTTGATGGATTATATCCTGGTGGCAGATATAATGTAGCTGTCAGTTGAACCCCATCCTTTCTTTGATATCTGATCATCTCTTTTTGCAATGATACAAGCTGAGGATATGGATGAGGGAAATTTGTAATCTGATATGCCTTTTTATCTGGCCAGGTGACAAGGTAGTATTGAGGGTTCTCAGTCTTTGACTCTTTTGAAGTCAGTATTTTAAGTCGATCTAGATGCAAATCCCCTTCTTCCTGATCAGACATTAGAGCAACAACATTCTCATAATGCTTTTCTTTATCACTCTCCCAGATTCGTTCTTTGCTACCTGTATTGCTGTAAGGTTTTGGTTCAGACCAGAACACCTAAGTAAGAAACCAAAGGAACATACAGGAAACAAGTGATGTAAGACACTTACATTTCAAACAGATCAAGGAATGGGATGTTCCCTTCTGGCGTAGCGCCCATTCCGTTTAGTAAAATATATCTTCTTTCATCACTTCCTTTCTTTACATTGGCAATAACATATGTCCCAGCTTGAGTTCTCCGCAGCATGGGGGAGCCAGGATCAGAGTAGACATCTTCCGAAGATCTATCAAATAGGATGCGGGAATTCACTACATCATCTCCAGGAGTGATTACCCATGTTCTTATCCGCCGTGTTTTATACCATGATTCATATACCAAAGCCAGTGATTCATCACACCATGAAATCCCTCTGTAGAGATGAAAAAGTGTACATCAACCAGTGTTTTAGGTTTTCCTCAAAACATCACTTGGTCAAGATAAGAAAGACTAATAAGTTAACGATAATATGGTAAGGAACTTTCTTAACAACTACTACAGACATGTGATAGACATAAATGCTCATTGTAACTAACATGCATTTTTTGCCAAGAATTTTATAGTTCAGATAAGAAAGTTCATGCTAACCTTACCTTGGTCATGACAATCTAGCACATACAAGGACATGAATGAATTACATGTACAATCTGAGCATTGATAATTTGAAAAATGGTCAATACTTGCCCTGAGAATAAGACCAACTATCGCCCTTAGTAGCATGCATGAAATGCTAATCAGATGATTGACTGGGGAAAATGGTCCAATAATGTCAATATTATGGCACAGACATGGATATAACAATAAAGAGAAGTCAATGTAGACCATGCACATACCCATAGCGGAGATCAAGTTTGTGCAGTATAACAGGCTGCTCGCCCTCCAGTGTCTCAGCAGGTTGTGTGTAAACTATATCTCGTGGAGAAACCTCCACCTTCGCATCACCTCCATCTTGAGTTTCTACCCTAGAGACCTCAAATGAAATAATTTATACAAAAGAAGAAATCACATACCAATTTTTTCAAGAAAATAACCATATAATGATAAAAGTCCAAGAGAAATACAAAATAGTCAAAATACATATTTAGTTTTTTTATGCCCTGTAGTTGCATTTGAAACTGATATATGTATATGAAGGGGAAAAGCAATCAGCACAATATACTTAAATAATGTAAAACTTAAGTATAGCAGTGAGAAGAGGTCCAAGAGAATTACAAATAGCGACAAACGAAAGACTATCCGCTAAAAATTTATCTGTTGAAAGTTCATCCTATGTATCTTTTTTGTTTCCCTGGGCATCTGAATGCATTTCGAGCTTCCCATATTGAAAGCAGTCAGAGCACTCTCAGGGTACTTGTTTTTCAACAATTAAAAATTTGGAGAAAAACTAATTCAAAGATTTGCAAATCCTTTATTGAACGGTATTTATCAGAAAAGTGCATGTCATTGGAGTAAAATTCAATCCAGTAATTGTAATGGTTCTAATGTTCATGCGCTACCAGAAAATATGACTAAAAAACTCAGATGTGTACCAGTAAAGAGTGGATGGCTTATCAGCTCTCCAGTTAATGGACCGCATCCCTTTCCGCACACTGTTGAAAGCAATCGGGATGTCCTCAGCCAGGGGTAAGTCACAAAGTTGCCTGACAAATTTTCCATCAGCATTCCATAAATCTACCTTCTTTGGAAATCTTCCACAAGGTATGATGAAAGAGTATGGCCTATGAATTGAACTAATCAGAATGTATTTATGATCTGGGGACGGATCCATTGAAGTATAAACAGCTGGTAGGCCAAAATCACTTGTAGTACCATCCAGGGAAGCTAAAACAAGCTGTGAAGTTGCATAGTAGTCAAACAAATCTTCATCATATTCATCCTTCAGCAAATCCTGAAAAGTTCTTACTTGAATAACGTTTTTCTCTTCATTAGACAGAATTTTAGGGCCAAAAGGGACCAAAGGCTTCCTCGGTGGAGCTCCGCGAGACAATGGAATAGTGCAAACTAACAGTTTAGAGTTATCTACCCATACATAATTGTCAAAAACTGCATTTAAGTATATGTCAGGTGACTGAAATAAAGGTCTAGCTTTCCCTGTTTCAACATCAGCAATCCATACTCTGAGTTTACTACTTTCATCGTCCTCCCCATTCCCACGAATGCTAAAGGATAAGTGCCGGCCATCAGGAGACCATGAAACATAATTGATCTTGGCACCATCTGGGAAACCATGAACTTCTAACTCTGGCCCTAATGTGCTGTCAGGAAGAATTTGATGGATTCCTATGCCAGTGTAAAATGACATGCGACTCCTAGTATTGCAGCTTCCATCAATGCGTATACCAGCCAACTTTTCCTCTGGTCTTGCAAATTCTACCAGTGGTGGTAAAGATCTCCGCTTGAGAAATAAAATTTTGTCTCTATGTGGTGAAAATGACAAGGCAGGCACCGGTGGAGCATCCACAATGTCCTTGATCTGAGGTGGAGGAACACGATATGCTACTCCAACAGTTGACTCCTCTAATAAAAAATCAATCAACATAGTTGCCAGCATTTAGAGATATTATCGTGGCATAAATTAGAACAATCACGCCACTGATATTCAACTCTTAATGAGGAAAATATTGCCAGTTCACAAATAATAAATCAAGACAGGAAAAGATATTCGATTTAGTTATGACAGTCCAGTAGTGAAATCGATTGTTTTGATTACAGCTCCAACGTTTCAATTACAAAAACAGGACAAACTCCTTATGTACACAATTTGGAAAAGGTGATTGAACTAATGCAGAAGTAGTACTCTTTTCGATCTTTTGTGACTGCACTGTGCATAAAATTAACAAATTTAGTGTTCAAGGATACAGGCCGCTTCCAGAATAAGGTGTTACGGGAAATCCAATCAATACAGCAACTTTCTCACACTCGAAGACCAAATCATCGGGAAAACTGTGGGGAGAAAAAGAAAAACAAACCATTTTTAGCTTACCTTCGTAATCAAAGGTAGCTGTGGAGGAAGAAACAGAAACATTGGAGTTTCCGCCCCCACCGTCTTCAGTGACCGCAGCACTAAGAGGAACAACATTGCGAAACCGGGAGCAACCCATTGAATTGATACTAGTAAAATTAGCCGTGATTCTGAGAGGAAATCTGAGTCGCGGTGAATATGGAGAAATTAAATGAAGAATACAAGGATTGGAGGGGAAAGAGATTGGGGAGAAGTGGAGAACTGAGAGGCGATGGTAGACTTTCTGGAGTCGCATTATGAGATAAGGAAAAAAAGAAAAAAAGATTCCAGCTTGATATTTTTTAAAGACTGTGCACTTTCGCAACTTGCGCGGTGTGGCCAATTACGTTAAATATTCTCCTTATCTTTTTCTCATTTTTTCTTTTTTTTTTTTCATTTTCTTTCATTGGCTCCATCTGATCGTTGATTGAGAAAATGATGATGAGAGAAATCCAACCTACGTTATCTTTTATTGGTCAAAAAAATCACGTTATCTTTTTTTCCTTTTGATAAAAAAAAAGCATTATTTAACGAGGATGGAAAATGAATATATTACTACATTGTTACTAACGTCCGAGCCTTATCTCAAGTCTTTTCTCGGTTTTTTCATGGAGGAAAATAGCTATGGGATTCCTTTCTCTTTTCCTTGTGCTTGAATTGGTCTGAGGGTCGACATGTATGTTATTTAGTGTCGACATCTGCTCTACATGAAGAGCTGACAGCCTAAATATTAGTGTTTGGAGATTATATCCTTAATTGTTTCTCTCTTTCAACGGGCGATGCTCGTAAAATATGTTACGCCTGACTTAATTTCTAACAGATTCATATGAACAAAATTAATATATTTTTGTCCAGTCAATTCATATTGATTAATTGATGTATGGATATATAGATGGAAATAGAGTGAATGGAATACCAAAAAGTCTCATGCCTAAAATCCAAAGCATCACAAAATTGCACAGCGTAAAATGTTTCGGTCTCTTCCAATAAGTACAAATTACAAAAACTTGTATTCTCACCCTTCCAGTGATAAGAGGTCACTTGTCTTCTCAACTCACATGTTGTTGATAGGTTCAACTTGATTTTATTTTAGGCAGGAATTGATTTGTTCAATGAAGTCGGGATTTTCCTATTTGGCTAATTACTCACTCAGCTTGGTTCAGTTTTAGTGAAGCAGGTTTGATTTGTATGTGAATTGACCAACCAGTTGGCTGAAATAATACCTCACGGAGCAGGATTTCTGACGTCCATCCAGATCCAACGGATCAAGTTGCAAATGCCATGATCGCCGATCTCATTATCAAAGTGTCATTTGGACTCTGGATTAAAGGAAAAGCAAAGACACAGTATTTTCGTGTTTAATGTAAAATATCTCAAGGTGGTATCGACGTGGCAGCTTAGCACTGGTTGCCACCCGATAAGAAATATGTGTACACAAATCTTCCCCGGCTCGGCTATATATATTCTCACTTCTTAGACCCCAATCCCAATCATAATTCGAACTCATCTTTATCTTGAATCACGACTCCGATCGAGGCGGATACAAAAGGTAACCGAAGAAGAAGAAGAAGAAGAAATGGCAACCATAGCTGGTCTGAGCCTTTCGGGCCCTGGGGTTGTGGTCAGGGCATCGGAGTCGCAAAAGGGCAATACGGTCAAGTTTCCGGTGCTTCTAGGCCAAAGATCTGGGTCGGGTCGGATGAGGGCAGTTCGGATCGTGCGTGCAGCACCGGATCGCATATCGGAGAAGGTGGAAGAGAGCATAAAGAAGGCAGAGGAGACGTGCTCAGAAGACCCGGCGAGCGGTGAGTGCGTGGCGGCGTGGGATGAAGTGGAGGAGCTAAGCGCGGCGGCCAGCCACGCCAGAGACCGGAAGAAGAAGGAGTCGGACCCACTGGAGAACTACTGCTCGGACAACCCAGAGGTGGACGAGTGCCGCACATATGATAACTGATCGGGAGGGTTGATATCGAAACATGTTAAAAAGTGCGTTTTTACTTTTTAGCGTTCTGTGTTACATGATATGAATGAACTGGCGTGTTTAAAATAGTTGATTTGGAACCAATCGTGACGCACAAAGCTCATCACTTTTAAATTACTAAACATAACGTCCCAAGTTTATTTAAATCGACGCATGCGTCCTTGGATGATTAATGACGGGAATCAAGTCAAGTTTCGTCTTGTTATGGCCTTATGGGGCGCCTACATGAGCCTGCTCTGTTACGTGTGATTTTTTTATTAGCTTTCTGTATCCAGAATCTGGTCACGATGATCACTTGATTGGGATCATCAATGATTGAAACGTTTTCCCTAACATGTCCTTTTTTGTGTGTCCACATTGAAGATTTTCTTTTGCGGCCTAATTACGCGTTGCCGAAATTCACCTTTATATATATATACATACATGGTTTCATGTTTTATACTTTAATAGATTCTATTTTTCCTTTTTGGCAATAGAAATGGATTTACTTGAGCTTAGCTGGATATGGATGCTTATCTCGGGCACGCAGTGGTTTTATTTTTTAATGTTTTTTTAAAAAGTGCCATCTGTTTATAAAAAAGGAGATTAAGGCAGGATCAGAGAGAAGATCAAATCTTCCTCAAATCGACACGCACGTCTCCGTGATCCCATTTACCAGCAGTGCTTTGATTAAAACGCGGGAACCTTCTTTCATTTTCCTTCCTTAGGGCCCAAATTTGGACTTGTAACGATACATGATAGTAAATCAGTAAATATAATTTAATTTAATATTTTTTTAGATGACCCTGCCTGATTTCTAAGATCCAATTTTCTTAAATAGACTTATTCTTTTCATCCTCAATTAATTTTATACATTGCATTTACTAAAATGTCTTAGACTGGTATTCATTTACCTCTCGTCATTTTTTATCATACATTTTCTTTTTATAATTTTTTCATTATTACTTTCTTTCTCTTCTCATTTGGTATTTTTTTTAAAAGTATATTTTTTCATGTATTATTACTTTAAACTAATTTTAAAAGTTTTCTTATACATCGTACTTTCGAGGGATGGAGTAGGTGCAGTTTAAGAGTATTGAGTTGGAATCTTACTAGAATATTCTCGCAAGGGTAAGAAATTAGACTGCAAATTTTAGAGGAAAAGAAAAAAGTCTGCAACTAAAGCAAGGGAGATCAGGTATTCTGTCCTTTTAATTATTTACTTCAATACAAATGGCATAGACTTCAATCGAAAAGAGTACAGATGCGCCATTCGTGGTCAGTTTTCTCACTCAAAAAGGTCACGACCTTACATAACTACAGTATTTAATTAGGATGATTAAAGTTTTGAGCAGTCGCAGGAAATCTACAAATGTTAAACAAGACATAACCATTGATTAGAAAACACAAACACCACAGCACTACATTACAACCACGAATTGTCCAAGTCTGACAAAAGCACTCACATTATTCAGAGACACAAATGATAGAGGATACCCAACAGAGAAAACCAGCAGACTCATTATACATAGTTTAACTATACTAAAACCCTTCAAAGACACGAATGACAGAGGAATGAGAGGATACCCAACAGAGAAAACTAACAGACTCGTTCGACAGAGTTTAACAAATAATAAAACCCACCATACCAACAAGGGCAGAGCAGGGGATCTGGCGATAATAAGAAAGGCTTCTATTACATCAGCGCATTATCATGTCGACCGTGGACGCCATGATGGGCTGCATTGGAAGGGGAAGCTGCCATGGGTTCAAGAGAACATCTGGTATCTCAGGGATTTCTACAGAAAGCCCACTGACCTCTTCAGCAATCTCAAGCATCGAATTCAGAAACCGCAATCGATCAGTCAACTCCTTAGTCTGAGCCCTCAAGACATTGTTAACGGATTCGATCTCAACGTATGCTTCCTCATTGGCCTTTATGCTCTGAAATAGCTGACCGTTTTCAGCTTTGAGTCGGCTAATTTCGCTGGAAAGATCTTCGATTTGCTTTTGCTTCTTCATACGGGATCGCCGCGCCGATTCACGGTTGGACAGCATCCTCTTTCTCTTTCTCTCGTCCAATCCGGCATATCGTGGATCCACCCCTTCGGATCCCGAGCTTGCAGTGTGTTGAATCGAGGCCATCGCCTTTCGACGCAGTAATAACTGATTTGATTGGATGATGGTTAAAAATAAACGAACAGGGATTGACAATCGTTAGAGCAGAACAGATCAACCGGAGAAGTTATCGTTCATGAGAAAACGTAGAACCAGTATAGAAACACAACGGAGAAGGAGTGCAGCAGACGAATTCGACGCATGGGGTTGGCAGGGGTCATAGAAATTCCGAAATCATTGAGGCTATTCCTCTCAAACCACAAATCAAACGGAATCAACTTATTTTGGGAAGCCGGAAACCCTAGATCTCCGAGAGATCTGATTATCGAAGAAGCGAGCTTGGAAAAGGACAGAAGCGAAGGGACAAACGAAGAAGAAAGGGATTGAGAGAAGCGAGACAGAGAGAGAGGACGATACTTTGCTGTGGTGGAGGAGATGGAAGATGGAGCAGGAAAAAAGAGAGGCCGGAAAGGGGATGAAAAGATTGGATGGGAAGAGGATAAAGAGGGGAGGGGTAGGTGAGCATTTTATACACAACAAAATGTGCGAAACTCCCCCGGTTTTGGGAATCCAAAGCTGATTGCAAGGGCTTGAATTGACCGCGTGATGGCTGGCGTCCAGGCTGGCGACTATTAAAATTGATTGGCACATTTACGATAAAAAAGGGTCAAATTTAATTGCCTTTTTCATTTAAGGATTAGGTATTAAAGAAAATTAATGCCAGGTGGCACCCAAAAGATTCTGAAAACTCACTACAGTCCCTGAGGCCAAATTGAAATTAATTGGTTGAGGCCAAAGACACAAATGACCCTATCAGAAAGAGAAAGAATGCACCTGATGGAAAGAGATAGCCAATTGAGTGCTAAATACATCACGACTATGACAGAACGTCTACCTTGGTTCTTGAGGAGCTGGTAAATAATACAAGCATGAATCAAGTCTGAAATCGTGTGACCCTACCTTCTCTCCATTTGAATCTGAGTTTTGCAGACAGTCCGTAATCGGTGATTGTAGCAGTTAGAGTTTCGTTGTCGTTGATTCATGCAAGTAGTCGGAATCACGTCAGCGTCGAGGTAAAATCCGAACTTCCCTTTTAGAAAGTCTCATCTTCTTTATCTAAAGTGACAAACACTAGTAGTTTACAAGTGGTTCGTAGTCTGGTGAAATGGGTATGAAAGGAATGAGTGATTGAATGTTGTATAGGGTGAAATGCTTCTAGAATTTCATGATGTTGAAGCTCCTATGTTTTTCTGTCAACCAATTAATTTGTCTTGTTTATATGACAATTGTACTTATTCATGAGGAGTTGAACACTTGAAAATTAGACTTGCTGAAGCTGCTATGTTTTTTTGTCAACCAATTTTGTTTGTCTTATTCAAATGACAATTACACTTCTTAATGATGAGGTAAACACTTTGAAGTTAGAGGTGTTCAAGCTGCTATATTTTTTGTTAGCCAATTAATTTATCTTGTCCATATGACAATTAATTTGTTTTGTCAAGTTATTGAAGTTTACATATTAATGACGTGCAACAGGAGATATGGCTAGCAGTTCTAGGAAAACAAATATTTTGCATCTTCCATGTAGGAAGGGAATATGTGAAGACCTTAGAGAGGAAAGCGGTATATGAGGGTGGTATTGTAAGTGGAAGATTGATAACAAAAGGGATGAGTTATGAAGAACTAAGAAAATTGGTAGCAACAGATGTGTGGTCTGAAAATAATAGGTTTAACATGC
Source organism: Acacia melanoxylon (assembly GCA_019022615.1). Lineage (NCBI taxonomy): Eukaryota > Viridiplantae > Streptophyta > Magnoliopsida > Fabales > Fabaceae > Acacia > Acacia melanoxylon. The sequence goes on along the minus strand of JAFJYJ010000019.1, from coordinate 9,422,907 downwards.
AGAGTGTACAGTTAGTTATGCAAAGGATACACCACTAGATCTTGAGGATGATGTTGGAGTTAACCAATTAATTGACTACAACAATACCAATGGTCATGTGTATGTTTGCAAGAATGAGAAAGACTTGAATGAGGCATCATGGTTGCACAGTCCACAATCCTTGCTGATAAAATTTCTGAACATCGTCCTTTTTTGGTGTTATATATAGCTACTTGTTATTTTGTATATTGGTATATTGGTATATCCCAACTTGTAAGTTTTTGGATGATTGGGAAAGAAGCTATAATGTGCATATAATCTTTTTTTGAGATGGGTTGCAATGTTGTTAGGATGTCATCTTCTAAACTCGTGTAAATGAATGATCAATTTCAGGATGGTATCTCGGTGAAAAAGTGTCATAAGTACCAGGATGAAATTAGTTGCAATTATAATCTATTGGAAATGGATAAACACTTTTACTTTTAGGATGTTATCTTTTGTTCAAACATTTATTGCACTTGTTTATAGTTCTATTTCACTTGTTCATAAATCTATTCGACTTGTTCATTTGCATAATACATTTGGAAATGTGTTCTTGTGATTTCACTTATTCATACCTCTATTTCACTTGTTCATAGGTCTATAATACTTGTTCATTATGTATAATACACTTACAAATGTGTTTTAGTGATTTCACTTGTTCATATGTCTATTTGGCTTGTTCATTATGCATAATACACTTAAAAATGTGTTCTAGTGATTTGACTTGTTCATAGGTATATTTAACTTATTCATAACTCTATTCACTTGTTCGTAGATATATTATACTTGTTCATTATGTATAATACACTTACAATTTGTTCTAAAGATTTCGCTTATTCATAGGTCTATTTGACATATTCATACCTCTATTTCACTTGCTCATAACTCTATTATACTTGTTCATTATGCATAATACACCTGCCCTTGTTAGTAAGTCTATTGCACTTGTTCATTATGCTAATTAATCATTTAAATGTGTTCTTGTATTTTCTCTTGTTCATAAAGCTATTCCACTTATTGATCAAATGTAAGACACTTGCAAATAAAAGTTGTTTTTAAATGAGTAATTAGGATAATCAACTTCTCATTTTACCTTTAAGAGAACCATAACTACTGAAGCAACAATCCATTACAACAAAATGTAGTCTTCCTTACAATTATAAATGCAAATTTAGATGCATGAATGTAGCCTTCCTCAGAAGAGCACTGGCTATTAAAGAGGCCACATATTTCTTCTCTATCCAACTCCAACTCTCTCTCTCTAACTCGTTATCTGTTGCATTCATTTTTGTCTACTCTTTCCTTGCAACTTTAGAAATCGTGGAATCAAAATCTATAACATAATTAAATCCATACTAGAAATATTTTACTTTACATCATGAACAAGTATAATAGTTATATGAACAAGTGGTCTTATTAACAAGATAAATTAATTTCTTAACTACAACTCCTGCAAAGTGTCAAGTGAAATAGTGGAACAACCATTTCTAACTTTGAAAACAGATCCTCCAATCATGAATCACATTATAACATAATCAAATTCAACCCATAACAATAGGGGAAAAACACTGCTTGTCTCAAAATCAGAAAAATCATTACAACACCATGTTCTTATATCATATAGATTGGTCAGTAATCAGTCGACTATCTTCTCAAGACCTTTATAATTTTAATATGTAGTTTGAGCACATGGTAAAAAAAATAAAAAATTATAACTCATCACAGAAGCCATATAGTGCAAAATTTTGTTACAGATGGGACATAAGGGTGTGTTCAAATGCGCAAATAAATGACTCGTGCACAGCACAACAAACTCGCCTGATCAAATGAAAAATCAAAATGAAGGAGAAAAAAAGCAGAAGAACAATGAGCAAACAAGAGCACTCATGCGAATGAGGCTATAGGAATTAAATTTGTGCGCGTATTATCAGGAAGGAAACAATCAGCAAATAAGCAAAAAAGGAGAAACAATCTTTGAACAAGAGATGCACAGGCGCCGACGAGGGAAGTTCAAGACTGAGCAAGCGACGCACGGGGAGGTTGAGACAGAGCCGGCGACGCACTGATAGTTGGAGAGGAGCCGGAGTCGCACGCGAATAGGGTTTTTTTCTTCGCCCTATTCTTTTCAAACAGAGTAGGAGGAGACACTGGCCTTTTCTCAATTCTTTGTCAAAGGCTCATTTTTGTCTTTTGCCTCAACCAATTAATTTCAATTTGACCTCAAGAACTGCGGTGAGTTTTTCAGAATTTTTTGGGTGCCAGTTGACATTAATTCTCTACCGTGGTCCTTAAATGAAATTTTTCCTTTTAATAACCTTTTTTAAACTAATATATATTTACCAATTGTTGCCAAAAAACTGTCTTTGAAATTTAAAAATATTAAAATCAATGATTTCTTACTAAAACGGCTTAATCAAGTGTGACCGGCCAATACTTTTTGAAAGCTTTTTTTGAAATTTTCCCTTTATATATATGTGAGTTATTTTGTGAATTTTTATTTTTCTGATTTCTTTGTGTATGTAATTTTTTAAAAATGTTACAAATACTTTGTCAAATTTAATCTCTTTGCTATTGTTGGGTTGAGTTTTTTTTTTAAAAAAAAAATACTCCCTCCAGTCATAAATATAGGACAGAGTTTGTAATGCAAATTACAGTAAACTTTATTTAATATTTAAGATCGGAGATAGTACTATAAATCCCCTCTAAAATCTAAATCCCACTCTTCTTTTTCTTTCAGAATTTTATGTCCACTTTATAATTTAAAATTATTGATTACATTTCTTATATAAAAAAATTAGGAAAAATCCCATATAAATATCTTATGAATTTACAAAACTCTTAGGAGTTCCCCGAATTTGTAAAAAAAAGACGAGAAGTGATAAGAACCTATGAGGAATATGTAAATTCGGGTGAAATTACCCTTTTACCCTTAGTTTTAAATAAATTTTAAAAAATAAAAATACACTCACGGAGGCTCGCAATGGCAAGCGACAAAATAACTACGAGGGGGTGGGTTTTTTTTTTATTAAAAAAATCTATTTATTAAAAGTGTTCGAACCCCTCATCCCCCACACCTCCATGGGGTCAAGTGGTCCACTGGGCCACTTTGTTTTTATATATATATATATATGCATTAAAAATATATATATTCTTTTAACATTTTTTCAACGGTAATTACAAAACTTTTAACGGCATTTACAAATCTTCCAACATTATTTATAAAATTTTCATCACCATTTACGACATTTTTTGCTGGTTTCCCTTTCTTGCCTCTAAAGGAAAAACAAAAAAAAATAATGCATTATCACAAAACTTTCAACGGCATTTACAAATCTTCCAACGCTATTTACAAAATTTTCATCGCCATTTGCGACGTTTTTTGCTGGTTTCCCTTTCTTGCCTCTGAGGGAAAAAACAAAAAAAATAATGCATTATCACAAAACTTTCAACGGCATTTACAAATCTTCCAAAGCTATTTATAAAATTTTCATCGCCATTTACGACTTTTTTTTGTTTTTTTCTCAGAGGCAAGAAAGGGCAACCAGCAAAAAAGTCGTAAATGGAGATGAAAATTTTGTAAATAGCGTTGGAAGATTTGTAAATGCCGTTGAAAGTTTTGTGATAATGCGTTATTTTTTTTTTCCCTCGTAGCAAGAAAGGAAAACCGGCAAGAAAAAAACATCGTAAATGACGATGAAAATTTTGTAAATAGCGTTGGAGGATTTGTAAATGCCGTTGAAAGTTTTGTGATAATGCATTATTTTTTTGTTTTCCCCTCAGAGGCAAGAAAGGGCAACTAGCAAAAAACGTCGTAAATGGTTATAAAAATTTTGTAAATAGCGTTGGAAGATTTGTAAATGCCATTGAAAGTTTTGTGATAATGCATTTTTTTCCCCTCATAAGCAAGAAAGGGAACCAAGCAAAAAACGTCGTAAATGGCGATAACAATTTTGTAAATAGCATTGGAAGATTTGTAAATGCCGTTAAAAGTTTTGTAACTACCGTTGAAAAAATGTTAAGAAGAATATATATATTTCTTAATACATATATATTAAAGGAACCAAGTGGCCCAGTAGTTGAGCCCAAGGTAGTTAAAATCGAGATTTTACGTAAAATCGGAAGAGAGATGAAAAATCATAAAACGTAAAATCATAATGTAAAAAAATCGTAAAAACATAAAAGCGTTTAGAAAATTAGTAAAATCGTTTTAATGAAAAAAAAATTGTAAAAACGTAAAATCGCAGTGATAAATCGAGATTTTAACTACAATAGTTGGGTCATTTGACCCCATAGAGGTGTGGGGGGTTTGAACCCCACCTCCCACACTTTCAATGAATTTATTTTTAATTTTTTTACCCCCTCGCCAACGGCCGACGCCCAGCCGTCGGCGGCCCTCCGGCAAGGGTATTTTTATTTTTAATTTATTTAAAACTAAGGGCATAAGGGTATTTTCACCCGAATTTTCATATCCCTCATAGGTCATTATTACTTCTCAGTCTTTTTACAAATTCAGGGGACTCCTGAGAGTTTTATAAATTCATAAGGTATTTATATGAGATTTTCCCGAAAAATTATTGGCTGCATTTTTTAGAAAAAAAAATATTTTTGATCCGTCGGAAAAAAATATTGATTGCAAGCAATACAATATCTTGCTCGAGGTGCTCTTCTTTATAAGTTTATATCGCTGTCCGAATCTTTTTACTTTTTGTTGCTCGAGGTTCTCTTCTTTATAAGTTTATATCGCTGCTCGAATTTAATCCGAATCCGACCCGGGTCGCATACCTGACTATGGTGGGTGAGTCTCCCAACGGAGCTTTTCTACATTCACAATGTTCGAACTTGAGACCTTGTTTAAGCGACACAAGTCGCTTACCACTTGTGTCAACCCGTTGGTCACTGGCCGAATCTTTTATGGTAATGGTATTGCCATTCTCGTGTGTCACACTTTTTTTTTACCTGAGTGCTGTGTCATACTTAGATGCATGCATGTATCAATATAGTACACAATAAAATTTATAATTAGTTATATATTTATATCATAGATAGTACAGTATTATTTATGAAACTCTTCCTACTGCAAAAAAAAAAAAAAATGTAGGGTGATACGTAAAATATAAGATTGATAATGAGCTGTACAGTTAGATAGTGTGATTTCCTCTATATTTTATGGCCCAAAAAAAGATTTCCCCTATATTTTGTATGTAGTATGTTATAAATTTGTATTGTTGGGGCCACATTTTGGTTTTTCAATTTCATACGTTAATTATGATAAGATTATATCCCCTAATCCCTTACGTGCTACGTACCAGCATGGTTGGGCGAAAAGTTCCCGTGCGGTCGCGAAAAGGCTTCATTCACCGTAAATTAAAAAGCTCATTGATCTCCTCAAATTCATCACTGGAGGGATCGGAGGATTTGCTCTCAAGAGATCGGGAAAAAACAAAGAAACAGAAAAATGGGGACAGATGAAGCACCACTAGACGATAAAGCAAAGAGAATGAGAGATCTCCTGTCCAGTTTCTATTCCCCAGACTCTTCAATGTCGCCCAGCTCTAGGAACATCTCTAAGTACGCTTCGCTCGACGACATTAATTCCACTTCCTTCAATCCTGATCAATACATGAATCTCCTGGTAATTCTTGTTCACGATGAAACACCCTTTATTTGTTCCTAATTTGAAACAGATCGACTTTGATGACATTCTTTCCGATAAAGAGGGTAAGGAAGAAAGTGAGTAAGATTGCTACGAATAATCAAATTTCTTATTATTGCGTGTATCAATAAATTATGAAGGCACAAAAGACGAATTTGGAAGGACTACTCCAGAAGCACGTCGGCTTGGCCGCTGAAATAAAGAATCTCGACACTGATTTGCAAATGTTAGTCTACGAGAATTACAATAAATTTATCAGTGCTACAGATGCCATCAAGAGGTATATTTTTATCAGTTTCCTCCATTCGGCATTGTCTGCAAGCTTTTGTTACATCGCATTACATTTTCAGCTTGCTGGCTGTCACACTACCGTGAAAGTACTCATATAAATCTCGCCTAATCGTAATGTCCATCCTATTTTGTTATGAATACGTGCTTTAGTGGGCAGCGCATTCATCTCCTTACCTTTAAGTATGATAAAATATACCTGACTTGCAGGATGAAAAGTAACATTTCAGGGATGGAGGCAAATATGGAACATCTTCTTGAGAAGGTAAGCTTCCCATAAATCTATCAAGTTCTTATTGAAATTTACGTGTTTCATAGTTTTTTTTTTTTTAAAAAAAAAACAGTAATAGCGAGTTTGATAGGAATTATTCACGTCCCCCTGCCCCTCAATGCAGATATTATCTGTACAGTCAAGAAGTGACAGTGTCAACACTTCCCTATTTGAGAAGAGGGAGCATATTGAGAAACTGCATCTCACGTGCAATCTCCTTCGTAAAGTTCAGGTATTAAAGCATTGGTAACATGTTATTGCGGAACACCTTGGTCACTCAAAATTTTGTTTTTGGTTGTCATCCAGTGATACAAGTCGTAAGTCTTTTGCTTAATGGAGCCAACACCGATGGTGTTTATGTTTTTGACTTGAGTAATTTTCATTTTTATCATGCAAGATAAATCTAACTCTATATATTTTTATCACTTTTTACGCTTATGAAAGAGCAGTTCATATATGATCTGCCTGACAGACTTAGAAAGTGCATTAAATCAGAGGCCTACGCAGATGCAGTCAGGTTTTACAACGGAGCAATGCCAATTTTTAAGGTTATGTTTGGATGTCACTGTTCAATCCCTTGGCTAGTTTTCTTATACATTTAGCGTATATATCACTTATATACGTGATTTAGCACATTCTTGTCACATCATGCATTGGGTCTTATTTCTCATGAGAGATAACTTTCTCATCTTGTTCTTTATCAGGTTTATGGGAGCACATCATTTCGGGATTGTAGGAGAGCCTCTGAAGAAGCGATATCTATTATAGTAAAAAACTTGCAGGTATTCCTTATCATAATCGATTGTTCACATCACATCTTGTTATTCCTTAGAAGTTTATAATTTGCAGTGCCCTTGAAAACTCTGACATTATGCCGTCTAATTAGCTAGTATTCATCTTATATCTGAGTACGTGGTTGTTATATCATGAGTTCACTACATTTTTTTAACCAGGGAAAGCTGTTTTCGGACAGTGAGTCAATGCAAGCAAGAGCTGAAGCTGCAGTGCTCCTTAAGCAGTTGAATTTTCCTGTTTGTACTGATTTTCTATATCTCATAATTACACTTCGTATTACTACCTCCGGTCCTAATTATAAGACATAGTTGACTTTGTTTGGAGAGATTAAGGAAGCTAAATAAGTTACTTAATCATTTTATATGTTGTGAATTTTTAGATTATATATTAGTTTATTAGTCAAACTAATTACTTTGAAGAAAAAAATAAAAATAAAAATACTCTAAAGTAATTTAATTATCATCCTTAATTTCTCCAAAAAAGTCAACTGTGTCTTATAATTAGGACCGGAGGGAGTACTTTATTTTTATTCTGAAAATTTAGTTTAAAAAGGTAAAAAATATTCTTCATCTATGAAATACATTTGTTGCTCCCATTTTCTGAACATTTTTAGAGATCATCCATAGCAAGGGAAGTAATATTAAACTGCATGAAGTGTTATTTAAGGTCATATGATGATAAGGTTTTCTACATACTGGCAGGTGGAAGATTTAAAGGTAAAACTACTTGGCAAGTTGGAACAATCTCTTGCAAACATTGAGCTAAAACCTAAAGAAACAAATAATGCTTCTCTGGATTCTTCACCCTTTTCCTCAGTTCATGAGGTAAGACAAACTACTGTAAAATCAAGTGCATCTTAGAACAGAAGTTAAATCAAAGATATAGGCAATGATCAAGATAAATATGGGAAAGTTGTATTAGGTGATGCACACATGAGGAAAGGAACACAATATGGATTATAATAAACATGGGGCAAAGACAAGGGAGAGTTTAAAAACAACTGTGGGATTTTGTGGCAAAATAAATATGATACTAGTAGTTGCTCAAATATCCATCATCAACATATCAATTGATGAATGGAGCACTGATAATCGTTGTGCAATGCTGTAATTTTACTTTCAGTGTTACTTATGTGTTCTTAAGTATCAATGGTTATGACGTGCGAGACTGATGAACCAAAATATTTTGTTTTCACTTCCTTGTCATAGGCTGCCATTCTTGAATTTGTGGAGGCAATTCGTGCTTTTCTAGTAATATTTCCTGATTTAGAAAAGCAATTGGTGATACTTGCTCAAGACCTGATTACCAAGTTAGTATCTTCATTCACCAAACTTACTGTCTTTATTTACGCCATGAAGATTATTCAACAATTCTTCCCCCCACCTTTTAAATTCTTTCAGGAACTTCCTAATTATCGAAGAATATGTAAAGAAACGGATTTGTGCAGCAGATTTGCTTGGGGTTCTTCGTAAGCATTTTTTTCCATTTACTTGAGTTTTTTTGATGAATATGCGTAACAATCATAAAAGATCATACAAACTACAATATACAAGACAGAGACAAACCATCAATCTACTTCCCCCTTCCAACTATCAAGGCAGAAGGTGGTTATTTCTCTTGATTTTTAAACCTGGCAACATATACTTTGACTCCTACCTGCAGTATAAGTCAATCATGCTTGTGATCTTGTATTAGCTTTCGCATGAATGAATAAAAATATATATTTTTGTGCATGTTACTTTAGCTCAGTAAAATTTAATTTTGGATGCTATTGTTTTTTGATGCTTTGATGATTTCCTTAAAACATGTACTATACTTAATTTTGAACGCAGGAGTTATTTGGAACGATGTGCTCCAGATGGATGAAGTCTTACCGGAAGCAGATCTCTCCAACTATTCCCTTGAGGTCCTATTTTTGCCTAAAGCCGTTCTCCCTTTTTTCCTTTAGAAAATTGTCCTTTCAAGTTTATATCTCCAAGATGGATTTTAGTGATTAACTCTTTATTTTCAGGCTGCCAAAGTTGCCATCAAGCTGTATGTTAGCAGCACATTTTCTCATCTTCTGCATGACGTCTCAGGTTACTTTCATAACTATCTACGCAAAAGGCTTGTGAATTCTAGTTCTAGCAAGAGGTTTTGATACCAACCCTGCAACAGGATAAGAAAAGCAAGAAAATTAACTTCTTAGAATCAGTTTGTGACAAGGTGACTGTTTGTGAAATAATCAATGAAACAACATAGAAATGTTTAGTATGTAGTTCATGTTCACCTGATTTCTATTAGCGGAAAAATGTGTTTATTGAAAACTTTTTTGATAACTGCAGTCTGAGTTTTTTGTTTGGTAGATTCCCTCTTGAAGGTTCTGAAAAAAGATGGAACTGAGTACTCTCTAGAAGATGCTTTAGATGCTAGCTCAAAAGATGTGCTTGAAGGCAGCAGGAATATCCTACTTGTGAGCACATTTGTATGCTTAGATGGATATAGTTTGCATGTATTTATGTGCGTGCATATTCAGGTTTTCTTATAAATATATCTATTTGGGTTTCATATAATTTTCTATCTTTCGTTTTTTTTTTTTTTTGCGCTTTTTGTTGATGGACCGGACCATACCAGGATTTCTGCAAAGTTCTAGTTGACGACTCAGGCCTCTTAGTCAGACTAAGGCAGTTGATTATCGATTTGGTTAAAGAAGGATTCCTAGAATTTTTCAGGGAAATTGAGGACCGATTCCATTTATTTTCAGAAAGCAATAATTCTTCAGCCATTCAAGATCATAGTTTGACTCAGGGAGCTCATGGTGACAAAGCTGTTGCTGGTCTTGTCCTAGTGCTAGCACAACTTTCTGCTTTTATTGAACAAACTGCCATTGCAAAAATCACTGAGGCAAGAATTCCTGAAGAGAAAGCAATACATGGTTAATTTAACTTTCATAACCTCAGGAGTATGAAATACAAATCCTTGTATTTTTCAGGAATTAGCAGTTTCCTTTTCTAGTTGTGGTGTTAGAGGCCATGAGTTTGAACCTACAATTGTTCTTGAAGAAATTTGTCAAAGGTTTCGGTCAACTGCTGAAAAATTTCTGCACCTGGTATAGTTTAAATTTCACCATTTCATTCAATAAGCCTGCAATTTGCATGGATCACTTGTGTACATCACCCTTGTTTGCTTGGTTCTAATAAATTTTTTCATTAAATTTTTCTTTCCCATTATCAAAAGATAATAAAATAAGGATGCTCACTTGGTTTGAGATCTTTTTTATTTAGTTAGAAGGATAAATCAGTAAGTTGCTTCGTGTGCGTCAATCTTGTAAACAATCCTGCATATTTTTGCAGTCCAGCTGTCCCTTCTACCTTTTTTTATGATACATATCATTTTTTGATTCACACATACGAGCTAAGCTGCATTGACATATCTTGGTTTTATTCTTCTCAGTACATAAATATGAGAACTCTAAGGATTTCACTTCTCCTGAACAAGAGGTTTACTACGCCTAATTGGGCGAAGGTCAGTCTGGTACATGTCTTTGTTTCAAATATGAATTCTTAGTATTTAAAATAGCTTGACAAAGTGTTTCTGTGCTTTGCACAGCACAAGGAGCCTAGAGAAGTTCATATGTTTGTGGATTTATTTCTTCAAGAGGTCGGTATATCTGTATTTCTTTCAATTATTTATTCCATTATTCATGTCTTTTTAGTCACGTACAATATTTCGAGAATTTACTTGTATGCTTGTCATTTGTCATCATCTGAAACATACGAGCACAAACACTTCATAAATCTGTACTGGATAAATTTAACTGCGGTAATGAATAGAAGTTGAAGCAAAATAAATTATCTTTAATTTCAGTTCTCTCGTATTATTTTTCAGCTGGGACTTATTGTGAGTGAAGTGAAGCAACTTTTGCCTCAAGGTAGCCGCAAACACCGCAGGGCTGGGAGTAATGGAAGTAGTAGCTCATCGAGGAGCAACTCCTTGCGAGAGGATAAATTAGTTCGGTCAAATACTCAGAGGGCAAGGAGCCAGCTTTTGGAAACACATCTTGCGAAACTATTTAAACAGAAAGTTGAAATTTTCTCCAAAATAGAATATACACAGGTATTGATTGTGTAGTTGTTGTTGAGGTGATTTAAAATGTAATTAAGTGGTTCCAAACCATCTCACACAGAGTTTGCTGGCAAATTGCAGGGATCCGTTGTTACTGCCATAGTTAAACTGTGCCTTAAAAGTTTGCAGGAATTTGTCCGACTCCAGACTTTTAACCGGAGTGGATTTCAGCAAATTCAGCTGGATATTCAATTCTTAAGGACTCCTTTAAGGGAAGTTGTTGAAGATGAAGCTGCCATGGACTTCTTGCTTGATGAGGTTGGAAAATTAATCCTACACTAGATTCTAATTTTTCCCGTAATTAACTGTCTTCTTGTGCCCTCCTCCTCTCTGTAGATTTTTTTTTTTTTTTTTTTTTTTTTTTTTTTTTTTTTACCTTAAGTGGTTTTTTTGCGGTAAACTGATCACTCACTCTCTGCATCTTATATATTGTGTCATTTTGGGGCGCAGGTTATTGTTGCTGCTGCAGAGAGGTGCCTTGATCCAATACCTCTTGAGCCTCCGATTTTGGACAAACTCATACAATCCAAGTCGGCAAAAAAACTACTTGAGAGCTGAAATTAAATCTTGTCTCCCTGTACATTTTATTTTATAGTAGGGGAGGCAGTGTTCAATTTTGATGGTTCCATATCTGATAGGCATGACATATTTTTCTGGGATTATTCTAATATTTGATGTTGACGATATAAGGTCTAGATCAAGAGAAGCAGCATTCTCCGTAGTTCTGGTGTGGCACCCTCTAAACCATTTAGATTAGATCTGAACAGTTTGCAATTGGGATGAGTTCTTGGTGAGCACTTAGATATCTGTTTGAAGTAACTCGTTCATTCATTAAACATTCTGATTTTGGTCCGTATTCATCTCTTGTGGAACCAATTGTATAGGCCAGCCACTTTTGTGCTATGCGCGACTTGACATTTTCAGGCTGTTGCCAGTTTGGGTCTTTTTTCCTTAAAAAAGAAAATAGAAACATTTCTTCAATCCCAGTTAAAATCTTTAATTTCCTACTCACATGAGTACTTTATAATTTTCAGTATTAGATCAATGTATATTGTATACATGTCATGCTTCGCCTTCTGTTGCGAAAGGCTCAGTCGCAGACCAACTTTAGTATAATGCCACGGTGAATATAGTTTTCATTAATATCATTATGTCTTTCATCCATACATATTAACTGCAACATTTTAAACGGAAGCAACCATGTTACCGTTCGTAAGGCCATGTTCTTTTTTTGAATTAAACTCGTATAAACATGTTATTTTGCCCATCCAATGGTAAGATGATATTTATAATATTACTCACTTCTCACTTTTAATTTAAATAATAATTGTGTTCTCTAACATTGATTAAAATTATGTACAGTAAAACGCTACTAGAATCAGACACATTATTTTACTTTTCATTCAAAACTTGCGTAACAACCACATTTTGCACCAATTTAAAAATTAGTAGCAAAATAATAATGTTGTTTATTTGAAAGAAAAATGAGTAGAACTTATTAAAGGATTCATCTCTAAAGATTTGATTATATCAACACTAGTGTATCGGATCCTATTAAAACTTTACAGTTAAGGGTTCTTGAGTGAAATACCACTAAGATGGCTCCTGAAAAATCCTTATATTAAACCTCTTGGCAGTGCAAAAAGGATCCACCTCTAATTTACCGTTAATGAAGATTTTTTTGGGTACAGATTGACCTTTGGTATGGAGACGACTTATTTCAGTGAGGCCATGGGCCTTTACCTGAGCGGTTCTCCTAAAAATTGGCGATTCCCGGGAAAAGTAACCGTAATTTCCCGCCAGATTTCAGGTCCCGTATATTGAAAAGCGCTCACCGCTCTTTCATTCCTGCTTCAGTCCAACACCACACAGCCTCACTCTTCTTCACAAGCAATGGATTCTTCACGCCGTCAGAGCAATGGCCGATCGCCTCTCGTCAATCCTCAGCGTCAAATTACATCCTTCTTTTCTAGAACCACTTCTTCTCCTTCCTTTCCTGCCCAGCAAAAAGCTAACCCTAACCCTTCACCCCCCTCCATTGTCTCCAAGAAGAAATTAGGCCCTAGTCCAATCTCAGACCGGAAACTCAGTCCTAGCCCCAGCCCCTCTACGCCGTCCCCTTCCAACCCTAAAAGCAACAAGTCCCTTCTTCTCATTGGCACTTCATCACCTCTCTCTCCATCTCGTCCCACCCCCTCATCTTCACCATCATTGGATAGCCCGTCGTACGGCCAAGAGGTTGTCGGAAGAAGGATAAAAGTTCATTGGCCTCTGGATAAAACCTGGTACGAAGGCCGTGTCAGCTCATTTAATAAGCAAACTGGTAAGCATTTGGTTATATACGATGACGATGAAGAGGAGTCATTGGAACTTGCTAAGGAGAAGATTGAGTGGGTCCAAGAGACTGCCAAGAATTTCAAACGGCTGCGTCGTGGTTTATATGCTTCAAAGCAAACGGTGATTGGGGACGAGGCAGCAGAGAATGTGGATGTCAGAGCAGAAGAAGGTGGTGGTGATGATAGTCACGATGATGATTCTAGCGACGATGATTGGGGGAAGAATGAGATTGCGGATGACGCTGAGGACGCTGATGAAGACATGGAGCTAGAAGACGAGGAGGATGTAGCCGAGAGGCCTAAAGGTAGAAAGTTCGAGTCCGCAAAGCGGAAACCAAGTGTGGGAGAGAAACCTGGACCTGCAAAAAAGAGCAAGATTGCAGTAGAATTTGGGAAGGAACGTTTCAAGCTTTCAACGCCAGAGGTTAAAAGTAATCCGGACAGTAAGTGGTCAAGTGTGTTTTCACTTTTTCTTTCGGTGGACGTGTTGGAGGGCAGGGCTTACATATTTTCTTAGTTTCATCGCTTAATTATTTTTTAGGGAGATTTTAAGGTTCACTATCTTTTGAAACACGTTACCTGACGTTGAGGGGAATATAATTAATATTTGAGGTCTACATGTGTGGTTTAGTCGCTTAATCATGGAGATTTCAGATATATGAGTGAATTGCATGTAGTGTTTTTCAAATAAGATAGTGATCAATGGAAAAGGCACCCCTGAGTGGGTAGCGCAATGCATCCCAAACGGAGACCAATAGATGTCTGGAATGTGTGACGACGGTTAAATTTAAGTCATCTCTTTGCAGGTAGAAAGGCATTTAATGAAATTGATAGTGTTGCAACTGGCGATGCCTCAGAGAGATTTGCTGCACGTGAAGCCAAGAAATTTCATTTTCTTCGAGTGTAAGTGCTGGCAAGAACACAATAGTGCTTTCCAACTTTTTCCATTCCTAGAGTCAGGTATTTTTGGTGGCTGTCCGCTTTAGTGGTATTGCCATGGGCTTTGTTAAGCAAAACTTATGCTTGGTTTTATTAAGCAATACTCATGGTTGAACAGCTGTACAAAGATTGGCTCTCATTATATGGTTTGCAGCTTGCTTTATCTGTACAACTTAAGAATGCAATGAAAATAATATGCATTTGTAAGCAATCATCGCTGCTGCTTTTCTGTCTTTTAATTTGAGGCTTTTATTATATTATTTTTATGGTGCTCTGTATATAACATTGGAACAGAGATCGAAAAGATGCCAAAAAAAGACGGCCAGGAGATGAAAATTATGATCCAAAGACCCTATATCTGCCTTCTGATTTCTTAAAGAGTTTGTCAGGTGGCCAGGTAATTGCTTCTAAATGTAACAAGACTCTCAAATACTTCTTGTGGAATGTTATTAACAAGGTTGCCTGATGAATATAGAAACAATGGTGGGAGTTCAAGTCGAAGCATATGGACAAAGTTCTATTTTTTAAGGTATATAATTTAGTATGGCTAAGTCATATTGGTGCCATATATTACCCAAAAGAAGAAGTTTTCTTGGTGCCATCACTCTACAATCTAATAAAACTTATTTTTGGTTGGAGCAGATGGGTAAATTTTATGAACTTCTTGAAATGGATGCGCATGTGGGAGTGAAAGAGCTTGACTTGCAGTATATGAAGGTCAGTATGAGTACTATAGAGTTCTAGACACTCTTTAGGACCTGAAGGTGCTCTATTTCTCTGTTTTTTTTTTTAGACACATTTTAATTTTGGCCTCTCACCTTTGGTCACTAACCTCATTAAATTGTGCGAAGAAAATCATGAGAGCCTGTGTAAAATATGTCTCTTCCCTGTAGTGCTTTAATCTAGTATCTTATTTGTTTACATATGCTTTCATTTTTAGGGCGAACAGCCACATTGTGGATTTCCAGAGAAGAATTTCTCAATGAATGTGGAGAAACTGGCTCGAAAGGTTTGCCTTTTTACTGCCCTTGTTTCTTTTTTTCCCTTTCACTGAACTTGAGCGTATTAGTGAGTCAACTTGCAACTTGCGGAGAAACTTACTAGAACTCCTCTGGCAGAGCAGGGCTATCGAGTTCTTGTTGTAGAACAGACTGAAACGCCTGGACAATTGGAGATTCGTCGCAAGAAGGGTTCTAAAGATAAGGTCCAATTACATCTTACAGTTGCCTGAAAAGTGAAAAGTCACAGTTTCTGTTTCTCAATGTCATTGATATTTTCCCCCTTTTGAGTTTAAGTTGTAAAGTGATTTCCACGTGTCACCTTATATTCATTCTGTGTCATGTTTTTATATATAGTTTTATGATGTACCCGGCTAAAAATTCCTCTTGTTGATATCTTATTGTTGGTAAAGGAATACTTTTATTTATAATCTTGACATGATTCTCTTTTAGGTTGTGAAACGGGAAATATGTGCGGTGGTTACAAAAGGCACATTAACTGATGGGGAGTTGTTGTCAGCAAACCCAGAATCTTCTTATCTAATGGCCCTAACTGAGTGCCACCAAAACAAGGAAAGTGAAAGTTTGGGGCGTATTTATGGTGTTTGTATGGTTGATGTTGCTACATGCAGAGTCATTCTTGGCCAGGTTTGCCTCTTTACATTCTAAATCAATGGCGTAATTGGTTTGTAATATGTATTTAGTTTTTGGATGTCTCCATGAGACACCATCAAGGATAAAGCATCTAATCCCTTTAGACATGTACCTTATTCAATTAGTTGCTCATTCAACATGTGTTTAAATTAGTGCTTACCTCTATGACAGTTTGAGGATGATTCAGAGTGCGGTGCCTTGTGCTGTATTTTGTCTGAATTTAGGCCAGTGGAAATTGTAAAACCTGCTAAACTGCTTAGCGCTGAAACAGAGAGGGTACTGCAGAAGCATACAAGAAATGCTCTAGTCAATGACTTAGTTCCTAATGTGGAATTTTGGGATGCTGAGAAAGCTGTTGACGAATTGAAGAGATTTTATGGGGGTCTTTCTAGTGTCAAAGGTGATGGGATAGGATGCATGCCAGATGTTTTGCTGGAGTTGGTGAGAACAGGAGGTAGTAGTAGAAGCGCACTTTCAGCACTAGGTGGTGCCCTCTATTATCTGAAACAGGCTTTCCTTGACGAGTCATTGCTTAGATTTGCACAATTTGAGATGCTTCCATGTTCCAGTTTCACTGGTCTTGCTTCAAAGCCATTCATAGTTCTTGACGCAGTAGCCTTGGAGAATCTTGAGATTTTTGAGAATAGCAGAAATGGTGATTCTTCAGGGTATTGTCATCTGATGATGAGCATTCTGTACATTTCTTATTTAAAAATGATAAATACTACCTGTTTATCTTTTACTGAAGTGATGCATCTCGCATCTCCTGCAGCACGCTTTATGCACAATTGAACCAATGTGTTACTGCATTTGGAAAGAGACTGCTGAAGACTTGGCTAGCGAGACCGTTGTATCATCTAGAGGAAATCAAGGAACGCCAAGATGCTGTGGCTGCTGTAAGGGTAGGTTTCATAATCATGTGGTTTGCTTCTGATTTTAAAATATAATCAGGCTATGAGAGATCATCTGCTATGACTAACTTAGTAAATCAAACAGGATTTCAAAACTATCAGATTTTCTGTTTGGGTTTTAACAATATTTTAACAATACTTATTTTCTGCTCTATTGATTTTTTATATATTATGCTGTTCATACAATCTTTTTGGATTCTGTATGCAGACTCTTATGTTTAACATCTTAGACAGGGAGTTTACTTATTTGATGTTACTAGAGCACTTCATCTCATTGACAAACGCTTGTGTGCATGCAAACTTATATGTATGGTTGAATGAATCACTCTTAAATGCGATCTTTACCAGCCCCCCAACTACTGGATGTAAATCCTAGAGTTAACATTTCATTTGGCTTGTTCCAGTTGGTCAGTGTATATTTAATCCTCTCCATCCCTGATTTGAATTAGAAAAGTGGCCTGTTGTCTTATACTCTTATAGTTATAAACGATAAAATCTAATAGCTGATGTTATTGGCTATAGATTTTGTGGGCGCAAAATTGATCAGGGTTACTAATTGTTATGATGTGAAATCTGCTGTTTAGGGAGTTAATCTACCTTCCTCACTAGAATTCCGGAAAGCATTATCAAAGCTACCTGATATGGAACGGTTGCTAGCACGCATATTCTCTAGTAGGTATAGCAGCATTTACAAAAAAAAAAAAATTGTGCATCAGTTACATGTAATTTAATTCAGAAAAACCGATTATTCTCTTGATTTTTTCTGCTTCTCTATTTTCATGAATGCAGTGAAGCTAGTGGCAGGAATGCTAATAAGGTGATTCTGTACGAGGATGCTGCAAAGAAACAACTGCAAGAGTTTGTTGCAGCATTGCGTGGATGTGAACTAATGGCACAAGCATGCTCATCACTTTGTGTCATTTTGAAAAATAATGAATCTAGACGACTTCATCATTTGTTAACAGCTGGTACGATAAACCTCAGTCACCATATTTTTTCAACTACTGTGGAGTGACTGTTTGATTTATTTATTGTTGTCATGTGCAGGAGAAGGCCTTCCTGATATTCATTTGCTTTTAGATCATTTCAAGGATGCCTTTGATTGGGTTGAAGCCAATAACTCAGGACGTATAATACCTCATGAGGGAGCTGATTCTGAGTATGACTCAGCCTGTAAAATGGTTGATGAGATTGAATCCAGTTTATTGCAGCATCTCAAGGAGCAAAGGGAATTACTCCGAGACAATTCAGTAAGATCTCTAAGGACATCATTGGTGTTTAATCATTTCATGGTGTATTTAAACAATCTCTGAATGCTATCATTTGGCTGTTTCAGATTACTTATGTATCTGTTGGAAAGGAGGCATACCTGTTAGAAGTGCCAGATAGTTTGTGTGGAAATATTCCGCAGGATTATGAGATGAGGTCATCCAGAAAGGTAATAAACCAAACTTTTGACAGTGGAGTAGTTGAATGCAAGCTGTGTAGTCTGATTTCTATGATTGGGTCTACGGTAATTTTTGAGCATTTGGTCAAGTGTGGTTTACGTATTAAAAATTTAACCATTATGAGATTATTGGCTAGTCTTCAATAGATGAATTTTAATCATGCCAACCAGCAGAAATTGCTTTCCAGATAAAGTAATTGGTCTTTCATTCTTCCATCTTTTACATGCAGGGCTTTTACAGGTACTGGACTCCACATATTAAAAAGTTAGTGGGAGAACTTTCCCAAGCAGAAGAGGAAAAGGAGTCCTCATTGAAAAATATTTTGCAGAGATTAGTTTGTCGTTTTTGCGAACATCATACAAAGTGGAGGCAGCTAGTGTCTGCTACTGCTGGTACATAGTTCTACCCAACTGTCTATGTTCTTAATGACTGTACAATAAAACAGTAGGTTCCTTGGATTCTTAGTGAGCATATTGCACTGCAATCAGAAGCATAAATTAGAATATAGTAACATCAAGCAATCCAATCAATGACTTCCCAATTTCCCATGGAGGATGTGCAGTAGACCTAAATTAGCATCTTTTGCCCACTTATAAGGTGACAATGAGATAACCAAGGAGACAAATAGGTATGATAGGGCGAGGTGCATTTCTAGAACATGTGCTCCCTTATCAGTCCTTGCATAATGAATGCATTTACCTTATTTGATGCTTGTCATGGTGTTTTTTCTTTCCCAATCAAATGGAATATCCAAACGCTTTTATATGGCTCAAAATGGTTTCACATGTTGCAGAGCTGGATGTTTTGATCAGCTTAGCTATTGCCGGTGACTACTATGAAGGGCCAACATGTCAACCAAGATTCGTATGCTCGCCATGCACAAAAGAAACTCCATGCCTTTCTGCTAAAAGTTTAGGGCATCCGGTCCTTCAGAGTGATTATTTGGGCAAGAGCGCCTTTGTTCCAAATGACATAACAATTGGTGGTCCACAACAGGCAAGCTTTATACTTCTAACTGGCCCTAACATGGGTGGAAAGTCGACGCTTCTTCGCCAAGTTTGCTTGGCAGTGATTTTGGCCCAGGTTGAATTTTCATTAATGTTGCTTCATTTTGTTTTTCTTAATCTATTGGGGAGATTCTTTTGTATATTGTTGGTTTGTTCCCCCAGCCTAGAGTGGCAGAATTCTTTTGTTAGAAAAGAGTGGCAGAATTAGAAACTCAAATATTTTGAAAACTACTGCTCACTGGGCCCCAATCTAGTATATTAAAGCAACTAGCAATTTCCAGTGATCCCTTGCACAACCGATACTGTACGTAACCCAATAATTTCTCTTTTGGGGTGGGAGAGTAGGCCAGCCAATTCCACACGGTAAAGTAAGGCTTCTTGTTTTTGTGGTGGGAGAGTAGGACTCATTGGGTTTTGTTAATTAGGCTTCTCTTTTCACTTTGAAGCCACTCATTTAGTTCCTTTTGCAGGTAGGAGCTGATGTCCCAGCCAAAAGTTTGGAATTGTCACCTGTAGACCAAATATTTGTTCGAATGGGTGCGAAGGATAATATCATGGCTGGCCAAAGTACATTTTTAACTGAGCTTTCAGAAACTGCAGCTGTGCTGGTGAGATGCCCTTGCATTAGCAATGTTATTGAATCTAATTAGGATTCAGTTGGTTTATTAAAAATAAAGACATATGACATCTCTATTATCAATTTGTAGTTTGGTTTTTAGGATGCTCAATAAGTTACTTGATGGTTCCCAGCAGCCACAAAAACTAGATAATTATATTTTGAATGGATAGTAAAAGAAATATCTCCAAAACACAACAATCAATGAGCCAATGACATTAACAGTGAGCAAGAAAATATTCGCCTTGCCTTTTTTAATCAGTACATCCAGAAAGTTCCCTCTTTGATGGGATTGATTACTGTCTGTGCAATATTCTGTCTTAAAGCCTTTTAAACCCTATTTTGTATGCTCGTTATGCATGATATATCAACTATTAAGCATTCTTCTGCATATCTAATTGGTGCATACAGTCATCAGCCACTCGCAATTCATTGGTGGCTTTGGATGAGCTTGGACGTGGGACCTCTACTTCCGATGGACAAGCCATTGCGTAAGTGTCTGTAATAGGATTAGGTGCACATATTGTCCCCAGTGGTTTCAGTTTCCATGAAGATTATTCAGTTTCTTGATTTCCGTCTTAGTTTGTGCTTTGTTTTTTGAATATTTGTCAGGGAATCGGTACTTGAATATCTTGTACAAAAGGTGCAGTGTCGTGGAATGTTTTCTACTCATTATCACTTATTAGCTCTTGATTATCACAAAGACCCCAAGGTATGCCTAGGTTCCATCCTGTAGAATCAGTTAGAAGTCATTGCACCCACCATCATATTCTATAGCAAGTTAATGTATTTGGATGCTGAAATATAGCCATCTACTCATTTTTCTAATAAAAGTTGCTGTTTTTTTGGCTACTGTTTCTGCCTTTCTGGTATTTCAGCTCATTTCCAATCATGCTTTTTGTGCATTTGTTGTAAAGGTTTCTCTCTGCCATATGGCATGTCAAGTTGGTGATGGAGTTGGAGGTGTGGATGAAGTCACATTTCTTTACAGGTTGACACCTGGTGCATGCCCTAAGAGCTATGGTGTTAATGTTGCTCGGTTAGCTGGTATGGTCAGATCTCTTTTTCAGATTCACTGTTGGCAGCTGTGAGATTGTTATTTACTAGTTCGCATGTGTTGGTGTAACACCCATATTTATGAGGATTTGGCTTTGATATGGATTCATTAAGCATAGAACAGATGAACATTAGTATTCACCCCATTCTTCACTCAGAAATGGAGCTTAAACTTGAGGTTGACATCCTAGTACAATTCATGTAGACACAGGTTTGGGTGCTAGTATGTCCGTCACATTTGGAAACTGAGGCTTTGAGAACAGTACTAGACGTGAAACAAACTGAAGAGAAAATGCTTATTATTAGTTAATTGTTGATGAGGTGGTTCTTTAGGTGGAAAGTTGTGCGATTTAGATTTTAGAATGTTATGACTGCGTTTGACCTATTCAGTTTGAGAATAATTTAAAAAGAAATTTCGGTGAAATATTCTCATTTCAACTCATTCTTTTTTGTTCATAAATAAGTCAACTTTTACGTCATTTCATTCTTTCGAAAACTCCCTTTGCTTTCACCTCTATTAACTAGAATGAATTTGCAGGTCTAGGCAGATTACACTGCAACATTAAATCTAGTTTTCAATTATTTTTTCCATTATTAATTATTTCTTACTCTAAAAAAACAATCAACTTTATTTCAGGACTTCCAACTTCTGTTCTTCAAAAGGCTGCTGCCAAGTCTAGGGAATTTGAGGCTGCATACGGTAAGCACAGAAAGGTGTCTCTGAAAAACAACTCTTCTAATCAAAGCTGGGCTGATGAGACGGCAGTCATTCAAAAATTGATCAATGCCACTACAGACTTGAGTTTCCAGGGAAACATTTTTTATAGTTCCCTCAGTGAACTTCATGATAAAGCAAGAGCACTACTGCAATGTTAAACCACTGCAAGACATATTTTTGAATCTCCACAAATATCAAATGGGCTGGTCATTGATGGTTTCATTCTTCTATAGGCGACTATTGTTGATATCAATTGTAATATTATATGGTCGAGCCACGCTTGTTCCATGTTAGTCGTCTAACATCTCTGCTGTGTTCGAAATAGTTTGGTCCCCTTCCCTGTAAATAATTGCATCAGTGAATTGATCCAAGCCCAACAGATACTACTGTGGTGCGTTTGTTTGGCTGGCTATCTTTTTGTCTTGTGCCATAAGTGAATACTGTTGGTGAATTCGGTTGTTGATTGTACCGGCAATTATATGTAAAGATTCAGTTGTTGGTAGGCAGTTGGTGGTAGAGAGAATGAAAATGCATTTGAATTTAATTTATGAATTCCATTACTTTTTGCCATAAAATTAATTGATGTCCCATAGGTGTACGAACTCATAAAGAGCATCAGCATGATGCGGTGAAACAAATGATAGCAGAGTTGACTGCCTATGCCTATGCCTATTCGTGTCTAAAAATCAAATCACGCAGTGTCCCGTTTTCGTTGTCGTATCCATCAGATATGGCCGCGCCATCCTCAGAATCCTGAATGTGTACAATAACCATCTCTGTCAGTTGCGAACTTGCTATTGCATGTCATGTCAACAAGACAGTCTAATAGTAACTGTTGTGAAAACAACGTAAAAACTAATGAACCTGATAGTGGCGCTGAATTATGTTTTGGATCGCTCCAATCATTCTAATAATTATGAACATGGGCAGCACAATTCCGCCAGCCCTTAGCATTAAAACCTGCAAAAGTAACGCCCACCACAAAACTTCATTATTAGATGGAGTTCAAAAGGCTTGTTCTTCCATAATAACCGAAACCATTTTGGAAACCAAGTACTTACAGTAAGAAGTGTAAATGGGTAGTCTTCTGTTCCACTCGTAAGCACAGCGAGAAGATGTCTCACAAGCATAAAGAGTGTAAACTGCCAATAAGAGAAAAAGAGACGCGTAAATATTAATCAAGTCCTCAGGTAAATTTTGCTATTACACAGTTGCAAAACTGAGCTACCCTATCATCTACCTCTGATTCTTTCATTTCCCAACCCAAGAGTCCAATTTGAGAATTGTTATTATACAATAATAACGACTGATTAATTAAGAATAAAATATGCTTACTGCCAAGGCCAGGAATCGACAGTAAGATGCACTTCTATCTGCGGCAGACGTGCATTCAGAGTAATCACTTTCTATTGCCACTCTTTCAACTATTGCTTCTAATCTTGCATTCAGCGCTTCTTCTTCCATTCTAGAAATTTGCAGGCTATCTCTGTAATAATGCACTCACTAGTCAATGGTTCACACTTCACACTATGATGCCCTCAACTTTTCTATAAATTATTAGTTAATTAAGGAATAAAATAACTGTAAAAT
Source organism: Acacia melanoxylon (assembly GCA_019022615.1). NCBI lineage: Eukaryota > Viridiplantae > Streptophyta > Magnoliopsida > Fabales > Fabaceae > Acacia > Acacia melanoxylon. The sequence continues at coordinate 9,399,502 of JAFJYJ010000019.1, read as the reverse complement.
GGGTCCGCATTCAAGGACTGTTGAAATGATTGCATTGAATTATTAGTTGTACGGCACATTGGCACAATTTTGAGCGAACTGTACGCGGGAATTGAGAGGAGCTTTGATAAAGCAAATTAAAATCAACTGTAAAATTATATGCATATCAGGAAATGTACCGAATGGTCATTGCTTCATCATTTATCTGCAATTTCTTTGGAGGTGGAGCCGTGTAACCAGGTTCATATTGCTGCGAATAAAGAGAGCCAAACAGATATAAGTCAGTTGTAGTAGAAGCCTTTTAGAAAGATTAATGTCTTACGTTCTTGGAAGAGAATTCTGCAAATTAAATGAATGTATACAATCACATGACGAACATTCCAACGAAAATTTCATTAATCCAATTGCCCGTCGAGAGAAAATGGTGACTAAACGTTAATTCAGCACGGGGTGAGATAGACTTCAATATTAAGCAAAGTAAGCAAAAGGCCGAGAAAAAAGGAAAAAAGCCAAGGAAGATGAAGAAAGGAAATTATCATAGTTTCTAAAAGTCACTATCCGAATGGACAGCCGACCCAAATCTGTATAACGACACCAAAATAAATTGATTCACACAACCAACTTCTATTCCCTTTTCTCCACAAGAAGATAATTCATGAATTTGTTCACAAAAAATGTTTGAATTTATTGAAGCAAGAGAAGAGAAAATAATTGCAGGTTACAAACCAGAGGAATGATCGACATTCATACCTGGAGACATATCTCACAAATTGTATTCCCTTTCTCATTGCACCATCTCTGTATACAATCTCTGTGAGCAAACTGAACAAGAAAAAAGAGTTATTAATTTTTCAGAAAACGGGAAAGAGAGAGAGAGAGAGAGAAACCAAGAAAGCATGGCCAGAGTTATAAATATCTGAGATTACCTTAACGGTCCCAGAACAAGCACAGGGAGCTTCAAAGCTTTTGGAGCTCTCAAATTCTTCTTCATGACAAATTCTGCATCGAGAAATCCCAGAAATTGATTTCAAATCGTCAATAAACATGACAACCTCTCCCATTTCGCTGCCTCTGTTTTTTCTTCTTCCTTGATTTTCAAATCTTTGTTTTGTGCCACTGTGTTCGTCTCTGCCCCCACTGGTGTGGAGGATGTACTCTATTTATAGAACTAACACACACTCTTCCAAAATCACCCCTTCTCTCTTTTTCAAGAGTACTGTTTATAAAGGATGTCTCACTTTTTTAATTTAAATTTTGATCAATATTTTCCATCCTCGTAATTCATCTGTAATTTCACTTTTTTTTTTACTCTACCATAAATCATGGAATTATTTTACTGTATTAAGTATATTTCTTTTAGTTAGTAAAGTTAAAACAAAATGAGATTAAGGTGTTCCATAAATTTAATTTAATTTTCAAGAAATTTTTTCACAAACAAAAAAATGTCTATGAATTATGTTAGTCTTTTTACCTGATGTTTTATGCAAATACCTAGACTCAGCAGTCAGCACATAGTTTTGTGGTCATTGAGAATAATTTTTTAAAGTATATGCTTAAAAAAAATTGGCGTAAAACAAAACTTCATTTAAGCTTTATCCCAAGAACTAACACATTACAGATGATCAAGAAAACGTACTGACAGATAGAAATAAATTGTCCAACAAAATGTTTTCTTTTTCTTTTTTTCAAAATTGCTTGCAAGAAAACAATTTAGAGGTATCTAGGCAGAAGAAGTAGGAAACAATTCACGTATAAATCTTACGGACCGACTCTTACTTCATTACTAAACAAAGTCCTTTTTCCTCAAATATATTGCATGTATAAAAGAGGTCAATATAATTTCTGATGCCTATACAACCGAAGAACATTTAAACGCAGTAGGAAATAATACAATGGTGTTTACCCAAAAATATGAAAGTAACAAGGATTGGTGTAAAACATGGAAAACCATTTTAATTTTGTTTTTTTTTTTTTTTTTGCCATGACATTTTAATTTGGTTATTACTTGCCTAATTTTCTTCCTTTTTGGCCAAATACATGACTGTGAAATGAAATTCCCCTTTTTTGGTCGGAAAGAGCTTAAACAAAATCAAATGAGTTCTGTGGGATGCGTCTCTGCGTACCGTCCAGTTCAAAAATGTGTTTCCTGATTCAAATGTGGGACCCTCAGTCCCTCACCAACGGTCATACTAATAAACGTTCAATTTGAAATCATGGGCCCCCATAAACTAAATATCCTGCCACGCGGATTAGTGGGCCCTCTTACAATCTACGGTATCCAGTCGTCTGTTAGAATCTACCACTCAGATGTAATGCCACATTCGTAAAATTATTGCAATTAAAAATATGAGATCCTAATTTGTTTTTTGATACATGAAAATTAGGGTGCAGTCGCATGGCATTGGCATGCTTCCAAATAAAGGTGCCCATTCACTAATTCATCAAGAAATCCATATGTGGTGAGAAGTGATTTGAGATCGACTTGTCATTCCCTATAATATTCACAACTATATATATTTATATTGCCCCTTTGAGATACCGGTAATAATACGGACTTTTTTTTTTTTTCAAATGAGCTTTTATAAACGAAAGATAAGATAAAAATTAGATTGAAAATATGATTTATGTTTGGGATAGCGGTGATAGAAGATTTTTTTTTTCATATGGGCTCTTGTTTAGAATAACATTTGAAAGGTGTTAGTTGAGATAAAAAAAATGACTGAAAAAACTATGAATCTTATTGTGTGTGTGTATTAGTTGAATATTATGTGATAATTGAAGACAAAAATTTAAATTATTAACAAAATTTAAAACACTGAAGTGCTAACAAAATTAATTTATATTTGACATTTTTTCCTAAAACAAGTAAATACAAAAAAATTATTTTCACATGACAAACCGCAGGAGGGATAAAAAGGTAATTTTGATAGCTAGATGGCCATTTCTTGACACAATCCATACAAACAACACTACACAGGGTCATTTCCTACTCTCATAAACTGAGATTTTTGGGTTTTACAAAAAGTTACTTTTTTTTTTACATAAATTCATCAGTTACAAAAACCACCCCAACCCCAAACACTTATATTTCCCCTGGGCTTCTATGCTCTCCATTGTCATGCTAAACATACCTCTACTCGTTCAATTTTAAATGTATGCGAATGTTTGGGTAACTTTGAAACAATGGTTTTAGAAACATTTTTCGTAAGTAAAGGATAAAACTTTTTTAACATATTTACCTCGTAAATCAAGTTATTATCCAAAAACTAAGATATGATGCAGTTTACATAATAATTTGGGTCGTGTTTAAAACCAGAGATAGTATGCTCATTTCGTCTTCTTTTAGAAAAAAAATAATAATAATGAATGGGAAATTCATATCACTAATATAAGTCTTCAATTTTTAAATGTTTGGAACAGTATTATCTATATATTGTCTCAAACTGTACATAATTGTGGAGAACAGTAAGCATGTGATTGGGGACTACGCCAAACCTACTGCTGTCCACGTCTTCCCCCGACAAAATATCTGATCATCAAGCATAATGGATCTTTTAAAGATTAAAAACATAAAATAATACTTCAGAAAATGAAATATAAATTAAATAAAAGTAAACTCATGATCGGATATCTATAAAATATATATTGCTTTCTTTTGATTTGATTCTTTAAATATAATTATAAATTATTACATTCGTTTAATTTCTCGAAAGAATGCTCTCATTTAATTTCCATTTGTTACCTTTTCTTTATAGATAAAAACTTTTAATTTAATATTTCATTTAAAAAAAAAAAAACAAAACAAAACAGTACTTATAAGATAACCAACCTTCATGCAGGGATGACTACTCTACTTGAGATGAAGAAATATGTAGAGGAATTAATTGGGGAAAAAAAGGTTTTTAGAAGATTGAATTAAAAGTGGCATAGTATTTTAGGGGTTAATTTTAGAGGAACTTTTTCAGAGGGTTAGATTATTAATTTACTCTGATCAGGAATTCACGTAAAAAGGAAACATAATCGAGAAGCTATTTGATTTCTCATCATTTATTACACACTTGTTAGTACTAGTGTAGAATGTTGGCAAACAATTGCGAGTATAAAAATGATATACCACTTCCGGTCCTAATTATACGAACATTTTTATAGTGCAATTTGTACTACAAAAGTGTTTCTATAATTAAGACCGAAGGGTATATGATGATTTAGTGCAAGACATACAAAACAATTAATATTATCCTTGATCATAAATATAAGAGCTAGTTTAAAAGTGAATTTTGGTTGTAAATATAATATATATATATATATATATATTCATTTTATCAATTATATTCATCATTTTTTTCCTCAAAAATATATAATGATACACATAAATATTTGAGAGAAATCGTGTAATTTATGTTATAATTAGGTAATTTATTTAACTTTCTTAATTTCTTTAAATTAGTCAACTAAGTATTATATAAAGTATGTAAATCCAAAAAATGAAAGCGCACAGGTTGAAATGATAAGAAGTTAAAGGAGATAAATAAGGGGCAATGATTAGTGGACAATAATGGAGAGTTGAAGATAAATGAAGGGAATTAGGTGTGTGGTTGACAATTGATGGGGAAGTCATTATTCCGTTAGAAGAAGGTAATTTTAGTTGTCGCTGTTGAGTTTGGTACAAGCTATGAATTAGGTTTCACAATATCATGCACCAAATCGACAATAAGCCCATCCAATCTTAGCATAAATTTTCCACTTTTGATTAGGACGTTAAGTATAACCCTCCACTTGTTGTTGATGTCTTAGCTTCCAAGCTCATGTCTCTCTCTGATCTGCTGCTTCAATTCTCATATTCATTCACTCATGTCAACCCTTTTCAATATGGTGGCCCATGTAATCTAATCACTACTTCTCCACTCTTAATTAGACTCTTCCCCTACCTATTAATTATCAAACTCTTTTTCATATTACTACTCTCTATCTTGCCACTTCACTTAACACCTGCAGGATTAATCAGCTTGTTTAATTAAGAGCCTGTGTACGTACGTGTGTCTCTTTTAGTATCCATCTCGGTGTACTTTTTTTGTCATCATGTTTATTCGAGAGGTAGTATGTTTTATGTTTAGGTGTCCTCTTATATTATTACCAGTGGCCATGCAATTATCAGCTTAACTCGAATCTTACAGCCATTACCGTCGTATCTTTCATTTCTTTGTTTGTTCGATGAACTGGAGCTGTTTGGTGTTACTGACTAGTAATTATATTGCTTTCTGATGATGTATATATACATACCAGATCGGTGAAAATGTTTGCTCAATATAGTCTACCATCACCAGCAACGTATTAACCCCAACAAAAAGTATATTCTACCTATCATTTTATTAATGCTTTTCTCTTTATATGAATGCGCATGAGAGATATATCGATCGTAAGCAGACTAGTTTTGGGTAGGTTGCCCAAATAATATGGATGGGTTAAAATATTAATTAGCCACCAGATTACAAAACAGGGTACGCACACTCAAATTGCAATAGATCGGCGCCAGATGTTACTTAATATTTCCACTCTACACGATAAATTAATGGCTGAATTTTCCAGAGCTTCATACAAAATGACAAAGACGGGTTTTGATGAACAATATTTTTCCCTTGTGAGTTTGTCTTCACTTAACGCTCCGATACAAAGGCGGGCCTTTTTTTCTATACTTATTCGGGCCTTGACCGTGACACCGATGTTGAATCTTATCCCAATGTCATTAAATATTAGGCTCCTCAAGGCAAGACAAAGCCATATCAGAGATGTCAGGCTTATCAAATTGACTTGAAGAATCCAGCTGGGCTTAAAACCAGAGGCCCCTAAACCCAGAAGCAGCTGCAGGATATAGTATATATACATGGAGAACATGCAATGCAAGTTTGAGAATTGAAGTCAAAAGGCAGGTTATATGGAAAGGAAGGAGCGAAAGATAGTGGTGGCGGTGGATGAGAGCGAGGAGAGCAGGTATGCTTTGAAATGGTGCATCACCAATCTTATGTACCATTCAGAAAACTACAAGCTTGTGCTTCACTATGTCCAACCACCTCCTCCTCCTCTTTACTCTTTCTTCGACGCTACAGGTTCTACTTCTCTAATTTACTGCTTTTGTTATTATTACTGTCAACTTAAGGCTACACCTTCACCTTGAGTTTGACTAGTTTTCGGTGTTAATGGCGGTTTGATGCCTAAAGGGCATTTGTTCGCCGGCGGCGATTATGTCCTGGATATGGAAAAGCAGGGCAGGGAATTGGCTAATTCAGTAATGGAAAGAGCTGAATCTATTTGCAGGAAATTGAACACCACCAATAATGTAATCGTATACACATGCGTCCTTAATCTCTGTTCATTCTATTCAATGTCCTCCTTCTTCATTGAAGAGTGTCTGTGTGTGTGATCTGACCAAGGGTTTCATGCAGATAAATATGGAGAGAGTAATAGGGACTGGAGACGCAAAGGATGTGATATGTAGTACCGTGCAGAAAGTGAAGGCTGACATCTTGGTCATGGGAAGCCATGGTTATGATGGATTTTTTAAGTGGTACCACTAATTAATTAATCTAATCATTCCACATTTTTTTATAATTAAATCAAGCGTGTACGTTATTGCTAAAACTTTATTATTTGGCAACTTGCAGGGCACTCCTAGGAAGTGTCAGCGATCACTGTGCCAGGCACGCCAAGTGTCCTGTTGTGATTGTAAGGCGCACATGAAGGAACTTTCTTGTTTGTAGCTCTTCTTTCTCTGTTGCTCTTCTCGTAGAGCAGATTGGTGCGTTTACCTTCAGCTTGTATTCTGCCTCCAAACACACAGCTTTGGTTTACTTAGCTTGTCCATGTGTATTTATTATGTGTAAATATAACAGAGTTCAGAGTAAGCGGATAGAGTTGAGATCACTTGAGTGCAAAGTGATGGTAATGAAATAACCAGGGTTTCATTTCCTACGCTGTCATAAAATAAATATTTTATAATCATGCAGACGAATTTTTCAAAAGCAATCAGATGGTGAAAAAGTCGAACTCTCTCTGGCGGCATATTCACCGTTGTGATGGCCGGATTAATATGACCGCTAACTGGTTTGCACTTGGGGACTTTTGCTCTCAAAAGCCCAAAAAAACATCCTTCTTATTTTAATTAATTTATCAGAACTAAAAAAATAATAGTTAACTCATTAAATTAGTCCTAAATTTTCAACTTTACTTTATATTAAATAAGGTTTTGAAGGAGAGAGAGAGAGAGAGAAATACAAAAAAAATCTATTTAAACATTAATTATAGAAGTAAAATTGATAAATAAGCATTAATTATTTTCTAAATGACTTTTATAATGAACTAAATCATTCTTTTAATACCAACTTTATATAGTGTGGATCGAAGGAGGGAGTACATTCTTTGCCCAAAATGATAGCAAAACGGTTGAGACGGAGTCGTCTAGAGATTGGGCTTTTGGGTTCTTACTTGGTCCATACCAAGCTAGAGTTGGAGAGACGAGTGACGTAATAGAGATTGGGCTCTTGGGGTCTTACTTGGTCTATACCACGGCATCATCTGATCCCTCCCCTCTACTCATTCCAAGCCATAGTTTGCGATAGCCGACTGTCGGCGAAGAATTGAATTCCTTTTTATTGGTTAATTCCTGCTTGCAAGGTTCAGCTTTTCCGTGATCAATGGATTTCGTGATACGATGTCTTTCATATTTTTTCATCACTACCTAATCTTCTTGTCACGGAGAGATCATATATATAAATCCAGAGCAAGCTAGTATTATATACGTAATGTACGTAACTAGTATAATTAAAAAAGCAGCGGATCAAAAACAAAGTAACTAGAGAGAGAGTGGAATAGATAAATGAACTGGAAGGGCCGATTCAACTCCATTCGTAATAATCTAGCCCAATTAGGTGATGTAGTTGTGGTTGAACGGTTCCTCAGATTCACTTCGCAGTTAGGTGAATGGACTCATTTAGAACAGTAAAGTCTAAACTCCCTTCAACAAAAGAAATTATACGCGCAGAGAGGGAAGAGGCAGGATATGCAGAAGTCAAAGCATGAAGCAGGGGTGAAAGTGAAAACTCAAAGATGAAAACAAAAAAAATGAAAGGAGGAAAGGCAACGCCCGGGCCAAATCAAAGGTTACAGATAGTACCAAGTCCACCATTATGTGCGTCACAAGATGGAGCGGTTTAACAAACATCAATTTCTGCAACGTACATTTTATTACTCTCATCCTAAATCCACTTGCCTCTTTCATATATATATATAACTGCCTCCCTTTCTCCTCTCCCCGGTCGTCGTACCTCATACAAAGTAGAAGCTGCCTCAATTGAGACTAACTGAGAATATATGGGAAATTACATGTCTCGTGGTGGAAATGGCAGAGGCAAAATTGTTCACTGGGATGGCTCCGTTCAAGAATTTGATAAACCGGTGACGGTGGCTGAGCTCATGCTGGAGCACCCTCAACAGCTGGTGGTGGAGTTCCGTTCCGCCGTCAGTCAGAGAAGGCCAAATCCGTTACCGGCGGATCAGAATCTTGAAACCAACAACATTTATCTGATGCTCCCCATGAAACGAGGGAAGCCCCTGGGATTAAACGCTCAGGATACGCGTCGTTTCCTTCTGATTCTCAACTCCTCTGGTCTGCGTTCTTCCGCCAGATTTCTTCCTTGGCTTGCTCGCATGTGCCACCACCCCAATGGAGTAGCGGCGAGTCATCTCACACAGAAGAAGCCACAGATATCGGAAAAGGAGGAGACAGATGAAATGCGCAGGGACGTGTTCCCTGAGATTCTGCAGCCTGAGAGACCTGAATATTTGAGTCGTGAGCTTTCTGGAAAAGGTTGGAAGCCCAGCTTGGACACCATAACAGAGAAGAAAATCAAAACAAAAATATCCCACTGGTTGTTCTTCAAGGCTTTCTAGTGCTTTTTTGCATGTAACGGTGTACCTATGTTAGAGATACCTGAGACCTGCCTTGTTAATTATATGTACGTATCAGATCATGATATCTTAGCCTCAGCTTAATGTCTTTCTTCTTCAACTTCATTAGACGATGTAAACATGCTAAAGCCGGATGTTGTAATCTGTAAAGGAAGCCTTCTGTACTGTTGTGATTTAGTCGTACTCTAAAATTAGAGGGTTGAGTAGTTTTTAAGAAATCTTGGTTTTGAAGCGTGTTCTGTCAAAATGTATTAAAAACTGTGTGACCTTATTTATAATCGGGGTACAGTAGTTATCCAATTATATTTTTATTGTAACACAAAATAGTGCTATTCTTTTTCTTTTTTAAATTTATTATTAAGCGACACATGAGTCGTGACTTTGAACAATAATAATGTCAACCCTGGCTAGCTATAGGACACATGCGCTTAACAAGTAACATATTTTCGTTGACTTAGTTAATGGTGAATTTATGTGCCCTCTTCCTTGGTCAAACTTCTACATCCCACACCAAAATATGCAATTCTGTTTCTTTTTATTTTCTTTTTTTGGAAACATATGCAGTTCTGTTTCTATATGTATGGTCAAACCCAAAATAGAATACGCCGGGAGTTTTCAGTATTGATTTTTTAGGGCAACAATGTATCGTAATTCCTGTGTTATTAAAAGTGGCTTGTGGTCACTCTGTGCTCTTGTCTCGGTTTCTGACCCGAATTAAAATTATGCTCGCTCTCTTGGAGTTTTTTTTTTTTTTTAGAGGGTATATATGTTGGTTAACTAGAGCATGGGAAATATGGGTTTCACAGTGATTATGATTTGCCCAAACCTGCAACCCCAAGGTCATCCTTTTTGGGAAGAACCTAGTCTGTTACTATGAGAGGGATATTCACATATTAAATGGAAGGTTGGTAATAGTCAGAGTATAAGATTTTGGTTTGATTATTGGGTTGGAGAAACGGGATCACTGAAAACACCTCTCTTCCGCACCAATATCTGATATTGACTTATTAAAGCTCATTGTGGATTACATTGATGAGGACAGTAGTTGGCGAACTAATTTATTTCAACATTTGCTACCATCTCCTGTAGTCCAGGAAATCTATATCATCATGGTGCAACACGATCGAGGACCACCCTCTTGCTTCTGAAGCCTATCCTCCAATGCCCAGTTTTCGGTGAAATCTACTTACAGGGCCACAGAGTCCCATAATTGGGATGATGTCGAAGGCAAATGAAAAAAAGTTTGGAAATTGCCTGCAGCTGAGCGAATTAAAACTTTTATTTAGCTGCTTCTTAAAGGGAAACTATTGACAGACTCTAAAAGACAACGAAGAGGTATGGCACAAGATCCTAGTTGCTCTCTTTACACCAACAACGTGGAAAATATCAACTATGTGTTCAAAGCTTGTCCTTTAGCAAGCTTCGTCTAGAAGAAGATCCTTCCACATGACTTTTTTAGGAAAGACATTTCATTATGGATAACCGAGCAGCTTGCAAATAGCAACCTTGATACTACCTGAAAAATTGGATTTTGCATTATACTTTGGAAACTTTGGGAAATTAGGAATCGACGCATTTTTGCGCATGAATCTTTTACTGTTGATGTCCACAATAGCTCACACTGTTAGGAGTTTTTCTTTTCTTTCTTGATGTAAATCATTGTGTTACATTCCTTTGTACATATTTTTGAAATAATGAAATTTCCCTTCCACGGAAAAAACTATTTACAGCTAGAAAAAGATACATATAGCAGTTACATCTACTATAATTGAGATCCAGAGGGCAAGATCAAGATAGACGCATAGGCATCTCTTGGAGTTTTTAAATCAAAGGTATCGTCACTTTTATCCTATATAGCTAATGATGTGTCCCTAACCATTGCTTGCTGCTTTTATGTCTACTTTTGAAAAGTGTGTTTCGGACCACTTACTTACACCAACAAATAACGCGTTAATTTGTTTCATAATGTAATAGGAGGTCAAGGTGGGCTACTGAGTTGAGCCTGAAGGCCGCATTTCTATTGCTAACTCATAACTACCAAACCTAATAACGGCCCAATATTTTTGGGCTTTCAAGGAGGGGCTGTGATGCGTTCAACGGGTGGGCTGAATGAGCCATCATTTTAAAAGTTCCCATTCAACGCAGGGCAGGAGTACGTCGTTTTTGGTGTTTCAGATAATGGAGGTGGATGATATTTTCTTAAAGTAAGAAAAAAAAAACGTATTAAGACAAGAGAGTAATGAAATGACAATAACTAATAAGGTGCTGATTGATATGGTAAAAGACTTCATCCCTGTAGAGAGGAGAACACAAATGTAGATCTCATAAGACACACTTATTGGGAAGTATAAGAACCCTTTACTTTCTAAGTCTCGAAGGGAAAACCCTTAATCTAATAAAAAAACATTTTGTCATGAATACCTACTTATTAATCCATGGTCCTTATGTCTTCATGCATTCAAAAAGTAGATGTTGAAGAAGGATGTCATCAAGACTATTGATGATAGCAAAGATACATGGTCGGTCCATGCAAAGGTCACGAGGAAGTGTGGTGTACGAAGGAAGACAGCTCCTTATGTTGTTTGGAATATTAGGATGCTTTTGATTGATGAGGAGGTTTACTATTCATTATACATGCTCTCTTTACTTCTATATTTTGTTAATACCATTATTAAACAATTTTTATCTTGTCCCGCAGTTATTACTATTAAAAATATTTCAATTTAAATTCTATTAGTCACACAGAAAATGCAATTGGGAGCTTTGAAGATCTATATGATATTGAATTCCTCAATTCTATAAGGCATTCAAGGATACACATCACAAGCTTATCCTTAAGGTCGACATGCCAATTATGTTAAACATTGATCAGGCAGTGGGTTTGTGCAACGAAACTAGCTAGGTTGCGAATAACACAACTTGGCAAAAACGTCATAAAGGCGAAAGCATTGAATGAAATAAGTGTTGGTAAGGAGATTCTAATTTACTGTGTGGATATGAATCCTTTGGAAATGAAGGTACCTTTCAACATGACGAGGAAACAATTTTCAATCATCATTTCGTTTACAATGATAATCAACAAAAGCCAAGGTCAAATCAATGATCAATTTCAGACTGTACCTACCAAGCCTGGTTTTCTCACATGGTCAATTGTACGTGGCATTGTCAAAAGTCAAGTTTCAATGGTTTGAAAATATTAATTCTGGATGAACGGAAGAGATGTACTAACGAGACAGCCAATGTAGTATACAGAGAGGTCTTCCAAAACCTCATATATGTAAGACTTAATTGTCATGTTATCTTGGGCGGCAATGTAGAAACTTAATTAACATCTATTGATGTCATTTTTTCCATCTTCAACAAAATTTCAATGTTCTTAGACATTGGGCATATAGAATTAAATTTCCGTGCAATGCATGGGGTCTTTTGTCTTGTTACTAGGATAACATGATTGGTTTGAATAATATTTGATTATGTTTTAATGGGTAAGATTTAATGTTATGCATTACATAGTATTATAATATTAAATATAATAAAAATCTACAATTATAATATTGTTACAATACATTAAATCTCACACATTAAAACATGATATAATGGTTGACACATTAAATAGAGAGGAAAGTTAGTGGAGAGACTCCTTTCCCTTTTTGAAACACTGCACTTATGATATAGTATATTTGAATGTAAATGTGTATACAATCAAACGTATATCATAATTATATACTCTAAGTCACTTCCCATTATATTACATATTCTGCCTAAACTTGTATCATATGTCATATCCCTCTCTCTCTCTCTCTTTTTTCTTTGAATATGGGCACACTTGTATGCCGTAGCCTATTACAACCACACGCACATATAACTCCTTTCTCACTCCGCTGAGACTGCTTAGTGCCTACTCATACTAAGCAGTAAGCACGAGCAACTGGATGTCACCTATATATATCTCCTTGTATATTTTTCAACAAATTCATCAATTAATTTCAATATTTTTAAATAAGGTCATGACTTCAACTGTGGTTTGCTATGGGTTTAGGAGGCAAAATATTGTGTTTTTGACCTTGTCTTGTAAGGAAAGCTACTTTCGACCCACAAGTAGCGCTTCCCCAATGCCTCCCAACTGGGTTTTATTTGGGTGCACCTCACTCCACTTGTTTTGTTAGTGTCTCCCCAGTTTTTAAATTTAAGTTCTTCCCTCATTGTGTGTCTTACAGTCAACCTCTCAGTGCACTCTCACACTATTTTCAGTTTTCGTCCTTTTTACAAAATCTAATAAATTAACAGCTTAACCGAAAATTAGTTACAACCCACATTGCATGTGTGAGCAAAAACGCCTCCCGTCCGGGCTAAGTTAAAATTAGCCCTCGAAATGGATTGATTTTTTAGCGAAAGGCCCTCCGATCGGGCTAAGTTAAAATTAACCGCCCTCGAACGGATTGATTTTTTTTTTTTTTTTTTTAGCGAAACGCCCTCCCGATCCTAGGGCTAAGTTAAAAATTAACCGCCTCGAACGGATTGATTTTTTTAAGCGAAAACTCAATCGGGCTAAGTTAAAATTAACCGCCCTCGAAACGGATTGATTTTTTTAGCGAAACGCCCTCCAATCCGGGCTAAGTTAAAATTAACCGCCCTCAAGAACGGATTGATTTTTTTTTTAGCGAAACGCCGCCAATCCAATCCGGCGTTAAAATTAACCGCCTCGAACGGATTGATTTTTTAGCGAAAACGCCCTCCAATCCGGCTAAGTTAAAATTAACCGCCCTCAAGAACGGATTGATTTTTTAGCGAAACGCCCTCCAATCGGGCTAAGTTAAAATTAACCGCCCTCGAAACGGATTGATTTTTTAGCGAAACGCCCTCCAATCGGGCTAAGTTAAAATTAACCGCCCTCAAGAATGGAATGGCTTGAAAACCAACGCCTCCAATCCGGCCGAGTTAAAATTAACCGCCCTCGAAACGGATTGATTTTTTTAAAAACGCCCTCAATCAGGGCTAAGTTAAAATTAACCGCTCTAAAGAATGGATTGATTTTTGAGCAAAAAACGCCCTCCAAATCCGTTCTAAGTTAAAATTAACATGATTCATGAAAACGAGTTTGTGTACCTCGAATTCATGCATGTATAACTTGGACACTTTTCACATGAGTTTCAGAAACGGGTTTATGTACCTCAGATTCCTACATGTTTAATTTCGACATGATTTTCGGAAACGAGTTTATGTACCTTCCGATTCCTACATGTTTAATTTCGACATGATTTTCGGAAACGGGTTTATGTACCTCTGATTCCTACATGTTTAACTCCGACATGATTTTCGGAACCGGGTTTATGTACCTCTGATTCCTACATGTTTGATTTCGACATGATTTTCGGAACCGGGTTTGTGTACCTCTGATTCCTACATGTTTAACTGCGACATGATTTTCGGAAACGGGTTTATGTACCTCTGATTCCTACATGTTTAACTCTGACATGATTTTCGGAACCGGGTTTATGTACCTCTGATTCCTACATGTTTGATTTCGACGTGATTTTCGGATTCCTACATGTTTATTTTATACATGATTTTTGGAACTGGGTTTATGTACCTCGGATTCCTACATGTTTATACGGATCCCGGATTTAAACTAGATTCGGTGAAACTGGGTCCGCCTTTGAAACTTTACACGGATCCTAGATTTAAACTAGATTCAATTTAAATCGAGTCCGGCTTCAAAACCTTGCGCAGATCCCTAATTTAAACTAGATTCAGTTTAAACCGGGTCCGCCCTTTCTCCTTCAGGAATTTCAGGCATACTTTGGCTTTTTAACATGAAAAATTTCATCTACTCCTTTGTGGAGTCAAATTCTATTCAGCAGTCTAATTTGCAGTACACTTTTAAGATGGGCACATAGACCTTAAGAACCCCAGAGCCTCCTCGTATAGCCTTCACTTCATCAAGAACACTATGTGCCTTGTTTGATAATCCACCACCTTTTTCTTGGCCTTAATTTCAAAATTTGTAGATACTTGATAATAGTGGGGTCCACCCCATTAATATGACAAGTTCTTTCTCACAATTACTAGATTTGGACGTAGCTATTTCAAATGGCCATATTAAATTGAAGGCAAAAGATAGCAGTGGGGTCCACCCTATTAATTTGACAAATTCTTTCACACACCTTCAAGATTTGTCAACTAGCAGTGGCTTTATTGCAGCTTCTCGTTCCTTGCTTGAGACTTGCTAGACACAGCTTTTAAAGAATTGCATTCCGCAAATATGCATAGAAGTCAAAAGGCAGTTCACAGGAAATGCAGTTTTTGACAATAAATTAGCAAGGTCCTGGAGAACATTGCTGCATGCAAGAGAATAATTTCGACCTTGTGCAGAAATGAGGTCAAATTTATCTGGGGAAGTTTTTCTTCAAATCCAAATATATGTGCCAAGTCAACAGCTTCAACAACATTGCCATTCCTCATCAATGGTACCCTTCAAGCCATTTTCCTTAACTGCAAATATTGCAGTTGGGTGTAGACTTCCAGCAAATTTTTGTGCTGTCAAATTTATTAATCTGAGACGTCATAGAGAGAAGCCCCAACCAAGGATCTCCTGTCTTACGGTTACTATCTAGTTGAACATGCACATGGCTATAGCAGTTTTGGAGCTCTACCAAAGAAGATTTCCATCTTCAATGTATTTTAGAACAAGTTCCACTTGATCTTTTATTAGAGTCCAGTCAACTTGGAACCACGTCACCAAGAATTATAATATTTGCATTTTAATGGCTGTGGAAGTTTCACAAGAAACTCTTTTGAACCAAGCAAGTCTAGCAGACAACGTGCCTCATTGAAGTGTTCTTGCAATCTCCTTCTTTATTACAGAGGACCTTGCCAAATTCCTGTGAAAAAGTGGTTTTCAGCCCCTTCTTCTTAGTTGCCTCAGCTAGATCTGTGTTGCTTGCAAGTTATCTTTGACTTGGAAGGAACCCACAAGTTTTGTCTTTATGCCAAGCTATCTCATAATTGAATTGCTTGTACAAAAAGATGGTGGCAGAGCATTGACTCCAAGCATTTAATTTTCTTAATGAATTTAAATGCCACCTCACATTTTCACAAAAGCCACGAACCATGCAGTCTGTCACTCATCATTCAGCATATACTTTTAAAGATGCCCTTTAATAATAAATACCTTTTGCATGCTCCATTTTATCTTTTTCAAATAGCTTAATATCCTGTGCATAGTCTGGGCGTATGAGAAAGGTGTCATATATTCTGCTCTCTGAAGCTTCACCAAGTAATCTCGGTCCCTTGGCGTGATCTTGGCTTCCTGCTTCAATTAAAGGATCCCTTCCTCGCCCTCACGACTTCTAAGAGTCGGATTATTGTTCAACCAGAGTGCTTTTAGGCATTTTCATTTGACGACTTCCTATGTCACCACTGTCATTTTTATCAAGTATGTTCCCGTACAGGATAAGGGCCAGAAGATTTGGAAATCTATCAGATAAACTCAGATAAGGTGAGCAACCTGGGGATCATCGTAGGTTCCAGGACTGGAGATGTCGGATAACCAAATCACAGGGGAACTCGGCTTCTCTCTTTCAAACCTCCATCTCGGCTTGGGAGCCCGGTTTCACTCTTTCTCGATCTTGGTTTGAATCTCGCCAAGCATGAAATACAAATCCCGCCATGATGCTTCACGGTGATTGTTCTCGGCATCTCAATCTCTTCTGATAAGGCTGATTCTTCATGCATTTAAAATGAAGTCCGAGCCGAGTTTGAAGACAATGAAGTTTTTCAACCTTTCCCGCAGCATCGGTTTCTGGGGGAAGCTTCAATCATGTCGTCTTGGTCGTCTTCACAAGATCTCGGCTCTGTTGCTGAGTTGATACCCCGGCATAAGTCAAACTAGCAAATTAGCGGAGGTATCCTGGCACTGGGTACTTATTCCGGTTTGGGTATCATTCAAGGCATCTCGGCAGAGGTTGTATTATCGCCCTTCACCGCCTTGATCACCGTGATAGTCTTGAAGAACATTCTAAAGTTATCGCAGCGTTGCGCACATGCGAATTAGACTTCAAGCTCGGTCTCCACCATTATCTCCCAAAGCACCTCAGCTACCCGGCTAAATACCAAGCTAAGGAATATGGTAGCAATACAAAGCTATCACGGCGTTCGCACATGTGCATCAGACTTCCTACTACTCATAGAAACATTTTTCTAAGCTCGAGTAGTGAGAACCTGTAGGCGACAACGTCAGGAAATCTTCCGTGGTCAATCACTTCGCGAAATAAGCCACATGCTCCAGTAATAGGCCGACATGGATAAAGACCGTGGCAGTTTACACATGAAATTAAAGAGCAAGAAGGGTATCTCGGCCAACACATCCACTACTGCGACGAAGAAAATCATCCACATAGAATCCCGGCCACCCTAATCTCGGCTTGCTTTATTAATAGGATACCGGCCATGCCATGAATGGGATCTCGGCCTAATCCACTCCCTGAAAAGAAAAGTTCAAATAGTATCCCGGCTAATAGAAGTAACTGATCTGGAATAATGTCACGAGCATATCCTTTGGTGAGTAATTTTCTTTGAGGACCACACAGAAGTTCCCCACGTGTTCTGACAGCATGCAGCCCTTGTTTTTATAAAGACAAAAGCGAGCAAACGCGTCCTTCCTGCTATGGACGATTTCACTTAGCTTGGATCCCAGCCGTACATCCTAATAGAAGGTTGGAAGCCTGAATGCCGAGATGACGCTTGCTCTTATCCGTGATGCTTTCGATGTCGAGATACAGATTTTGTGCCTGTTTGGGATCGCTGCCAACGCTGAAAAAAGTACAACAAACGCACAGTGAGCGTGGAAGCAAAAAAAATGAGTGTTTGGATGAAGTAAATATTTGGTGTGCTTCAAACTTGAAGCTGTGGCTTTTTTTGAAGCAAGCAGAGGTTGCTTCTCATCACATCACCCTTCTCATCACATCACCCTTCTCAACTTTTGGATTATTGTGCCCCACCTCAACAAAAAGTTATAATGCTTTTTTGTTTGGTACTACTCGTCTCTTTTTTTTTTTTTTCTTTTTTTTTGCAAACTTTGGTTGCTTCACACAGTTTTTGTTTTTTGTTTTTCATATTTACGTTAATGAAAAAAATAATGAAATGATTTTTTATTTTACGCATATATTTTACATATTTTTAAAATAGTGCAGTTATATATTTTTTCCAACATAAAAACAATATATTTAATGTTGTAATTTTTTTAATGATAATTTTACTATTTTATTTAGCAAATTTATATTTATTTTTAATGGTTCATCCCATATTATACACAATATATATATAATTTATGTCATTTTCAGTCATTTTTCATCTCATAAAAAAAAATCACTTCTACTGCCGCTATCCCAAACACAAATCACATTATAAAAAATCTACTTCTGCCACCGCTATCCCAAACACAAATCACATCAGAAAAAGTTCATCGGAAAAAAGTCCAACAAGAAAAGACATCGAAAAAAAGTCACTTCTACCGCCGCTATCCCAAACTCTAAAAAGATAAGCGGGGTAAAGGAAATTCTGGGGTAAAGGAAATTCTGGCGGTCTTGAAACCCATCTGGATCAGTTCGCCGGATGTTCATCAAGATTAACTCACCGCCAAATACCGCCATACCGACGATCTTGAAACACTATCGGATTGCAGACTTAATCATCGCGATTCAAGTTAGTGGAATTGTTTGTCTGATTCTAATCACTAAGCGCAAACAAAGCCAGAGCCAGTTCCTCATTTGACGCCCTTTCTCACTTCGAGTTCAAATATGAATCAAAACGGTCTTGAAGGAGATCAAGCACAACGAGGAGAGAGCAATTACCTTCTTGTAGGTATGAAAATTGGAAGGGAATGGAACAACAATTAGCAGTTGCATTTGCAATTTAGTTAACCAAATGACGTTATTGCCGCGGGTATTTTGATTTTTCATCTTCTGTAGAACCATTAATTTGGATTTTTCAGGCAAGTGCACTGGTTGCGGCTTCTCCTATTGACCATCTTTGGTCGCGGGAATAAAAAATTTATCGACTCCCCACAGATGGCGCCAATGTTCTGTTCTAAGAACACAGATGTCTAGCCCTAGGTGGACTAGTATGTTGATATAGGATCAAATAGCTCCCTCTCAGATATCCATGGATGGGATACCTTTGAGAATAGTACGATCACTGTACACAAAGATAAAGGGTGGTGTGTGTGCACGGTGTGGCCGAATAGTAAAGAGAGAGAACCTTCCTACCTTTAGGGTTTTACCATCTATTTATAGTGGATACTTAGGGTTTGGGTCTGGCTCTTGTGCCTTTGAAATGTTCAAACACGTCTGTCATTGGTTCTCTTGTTGTCTTCCATAACACATGTGAACCTTCCTGTTCATAACTACTTTGACAAACTCATATCTTGATCCCTCCTTTGTTTTACCCTCTTCAAATCATCATTGTCAATTTATAACCACTATCTCACAAGCCTAGTTATCACCCTCGATCTAATCTTACGAAGCAAATCAATTATTTTTTGTCACCACTAGAAAATACTAAAATAGCTACAAAATTTGTGACGGAAAAAATCCATCGCAAATTGCAACGAAATTTGCAATGGAAAAATAAATCTGTTGCAAAATTTTGCAACGAGAAATTAAATCCTTTCCAAAAAATTGAAATAGAAAAAGAATTCCGTCGCAATTTACAATGGAAAAATAAATCCATTGCAACCGTTTGCAAAAGAAAAATAATTTCATCGCAATTTGTAACGAAAAATTAATTCTGTTGCAACAAATTGCAACGGAAAGAGAATTCCGTCGCAATTTACAACGGAAAATGAAATCCATTGCAAAAGTTTGCAACGGAAACATAATTCCGTCACAATTCGCAACGGAAAAATAAATTTGTTGCTTTTGCAACGGAAATAGAATTCCGACGCAATTTGCAACCATAGTAGAATATTAATTAACAGAGTAAAATAATTATTCTCTTACACCAATTGAAACCATCATTTATACATTAAGCGATCAACATTGTCACTGGGCTTCAAAACAAGGACGTGCGGTTAAAATTATATATCTGCCCCAAGCCTTATCACTTTCTTTGCTCTCAAGACAGTGCGCGTGCGCTTATTTTGGCCTCAAAAAGGGGCAAAAGGATAGCTTATGAACTATGAAAGATAAGCACTTAAAATTCTGAAAATAAACCAAATAAATAAAGTTGAACCAATAATAGGCCCTGGACAACGTATATATATCCCGCCACTCACCAAATAAACTGTCATAATTGTATAATTGTAGGTCCTCATAAAATTAATGGCCAATCATCGGGGATTTACCCTCATTCTACTAACCAACTTTAATCAAACCCCACCAGCCAATTCAGTTGTTTCATCAGACCGCCGAAAAAAGGAAAATGCAATCATGAAAGGAGTTCCACCATTACAGCGAAGTATAGTGATGCCACTGATCATTTGATTTATATTGCTCAGATGTAGTGGACAGTTCTGGGATTAGGAGGATTCCCTTGGGTGATCATGATCTTCACATTGGCGCGATGTCAAACACTTTATATCGCTTCGAGCGCAAACACTCGGAATTATCAAGACCTGATCTCTCTGGCCAATCTCATTCTACACCCTGAATAATGGTGAATAATATATATATATATATATATATATATATATATATAGGCTATAGCCTACAGATCAACATTTGAAGGTAACCTTCAACTATACAAACCCTTCAAGGACTTAATTAGTAACTAGTTGAATCTTCCATTCTTCGATATTAAACAAAATAACGTAGGATTTGATTGTAATTTTAGGTGAGGGCTCCAGAAAATGAACCGATCTTTGCTTAGAATAATACTCTTGCGATTGTATTATTGATACGGCCTTGAGGTTTTTTTCCAATGAATTAATATATAATTGGAATCTACCCGTCTTTTTCTTAAGATTGGTGACATGAAGGGTTCTGCCTGCCTCCATAACCATGAGCATCACCGCACGTAGTTGTTTCTCTTTGCTTTTTAAGTTGATAAATCTGCGTCTGCTGGTTACTATGGGTGTGCGGTTCTCTACATATGCTGGTTACATGTTAGTAGTACTTTGTTACGTTGCTATATTTCAAATGGCAGGAAAACGGAATGAGCTTTGCCATTTTTCTTCTTTGCATTCTTTTTTTACAAACGAAATAGAATAGTTTAAAAAGATGCAGATCTAAACGGATTTACAAGTATATATGCAACTTTTGAGTTGGGTGCCTCTTCAGATCAAAAGCATCCGGACCACTCGATGGAATGTGCAAATGCAAGATGTCTCACGTGAGCACAACAATGTTGCTGATGATGGATTAGCCAGAAAAGGCATTCAACGATCCACCATATATGACACGACACCTCAAAGGTCCTGTTTCAGAGTCTCCTTTGTAGCAATATGATAATAACAATAATAATGTAGTGCCTCTGTTATTGGAAAAAGGGTCAAACTACACGGGAGAGGGGTGTGTCTCCATTGACCTCCCTCATGGAATGGAGATACCGACAAACAACGGCATTATCTTTCTTGGTAAAAAATAGTTCAAGTGTCGAAACAGAAATTGAAAATAGAGCCTGTGCTGGATAGGATAACAGTTTACCGTATAATGTTAACTCAGCCTTCTGTTCTGGAAAGATTTTTGAGATTGCATTGCCCAATATAACATCTCTTTTTCGAGTATTTATAATTATTTAAGTTTCCAATAATTAAAGGAGGATGAGTCCAGAAGAATGGTTTGGCGTGTTTTTTTATTTTATTTTGGAGCATTGCGTTTTTTTCAAAGTGAATCAAACAAGGCACTTTGCCCAAAAGTCAAACTTCTCAGAAATCATTGATGGGCCGGCGAATAATGGCTGAATGGATCCACGCTCCTCATTTTAATCACATGATTGTATGTTGACCTTTTTTTTTTGGGCCAGTGTTTAAGGCACCCTTGTTACGATAGAAATTTAAAGAAAGAAGATTAAATAAACAGTCGAATAATTTTTAACCGACTAAATGAGGTAAATAATGAGATGGACCAATCACGGTGCAACGTACTAGTCCTCCCACAAGTAAAAGAGAAAAATTGAGTGTGAAGGTGAACCTTCAATCATATGATCTTCGAAGGCAATCAACGATGATCTAATTGTCACTCAAACTGCAATGTATAGGCCCCAAAGCCCACGAAAAATACGGTTCCACTGTGGAAAAAAGGGTACTTAGTAATAAATCGGATCGGCTGAATATAATGGCCTCGAACCTGTAATGTAGTTGCAGAACCCCCAAAAAAAAAAAAAACAAGATTCTGGATCGGTCCAAGAGCGGGGTCATATGGATGAGTCACGTTGAGCTCTGCCTCTCTGTTTTTTCTTTTAAATAATTAAAGATTCGTTGGCCATAAAATAACAAGGAGGGTGAAAATATCAACTGAATATAGAAATGTTAAAAATGCAAATTTTAGGCATGCTGAAGTATGTATCTAGGAGTTTTCAGATAAGATGAGACACAAGTGAGCTGAGTCAATGTTTTATTATTGGTGTCAGGAAACCCTGAATTAAACAACAAAATGCATGAAACATGCAGGAGCCAGAATTTGTAGTTAAAAGGGATGCTTGACTTTGAGTTCAAGTTTCTGCTTTGAACTTCTCCACTGGAAGCTGGGCAGCGTGATGATAATGCCTTTAAGAGTGGAGGATTTGAAGGAATATCTTTCCCGTAAACAGCAAGAATAAACAGAGAGTGAAGGCAGCAAGCAAGCTACGTGAAAAAAATAAAAAGAGCTTTTCTTTTTCCATGCCACTGTTATTCAAAGCGAAGAAAACCTTTAGCAAAGGCTTACTTATTGGGGAGGCCTTCAAAATAAATAAATAAAATTTCGATAGTGCAGCCCATGAGGCATATCACTTTGCAGTTTGTATCTTCACGTCTACTTTTCCACGACAATAATTAGAATAACATCCTTCTAGTTTTTTGTGTTCCCATTAACGGGATCGCCTGGGCATATACATAACAATGTCAAAGCCTCAGGACTCAGATAGACGAGTTGACTCGGTCTTGTCTCTTTTGTGGTGCATGCATGATAAGTGTTAGAATTTAATAATAAGTGGGTTGGCTTAAGCTTTCAGTATGGTTGAAAGCACCTTTCATATACTAGCTACCTCTCTCTCAGCTCCTTCCTTTCATTAATTCACCTCTCCTTAACTATAATAATTAATTGGTAGGGTATAAAGCCCACTCATTTTGTTAGCGATTGCAAATGAACCTTGGGATGTGAGCTCGAGTACATAAAATTTAAAAGACTTGTACGTATAAAATGAAAACAAGAATAACAGAGAGAGAGATGGTGGTGCGTAAAAATTTGAAAAATGGAGAGGGTGGCCAAATTATTGGGGAAAGTTGAGAGCAAAGAAGCAGGGCAGAGGCACATGGGGGTGAACGGGTGGCCATGTGCACGTAAAATCCCATCCACAAGACACGTGCTTCCCACAGAGCCATGAAAACACAACCTTTCAGATTGCTGAGAACCAATTCGGGAATTATGATTGGCAAAGGGCTTCAGATAAGACTACAAGACTATAAAATATGAGTCACCAGTTTAGATAGAAGTATGTGCATCGTGCTTGTGTAGAAATCAAACCTTATCCAAGCGCAGTAGAATCTTTAGGGCTTCACGTCACTCCTCTGCCTCCTTATGCACTAACATGTCTTTGATAACTGAGAGGCTCCCTTCCCATCGTTAATTAAATAAAACTAACTACTATTTGAGTGTAACAGCTTTGTGAGCGAGCTTCTTAATCATACTGTTTTGGAAAAAATAGTGGGTTTTTAGTTAGTGACAAGGGCCTTAGTCTTGTGGCGTCGTTACTCAATTATGTAGTTGGATTTTTGTGTCATTTTCTCTAGCGACAGGAATGTTTGGTGGTGATTGGCATATTAAGCCAGTGCCCTTCTAATCAAGAATGATAAAGCGCAGCTGTCCTCCTTAATTGAGGATTTGGACATTACAAATAGGGCTCTAGTGATGAGAGACGCTCAGCTCTTAAACTTCCCAATCATGCCATCGACCATGTATAATACAGCATCAGCATATTCATCATTCAGCATCACACTTTTATGTGGTCCCCTTCCGCTAAAAAAAGTGAACAATAACCCGTAATAATTATCAATCCCAGAATATTTACCAACCGATCGATAGGGGAATAGGAATATTAATAATAGATGTGTGAAGGCAAAGGTAAGAAACTTGACCCTTTTCCCCCCTTTCACTTTGGAAGAGCTATTCACCTACATGTCAGGTCAGTTTGCATCAATCCTTGTTCTGTGGATTCCAACAATCATGTGATATATATATATATATATAACATTGATTAACAAACAGAGTGGCTCCTTATACGTATGTCTGGCTGGAGAGAAATAAGAAAAATAAAATGATAGGGAGAAAAGGATTATTACTAGGAGGTTCAAAAACAAGTGTTAGATATTTAGACAGCTACCTGGGAAGGACATGGGGGCTTACATGTGGATAGATAATAATTGGCAATGATAGGCGGGGCGAATGAAAACGAAATAAGGGTAGATCCAAAAATAATGAAGGTGGGATTAAAAAGAGAGAAGGAAAAAAGGAAAGGGGAGCAATTATATATGGGTTGTGCCTGCATGATTAAACAGTGTCCAAGAATAAAGGCATAAACTTTTAGCAATAGGTAAAGTGAATTCACCTACATGTTCGTAAAACTAGCTACACTCAGCATGTGTTGTGACCAGACGAGTTAAAGATGATCCTTCGAATTGGTGTCCTGTTTTGATACAAAGAAACAAACATGAACCTCATCACAGGCCTACTCAGGATCTGGACATTGACATCCCCTTCTCAATGTGAAAAAAAAAATGGAGTCTTTAATGGGAAGAAGAGGGAGTGTCACGTAAAGCAAAAGTGGGCCCTCACCCATTTAAGATTTCTACCAAATAATTAAAAGGGGGTGGTCTCCATCACATTAAATGGGTCCTACCCGCTTACAACTGGAACCCCTTAGCTGTTCCAGCGTAGCAGAGTGGCTGCCATGTTTGTGAAAGAAACCAGCTCCTGTAGTCCCCTGCCCTTGCCCTGCCCTTAGAGACCAAATGGTCCCAATACCCTATGGAAGCAACCTTCACTCAGGGTGTGCATGGTTTGAGGGAGTGGGAGGGAAGGGGAGGGGAGGGGAGAGAAAAATTGTAATGGGGAAGAAAATTTTGTGGGCCCCAGTACACTAAATTTTAATACAATTTTCTTCTTCCCTCATTTTTTTTCCCTCCCTTCCCCTTCCCTCCCCTTCCCTCAAACCAAACATACCCTCACTCATTACACCCATATTCATTCATACGTCTGCTTCTTATGTTGTGTCTCTACGACACTAGCTTTCTTTTCTTTTCTTTTCTTTTCGTGGATCATGTTTATTCCTTAGTTAAGTTTCTGCATAATCCGAATCTGTTAGATGAAAAATGCCACTTCTGCCTTCCTGCGATTCCTTCTTTGTTTGTAATGGCCAACTTTTGAATGAGACATATAAAACAGGGTTGGTTGTTTCATTGAAGATGTCAATATTAAGTTTTTCTGCCCTGCTTTAATTTATGGGCCCAATTTGTAATATTGTCTTCCTTGTGTTGTGCCACCGCACCTTTGACGCAATTAGAGCCTGGTCCCTTTTGGAAAAATAGATAAAAGAAAATGAAAGGCGCTAGGAAAAACTCCAAGACATTGACAGTATT
The DNA here is from genome assembly GCA_019022615.1 of Acacia melanoxylon. Taxonomy (NCBI): domain Eukaryota; kingdom Viridiplantae; phylum Streptophyta; class Magnoliopsida; order Fabales; family Fabaceae; genus Acacia; species Acacia melanoxylon. The sequence continues at coordinate 9,373,791 of JAFJYJ010000019.1, read as the reverse complement.
GCTGAGTTTGAAATTTGGGACTTGTCCGTGAATGAAATAATGGAAAACTTAGTGCAGCAAGCTCCAGGGTGATCAGAAGAAGCCAATGGGGATAGTTGTGTTGACAAAATTGGGTTCCTGATGCTTTGAGACAATTTAGATTCCGTTTACATTCAAGAGACTCCACTTTTTGCCAAAAGATGTATTTAGTTTGCGTTAAATGATCAGCAGCCTTATGTTTCTACGTAAAAGGTTGGGAAAATCCATCTTGGGGAATTTTTGGGAAAAAAATTAAAAGTGCCAAAATTAAAAATCCCGAAAATGGCGCGGATTTTTAATCTTCTTCAACAACTAATCAAATAAATTAACAACAAAATCAATACACGCTAACAACTAAATCACCAAGCATTAACAACAAAATTTTAACAACTAAATCAGTCACATTAACAACAATATCACCCTGCTAACAACTATATCACCACATTAATAACTCACCCGGATTCTCGAAAATCCCGAGAAAGAAGCTTTTTTGGATTTTCAATCTTGCGCTTTTTGGGATTTTTTTTTTTTCCCAAAAAGGGCCCCAAGATGGATTTTCCCTAAAAGGTTTGACAGAGAAGGCGATTATTCTGCATCACTAATCAATAAACACCGCACCTTATATATATGTGGACGGACAAATTGATTGGCCTCATCAATGTAACGTCAAAACCGTTAGTCTTCGTCGCTTCAAAGTTGTTTCTTTGATTCTTTCACACTACTCCCTAAAGTGAAGTTACAGCTTCACGTTAGTAGGTTAGAGATATACAGAAAGACAAGATGAAGAAATTAACTCAACTTATTTCTACTGATTAATTAACAGTACTCACAGGATTCTGGATCTTGTTTAAAATATAATATGCATGTAAAGGATTAGACCGTTGAGAGCTGACTTGTCAATGGGCAGAGCCATGTGGCTGTACATGATTAAGAATTTTCGGAACAGAAGGGAAATGCAGGGAGAGACATTTAAAAAAATAATAAAAAAAGAAAAGTGTACCCTTTAATAGTCACTGCCATATATAAATCATTTATATCCAAAAAGTTTTATTCAAAATATAAGTCGCTTGTAGGTATTAATTAGGGTTTTGCAAATTTTACCCTGTTGATTATCAATTAGACCTAGGCATATGGAAAAGAAAAAAGAAAAAGAGAGAAAAAGTACACCTTCTTATAAATAAGAGTAGATATGAAAAATTTTATCAATTTAATGATTTTCTTGATTTACAAAATGATTTATATATGATACTGAGTGATATTGAAGAAGGATAGGAAGGAGGAAGTGTTCCGAGGGTGATGCATGGACGTTAGAAAAGCAAAGGGGTCATCCTTACAATAATGGAAGCGGTCCAAAAAAACAAAAGAAACAAGAAACAAAAGCACAAGGACAAAGTCCAAAAACAGAGGCTTATCTGGATAGGAGGGACCCAAACTCCAGGAATGCCACGTGGAGACAGGCTAGCTTCGATGGGGATGACATGGCAGAAGGAAGTGGGGGCAACGGAAAGGGAAGTTAGCGAAGCTTTAAGGCAAACCGCCTGTCTGGCAGTCTATCCAAATTCATGTGCCTTCATTAATCTCTGTGATATGAAAAGCAAAGGTAGCAGTAGCTGATGAAGCAAACCCTTCCCTCAAAGATAAAGCATGATTCCTGTTCCACCATTATTACTCTCTCACATTCCATTCCTATTTTTCACCATTTTACCTCCTTCCCTTTTCCCCTAATGATAATGAACTGGGGGTTATTTAGCTTGATTCACGTAACTACCTTCCGTTGATTATTGCAAACTTGAAAGGTTAATTAAAGAATCACTGGTAATCATTAATTGGCAGGGAAGTTTACGAGGCTAACTCTACGTGGGTTAGTCATCGAGTGGGTGGTTCGTGCATTTTATTAACCGGGTTTTTGGTTCATTGAATAGCTAAAGCTCCATGATCACGGTTTCTTTTGTAAGATGAAATCTTCCAGCATTTACTGATTCATGATCCTGCAACCTCACATGTGCAACTACTATTTTTTTGCCCTGTGAGGTGGATGAGCCCATGGGGACTGACCGCACAAAGTAAGGCCATGGATAGAAATTAATTTTAAGAGAGAACCAAGTCAAATCAGAAACAATCACAAGATATATAACTGCTTAAAGAAACAAGATTAAAAAAAAACTATGACTTTCTTTTACCCGATTACTAAACACCCAGAATTGAATTTAACAGATTGATAAATTCATGGAGTAAGTGGCGAATTCAGATCCTCACCCAAAATAAATGGGATGTGGTGTGGTTATCCATTTGAATTTGGAGGATGTTGTCTGTGTACAGGTAGTAGGTAGACCAGACTTCACTGCTATAAATTTTACGGCTCGTTTGTGTACTTGGTTTTCACTATAGTTTCAATATCAGGAATGACGGTTAATCAATGAAGGCAATGCAAAGTGGTGCAGGGAGTGTGGTCAAAGAAAGGGCGAGAAGGTAATTTTGTTAGGGAAGAGAGGGGTGTTTCTGGGAATACAAGACACTCTCAATGTTGTGTGATTATGAATCCGTGAGAGTCATTACTGAAGCAAATCCGTCACGTTTTATAAAATTGGGAGATTTTCAAAGGTTCTCTTTCTAGTTGCTGCGCTCCCTTGGTGAGCAACTGCTCGGTGGAGTTCACTTTCTCCAGTGGTTGAGGGCGAGGACCCGTGATGGGTCACCGGCTTCAGCCAGTCACGATCGGGTAGCAGATAATTAGAATCTCTTTAGTTGAAAGGAATTAATATTCCATTGCCTAAATTGTCACAAATATTAGGGACAGTAGACCTATATAAAAGCCACATAGCCTGTGAGGGAGAGAGAATCTACGGTGTGCTGCCAGCTACGAACTTGAATTAATCAAAGCTTTCCCATAAGGGTCAAAGCTGTCAAATTTTCTCACAAAGCCCTTTTCTCTTCTCTCTCTTCCCCCTCCTCTGTAGTCTTTTACAACCTTCACCCACATTTCCACGAAATCTATACTCATTTAAAATCCCTTCTCTCTTCCTCCATCTCTTAACCCCCTCACTTGTCTTCCTCATTTCCGTCCTCTCTCGCAGAAAATATGTGCCTGCTCTGGTGAGGGGAGAGAGAAATAAACGGGGTTCATTCTTCATTGTTTGATGGTTCAACCTTGAATCTCATACTTCAACCCCCACCGTATGACAATGGCCGTCGCTACTACCTCTCTCAATGCTTCAGATAAGAAGCACTGGTGGCTTACCAACCGAAAGGTTAGGCTTCACTTCCTTTAGATTTGTTTCCACAAGTTCTTCATCCTTGAGATGCTTTTGTAATTCAGAAATTCATTCATACGCTTGTGTGTTTGCCTGTGTAGGTTGTTGAGAAGTACATCAAAGACGCTCGCTGCCTCATTGCGACCCAAGAACAGAGCGAGATCGCATCGGCTCTGAACCTTGTAGACGCGGCACTGGCCATATCTCCACGCCTAGACCAGGCGCTGGAGCTCAGAGCCAGGTCTCTTCTTTATCTCCGGCGTTTTAAGGAGGTCGCCGATATGCTTCAGGACTACATTCCCAGCCTCAAGATGGCGGTCGAGGACTCGGGCTCTTGTTCTTCGGATAGTTCGTCTCAGCAGCTCTCAAGGGAGGGAGTGAAGCTGCTATCTTCTTCGGAGTCTTCGCCGGATCAGAGTTTCAAGTGCTTCTCCGTCTCCGACTTGAAGAAGAAAGTGATGGCAGGACTGTGTAAAAGTGGCGAGAAGGGAGGGCGATGGAGGTAAATCAATCAGACTGCCATTACTCTGTTTCATTGGTTTCGCCACCTGTTCCTGTTTCCAATTCTTACTGATGAAATGATCCATTTTGACATGGACCTTGTTCATTTCGGGGGTTCGGCATTTAATGACTCCATTCAAAGATTGGGATCAGATCGGTGCACACATAAATGCTGTGCCACCCATTTTCAATTGGTTCTCATCTTTCTACTTTTGGAAATAATATTAAATTGTTCAAGTCATTTATTGTTGTGATTTTTCTCGTGCATCAGCATTTACTGTTTCTGCGGTTGCTTTTTTTTTTTTTTTTTTTTCCTTCCCCAAATGCCAATTCTTATTTCGAGTTTAGATGTTATGAAGATGTGAGATTTCTTGTTTACTCTCGATATTTTTACGCTAGCTGCTTTGATGCTTCTAGAAGTAAATGATTATAAAATAAAATAAACTAAAAGCTTTAGATATTATTCGGATTTAGCTTAATTTTGTTTTCGTTATGCTAATCACAGATACTTGGTGCTGGGTCAAGCATGTTGCCATCTCGGTCTGATGGAGGATGCGATGGTTCTTCTCCAAACCGGTAAACGACTTGCCAGCGCCGCCTTCCGCCGTGAAAGCGTCTGCTGGTCTGACGACAGCTTCTCTTTAACAAACATTCCCTTCTCCGGTGACGCAGCCAACCCCCCTCCCACTACTCCACCTCGGACAACTCTGACCGAATTCGAGAGCGTCACCCAACTCCTCAGTCACATCAAGCTCCTCGTCCGCCGTCGCACTGCGGCGCTCGCCGCCCTCGACGCCGGTCTCTATTCTGAGGCCATCCGCCACTTCTCCAAAATCGTCGATGGCCGCCGTGGTGCTCCGCAAGCCTTTCTTGCCGAATGCTATATGCACAGAGCCTCTGCCTACCGTTCCGCAGGCCGAATAGCGGAGTCCATTGCGGATTGTAATCGCACTCTGGCTTTGGACCCCACTTGCATTCAAGCTCTTAATACCAGAGCTGCCCTTCTAGAATCCGTTCGGTGCTTGCCTGATTGCCTACATGATCTTGAACACTTGAAGCTTTTGTACAATACAATCTTACGGGACCGCAAGCTTCCAGGTCCAGCTTGGAAGCGTCATAATGTAAGGTACAGAGAGATTCCTGGGAAACTTTGTGCTCTGACGACGAAAATTCAAGAGCTGAAGCAAAGGGTGGCTTCAGGGGAAACTGGTAATGTGGATTACTACGCTTTGATTGGACTGCGACGTGGTTGCTCTCGATCGGAGTTGGAGAGGGCTCATTTATTGCTCTGTTTACGGCACAAACCGGATAAAGCTACCAGCTTCATTGATCGCTGTGAGCTTGCGGATGAACGTGACCTTGAAAACGTGAAGGAGAGATCAAAAATGTCAGCGTTGTTATTGTACAGATTGATTCAGAAGGGTTACACAAGTGTGATGGCTTCGATCATGGACGAAGAAGCGGCCGAGAAGCAGAGGAAGAAGGCTGCGGCTGCTTTGCAAGCTGCACAAGCAGAAGCAATTCAGGTTCCGGAAAAAAGTGGGTGCAGAGCGGACTATGAGGGAAAGAAATCTGACAAAACTGTATCTTCATCGACGGTAAACCCTTCTGTATTCCAGGGGGTGTTTTGCCGTGATCTTTCGGTCGTCGGGAGCTTGCTTTCTCAAGCGGGATTCAACCGTTCAATTCCAATGAAATATGAGGCATTGAGCTGCTGATCTGTTGAAAGTATTCTAGTATAGTATTTTTGTGTTTGTGCAGGCAGTGTGCTAGAGAGATTCAATCTTAACCAATGCATGTATGTACAGACACGAAGCAAAGAAATGTTCTCATGGATCCATTGGTACAAAATAGAAAATCTGGGGCCCTGGGAGATATTATGGGCTGAGGAATCTCTCTTGATTATGCAATCTGGTCCATCCACCTGATTGTACAAAAAGAAAACTTAGGCTGCCGGAAAATTTTGTCACCTTTTCTCTTTAGCTCGCCTTGATTAGTTATCTTTATTTATCAGTTGTACAGAATATCAGTACTGAATACTCTCCCATTGACAAACTTGGACCTTCCCTTAGCTTCTAAATTTCGCGCTCAAACGCAGGGTAATAACTGGGCTCAAAATCTGGGGTTACCTTTAGGCCTCGGATGCGAACGAAAATATCAATATGGATTCTTTTCTTTTCTCTTTAATGAGTACATGGAAAATGTGGCGTAAGTGTTGCATCCTTGTAGGGCAGAGTCATAGGTGCTTGACTTGGCCTTTTCCTATGAGTATTTAATTTCTGCCTCCGTTAATTTATCAAAGAACCTGGCCTTTCTGACATTCCATTGAATTCTTTATCCTCTGTTTTCACTTTCAAGTGTAATGAGCTTGCTGTCCGTGAATGCCTTTATGATCTAAAACCAGTATGATTCATCTCCGGTTCTCGCTAAATGATGATGTGGACGGTGAAAATAATAACTGGGTGTGGGTAAAAGCAGTGTCGACTTCGGTAACTGAGTCATGAGAGTGTTGTGTTACGAGTTTGTGGGCATGAGATGAGTTGAACGTGGCCTGAATGCCGGATGATAGCGGAGAAAACTGATGAATGTCATGCACAGTGTAAAGGGCTTGTCAGGGTCTTTTTTCATCACAGGTCTCTCTCTCTCAGACCGTAAGAGTACTGTATCAAGTATCAACAACAAAAGCAAAGCAAAAGGGGAGTTTCTAAGCTGCACCCAATACCAGAAAACAAAGTGATTTAGAAAGGAAATGTCCAAATCGAATCAACTTTTTCTTTGGCATCATGAGCAAGAGTGTTTTTCCCTACTAAACTATGTGTTGCACACTCTGCTGCTTGCGATTGAAAGATCTCAAATTTCAATTATTTTAATGATTTTTTGGTCAATGGAAAGTATTTTGAAGATTTTAGATTATCAAATAAAAAATCAACTGTTTGTGTGTGTCAGTGTGTGTGTGTGTTTTCAAAGAGAGGGAAGTCTAATAATATAATACAGAGTGGATGGCCTCTCTGGAGGGTGACCTGTAATTATGATGAAAAAAAAAAAGGCGGGGGGGGGGGGGGGGACCCAGCAAATTACTGCCCACTTAAAAAGGGATCAATTATTTTGTTTAGGTTGTCCCTTTGCAACAAGCATCCAAGTACTCTTGCCATTCACTGGGAAAAGTTGAGTGTCCAGTCCAATTCAGTTTTTGTACTGCCTTGCATTGTTGGGGAAAGTTAAAAAAACCGTGGGCGCTGGGATAAACAGAGTATAGCAATGGTTTTCAAAAAAGCAAATGTGGATTATGCCCTTTCCCATATCCACAGGTCTCTTTAATATTATATAACATGTCAAAGTGATTAACCATATTTGAGTGGCTGATTAATATTACTGACATATAATATTTAATGCTGAGTTTTAGTGTTTCCATTACCTTTAGCCAGTTATACCGAGATTAGCGATTGTTACTTTCCTTGCAAGTGTGATTTGATGTCCCTTTTCCTTAACAAGAAAAAAGAGAATAAAAGATTTCATGTCCCTTTTCCTGGAAGAGCGCCTCTAAATTTTTCCCACCTTTCTCTCTCTCTATCCTCATCTTTCCCCATTTCTCACATATCCCCTTTACAGGGTTATTTTAACTCCAACCATCCAACCCCACGTAATTGGGTTATAAACTAATACAATTCCCTTCTATTTCAAACAACTCAACATCTTCCAGCCTTGTAGTGAAAGAGAGATATGTGGACAAATAAATACCAACTAATTACATGCACTTGGTTTTCTCTTACCAGTATCATTAACAATGCCAAATTGATGATGACACAATGACACCCCACCTTCGTTGTAAGCTACTTTGCCATTCATTTATTAGTCTATGGCAAATGGCATTGTTCAGCTTCGGTTGGATTTTTTTATATTTATTCTCCGATTCATATCTAGATTCATTGTATCTTTTACCTTGGCATTACCCTTACACAGCGACTACTATATTGAGATTTGAATGTTGTGACTTGAGATTATTTAAAAGAGCAAATTATTTGTTTATTAATTTAGTAGCTAGATTTGGAATAGTGACTGGAGGAGAATTTGAAAACATGCCTCGCACATCTTCATCATTCACATTATACAAAACTCCTAAAATACTCTGCCCAAAGGCGTATGGATTGTATCACTTATCAGCAAATTGTGCATGAATAGTTCCTCTGAGACAGTATTATTATCTTATTCGGAATATGTCAATATTTAAACCTTGATCTCCGAATTAGAAGCATAATTTAATATCTTCTGGCGAAAGAAAAGGTGCATGTCACAAGGCTATGAGCTTTCTTTCCCTTTTTTTTTTTTTCCTTTTTGAAATGCTTACTTTATTCTATAGTCAGAGACTTCAGGGCATCTTTGTAAGACTATTTCAGTACTTATCACTAGTTGTGAAAGACACATGAATATGATATGATAGTCATAAACAAAATCCACTGAACGAACAGCCTAGCTTCAACAAGGGGAGGGCAACAACTGGCAAAGCAAAAGTTTAATGAAAGAACTTGAGATAATTAGGGTGGCAACAGGATAAACAAGAATATGAGAAGGAGCTAAAAGAGAAAAAATGGCACGTGATGTTTGAATGTTGGGGACATTGGAAAGAGGAAGGGTGGTGGCCAGATATGATGTCAGGGGCACCATGTGCTGCTATCATGTGCTTTCTTCAATCTCTGATGTGCCTCTTCACCCCCACTATGATCGATTATAGTGTCTCTTTAAAGCTCTTATATCAAAACTCGGTGCCATATTGGCTGCAACAATTCTTATTTTAATGCTTTCATTCTAGTTTATGCAATAGGCACAAACGAAAAGGTGCTAAAACAAATATGTTTTCTTCTGACTAGTTTCGACTTGAAGCCGAATGTTGCAGTCAGCAGGAAAAGCTGAAGTGTGGGATTTTCTTTTTATTGAGATCTGAGTCAGAAATTAACAATCTTGTTCGTTTTTAAGGGTGATGGGTTGTGAAACCTGTATCCAGCGAATAACAACGACTCAAAATTTGCTTCACAGTCAGATTCCATTCAAGGAGGATCCGTCCAAGATTGGTTGAGAGGCATCAGTTTCAGTTTCAATTTCATTATTAGGCTGTGTAATTGAGGGGACTGGGCTAAGGCTAGGACGAAAATCATAATTGAACCATCAAATGATTAGGGCACAGTGGGGTTTATTTTCAAAGTTTTATGGGGCTGTAGGCTGTACCCTGAAAAAAAGGTCGTATGTTGCAGGACGCGTGCGTCCTTGAGAGTTGAAATGGAGATTGGGTTGGTTGCTGGTCTTTCATTGTCAAAATCATTGCACAAAATTTGAGAATGAAAACAGTTCGCACAAACCATTAGGACTTGCATAATTGACACTTTGATGGGCTCTTTAAGTATTTAATTATGGGTTCAATCTCTAATAAAATGTATGGAGAAGTTCTCATGGCCAATGCTAAAGCCCCTTCTAAAAGTCTATGATGGGAGGAGATTAGTCACCACTACAAAGTAGTGGATACCCTGGGTCTTAAATAAAATGATAAGATTGTTTTCAACTCGGACACGTTGGAGTTGAAACATGACAAACATTTTTATTATTTGAATGAGTTAGAGGGTTTAAGCTCAAAAGTTTTTGTGTATGGGCATTAGGCACTTGGTTAATTGGTCCTAACGATCAATATTTGTTGATCAAATATACAAAGGTGGCATGCCTATGTGTATCCACCTTACCCTTTTTTGTCTATGTTAGTCGTCACATTTTTTAAGTCGAGTTGTTTTTAAAAAAATACTTAGATCCACCTATGCAATGTCTCCGATCCTTGATATGAAACTCAACTGAGTTATTTGGGGAGATTTAAAAAGGTAAGTAAATTACTTAATTATATATTATTTTATCGATCAAACAAATTAATTTAAAAAAAATGATAAATATAAATACATTAAAGTAATTTATTTTCCAAACTAATTTGCTTGACTTATAAACTAATATATAATTAAAATTTATTTCTCTTTTTTAATCTCCTCAAATAACTTAGCTGAGTCTTATATCAATGATTAGAGACATTAGAGGAGAGAATCTAAGTGTTTTTTTTAAAAAAACCCTACTAAAAAATCTAACGGCTAACGTGAACAAAAATGTGAGCATATTTAGTCAACAAACGTTGATCGTTAGTGCTAGTTAACAGAGGGGTAAAATTGCCTCATTATGAAATTTACAGGTACATTTACTCCTTCAAAAACTTTCATGTACTCAATATCTACATGCAAAACCTTCGGGACATTTAAACCCTTTAACCCTACTTGGATTTAGGATTTTTGGAGGAGTGGCGTGGGTGGGTGAATCTTTAGGGAGCATGTTGTGTTCAACGAGGATTATACAACACTAATGGGTTCTTAGCCCTGGTATAATGTACCCTTCCTAATTGGGCCATCTGGCTTTTGTTTGCACAGTGGACACTTGACAGAACCAAAGCCCAAAGGACTGGAGCCTGATGGTCCAAATCCCAAAAAGATATAAATAGTCATGTGCAAGATCTTTTTCTTCAAGAATTTTGTTCTGTGGCGGATTGGGGATTATATGGAACTTGGGATTTTACCAGATTAGTAGCTGTGGTCCCTGATGACATTATTCAGCGTTTGATAGCAATATTGCCACCTATGGAAGCTGCCGGAGATGATGTTATGGTGTGGAAAGAAACCCCACATGGTAATTTTACAGTGAAAAGCACTTATTTTATGCTGGAAAAACCACCTCAACATAGATTCAACACCATTTATAAAAAAATATGGAATTAGAATGGTTCTGAACGAATTCGTGTGTTCCTTTGGATAGCCTTTAATAACAGGCTTCCAACCTTGGTGCTGAGAAGTAAATGGTCTTCGGAATCTCCCATTTGTCAATTCTGCCACGCAGGACCTGAGGATGAACTACATATCCTCAGAGATTGCAACTATGCCAAATAGATTTGGCTTCATCTAATTGACCCACGGTATACTTCGTTCCTCTATTCAGGATTGGATTTCATTCAATCTTATTGAGGAGGTTGGCGCAGTTGATGACCAGATGTGGAATCTTATCTGGGGAGTTATTTGCTGGTTTTTATGTTGGAGAAATAAGTGTGTCTTTGATCAGGACTTTCAGAAGCCTAGTAGTCCGATATTGATTATTAGGAAATCATGGAAATCTTTTTGTATGGCCTCTACATCTGTTGCTAGTGACAGGAGTAGTATTGATACTAGCATGCTCAACTGGTCTCCTCCTCCTTCTGGTTGGAGCAAAATGAATGTGGATGGATCTATGGTTCCCAATTGTGGTAAAGCTGGCTGTGGTGGGGTCTTACGAGATTGCTCTGGCATATGGCTTTTGGGTTTCACTCATAATCTGGGGATTTGTGGGATCTACAAGGCGGAGGAATGGGCAATCTTAATGGGGCTGAAACTAGCTTGGGATGAAGGTCATAGACGCCTAATTGTGGAATCTGATTTGAAAATGGCTGCTGAGAATATTATGCAGCCAAGACCAACCCCGAATGGCACGATGGTATCTTTACAAATCTCTGAAATGCTGTCTTGGAATTGGGATGTCAAAATAGTATACATCTCCAGAGCTCAAAACATATTGGCTGACCATTTAGCTAAAGAAGGACTTAGAGTTTCTTCTATCTCACGTGATTGTCCATCTAGCTTATGGACTGTGTTTACACATGGGTGTTTGGGACTTGATCCCCTCCCTTCTTTTTCTAATATATAAAGGCTGAATGCCTCTCTTTTATCAAAAAACAAAAAACAAAAAAAACAAACAAACAAACCGTATCTCTCGACCTTTTCGCCTCTTGCCCAATTCAATTTCTAGATTCAATAATGCATGACGTTTCTACGTAACAAGAATGAAAATCATACATGAATAAGTGTAAAAGGTCCGGCAAAAAGGAGAGAGGACACAATCATCACAATCGAAAAGCTGAGACAAAGGTACTACAAAATACTTAATTCAACTAGTAAGGGATTATTTTGGCTTAACTAGAAGTTTTGAATTCGAGCTTTGAGAACACAACAATGTTAAATACTTGATAGCAGAGTTTTGTCACCCTTATAGTCCTACCTAACTCGATTTTAGATTGGTTTAGACCCCAATGAATTTTTTAGAATTAAAAGGAGATAGGAATGGCGAAACCAAAGTGGGGCTAGGGTGGGCCTCCACCCCCTAAAATAAAAAATAAAAATAAAACATGAGAAATAGGGGAGCCCAAATGATTTAATGAAATGGGGGAGCTGAGTATTGGTCATTGAAGAGAAGAGAAGATTGGAGATGCAATCTTTCAAAGCTATTTTCGCTCTCTCTGTGAGGTTTGCTCTGTTTTGGAGATTCTTGATAGTTATAGAGTTATTCTGTACGGCTCTGATAGTTATGTTAAAGGACAGTTCTATGGCGTCTTTGTGTGTAGAAACTTTCTTGATGAAGTTTGGTATGGCAGTGATGGAAGAGAAGCAAAGTTCCATGTACATTGTGGAACTACAAGCAAGTTTGACAGTGGTGAATGTGTGGTCGAGTAAAAGGAACGTCGTTGTTGGAGTTTTTGTGGGAGCTTAGTCAGACGACAATGGCGATGCTAATAAGGAGACGAGAAGCAAAAAAGTGAAGAAAGTGAGGTAGAAGAGCTTGTTGTTGTTCTTGAACATGGGACTGCTCTTACCGAAATAATGGGATATTCTGGCGAAAACTTGGTTTAGTTCGATCACTGAGTGGTTTAAGTTTTTTTGCCAACAAGAAGCTATAGTGGGAGAGAAGAAAACAAAATGGAATCATAGAAGCAATTCCATACGTCATATGTGTTTGTATAGTGAGAGATGCATAAAAGAAAAGTATAATTGTTTATTTTTTGATATGCGTTGAGGTGCATTAGAGGTTATACTCACTCTAGATCTAAATATAAAGACTCAGTTTTTTTTTAGGGATTTAGGAAGTTAAATAAAGTATTTAATCATATCATAGTATCATTAGATTATATATCAGTTTATAAGTGGGACAAATTAATTTGAAGGAAAAATAATAATAATAATGTGGTGTAAAATGCATCAAGAAGGAAAATAATAAAACAAGAAGTAATCAGATTATTATTTTTTCCTTATTAATGGTATTATACATTTCAGTCCCCAAAAAATTTAACATCAACTAAAAAGTGCATTCTATGTTTATTGTTGACTCTAAGAGAGTTCATATTTATTGACTTTATTGTCATAAATCGTTTATTTAAGAATTGCAAATCTTCATAAATTTTTTCTTCAACTCCTATACACTTTGCTTTATAATCTCGCCCCCTTCCTCTTTAAATCCTAGCTCCACCCCTAAGATAGGCCCATACCAGATGCTCCAAGAAAAAAAAAACGGCTGAGATGGTTGCTTTCGACTTTGGCCGTAACCGAACTCGCAAAATATAAGAGCTGGATGTTAGATCAAGCGCGAAGATTGAACGCTTCAAGTCCCCTCTAACCAGGTAAAGAAGCTCTAACATTACATGAAATTAACAAATTGCAGTTCAAGAAACTCATTTACGATAATAAACAGTGGCTTCGTCAGAAATGTCACCCGGACATCTCTATACATCAAATAGATTTAATACCGATATATTAGTGATCTCGAATTTTACAGAATATGGCAGCAATAAAAAAACAGCTTGGATCGATTCCATCGAGGCCAGGCGAACGCTTATACAATTGAAACAAGCTTCCTAGATGATGATGACTAACATAAAAAGGGACTGTCACTTGATCTTCGAGGAAGACAAGACGCCTTTTTTCCTTTTCTTGATAGAGCTAGAGCAGTTTCGGGTTTCAGTACACTTGAGACAAAACCAATCCTCCTCAGGAACATCTTTCAGAGGAGGATCGCAGCAATCGATATGGATACCAACTCCACAACCAACGGAAGCACTTTCATCACCGCATATCAGCATTACGTCTCCTCTATCTCGAGATCCACATACTTGGCAAGCTGTGTCATTATCATCAATTTCTAGAGGATCCTCGATGATCTCTTCTGCCTTCCTTTGAAGGCTAGCAAATGACCTCTCTGCCCAGGCATGAGTCCCATACAGTACATGTTTCTCCAGGGAGAAACCGGGCTTGCACACATACTCCACCAAGTAGTCAGCTAAAACGCAGGGAATCTCATGTTTTAGGAATTCTTGGACCCACATGTCCACACGTGGCATGCCCGGGCTAACTATGGCATAGTCAATACCGGTATCAAGGAACCGGGAGTAAGGAGGAGAGGTTGCTAATATAGTTCCATCTCCTGCTTTGACTACACGCTTCAATGTATCCTGTTATATGTTATCAAATCAGATGAGAAGCCTACGTCAAATTAAACAAAATTCGCCTACTATTAAGGCTAGTCCTTAAACCTGTGCTTATTTGAGATGGAATACACGGCAAGCAATAATGGCAAATAAGAAGAATATCTCGACAAACCGGATCTCAAAAGCAAACCTACCAAAGGTGGGACAATGCAATCGCCGTATACAATAATGCGCGCTCCATATAAGACGCCATGACCTGTCTTGTCTCTCAAAAGCCGCCATCTTCTTGGAGCCTCCAAATTGATTGCACCATCCTCGCTAAGGCCACTCTTGTGCCACTCATAAGGTTCTTCGGTCAAGAATTTACCGGCCTCACTACAGGCAGTTAAGTAATCAGTTTTAAGAATCCACCTGCATTCCAGCCAAAATAAATTAGGAACATAAATGATTAAATAGAAAACATATGCCTCTGTTTTTAACTCACTCCAGCATATAAATTTTTATCATTAAAAAACTAATTAAGTATGAATACCAACCCAGATATAACTTAAATTTAAAATAACCAGATCTTATTTGAAGTGTCCTGTTAAGTTTGTGTTGTACGAAGCCGAACTTTTTCAAATGGCAATGCCCAAGATTGAGTGCAGGCCCTATGAAAATATTTTCCAAAGAGAAATTATGCAGTTCTACTCAGACTCAGCAAGAATTTCCATACCTCCCTGATGCAGCAGCAGCGAAAAATTTCTCAGTCCTGCGTACAGGATCTGGGGCTATGAAGTGTGTTGCCTGATACGACCACTGATGAGAATCCCGGCAGACCCTTCCTTTCAATCTCCTAATCAATTGTTGAAACTCCTTTCTCTGTAAGCGGTGCCCACTTACTAGAAAACATGCAGCTTCTTTCTTCACTCTTCTGTTATCTTCTGATGTAGATGAACTAAGAGCTTTTTTCCGAGTCTTTTGATTGACCTTTGCTTGACCTATATTAGTTTTAATAACCAAGTTTCCAATGTTTATACCCTCTCCATCAATTGGCCTGTTTTCCTTCTCAACTTCCTGAAAACTCCCTGCACTAATTGTCTGTACAGCTGAGCTACTATCTTTACCAGCAGGAAATAAAGCTGTTTCCATGGTTTCCATATCTGTCTCATCTTTCCTCTCACTGGACGCAACCTCCTCAGGCCTCATTGTATCCTTGGTAAATGGGACTTTATTGCTTCTACCTTCAGTAAGTTTTCTGCCTTTAGGCTTTCCTTTTCCTTTAAGGGTTGAGTCTACCAGCTCAAGTTCCACCGGTTTAGTTCCATTTGTACCTTCCTTTGGAGGCTTTGATTTAGATTTTGATGCATGGTGAGTTGCTTCGAACTTCTCTTCTGTCTGCGTAACAGATTTTTTCAAAATATTAATTGATTCAAGATTGTCTTCATCAACTGGCAGTCCCTTGTACTCGGTTTTTTCATCCGGAGCCTCTGTTTCTTCATCCTGAAATTCTCTGCCATTGGTATTTTCTGCAGATTTGCAAACGCTCTCCTGCTCCATTGATGTTTCAACACTAACAATTTTTGAGGATTTAACAAGTTTCTTGCCATCACAAAGTGCCGTCTCTTTCCATCCACTTAAACAACCTGCGCCATCAGCTTGAGGGGTACTTTCATCTAATGAAATCAAACTCTTCTTTTTAGCAGTAGCACCTGATTTAGGTCTAGAACCCAAACATTTCTTGGCAACTGTCTTCTTGCGGGGCGATTTTCTAATCAACTTATCACTTACTTTGTTGCATAAATCTAGGGTAGCATGACCAGTTGATTCCTCAATTCTAGACTTCTTTTTACTCGAATATGAGCATTCAAGATCGTTCCTGGCATTATGAGGTTCCGTTTCATTGCCATCTTGAGCAACTTCTTCCCTGCCACGATCTGCAATATCAGACTCGCCATTTATTTTGGGTGCATTATCTTGCAGAGACTCTGAGCTTACAGATTCTTTGTCCTTCATATCATCTCTGCCTACAGGAAAATGGTGTTCTATCTCTGGTAGTTTATTGCTATCTGCTAATGGGGATCTTTCAATGGAAAGTTTTGTGTCTTTCGTCACCATAGAATTTAATTTAGTAGAAGCTTCAATCGACCTCTTTTTAGGTAACAAAATACTTGGCCCTTTCTTGTTTTTCTTGTTACTAAAACGGTTACCTTTCCCAGAACCTTCAACAAAGTCGAAGTTGATGCTGTCACTTGCCTTTTCCACCTTGTTCGAAGAAGCTTCTAGGTCATTTCTTAATTTTAAATTATTTAAAGGTAATGCAGAAGGCTCACTTAAATTGCCAAGGTTTTCATTTAAGCCACTCGAAGGAGAAAATCTCTTTAAGTTTTTCCTAGAGCTAGTTGCAGCACTACCCCTTGCATCTGAGCGCAGATGTCCTTCAACACTTTCAGAAGTCAATCCCAAGTCATTAACCAACTTCCCATACTCAGAAGTACTAGCCTGAAGATCAGGAGCATGACCTGATGAATCAGCATTTCCAGAAATGCCAAGATTCTGGCAGTCAACAGCATCTTGAACACAACTGTTTTTAGGTTTAGTGGTCTTGGCACATGTGTCGGGTAGCTGACCAGATGCATCACGCCTGGAAACGCCAGGATCCCCAGAACTTGATTCTAGAACACCATGATGGACGTTTCTGGTCTGATCAGATGTATTCGCATTTTTTAGAATTGACATAGACTCATGCCCCTCATTTGCTTTCCGGGATCCCTCAGGAGCAGCAGAACCCGGAAAGGCATTAGATTCTACTACTACAGGTTTTGATGAGTTGTGGGTTGCAGCAGTATTCATTTTTGAACTAGAGGGACTCTTAGTGATGCCTCTTCCCCCAGATTTCCCTGATGCGAGATCTTCAGTTTCTTCTTCAGAGTCTTTAGCCTCTTCTGCCATCGTCTCTAGTTCATAACCACTGGTTGAGAACGAATAGAAGTTGAGTTATTAGAAAAATTTTATTCATGAGCCACAAGAGAAACTCTTTATAATTAAATCATATTAAGTGAATAATTTAAGTTGGTCAGCTTAAAATGTATATTTCATGGATACCCTACAATTTGCGCAATTGCAGTGAACATAGCAGATGTCAATGCAACAAGTAGCTTTTATTCCACCAGAGCAAACAAGCCAGACGCATGGTACATTATGCAATGACTTTAAGGTGTGCAACAAGACATATTATGCCAACTACTTAGACGACGATAAGAGGGCTCACCTCTTCTTATATTTTTCTTCAGGGAGAAGCAACCAATCTTTCAAACTGGAGGGGAAAATAACAACTTAGCATTAGATAACTCAACATTTTTATAACAAGAATTCAAATTTTAAAAATAGATGGCTTGTTATACTTATATGCATAATATTATGAGCAACAAAGGGAAAATAAATAAATACCAGTCTTCTAACCACCGATGATTAACTAACTTAATTGTCTGCAGTCTACTGGCAAGCTCATACTTTTCTCCTACTCACAAAACAAATTTCAATAAAAAGTGTTAAAGATGATTAAACTTAAAACTTCTTTAAAAAGTAAGGAGACACAATTTAAAAAATATTCATGAACATGAATCATCTTAGCAATTGCATTAGTAAACCTAATACTACATACACTCTTGGTTGCACATATCAGATTAGTTCAGATATAAGTATGTAGCAAACCTTCAAATTTGTAGCATATAAGATGAGTAACTTTGCTTGCCACCAATGGCTTAGAAAATTCAGCACCCATCAGGTCAACCATTGTCTGACAAGAGAAAAACAGGGTCAAGTCCTAATTGTTACAAAACAATCATCTGCACAAGCTCCAAGAGAAAATTGTTGAGCATAAGAGACTCTAACCATAATGTCATCCCGATCCTGACGTTGATAACCAGTCAAGCAAACAACCAAATTCTTAGCACCCGGTATACCATTTAAATCTTTCAGGGGCCTATACATGACCTGTACAGAAAACAAAGACTTCTAACTGTGTCCAACTCTCCGACGATGATAATATAAGAATCACTTGCAAGAATAATACAATAGTGATTGGATTAGACATGGATGCAGTTCCTCACATCCTTATTATGAGGTTCCTCAATAAAAACATGACAAGCCTCCAATAAAAACATGACATGTGTACAGTTGAATAAGAAAACCAGCAAACTAGCAAAGCCAGACGCATGTCATGATATTATTAGAAAACAAGGCATTTGTATCAGAGAACCTCACAATCAAGAAATAAAAAATGCATGTAAGGTTTTTCCATAGTTATCAGAACCAAATCCTCAAGATGACAAAGAAATTTCAAAAGTTCTGGGCCAAGAATATATACAGCTTGAATGAACTCAAAGCTATATATAAGAGAACATAATTAACAGTTGTAAATGAATATAATGAAAAGATGAACAAACCCAAGCCTTAAAGGTATACCTAACATTAAACAGGTGCAAAAGCATTTACAAAAATTGTTTGCCTAAAAATTGTAACTAACAGAAACATACTAAATACAAGTTAGCAGTTTTTACAGATCCGCTTGAACTCTTTCTCAAATTTTTGTGATGAGCTGAGCGGTAGCACATGTACTACGCTCACAAATTATATTCCAAACGAGTCCAAATTTCTCAATAATTTTGTGAGTGGGTGGTTTTTTTTTTTTTTTTGGGGGGGGGGGTTAGAGATCAAAAAACATACGGAGGTCGCATCAACTGGCATTCCAATGTCAACACTGTGATCAACCCACAAAGCAGTGACGAGCGTCTTGCCATCATTTCTTGCAGCAACGCAAATAGGATCATCCTGCATAATACATAGTAAAGCAAGGGTTGTGGAGTCTAATTTGTTAAGGTAAATTAAAACACAATCCAAAGCTAATTTCTTCCATCTCTAACTGCGAATGCG
Source organism: Acacia melanoxylon (assembly GCA_019022615.1). Taxonomy (NCBI): domain Eukaryota; kingdom Viridiplantae; phylum Streptophyta; class Magnoliopsida; order Fabales; family Fabaceae; genus Acacia; species Acacia melanoxylon. The sequence goes on along the minus strand of JAFJYJ010000019.1, from coordinate 9,354,813 downwards.
ATTGGAAGTCAAAAAAGGATTTTCAGCAGACCAAAGAGAAAACAACAAATCTCGGCCTCTGTTTAGATGGGTGAGATTGCAAGCACTAAAGTGCTGCTTAGAAAGCGGAATGAAATGGATGGGGTAGTACATGGCGAATCCATATGCTCAAATGTAAGAGAAAACAAAGAGTGAATTTGACTTACATAAGTAAGTTTGCCAACAACGACATGTGTGCAACTTGGACCGTACTGACCAACATCAACTCCACCGCCATTTACAAGCTTGAATCGAACCTACAAAGTAGCATTGAATCGATAAAAAAAAAGGAAGAAAATGATAATTAACCTTACTTTTGAAAAACGATCTCCCAGATTGGCCACGACACGAGAGAACATAGCAACAGAATCAGATAAAATAATACAAACAGAAATGGAAGAGCGAGAAACCTTGCTTTCGTTGATAGGATCAAAACCATAGAGAACGAAACGAATGTTGAGAAACACCTGCGATGGAATACTTGTCTCCAACATTTGGGAGGAAAAATCAGACGTGTGATTTGGGGTTCGGAGACCAAAATTCGAGCTGCTCAGTCCCAAAACACAATCCTCACTTGAGCGAGGGAACATTTTCCTCCATTTTGTTTGATTTTCATGCCTCTGGCGCGCTTATGGCTAGCCTATTACACGTAAACTGACTGGCCCAATCTGTCAGATCCGTTTAACAACCCGATCCAGGCCCATATGTACTTTGGGTTTGACTTTCGTAGTAACGATTTGTATTACTATTTAGGGAAAATAACGTGGAAGTCCTAAGGAACACAAATAAACATAATTAGGTCTCTTAAAATCACCAAATTACATTGAAGTCCCTAAGGACTTTTTTGATATTATTTCTATTAACAACAAGAAATGTTATATTTACAACAACATTTAAAAACCTAACCATTTACAGCAGAAAAAAACTATATTCACAATAAAAAGTGTTATATTTACAACAAAATTTAAATATCTGGATTTTGTTTCAAACTCAGGTCCTTAAGCGTACAGAGGTCATTTACAACATAAAAAGTAGGGTAGAGCAATGGGCAGGTTGGACAACCCGAGGCTAAACTCATAGCCCATCCATTTAACTTTAAATGGGTATGGGTTAACCCATACCCGCATCTTGTGCCCACCTTAAAAATATTGAAGGGGGCACCATCGGCTTATGGCGGAGAGTTGGGGATTTGGGGCCCCGAAAATTATTTTTTTAAGGAAATTTTTAAATGCATTAAAAAAACAAAAGAATATAAACAAGAAAATAAAAGAATATCAAAAAAATATTCATGAAATCAAGTGAACATTGATGATATAATAAGAGAGACAATTATTTTACAAACCTGGTCATTTAGAAAAGTAAGGTTAAGTCTTTGTTAGAAATGCGATTACATAAATTACAATGAAGGGTTGGCAAAATAAGTTCAAGACATATATTTTAATAACAAAAGTATATTACAATAAAAATAATTACAATGTTATCATTCTAGGCCTTATTTTTTGGAATTTCATCATAATTGTTTTATTATTAATGCTATCAAATACATCTTTTTCAATATAAGGCACTAAACAATCATTTAACCATTCATCTCCATCTGATTACGAAGTGCAATCTTAATGTATTAAGGGTGGATATTTAATTTAGGGTGAGAAATCATTCAAATATGTATTAATTTTTTTTTATAAGAAAGTCTTAAATTCAAGGGGGGCACTTGCCCCCCTTGTACATAACTTGGATCCGCCCATGCCCGTACCTCAACCCATTTAAACATGTGTAAATGGGCGGGTTAACCGGGTTTTGGGTAACCCATTTACATTTGATTTGTTTATTTTTTTTAAAAAAAAAAACATACACAAGCATTAAGCATCCATCCAAATTCATCATTCCAATTTCTGAAATATGAATCTTCAGAGTTCAATAATCACAATTCACACAAAACAACGTAAATTTAGACAAGTACCATCATTACAAATTTTTGATGTTCAAACTCTAACTTTTAATTTAAACATTAGAACTACAACTCTTCAAGTTCATAGATTAATAAAATGGCATGCTTCCATTGAATCTACATGTTTTAGTCTTCATCATCTTTAGATTTACTTGAGGAAGGGACTATAGCTCCAAACGCTACATCTTTCTTTGTAAAATTAAATAAGTGAAGAGAAAACGTATATATATAAAAAAAAAATCATTGAATAGGAAGGCAGTTAGGGAATGACTTTACGCAGAATGCGGAATGAGATGAGTAGTTAATAATATATAAAAAAAAATACACTAAATGGACGGGTATGGGTAGCCCGTAGTATGCCCACAGCCCACATATTTAAATATTAAATGAGCGGGTTCTAACCCAACCCGATATAAAGTCTTTTGGGATGGGTTCAAAATGACCCAATTATACTGGGTTTTGGGCGAACTCATGGGTTATGGTTTCATGCTCAGCCTTGAGAAAAAGTCTATATTTACAATAAAATTTTAAACCTGACCATTCACAACAGAAAAAACCATATTAACAACCGGAAGTGCTATATTTACAATACAATTTTAAAACATGGATTTTGTTTTAATGCAAATAAGGGACTTTTTTGATATATGAATTTTTGTTAGAATTTTTTTGTAATTTTTTATGGTTCTTGGACCTAACTATAATTTTACCTACTATTTAGTCTAAGGGACGAGTTGATTTGCTAGAAGTTTCCAATTTCTTTTATCCAAAAAAAAAAAAAAATCCAATTTCCAATCTTGACCCGATAAACAAACACCGGTCATTGCGGTCAATGTAAGTGCCGGAGTGGTTTGGTGCACCCACCCGCGTTGAAGCACAATTTAATCTGTGGTCGACTAGGGAAGAGGAGTAGGAGGAGAAGAGTTTTTCCGTCGTCGTCTGAGATGGCTTGGCTCACTCGATTCTTGGCGGCTGTTGCTTTCTTAGCCATTGGAGTTATATTCTCCCCTGAAATCTTTGGATCAAAATCGGACGCTTCCAATTCACTCAAACTGTCAACCTACCTCAAATTGGCGCATCTCCTAAGCTTCTCTACGGCTTTTGGTGCCGCTCTATGGGTCACCTTCATCGGCGGAATTATTATGTTCAAGTACGCAATCTTTTTTCCCAGCTTAATTACCTGCTCACATATGCACAAGTTTTCCGAACTAAAGATACTACGACGGATTTATTAGACTGAAATGTTGTCTCAAATTGGACCCAATTTTTCGATGAACCTCTAGGGCATGCTTGAGTTCTGAAAAAAACTTACAAAACATGATTTCCTTGATCATTGCAAATGCTATATCAGCCATACAAGTTCTATGTTTTACTATGCTTTGCCTACCAGACTTCTAGATGTGAAAATGATGTCGTGATTTTTTTTCCTTTTTCAAATTCATGATGAGTTTAACAGGAATCTCCCGAGGCATCAGTTTGGTAACCTGCAAAGCAAGATGTTTCCTGCATATTTCTCAATGGTCGGTATCTGTTGTGCGATATCGGTGGCGTCGTTTGGGCATCTACATCCTTGGAAATCTTCGTCCACGGCTGAAAGATACCAACTTGGCTTCTTGCTCTCGTCATTCGCATTTAATCTTGCTAACTTGTTTGTCTTCACTCCGATGACTATCGAGGTAATATTCGTGATTTTCCAAAATTTTTTACGAATAGATCATCAATTTTTTAGTAATATTTAGAATGTTTTCTGTGGTTATTGATTCTTATTTCTTCCCCGTCCTGAAATAGGTTGAAAAATTGCCCCGTATCCCTCAAAATTCCAAGATTTAAGCCATCTTTATTCCGTTATTTCTCAATTGGGTTTGCTTAGTTAGAGTAATGCGACTCCCGTTTAGAAGGATTTGATTGGAAGGATGGTTTGAGAGTGATATGGGTTAGGGTGGAGTGGATTCGTTGGGTGTTTAAATGATTTGAAAACCGTCCTTAGTCATCTGACATTTTGGCTATAGTTTACAAAACTAGACCAATGGGACTGATCTGAACAAAAAATTGGAGAACTAGCCAGGAAGTGTATCACCTCCTGTGAGCATTCCTCCTCTGAGCGTGAATTGCAAGGATCTCAACCATAGGGAAATGTTTATTTATAGTATTTTGATTTTGTTGAGATTATGTTATTTAGTTTTTTTGGGCGAGCAATTTGAGTATGTATACCAGGGATAATGGCATTGTGCATTCCATGTAAATCAATCATCCGAAACTTGGATACTGTGAAGCTGCCATAAGTTACGAGTGTGTAATGTATTGTCTCCCTGAATTATTTTCACACAGAATTTTATTTTTTGTGACACAGTTGATGAGGCAAAGGCATAAAGTGGAGAGAGAAAATAGCATTGGAGAGGAAGTTGGTTGGTCAAAAAATGTTGAAGTCGCAAAGAAGAATCCAAAGCTTGCAGCCATGAATAAAAAGTTTGGAATGATCCATGGATTATCTTCCCTTGCCAATATCATGTCCTTTGGCGGCCTTGCCATGCACTCTTGGTACTTGGCAGGTAAAATGGATCTCTGATCCAATTTCTGCTTCCCATTCTGTGGAGGATTGTCGAGCTCAAAGCTTGTTCTTGTTTCCCGGCAAAGTATGATGGAAAGATTTAGAATATTTGTGTAGTTTGTGAAAATATACTGTGGAAGTATTATATGGTTGCTCCAAGAGAACATTGCGACGTTATATAAAAACACTGGAAGTATTTGGCTTCGCAGGGAAATAAGTAATTATATAATCCTTCCTGCAAAGGAATAAAATGAGCCTCTTTACTCACCCCCTCCTCTTGTCTTAAAAAAGGCCTTTATTTTTTAATCATTGCACGAAAAGATAGAATAACATGGTAATTTGAGATTTGAGACCTTGATCTAAGTTGTCTCACATCTGAAGGATGGGCATATATATTTATGGTTTCTCCAACCTTGTCCCTGAGGATTCACCTTATGACGTTAATGCTCCTTGAAAAAGCAAGTTTTCTATTTGTTTAAAAAACTATGAACGTGGGTGTTGATCGTTGAAGGTTCTGTGCAAACCTGCCCATTGGTACACGACTCTGGCTTCTCGACTCTAAGAAGCCTCAGCAGCTCTCAATCAGACTCTTGTATCTGATTGTGATTTATTATCGAGTATCTTGTTTTTGTTACCATCTTTGCACAATATTTTAGGGAAGCCTTCTTTCCTAATGAAGTCGGGGGAGTATGGTGATGGCTTCTTTCAGACTTTTGTTTTGAGACCCTTTCATTATTCCACGAAAGAGCGTTGAGAGGGTTTTCCAAATGCTCATGACATTCAAAAGTCTTGATTTATGATTTAAGATGGATCAACATCAAGGCAACTGTGGAAAAAGGTAACGATATTTGTTGGAGTTGTGAGGATGATATTGCCTGTTGCTGGGCTTTATGTCCATAATATCTTGTTTATGGATGATTAATCGTCAACTGGCTTCCGGGATGACCCTTCTTGCTGGTGGTTGCGCCGACCCACAGCTCCCTTGCTGATTATGATACTTCATGTGGTGTCCCCAATTTGATCATGACAAGCTGAAATTCATTCCGCATACGTGTACCCGTGTAACCCTTATCCACTATTTAGTTTGATTTAAATATATTAAAAAACATTAAATCTTGTGTCCATGAATGAACTTTTTTGGAATTTGTTAGTGAAATTCCAGAAGGGGTTTTGAACCGCCGGAAAAAATGAATTATGAAAGTAATTTGGCGAACCGAACAAATATTTATAACTTTTTCTTGCAGTCATGACCTTTCTGCCGCTGGCACAATGCTATCGCCATTGCGTCATACTACTTCCGGTCCTAATTATAAGAGTAATTAAGGAAGCTAAATAAGTTACTTAATCATTTTATATATTGTGTTTTCTTAGATTATATATTAGTTTATTACCAAACTATTTAGTTTGAAGAAAAAATAAAAATAAAAATACTCTAAACTAATATAATTAGTTTTTAATCTCTAAAAAAAGTCAACTATTTTTATAATTAGGATCGAAGGGAGTAGTATTTATGTCTTCCTCTTCTTTTCTTTTTTTTAATAAATCACTCTAATGTACATCAAAGTTTCAGGCAAAAGAAAAATGTAAATATAGGTAATTAATTAATTTACATAATCGGACTATTCATATTATAATTTACACAAAATTTGAAGTAAACTGCGTACAATTATACCATCGCTGACCCTTAATATAAGAGTTAATTAACTTTTGTTAGAAGAAATTAAATAAACTATTTAATCATAGTATATGTTGTACATCACTAGATTATACTCCATCCGATCCTAATTATAAGACCAAGTTGATTTTTTTGGAAAAATTAAGGAAGCTAATTAAATTACTCTAGAGTATTTTTATTTTTTTCTCCAAACTAATTAATTTGACTAATAAACTAATGATATGATTAAGTAAATAGGTGATTTCATGTGAATATAATACCGATTGACAATTTACAAGACTATTGATGATTTCTTAATTGTGTTCTATTATTGGCAAATTTATTCTCATAGTATTTTTATTTTACGAAAATATTGATAGTTTAAAGGTTACTTTATAATATACCTCTTATGATAATTTTTATTATAAAAAGTGCTTATGACAAATTTTTTCCAAACAGCTTATTTTTAATTTGAGCTTTTAAGTGATTTTAAGCTAACAAATTTATATAATCATCAAACAGCTTTTAATTTTTTTTTTCTTTCTAAAAGTTGTTTTTTTAGCTTTAGCTTAAAAATAGCTTTTAACTTAATTTTTTTTTTTTTTTTTTTTATCGAAGCAGACTCTTAATTGATAATCACTGAGGTTGATAAATGTACAAGAATATGTGGTAGCTCTGCACACATCTAGATTTTTTTTTCTTCTTTTTTGGTGGGGTGGGGAATGAAGCTCAAACGTCATTTAGGAAGGGAAAAAAAAATGTGACAATAGCTAAGCCAGTGTCATAGATTAGTTGATTGAGGCGAGAGGACACACCGGTATATGTAGGTGTCACCCACCACTCGTTTGGAAGATTCCGGCCACCGGAGCCGGAAGGAATCAAAGCGATAATACCACCAAAAATGATGGGAATGCAGAATATTGAGCAGCTGTGGCCATATGGACATGAAAAGTTTCAGATTGTCCCACTTGTAACCTCATCCCATTAATGTATCGGTGTATGTACTTATAAATGAAAAAAATGGAGAGGCGAGTTAGGATTAGGAATAAAAGGAGGGCTTGCGATGGAAGGAAGATGAGAATGTGGGTGGAGGGTTGCTTTGGTGGATGGATAGGCATAAAGGGTAAAAGGAAGAGGTGGAGGGCCTATTCCTTTTGTCCGGTAACGAACGTGGTTCCGATTCAAAGCTTTGTCGGCTTTCGCGTGTACGTTTACAATGTGCATCACATGCCTCGTTTCCCTTTCACGTGTGTCCCTCTCTTGCTTGCCTTCCCAAGTTACAACTTTGCCTTGTTCTTGTTTCTCAAGCTACCCAATCCTTCCCTCACACAATTACAAACACTCCCATTATAATTCCGTATTATGCCCAAACCCTAATTTCGTATTCAAAGCCGCCACGCAAACTCACTTCTCCCCAAATTTCGTATTCAAAGCCGCCACGCAAACTCACTTCTCCCCAATCCCAATCATATTTGATACGAGGGATGCTCCAGTCTCACCCCTTAACCAATCTCCGGGAATCAAGCAGCTAGTTTTGCATATTTGATATTTGGGGAATAGTTTCTCTATTGGCAAACACCATTATTTCCAAGGGACACTTTCACTTTTCACTATTGAAATCAATTGAATAAAGAATCACCTAATTGACTAACTGTCTCTACATCCATGTCCCCTCCCCACCCATACAACTTTCCTGACCATAAATAATGAATTATCAATCGTCTATTCAATTGAAATTGATGGTGTTCGTGAGTAAAGAGCGTGCTGGAAACAAGAGCACCACAAACAAATGCATGTGTTGGGATGCAACGAGCCTACTGAACCTTCTCAATGACTCTCTCCCTGTTTTTATAACGCCTGAGAATGCTGACCCCTCTCCACTCACATTGACTGATACCACTGACTTCCTAACAAAAGCCACCGCATCAATCCCATGGGGTGACAGTGCCACCAGAGGCCACCACACCTTCCGCCTGTTCTCTCTCCTCTGCCTTCTGATTCTGTTAAGTTCCTGGCGAATCACGCCTCTCACAGATTTTAAGTAGGAATTCATATCATGATCCCTTTGTATAGTTCCCCCCGAGCCATAAGCAGCTCGGTCACTTAAGATCTCAAGTGGATGTGGTGAGTTCAAGAACACCAGCTGTGCAGTCAGGAGCTGCCTGTACATGTTATGGTTGGATTCTGATGAAGGACCACACAAAAGATATAGACCACAGCCTGCGGGAAGGAGATCATGTCCTGGGGAAAATTTCTCTTCTGGCTGCAGAATTAGCAGCTCACCCATAGGTGTATATAATACCTTCTACATGGAAAGATTCACAAAGTGATTTAGAGGATTGATGATATAATATGAAGTTCCTTCCAGACTTGAAACTTGTTTAAGAAACATTACCTGGTTATTAAGACAAGGATGATGACGGAAGTTTCCATTAATAGCCTTTAGCAGCTCTGCTACATGATTAGGATAATGGCAAGAAAAGGCTCGTGGTACTATGTCTCTGTGCATTGTAATTGCCTGAACATGACTCCGGGGCAATCCTAGCTTGTCTAGCAATCGGTCACCTCCACACATGATGGAAGGGGCACCAAGAGTTATAACAGGAAGCAGGGAGGAGATTGGCACTTCTTCTCTAATCAACAGCATGAGATTTACAAGCAATGCCAAACTTCCCCCAAGGGAATGCCCTGTGAAACGGAAGGTGGCACGAGAACCTTGAGATTTTAGGTGTGCCTGAACTTCTGGCAACATCTTTTGGTAAATCCCTTTAGCAGCCTCATATATACCTCTATGGACTAGAATATCCAGGCCCTAGAAAAACAAAAACAGAACATTTATGTCATTTTTACCAATTTTAAAAAAAATTCATGATTGTTCTTTAACAAAAAAGGCAGTGAAGAAGTTAACAATCACCTCAAATTGAACAGGCTCAAAAAGTAGGTTAGCTTGCCAGGATTCTAGGGTCTCAGAACCCTGCACATTGAAACAATATTTTATTTTGGGAGAAAATCACACCACCTGGGGGGGGAAAAAAATTCCAGATTTGGCAAACTAATCTAATAGCATGGGAGTGTGAAACATAACATGTTACGCAACAACCTATTAAGAACTTTGGTATTTCTATTATGGTCTTAGGTGTTCAAGGCTTTACTGCTAACTTTCAGCATTTTAGAAATTATGTTAAGTAAAATAGAAGCACATCCCCAATTTGCCTTACCTGGATGACAAAAAATCTAGTACCACTCTGGTCGTCATCACATATGAACCATTCACAGGGTGATGAGCTTGTTGAGTTCAAATCATCTGCAACAGCCTGCTTCACTTCCTCCTCTGCAGCCACCACTGCTGTCACCGAATCAGTAGTTGCCATCAAAGATGCTACCTCTGTGTTTACCATGTTAACACCATCAACACTTCCACTGCATCCTTCAAGTGAACCTTCCCCAACGCCATCTTTTGAGGATTTAAATGGAATTATGTTCCTGGTCCGAGCATGGAGGTAAGAGGCAGCAGAAGCAGCAATCTCATAAGCAGCCAACGCACTAATCTTTGGTCTACTGTTCTTTTGTTCCTTGCTTTCTTCTCTGTCATGCTTATCAGTTTCAACTTCCTGAGTTTCAGCTGACACCTGATTGTTTTCAGCTGTTGTAGAGAAGCCTCTTTTATCTACTGATGATGTTACAAAACGCAGTCCATAACTTTTCAAGAGGTTCTCAGTCTGAATTAACAAAGCCAAGATATAAATCTATGACAGAACTTTATAAATATGTCTTCTTGATTACACATTGCAAATGGATTTTATACAAAAGATCATGAATCAACCCCCATCTATATTTTTTTTTTGCCCGAAACCCCCATCTATATACTTACCCCAGAACTACGTAAATGGCAAAAAATCAAAGACATATGTTCTGCGTATCATATTTGTTCAAAAATACATCAGGTGAAAAATTTTAGGACATATTATTCCATACTGTTCTGAGTTAACTGAGCAGAGTTAGACACAGACATGAAAAACCTAATATTTGGGGCAATGCAATCTAAGTATAACATTAATATGAGTAGATATTCCATATTAAACCGGCGGAAGGTTTGTTAAATGTTCAGTATCCCTATCCTTGGCGGAAGACAAAGCACGCCCACTAGGGCCAAAGAAATTTTCAAAGCAAGCACTGGAAACGTGAAAAATGCAAATTTTTTTAGAACTCGGAGACAATTTTTGGCTAATCTGAGATAAAATGATCGATTAGCAAGATATCAGATTTTCAAGCAATGCAATGCAAACAAATCGTTCAGATTTCAGAATAGAGTCTCATCAACATTAAAGATGTCACGATCTCTCAAACTTCGAGACGGCAGACGAGATCTGACGCCTCATAAACCATTAAATGAGAGTACCGCCCCATCTCCTGCCTTATATTGCCTTTATCCAAGAAAAATGAAATATCCAATCATTTCTTGTGCAGAAATCTGTGTCTCCAATAAACGATTAGGCGATAAGCCATACAGAGCATACGGTATTGCCATACTCCGATAACAATAAAAAGAGCAAATATAAGATAAAAGAAAACCATCATACCTTCATTCTGGGTATGCAGTATGCCAAGTTTCCCAGGTAGGACATCTGCGCGTACAATCTGGCTTCAGCTAATGACACCCTCCGAAGCAACCTTGAAAATGAATCCCTATCAAACTGAATCTCTTTATCACCAACATCATCATCAATCTTGCAAGCATCACATGGCTCCTCATTGGCACAACCAGACCCGTTTATTTGATCGGTAGCTACATCCACCTCCTCTTCGATTTCCGTATCTTTATCACCACCGCCATGAGCACTGTTCCCCTGTTCACCCCTCCAGATAGATTTGACATGCAGAATCTTCAAGACCCAGTTCCCATTCTGATCCTCTGGACACATTGTTCCATTATTCTTGTCTTCTTGAACAGCTTTTTCTTCCCCCTCATCCACCGATACGGCGTCGTCGATGGCCAACCCGTTGTACCTGCTACTTCCACTTCCGCCTGGCCAGAGAGATCTCAAAGGATATTTAAATGAAAATCTCGAAAAGACGGATTTCTGCGTCGATTTCTCCGTCGAAGACCGCCCAACCGCGCTTACCTGAGATGGGTTTGTCCGCGCATCCAAGGACCCGCTAATGGAGATCGTTGGATTTATCCCAGTTATACCACTTTTAAAACACAGGGCATCCATTCTAGCTTTCTCTGGTTTGCCTCTGTTTCGAGAGTTCCTCTTTCACTTTATGTAGAACGTTAGAGAGAACGGTCAATTGCAGTGGACGATTCTAACGAATTATGGGTTATCAATAACACCAAAACCTTTGTATATTCCCAGAAAGTGGGCTTGGGGCTTGACTTCGTTTGCCTACTCCGCCTGTTTCGTTTGGTTGTGTAATATGAAAGAGGAAAAGAGAAGAATGAAAATGGACAAAGAGAGTTGAGGCATGCCGATGCGCGGATTTAGCGAGAGTTATGAATTATTGATTAGGCCGTTTATCACGTCACCAACTTTCGTTTCCCTGTCCAAATGATTTCTTTCTGACTTTACCTGACTTTTATTTTTATCACAAGTATTTTATTAATTTCATAAAAATCTTAAATTAAATAGAAATGTAAGCTTTTCAATAAATATAAGCTTGTTTGTCTTCCGGAAAATATTTTTTTTATGTAAATCGAGACAGAATTTACCTCATATGTTTACTTTATATACCGATTAAGAAGTTATTTTTTAAAATCCCAATTCCTATTCTAAATGAGTACATAGTAATTCCTTTTAAAAAATATATATATAGGATTTTTCGAAATTTTGTTACTATAATGGTATTTTAGCCTTCAAATAACGACGTCGTTGCGTTCAAAGGGCGATTTTGGTGTTTGGGATTTCCGAATTTGGATTGAATCTCACGTGGTTATAGGTCATTCTGTCGGTTTGTGCAAGTTAACATTGATTTTTCTATTCGTGCAAAAAAAAACATTGATTTTTCTACGAAAGCGCGTGGTCGGACCCACAGCCTGCCACTGGTAGTTGCTGAATTCAATTACTCAAGAAGCGCCACGTCATAGAGTTTAGACGACTACTGACGTGTCCGTAAAGCACCATGTCTCCGCCTTCCTATCTTTCGATGAACACTCGACCCTTCAACGCCTCACGCGCCTCTCGTCTTTTTGTTCCACTCGCTTTAGGAAAGTTACACCTTTCACCTTACTCACGTTTCAAAATGTCGCGGTGTCACAGTCACAGGTCACAACTCGCAAATAATATGACTTACTCGCAAAAATGATTTTTATATGATTATAGGTATTTTTATTATCTTAATTATATTTATCGTGTTTAAATCTTTTTTTCCACCATATTTTTTTTATTGTTCTTGGATATTCTTATAGATTTATGATGTTTTAATTTTATGTGATGTGTTTTATATTATTATAGATATTTTTATGTCCTTATTGTGTTTAATATGTTCAAATTTTGCCTTCCAATTAGGGAAAAAAAAAACAGAAAAATAATAATAATTAAATTTAGGTCCTGGACTGATAGTCCACCAAACTTGGTTTGGTCTAGCCCGACCTCGGGTTGATGCTGGACCAGACTAAACCATTGGCTATCTTGGGCTGGTCTTCTCCAGGCTAGATCTCGGGTTTATGTCAAGCTCGGTCGGATCAAATCCACGTTGATCCCTAATGTCATGGTTTGCTTACATACCCGATCGATATTTATCATTACAATTAAGGGAACCTTTTAATCAGTGTAATTAAACTTAGACCGTACTAATCAGTTCAGCCGGGAAACCGGCGAATCAATCGGTAAACTGGTCTGGTCCAGGGGTCAAATTGGTTCTCTATTTTAAAAAGAAAATGATTTTTTTCTTTCTTTATAGTTTCATATTAATAACCATGAAATCTTCACTCCTCAACGACTTGGCCCAGGATTAGCTCCGGTCTTATCACTGACCCTTGATCCAGTACTTAGAATGATCCTGTTTTAATAACCTTGCTTTAAATATAATGATAAATCAAAGCCTGAAAAACTACACAGCGTCGTGGCGGTTAAGGTGGGCTTTTTTTTTTTTTTTTCTAATTTGCCCCTTTTTAAATAACTATTTAACAAAATCTTTCCTTTTTGGAACTATTTAAAGATCTGCACTTGTTTAGTCGACTAATGCCCTCATCTAGTCGACTAAAACGCGGGGCCCAATTTTTTTTTAAGATCCCCGATATTTAGTCGACTAAACCTCAGTGTTTAGTCGACTAAACACCCTCCCCAAACCTCTCCCCTCCCTCTGTTTTTTTTCACCAATTCCTTGCACAAGACTAAGACTTACAAGAGCATTAGCACAACTATTTCCTTCCCTATAAACATGTACAATCCTAGCAAGTGGGGTTTTTAAAAAACCCTTCTGTCACGATTTAGTCGACTAAGCACTATATCTTAGTCAACTAAATCACGGGGAAATTTAAAAAAAAATTGCCCTTGTGGCGATTTAGTCGACTAAACTAAAGAGCTTAGTCGACTAAATCACGGGGATCTTCAAAAAAAATTGGGCCCCGCGTTTTAGTCGACTAGATGAGGGCATTAGTCGACTAAATAAGGGCAGATGCTTAAATAGTTTTCAAACAGAGGCATTTTGTTAAATAGTTATTTAAAAAGGGGCAAATTGAAAAAAAAAAAAAAAAAAACGGGTGCATTAACTTATAATTTGGACATTTCTATACGACAAATCCATAGAAGCAAAATCGTTAGCCTATAATTCGGCAAGCTTTCCTTATAGAGATTATATGATTTTTAATGTATAATTCGACTTTTTTAGTGAACATATCATTAAACACGCTTCAACAAATTTATTCAATTGAATATATTACTCCATTTGTTGACCATATATATAAGAATGTATTATGTCTGCATATATGCAATTCATTTTGAAAATATAATTTATATTAGTTGGACTTAACAAAAATATATTTGAGATAATACAAACATGTCAACAAAAGAGAAGTAATATAAAGATTTGTTTGAAAATATATGTAAAAAATGAGTAATTTATTCCAGGATCGAATCCATTTGGAGCCTTTAATGCTTTGACATATTTTTTTTAACAAGGTGAAGATCTTATGATTTGGACGTGAGTGCGGCTTGGCTGCCTCTCTCTACTTTATTTAGTTGCTAAAAGCCTAATAAAGCTGACCCCTTTCATTATAAAAAGAACAAGCATCAGAATTCGGAACTTTTGTTCCAAACCAACTATCTACGTTGATTTCACTTCAAAAGAATACATTAAGCCAAAAAAATGACGAAATTAGAACCGTTTGAATAAAATTTAAAAAGTCCAAAGAAAGCATGCATAATGAATTCGATTGGGAATCACTCCTCAAGCCTGCTTTAACGGCTGCAGTGGGGGTTCCATTTTAGTTTCATGCCAGAGCAAAATGAAGGGAATATGTCCTGACGATCGAATTCAAGCCCTGTCAACTATTGTTCACTTCTTCTTCTTCTTTTTTGCCAACGTCAACTATTGTTAACTAGGGCCTATGTTCATATTCGCCTTGTGATTTGTGAAATTCAACCGAGGCGTACTTTAGATGAGTGGTTTACTCAGGCATGGATAAGGCATCCTGCTTTTTTTTTTTTTAATACCCTTCCGATTCTAAATATAAGATATAGTTTATAGTATAACTATATCTTATATTTAGGATCAGAGGTAGTACATACATAAGGCATCCTGCTATTATAACATTATATGCGCAGCTTGCAACCCACATGTAATAATACGCGGAATGGTCAATGTTTATTTGTCATCACCAATATCCAGAAAGAACAATCAAATTCGTCCACGAATTTCATGGCTTACGTTACTGTTGCAACATATAAGATAGGAGGGCCTTCACAGGCAGCAATTTTAAAGAGGAACTCCCCAATTTTACAATGTTTAAGCGACGGCTTTCAGCCGACTACAAAAGGCCAAGGATCCATGTTTTGTTTCAAATCGTGTTAGGCTTTGGTATCATCTTGATTTTTTTAAAAAAAATAGCACGCGTAAAAGGGCAGGGTAGTAACAAACAAGACATCCATGACAGAAAACCATTGCCCACGCGTCAACGAACCAGAGAAGATGAGCCCCGGCTAAAAATTTCCCGTTCCTACCTAATAATCCCGGAACATGGAACAACATAGCATGTTTCATGTATCCTAACCAAGAATTGCTTGTATCTTCGTTTTCTGCTCCTCCGTAAGTGACGTGGGGAACAAAACCTCAAAAGTTACGTAAAGGTCTCCTTTCTTAGTGCTCATATGTAATGGCATGCCCTCTCCTTTGAACTCCCTCACTTCTTTTGGGTTCGTGATTTTCTGGGTGGTCAAAACAAGTCTGTCAGAAGTGTGCTATTTATTTGGGGGGAATTACTAATTAGGTCTAAGGAAGTTAAAAGTCCAATAACAACTAAGGAACACGTAATGACGGGCTCCACTATAGTAAATGACAACATATTTTTGTTGCTCACTAGTCATTAGGACTTTTTGGTCATTAAATATCTTCTTCGAGACCTCATAATAATTCTTCGTATTTTTATTCCTTTTTAAAACCAATTGACAAATGGAATGAACATCACCTTTGAGCTGATGTCCACCAGATGCTCATCCAGGTGTTTAATGGTCTTCTCAAAACCTACCAAAGCTTGAACCTGGAGAAAATAAACCCCATGAAGTCTTAACTTTAATTTGATGTTCTAAGTTCAAATGTTAATGAAGCCATAAACACACGCACACACACATACATACAACAAGCCTTATCAAGGTGGTGTCAGACTACATATATATATATATATATATATATATATATATATCTCCAATGCAAAGAGAATTAAAGTACAATAATAAGAGAGATGGGCGCAGTTATACACAGTGTCTTCATTCCACTCTGCTAGTTAAAGTGACACAACTGGCAGGTTTGTTCTCCACTTTGGACTGAACTAGCAATTAGTAGTTTAATATACATATCAACAACTGAAAAATACTTACCAGGGTTATAGTAACAGTGGTGTGCAAGTCATTCCCTTCCCTTCTGAAGACATCATGGGGTGCTGTAAGGATGCGAAACTATCGAAATTCCAAAATATAGTATTCAATATCAAGAACACAAATATATACAACAGGCGATACATAAATACAAAATAACTAGTTACTAACTCTTAAATCTCCAGATTCACCATCAATAATGGGCTCTCCATCTTCATAAAATAACACTTCCTGTGAAGGGACAAAAGCTTGTAACTCAACATGTCAATGATACATCATCCATTTGCAAGAAAACAGAGAGTTTCAATCATCACCCAATCAGAGCGTTAGTGTCTTTAAGAGCTTTCTCATAGCGAAGAGCATGTTAGAACAGCTTATAAGAGGTAATGATATAATACCAAAGATAACAGCTTTAAAAATTAAAAGTTTACCTGCCCATCTTGCATGCCTTTCTCAATATCAACAGTGATGAAATATCCCTCCCTTTCATATTTGACATTAGGACATTGCTCACAGACCTGCAAGAGTAAATTCAGAATAAATAAGCGAAAATCTCCACTTATATTAACCACTTGAAGAAAATAAACCCGCAAGGCGGCAACACACACACACACAAAAACACGAGATGATGGCACAAGAATTTCCAAATCTGCATTCTAAATAAAATATTAAAAACTAAAAGAATAAGTTCTATCAACATTTTTAAAGAGGTTGCTCACCTGCTCTGTCATCTGTTGAAACATTCCAGGACCAATTTGCTTGTGGTAAACCTCATTTCTACAATTACAGCGCCTCTTCCCAGGTGCTGCCTTTACAACATTCTTCTCTCTCCAAACCTGATAAGTACAATATAAAATACAGAGTGAAGCATCACATTAAACCTCAGAACTTCTAAACTTCGTGTACCAAGACTTGAGCACGGTGAGTTAGTACCTAAACTGAATATCATAATGATTATTTCCAAATATCCCTGGCTTGGCTAAGGTGTGCTTAAGAATAAATGTATATAATGGTATAATACAGTTGAGATAGAACAGAGTGGGAGATACAGAAGGTGCTCCAGGAAAATCAAATCTATGATGGTGTGTGGAATATGTGAATTGGAATTTAGATAAAAAAAGCTTTGTGTATGAACAAGTATTTAAACGAGTTCTGCTTAGCAGCTGTTATTCTAAATGATTTAGCTTAATAACACAGTACATGCTATCATTTATATGAGAACCAATTGGATAATTTCAAATTTGATTGCATCCGAATTGTTGTTGTATAATGTTCCAAAATATAAGTATGGTATCATTTGCATATCAGCAGAACCCTGCATCATTGCTGAATGGATCTCATCAATAGATATAAGGTTCTATTCCATTTAACGAGAACAATTTTGGTACTTGGCTGTACCTTCAAGGAACCTCCCATGTACAAATCTTCCAGGGTTGCATCCAATTCAACAATGACATCATCACCTTTTACAATTCTCTCTTCTTCCTCCATTGAACCTCCACCAAAGAAGCTGAAAGAAGCGCTCTAACTTGTGAAACAAACCCCATATTACACACATAGAAGTATATCAAAGCAAAATAAGTAATATTGCCCACAAGGTCAACCAACGGTTGGATGAGTATATATGGAAATCAGTTAGTAAATTAGAATAGTAATGCGCCTCAGCTCTGCTCAGATTCATTCATGTGCACTCTCTGTGATGCAAGTCGAAATTAAGCATAAAATTTTGTTAATAGCTTTTCAAAAATTCACGAAGATATTGCGTAATCAAATCTTAGCCTTTCTATTCCCCGAGCACCCAACAAGTATGATGACCATAGATATTGGGCTTACGTGCTGAAAATGTCTTGGAAGTGCATTCCCATTCCACCACCACCTTGGCCTCCACTGGCAGCATGCTGTTTCAAGCCCTCTTCAGCGTACCTGTCATAAATACTTCTCTTCTCGCTATCCGACAATACTTCATATGCTAATGCAATAACAGTTAACGAAAAAAAAAATTAGAACCAAAACAAAAACACATTCAATTCCGATACGAATCAACCAATCCACATATACCATTGTTGATCTCAGCAAATCTCTTACTAGCTTCTTCGTTGCCCTGATTCTTATCGGGATGATACCTCAACGCCAGCTTCCTGTACGCCCTCTTTATCTGCTCGTCGGACGCACCCTTCGAAACTTGAAGTATATCATAATAGCTCTTTCTGCAACCGGCCGAATATAAGCAAAGGTGTAATACCAAATGTATGCATCGTTGATGGGAGAAAACAGAAAGAATACCCGGCAATGACGTTCAGAGAATAGCACAAAACACATAAAAGGAATAGAAGCTTTTCTCTTCGACGCGCCATGAATGTTAAGAGGGGTATGGATAGAGCGAGAGAGTTAGATCTCTCGAAATGCAAATTTAATGCCCTAGAATAAGATCTCGGCTCGAACTTCAAAGTCGAACCATCAAAATTAGGAATTAGGTTTTTCAAATAGAAAACAGAGGAGGAAAGCTTGGATGATTGAATCGAGCTCGAATCCTGTTCCCCCTTCTCCTCTGTGTTGTTTGGTTCTGGCACAAATTTCTTCTCTGCTTGTTTTATTACAGTTTCCCAGGTCGACTCCAGAAAGTGATTCGGGTGATCCTAGGTGGCAACGGCAGACCCCACTCTGTAAGGAAGCAATTCAAGCACATTTTATTTTATTTTTAAAATTTTATTTATTTAGATTAAAATTATATGTTACTTTCGATTTTTTTTTTTTTATTTCGATCTCAAATTAATTAGTTTTCATTCTGCATACGAAATATTTGTCAGGATACTAATTAATTTGAGATATTAGGTGAAAAAAAAATTCAGAAAGTAACATATAATTTTAATCTAAATAAATAAATAAATAAAATGTGATTGTCTCTCTAATTAGAGAGACAAGCACATAAATAGCACATTAGAACAAGCACCTAATGTGAACCTACTCTGTAAACAGGTTTCAAGCGACAAATACTTGCATACTCCGTTAGAATACCACATCTCTCAAATTATTTTTGTTCGTTGATCACTCATCTGAAAAATTTTAAATTTATTTTTTTAAAAAAAAAAATAAGTGATCATTTTGTTTTATTTTTAAAAAATTAAAATATAAATTATTATATCTTTATTAGATATAATGCAGACAAGACAACATGATACTCATAAAATATATAAATATTTATAGGGTTTAAACTTCTCATGTTGCATGAGAAGAAGAAAATTCCTACACACATGAAATAGCGGGACCCACATATATATATAATTAGAATTATAGGAGTATATATATATGTGGATCCCACTATTTCATGTGTGTGTGACATGAGAATACATTTTTCCACAATGATGAAGTGTTTTTCCCATATTTATAATGTGTCTTCTCAATCTCGCAAGTGAATGGCTGATTGAATCAGTCATGTCATAGCACGTGGATTTTGCCTCCTTTTCTTGATTTATAGGAAAAATTACAAATAACGAACTTATAGAGTGTTTATCTAATCTATCATGTGTTAAATATAAGATAGAGTTAATTTTTTTTAAAATAAATTAATTTTTTTTGGTTGCCTACCCTGTTTAGATAGATTAATTTATCATTTGGTAACCTCTGAAACCGTGGTTTCATACTTTCATAAGACTTTTTCTGCAAGTCAAGACAAAACTTTTCTTACATGTTTACTTCATAAATCATAAAAGTTATTTTCCAAAAGATAATTAAAACACATAATAGGATAGCTAAATAAGATACTTAATCATATAATATGTTTTGTATCCTTATATAAGTTAGGAGAAAAAATGACAAATATAAATATTTTAAAGCAATTTAATTAACTTTCTTAAGATCTTTAAAAAAATTAACTCTGTCTTATATTTAGGATCCGAAGGAATATTTAACAACACAATCTTTGGATGCTCAAAAAATTTATTGAATGTTTTTTTTAAGTATTCCTCTACTTTTTGTAGATGACTCTAGAGTCCATATTGTTTTGATGGACTTTTCTTATTGGCACATCTAATAACTTTGAACATGTCCAAATCTCACATGATTTTGTTATTTTCTCTTTCAATAAATAGTGCTTAAACTTTGGGAAAACTACATACAGATATCAAAGAACATAAATAATTATAAAAAAGTCTTTTGAAATCACTAAAATACACAGAAGTCCTAAGAGACTTTTTTGATATTATTTGTATTAACAATAGAAAATGCATAGATTTACAACAGGAAATGCTATATTTACAACAAAATTTAAAATCTGGCCATTTACAAAAGAAAAAAATCAAATTTACAACAATATTTAAACACATGGATTTTGAACGTAGAAGGGTCATTTACAACAGAAAAAGACTATATTTACAACAAAATTTAAAATCTGGTCATTTATAACAGAAAAAATCATATTTACAACATAATAAACCATATTTACAACAACATTTAAACACCTGGATTTTGAACGTAGAAAGATCATTTACAACAGCAAAATGTTATATTTACAACAAGAAATACTATATTTACAACAAAATTTAAAATCTGTCATTTATAACAGAAAAGACAATATTTACAACAGAAAAAGCCATATTTACAACAACATTTAAAAAACTGGATTTTTTTTTCATACAAATGATTACAAAAAAAATCCCTTAGGATTTTTATGTAATTTAGTGATTTCAAGGGACTTTTTTATAATTATTTTTTTTCATTGGGACCTACACGTAATTTTCCCTTAAACTTTTATACAAATATGCTCGTTACCAACCTAATCCTTTCTTTCATGTGTGTGTGTCTGCAAGCAATATGCATATAAATTTCATTGAAGGGGGCAGATGATGAGCTATGAATGCATGCATGGTTCCAGGATATTATTAAAAGTCGTGGAGAAAAATTTATAATAAACCATCAATACGTTTATTAAATTGTGTTCAAGTATATATAACAGTAGGATATGAGTAGGAAGACTAGCGGAATTGGGACTAATAGAAGGGATTGATCTCTTACAACATAGGAAACTAAAATTCGACAATTTGTTGGGAGAGTTATTCACATTTAATGTTTAATAGTGCCTCTATCAGGATTGCCTTTCATAGAAAAATATATATGCCTAGGAAAAGAAAAAAAAAGTACCCTGAATGTGAGTACGAAGACAAATGTATGCAATAGTGGACCCAAGAATTTTATTGACAGGGAGCGAAAATAAAAAAAATGTTACAAAAAAATAAAAATATTTAAAATAGGATAAAGACCTAATGTACAAAAAACTGAAAAAAAAAATATATTATAGAAGATTACTTCACTTGACTCTTATTCTATGTGTTTTCATATTATTAAACTCTTTTATAATTGAATCCATACTAAAACTCAAAACAATTTATTTTTCTATGTATGTATTCAAAGAATCATTAAGAAATTGGTCTTCATAACAAAGAGCATGAATTATTTCATGACCAATATGATTTTAAAAATAATATTAATAACAAAAGTAGACCGATTAAAATTAACTATTAGTCATCATCTATATTCTTATAGCTATATTTTAACAAAACTCAAGACATACCAAAATCATAACCCTAAAATATTCTCTAATCGGTATAAAAGTAGTATCATTAGAAAAATAAAATCATATATAATAAATTTTATGAAGAAAATTTAATAAAAAAAGTGATTTTGATTACTTTATTGATTCTCAAAATTTGTAAATAAACTGTTGAAAAAAATGGCGGACAAATAGATAGCGAGAGGAAGAAGATTAACGTTATTTCAGTGGGATATATTAAAGGTTGGGGATATATTAAATGTCATCTCTTGATAAGCATATTAAACTACATTATTTAAAAATAAAAAAAACTAGGAGCGAGGCCACCCCTAGCCTCCTGTGTCTGCCTCTGAATGTATGATATATTTTACTCTCTTTGTTTTTTTTTTTGTTAAGGAGTAAATTGATCAACAAACTTTTATCTCAAGAACATCCAGCACAATAAACTTTTAAGTGGACCAAAAATACCAATAAACTTTTAAAAATGTGCAGTCAACACAACGCCGTTAGAAAAAAGATAACGTCCGTTATGTAAGGTGCAGATTGGCCAACGAACTTTTACTCCAGAAGCGTCCAGCAATAAAAACTTTTACTCAGGAGTGCCGAGCGCAAAATTATAAATTTCACTAAATTAAATAAAGTTTTTTTTTCTCAATTGTCATTATTCAAAACTACTTGTATAGTTATCTATGGACAAAAATTACTCATTTGCTAAAATGAACAAAACTTTTCATTAAAAACATAATTACTGATTTAAATAAAACTCAAGATGTTTTATAATTTATTATATTCGTTAAACAAAAAAAATTATATGATTTATTTTTATTTTAGAAGAAATTTATGTAATTTAATTAATTCATTTAATGTTAATAAAATTTTAAAAATCTATTATATTCGAAAGAAATGAAATGAGTTTAATTTTTATTTTTATAAAAAAAGCTTAATGGATATTAACGTTGATATTTAATAATATAAATCTAGCAACTTGATGATATATTTGTTAATTAAATGATCTATTGATTATATGAATATGAGACTTGTTGAAAAAAAAAGATAACTTAAGAGGTTTGATTAAGGACAATTTAATAATGGGTTAAGGAAGCAATTTGATTAACGAACTTTTAAATTTTTTTAGGTTATCTTTTTTTAAAAAAACAAATCTCATATTCATATAATCAATAGATCATTTAATTAACAAATATATCATCAATTTGCGGATTTATATTATTAAAAATCAACGTTGATATCCATTAAGCTCTTTTTATAAAAATAAAAATTAAACGCATTTCATTTCTTTCTGGATATAATAGATTTTTTAGATTTTTAAAATTTTATTAACATTAAATAATTTTTTTAACTCACATAAATTTCTTCTAAAATAAAATAAATCATATAATTATTTTTGTTTAACACATATAATAAATTATAAAACACCTTGAATTTTATTTAAATAATATAATTATGTTTTTAATGAAAATTTTTGTTTATTCTAGCAAATGAGTAATTTTTGTCTATAAATAACTTATACAAGTAGTTTTGAATAATGACAATTGAGAAAAAAAATTATTTAATTTCGTGAAATTTAGAATTTTTGTGCCGAACGCTCCTAGAGTAAAAGTTTTTTGTGCTTAGCGCTTCTGGAGTAAAAGTTCGTTGGTCAATCTGCACTTAGATAATCGGACGTTATTTTTTTTAATTGCGTTGTCTTGATCACTTGACATTTTTAAAAGTTTATTGTCTTAAAGACATTTTTAAAAGTTTATTCTATTTTTTGGCCTACTTAAAAGTTTATTGTGTTGTCTTATTTCACGGCGTAGGTAAAAATTTGTTGGTCAATTTGCTCCTTAACCATTTTTAAAAAAAGAGAAAATACAAGGCTTATACGCCAAAAATGAAGACTCGTCCCCCGTAAGCATAAAAGAAAGAACCTACTTCAATCTAACTGCGATCTGTCCTGGTTTTTAAAGATTACGATTTTTTTTTTAACAATAAAGATTAAGAGTTGAATCTCAGTTATTTATTTTTCCTCGACGCAACACACGATTATTCTCACATGACCACTTCTTTTGCTGCTTTTTATTTGCTGTCGAGAGTTTTAACATATTGATTAAGAAGTATAACGAATATGTTAATTTTTTTCTAATTTACCTCATACATAATTTTAATTTCGATTAACTAATAACAATACGCTGGCCTTCTGATTCTGAACTTTGTGAAAATGAAAACAGAATTGAAAAATAACAATAAATGTTGTCTTGAAAATTTAAAATGATAATTAAATATAAATAAAAACTTTATTCCCAAGAGAAGCAATTAAAATCAAATAAAAAAAAGACCATAAAAATTAGATTGAAAAACACCAAGTTAAAATGAAATGGATAGAAAGGAAACTATTTTTGTTGGGAAAAAAATAAATCTTTTATAGGCTGGCTCTTTTTGGCAGTAGAAGGTTAATTATGTTTATGGGCATCCCTTCGTCGCTCTTTCATGGGGCCGGATAGGCCCAAAGCGGCTAAGCGCTCCAAAAACAACTTTGCCATCTAGTCATGGACACGTAGGAAATATGTATAGCACATAAATAGACTTAATTTGTCTTCTAACTTAGATAGGCCTTCATCAATGGCCTCACTTCTAGCTATCTTCCCCCCCCAAAAAAATACCATTCAATACTATAAAAAATAGATTTTATTTCCCTGAAAAACATCTATTTTTTTAAAAATGAAGTAAAAAATAAAGACGATAACTTTTTTATAATTATGAGCGAAGAATTTGACATATTGAGTGTTCCTTTTAAAATTGGGATCCTAAAAGTGGTCTTTCAACGTCCCAATTTAAAATTGGGACTCCTAAACACTTTTGAAATCCCAAAAAGCAGTACTCGGGTGCTCTCTATTTCATTAATCTTTCACACCCGCACTCCCTTCAACCATTCTCTAAAACTGCAAAGGTGCAGGCGGTGGTGGGTGTTGGATCGGATCTTAGTCGCCCAGGCTTGTGTTTTCCGGGGCCGGTGTCGGCAGCAGGTTCATCGCTAAAATTAGTCTGGTTGGTGGTCGGCGTTTTCTAGTATGTGCTCAATGTGGTCCGTGGTTTGTGTGTTTTGGTTCGTGCTTGGAGTGTTTGATCTGTTGCGTGTATGGTCTGTGCTTAATGTTCTTGGCGTCTTTGGATCTGTTCGCATAGGAAAGCTTCAAACCTGTGACGACGTGGTTCGTGGTCAACATTTTCTGCTCGTGCTTAGCATGTTCAATCTGTTGCGTGTCTAGTCTGTGCTCGACGTCTCTGGATCTAGGGGACTGGATCTGTTCGCATCAGAAAGTTTCAAACGCATGACAATGTGCTTTACTTTGCATAAGATCCTTAAATCTTTGTCTTCTCTTCTGTTGTCTCTCAAATCCTAGGAACAAAACAATATGTTCTGAAAAAATGGGTTGTGTTTTTTATAGGTTGAGCATATGGTGAAGGAGCAGAGCTTGTTGGATGTGTATGATAAGATCGAAGGGTACCTAAACCTCTTGGTCAAAATGGTTCATCTCATCGAGGGAGTAAGGTTCGGTGATTTGATTCTGAATTCATTTGTTGAGTTCATAGAGAAATTAGTATTCAGTTTTGAGTTCATTTTTGGTGTTTACATATAGAGAATACCCAGAAGAACTGAAGGAGGTAGCGTCTAGTTTGCTATACACGTCTTCAAGGTGTGGAGAATTTCCATAGCTTCAAGAGATTCTAACAGTCTTGACCACTCGCTTTGGTATGAAGAGGTGGAACTGTCATTTCTGATCGTGCTGAGGATCTAATTTTTATTTTATTTTTAAAAAAAAAACACTTTACGACGTCTCTTTTAAAAAGGGACGTTGTATCCTGACTTTACTACGTCCCTAATATAGGCTTTCTCCTATTTTCAGACATTAAAAGGACAAAAAACTAGATGTTAAAAATATTATCTGTAGTGATTGTGATACGTTACATAAATAAGTAATTCTTCATATGGAGACATCGGTATGTCATTAAGAGTGCGTGTTCGCAATCAAGCCCCAACAAGTCACACATTATGTTGTGTTTAGAAATCTATTGATTACCTTCTGCTTAGAGTGGACAGCCCACACATAATCACTTCACAATCATCGCTTATAAATATATCATTAACTTGTTGGTGGCCACTTAGCTTGTTATCTAATCTTCTCCAGGTCCGTGTACTGTACGATTCCTACTTGACCTCATGTTAGAGGGAAAACTGCCTCTCAATTACTGAAACCATCTTCAAACGCACATATTGTATGTATGTAAAAGGAAAGCAGATTAACAACGAATCAGAATTATAAATGAAGCCTTAAATATTCATATGGAGTGGGGAACAAACATACATAGAGGCAGCATATATTTAGTAATACCTTAGATAGATGGAAATAAAGAATGAGAGTATGAACGTGGGAGATGGAAGCCCATCAAAGAGGGATCGACGGTGGATGGGCCACGAGGGTATTATCGAGAGGCAGCGAACGTGGCAGTATGTGGCACCACATACGAGTGTGCATATTACTTATTCCTCTGTGGAAGCTCTATAAATTAAATGCCGTCATTACACACTCTGAGGCTGAGACAGAAAGAGAGAGAGAGAGATGGGAAGAGCACCGTGCTGTGAGAAAGTGGGACTGAAAAAAGGCCGATGGAGTGCTGAAGAAGATGAAATATTGAGCAAGTACATTGCGGTCAATGGCGAAGGCTCTTGGAGGTCCTTGCCCAAGAATGCTGGTACCTACCTACATTTTCTATTTCTGTCTATATTCACTTTGTGTACTGTTGTGATCACTGTGCGTTCCTTCCATTCAAAGGACTTTTGAGGTGTGGCAAGAGTTGCAGGCTGAGATGGATCAACTACCTGAGATCTGACCTTAGGAGGGGCAACATTACTCCTCACGAGGAAGACCTCATTATTAAACTCCATTCTTCTTTGGGCAACAGGTTCTTCCTTACATACTTATCACTCCTCTCCCGTGCCCCTTTTCTCATGGATCAAACTATTCAACCTCTCTTTATCATTTATTTCATTTTAAAGGGAATTCTTTCAAGTCTTTACCAAGTTGTTTAATTTTTAATGAGTGTTATTATCCAGTTTTATGCAAAACAACACAAGTATAATGAGCTTATTACACAGAGTAATTAAATTGGTTTCGAATCTGCATTTTAATATACTTCGTACTCTTCTCCAGATTTCACAGTAATGCCGTTTGATTTTCTTTAAAAACATTAGAGCACGATATTTTTAAAAAAACATTAATGACTGATACTTTTTATTTTAATAAAATAAAAAAACAGTTGAGCCGAAATTGTTGGCAGAAAGAAAAGTGTCAAAACATAACTTGTAGTTGTCAAAAGCCGTGTCACGAAATAGTATCTTCCCCCAGTAAAATTTTCCAATAGATCATAACATAGATTGTTGAGGAGATGAAATGTGGAAAAGCTCAACACCAAGAGCCTAGCTAGGTTGAATATGTAACTACAACTCGGGTCCTGCGTGTGCCTATAATGTGAAAAGGGAAGAAAATTGTCGCTGGCAGAGGTCTTCAACGGTGGAAAGATTTAAAAAATTGTGTAGAAAAGTTTAGGAGAGATTCATGTGAAATTGAGTACCGCCGACCTCGATACTTGCATGAATAACTGTACATTCAAGAGCCTTTCCATGAAAATTAAAGGAGCGGAGAGAGTTGGAATATATTTAATATGAAGTCGAATGCCACTAAATTATATTGCAGGTGGTCCCAGATAGCGAGTCACTTGCCAGGAAGAACAGACAACGAAATTAAAAACTACTGGAATTCTCACTTGAGCAGGAAAATCTACGCCTTCAGGAAACCGGCTAGTACGGATCAGAGCACCACAGATACAGTGGAGACGGCCAATGCAAACAATAATATTACCAAGCGCAAGGGTGGCAGAACCAGCCGTTGGGCCATGAAGAAGAACAGAAGCAGCAACACCAAACGAGAGGCTACGGAGAAAGGCAATCATCAACAGAACAACAGTGTGGCAGCAGTTCCGGAGCCACAAACGCCGGCACTAGAGAACGAAGGCTTGTCCATTGCAGGCGATGGCATAGACTTTGAGGATTTCATGGTGGTGGAAGGTGACAATAATAATAGTACAGAAAACAAAGTAGCAGAGAGATCAGAAGATGAAGGCGGAGAAAAGGGAGATGGTTGGTTGAGGTCAGGTGAAGGCAAAGAAACAAGAGAGATGACGACACAAGAAGAGGTTATTCATGAGCAAGGCATTGATGGCGGCGGGGAGTTATGTCTTGACGACATGTTGGACACTTGGTTGCTGGAAGCCGACGGAGGTGGGGTTTCCAGCTTAACTGAGGAGAGAGAAAGAAATGATGACGTGTCGTGTTTTGATTCCAAAAAGGCTTCAGCAGATCACCCAGATCAGTGTACTGATAATAATACTCAGCACTGCTATTCTGGCTCTCCCTTGCCTGAATACGATTACTGGCATAATTGGGAGATTAACATGGACGTCGACCAGTTGATGATGAATCATGATGATTACCAGTCGCACACATGGGACGGCGACAAACAAGACCTCTTGTCTTGGCTATGGGAAGACGATGATCGTCAGATTGATCCTCACAAACAAAATCCCAAGCTGCCCTTTATTCTTTCTTGACCTATGTATATGTTCTATGTTAGTGGAGTATACATTCCGTAAACAGGAAAACTCTTGTTTTGGCGGTTAATTAATAATGGTGACAGCCTTTCTTTGGTGCCAATCGAGGTGATATGACTTTGATTAGCTCTTAATAAATTGATCACGATATATAATTGTACTTTTCGCCTCTGCTATGCATATGGTAGTTGTGTGTGGTGGCCAGTTCCTATCGTGAATAGTACCAGCTGCCCCGAAACACGGAAATAGGTCAGCTTTTTTAAATAGGCTGGCCTGTAATGGGTTTAAAGGCGCAGCGCGGATCTGAAACTTTTTTTTAGGTTCGGCTGAAATTTTCCTTCATAAAGCGCAGTCAGGCGCAAGCGCTTTTTTTAAATCTTTACTTACATTGTGGCGCTTTAAAAAAGCTTTCATATTGCGACATTGAAAGGCCGTAAATAAACAGCTTCATGACTTTGAGCTTATTAAAATCATATAAATATAAGAATGAAAAAAATAAATATTTTGTTATTTTATGATATAAATATAAATATATTTATTTAATGTGTAAATAGGTCGGGCGAAGAGAACTACAAGTGGCGCTTAACAAAATAAAGCAGCCTATTTACACATATAAGCTTTAAATAAGCGCTTCGCCGACCTTTTTAACAAACAAGTCAAGTAGTGCAGATCATAGCCGCTAATAAGCGCCACTTATTCCCATCCTACCCAAAACTAATTTATGAGCCTCCGTACATTAATGCTGGATCAGACTGTTTTACATGCTCTGAACGTATGAAGATTATTCGTATCTTCTCAAGTTAATACGTGTTTTTGTTGTTGTTGTTGTTTGTTTACAGCTACGCCAATGAAAGAAATGAATGCAAATGTCTTTTTCATTCGAGATGTAAAAAGATTGTGAGTGAAGACTGGAATCGTATGTCCATTAAAAAAAAAAAGAGCAAGGGTGTCGATTTAATATACCCAGATTAATTAGTGAGTGCCACTGCGAATACGTACGTACGCTGCTACCCATTGATTCTAGATCTAAATGAAAAGTGACGCGGGGATTCCATGCTGGTCTCCTTTTTAGCAGGTCATCAGCAGATAGGTGAAGCTTCATTTGTTCTGTTCATTAAAAAAAAAAAATCCATTTGGAATAATGGGGTTAGTTAATTGATACCCCACAGGCGCTAATAATTTATGAATGATCGAGAAATAACATTCTGAGTAGTCGCTTCTAATTTATAACGATTGGGAACGCCGCATTAGCAGAAAGTCAACAAAAATGGTTCATTTACTTTATTATCTGAAAAAAACTAACGTGTGTTAACAATAACACGTACGTGTGATTACCACCATAAGAAAAATATTTTATGGCGACGCTGTATGATACGCCGGGAGCAGATTGTCTCAGCGGCCCATTTCTCAGAATCTCTCAGAATCTTCCTATCTTGAGCGTCCAATTCATCCAACGACTCACAAAGGAACACGTAAGGAACCTTGTAAAAATATCACATGTGAACCTTCAGGAGTCACTTTTTTGTCAAAACTTCTTCCCTCCGGCAACGTGAAAAGGGAGCTCCATCGTTACCCACAGTCAGGTATCTCCTTGACACCTCTTCCTCCATATCTTCGCCCTTCTTTTCCATCCCTCTCTTCCTCATTCTTTGACTTTTGAATGCTTAACTGACTCAAATGAATTTTCACCCTTTTTCCTTGGTCCTTCTTTATCGAATCTTAGATTTAATGAGTTTTCGAAATTGCGACTTGAATCATTTGCAAGCGCTCCTATCAGTGCTGCAAAAGGACCTTGGCATACCCAAGGTGTAGGATAGTATAGTTTTTTTAGGGTTGTTTCCACCGTGTTTTGTTTATCAAAAATTGCGACTTTAATATTTCCATTTTTACTCATCTTACTAATACTTAAAAGAGTTGTATTAATAAGTCTTTTTTTTTTTGTAAAAAATAATATTTATTTATGCAAGCTGTTGTTCTGGATTAACAGGATAGAGAATAGTTAGCAAAAAAAAAAAAAAAAAGGACAAAGGATGGTATGAAATCACAAAAATAGCTAGGTTCTGATTTTTTTTTCTTTCAGTTGTATTAAAAGCAACTCTCTGGTATGTCTTTAGGCTTCTTTTCCTTCTTTACCTGTGCTATTAAATATGTTTTTTTGCCTAGAGGTATTCGCGTTGCTGTTTAAAGAGAATTCTGAAGTTTCCTCTTCACTCTACAAGTGGCATGATTGTATCAATCTAATTAAAAAAAGAGGGACTAGTTTACTGTTATAAACAATTAGAGGTACCAAAACGTGAGATTATATTACATTATTCCATGAGTACATTCAAATGCTTGGCTCACTTTTCCCTTATTTCCTCCATTCACTCTGTAAATATGTGTATTGTGTTTTTAATTAGATGAAATGAAAAGGCAACTCTCTGATTGTTGTCATATTCAACGGAATAGAATTTGCTACCATATTGAACGGAATAGAATTTGTTGTCATATTAAACAACATAGATCTTTTTGTTACAAGAAATCAAACTCAAGAAAATATGAGAGATATTTGAGATAAATTGTTTCTAGGTGTATTGTGTTTGAGCTGATAAAAAAGAACATATTGGATTGAATGACTGAACTGCTAGCTTTTGAATTGTCATTGCAGTTATTGGATGCTTCATCCTCTATGCTGACTAAACATTGCTGAAGCTATAGAAGATGGACCTTCACTTGCTAGGAACTGATTGAACATTGCTGAATCTGTCATGAATTATGGACATTCACCAAATAAGAAGAAAGAAGAGCAATAATGTAGCTGTTTGTATAGGGTCATACAAAAGTTGTAATGCAATATATTAGATATACCAGAGAGGACATTAGATATACAAAAGTTGGCATCTTAATGTATTGTACAAATTGATTTCAATAAAAGTAACATGTTCCCTTAACTTGTGCACATTTCTACCCTTTCAACTAACAAATAAATTCATTTTCTTCCGATACTTCCAATTGTGATGTTGGACAATCTAAAGGAGTCTACAAATCACAAAGGAACAAATTATAAACGAAAGAACAAATCCGATCTACACATATATATACACTAACTTTCGTGACATAGAGGTCATGCTTAATCGGCCAAATTGAGTTGGTCCAAATATTTTATATCACTTGTCTAAAAGCCACTAGAAAGCATCTAGTAATTTACAGACATTCAGCAGTATCTTTACCTCAAAATTTCAAGTTTGATCGTTTGGCTACAACATCCAGGGCAGCAGATGCTAGCGGCTTTTGCTTATCTGACGATTTTTTTGGGCCAAATGTTCATCTTAACATTAAAGAAATTTCCAAGAGTTATACAAGTATAAACTAAGAAATTTAGAACAACAGCTTAAAAAAAAAAAGATCAGAACCTAGCTATTTTTGTGATTTCATGCCATCCTCTGTCCTGTTTTTGTTTTTGCTAACTATCCCTGTTAATCCAGAACAACAAGTTGCATACAAAAAAAATGACTTAATAATACAAGTCTTTTAAGTATTAGTAAGATGAGTAAAAATGGAAATATTAAAGTCGCAATTTTTATAAACAAAAACACGGAGGAAACAATCCTAAAAAAAAACTATACTATCCTACACCTTGGGTATGCCAAGATCCTTTTGCAGCACTGATAGGAGCGCTTGAAAAGGATTCAAGTCGCAATTTCGAGAACTCATGAAATCTAAAATACGATAACGAAGGACCAAGGGAAAATGGGTGAAAATTCATTTGAGCCAGTTAAGCATTCAAAAGTCAAAGATGAGGAAGAGAGGGATGGAAAAGAAGGGCAAAGATATGGAGGAAGAGGTGTCAAGGAGATATTGACTGTGGGTAACGATGGAGCTCCCTTTTCGCGTTGCTGGAGGGATGGAATTTTGACAGAAAAGTGACTCCTAAAGGTTCACATGTGATTTTTACTAGGTTCCTTACGTGTTCCTTTGTGAGTCGTTGGATTAATTGGACGCTCAAGATAGGAGGATTCTGAGAGATTCTGAGAAAGGGACGCTGAGACAATCTGCTCCCATGATACGCCGCCGGGGTGCGTGTGCTTGGTCACTGCTCCGATAATTCACGTACGTACGTACAAACCTCGTCCGGGTCCACTTTTAGTGAGGCGTTTGAATTCATTCCATTAGATGAATTGTTCAATGGGCCTATTTGGGTTGGCGGTAGGAACGGTGGCTTAAAAGTTATCTGACTTTAAAAAAAGCTCGGTAGGAAAAAAAGTCAGGTTATAAATAATGATTTATGTTTGGATTGATGGTGGTAGAAGTGGCGGGGCCCACGTCAAAAAGTTGAGAGCATTATAGAAAAAGCTGGATTTTGGAGCTTTTTCCTTAACTGACTTTTTGAGCTTTTTTGACTTAAAGTTCAGCTAACGCAATAGGCAATCCAAACAGAAAAAAATTGGTTTTTTTCTTACTAGGTCGTTGGCTTAAAAGCCACTGAAATTTTTACCCACCAACGCTGAAAAATAAGCCACTCCAAACAAGCCCAATATAATATGGGGTGAAGGAGTAAATTAACCAACAAATTTTTATCTCAGGAGCGGTCAACCCAAAAATTTTTAAATAGACCTTTTATACTAAAAGACTTTTTAAAAGGTAAAACTAACACAAAATCGTTACTTTTGCCAGCAACTCCGTTAGTGGGTCAAAATTTGCGGAAATAATGAGTTGAAATAAAAAATAAACACAAAATCGTTACTTCCACTTTGACCGCCTCTGTCTCCGCCTCACTTTCTTTCTCCGGTTCGCTTGCCTTCTGGGGTTTGGTCTCTTCGCTGCAGTTGCTTCTGAATTGCAACACGGAGGTGGGAGATGGCAAACGATGTGATTCATCGCCGGAATTGTAGCCGGAGCTTGACGCTTCTGACTTCACCACCACATTGATTTCTGGCTTCACCGCCACTTCTACTTCTTCCGTCTTTTCCCTCGGTGGTGGGGTAACGAAGTTTGTCAACGCGTCTGGTCCGCGTATCTTAATCGCTGCATTATCATAAACCATGGCTGCTTCCTTTGCAATGTCAAAGGTGCCCAACCAACCACACGCGTACACGACGAGCGGGATCTCGAATCTCCGCCGCCCATTTCCCCCATGGTCTTTGTCGTACTCCTCTGAACTTCCTTCCTTTATTAGTAGAAGAAACCTTCACCGGCC
The DNA here is from genome assembly GCA_019022615.1 of Acacia melanoxylon. Taxonomy (NCBI): domain Eukaryota; kingdom Viridiplantae; phylum Streptophyta; class Magnoliopsida; order Fabales; family Fabaceae; genus Acacia; species Acacia melanoxylon. The sequence continues at coordinate 9,321,230 of JAFJYJ010000019.1, read as the reverse complement.
ACCGACGAACCTCTTTCGTGGATTGGAAGTCACCACGCTCTTACAGCTCGACTCGATGTTGACCTGGTTCACATAACGCTTCACTCTTTGACGACTAAAGCAGAACTCTCCTTCCTCGTCGCTGGAGGAGTCAGTGGCGTCTAGATCGGTGACAGATATCCGTACCACCCTAGGCTCAAAGGGACAGTGAAAGCCTTGTTGGCGGCCACTGGCTTGGTGTACTTCTTGGTGACACTTTCGTGGACAGTGTATTTACATAGGATACTTTGACCTACTAACGAAGTTGCTGGCAAAAGTAACGATTTTGTGTTAGTTTTACCTTTTAAAAAGTCTTTTGGAATAAAAGGTCTATTTAAAAGTTTTTTGTGTTGGCCGCTCTTGAGATAAAAATCTGTTGGCCAATTTGCTCCTTCACCCTATAATATGAAGAAATTAGATGAGTGGGCACATATAGAACCCTAAAACATTTTTAATGAGTGATGGATACTAGCTAGGTTAACTTTAGTTGATGCAGAATGTCTTGCATCACGTTTAAAAAAAATTATCTATGTCTAACATACATCCTATCCTAATACAGGAGGTGAAAGTTGGAAAATTAGGGGTCCTAGAAAGGGTGAGTTAATGATAGTATGGGAGGCTTACTAAGACTATGTGGGTTTGGGTTAGCTTTTGGAAAATAGTTTCTGGAAAAATTAGATTTTGAAGAATAACTCTTAAAAAAGAGTGGAAAAAATGATTTTAGAAAAAGATTTAGTAAAAAAGTTAAAAAAAAATTGGCATGTTTGGGAAATAACAAAGCTATAGTTTCAGAGGCCTTTTTTTCTGTAAGTCGAAATACAAGTCTTCTCACATATTTAATTTGTAAATTATAAAAGTTATCATTCAAAAACTAATCTAAACATACATCAACCTAAACTATGGTTTTCTTATCAAATCATGGTTTTTACAAAATTTGAGAGTGTTTGATTACCTTATCCCAAACTATAATTTTAAAGATTAAGAATTTGTTTAGTTTTAATGTGATGTTCGACAATCAGACAATCAAACCCACATGGTATCAAAAAAATCAAACAGACATTGAATTGCATGTCTCTGGTTGGTGAGGACAGTGATGTGGGAGGGTCAATAATCCTTAGCATTAACAAGACGACAAATCCGAGCGGGAGAAGGCGAGCCCAGACACAGCTGCAATTACGATGCCCAGCCTCCTCATTTTTATTCGCTATAATTAATTAATTGTCACCCTTCACAATATTTTTCCCACCACATAATTAAGTAATTAACTATGGAATCACTCTTCCTCTGCCACTCTGCCAATAAACTTTCGTTTTAATGAAAGGTGCTTTAGTTGCTCTGCCAATAAACGTTGTTCTCGATGTCAGAATCAGGATTTTTTTGTTTGTGTTCACACAATTAATTAGGGGATTGGAGGGTTTAGGGGCAACCCTCCATTTTTTTATTTTTTATTTTGTTAAGGAAAGTTTTAAATACATTAAAAAATAAAAATAAATAGATAAAAAAAAAAGAAAAGAAAACTTCAACTTAACATAGAAAAATAATAATCAATAGTCAACTAAGCTATTACAACAGAACGATTACAAAAATATTTTTCGATTCTTCATTCTTTGAAAATATTGCATTATATCTTCATCATCAATATTATCAAACATATCACGTTCAATATAAGTTAGCATACATGAGTTAAATCAATTATCATTTATCTGATTGCACAACTTATTCTTAACAAAAGCTATTGCAGAAAAAACCCGCTCAACACTAAGATTCTTCTACCTAGGTACGAAAGTGCCAACTTTATCAACAAATAGACCAATTGATAAACAATATCCTTTCTCTTCTCAACAATCTTCAAAACAAGGTCAAAAATTGTTTTCAAATTGACAAAATCATAATCAGATCTTACATCAACAATAAAATTACCTCGACTTGAAGAAAGAAAAGAAATATCTGCAAGTTCATCAAACTCCAAAGGATAGAATCTAGCAAACTCAATTAACTTTTTTTTTTGGGGGTTAAAATTAGCAAATGAATCACGAGGATCAAGATAACTCAAACACTCAAGCAACTTGGTATTGAGATTATCAAATCGATCACCCAACTCTTGAACCTTAGTATCTATCACTGTATTAAATAACTTCACCTTAAAGTAGTGCAAGAATGTGAATGATTCCAATCTCCGTCTTGATCTCCCTTTAGGACAATAAACATAATTCATATTTGGAATGTGATCAATATCATATTTATTGACAAAAATGTTCGTTTATTGATGCAATTCATCAAAACCATTATCTCTCACTTCTTGTAAACGAGACTTGACTACCTTCACTAAACCAATTGTATTTAAAAGGTCTTGATCTTTTCTTTGTAGTGCTTGTGACAACTCATAAAAAATCCCCAAGATCAATTTCATAAGATGCAACAAGAATGCAAAGTCAAAATCCTCCATGGCATACAAAATGCAACCTGCATCAGTTCTTGCACCATCATTTTTTGGCTTGACTTCAATAATTTTCATCAAGGAAATTATTGGAGAAAATAATGAGATAACACTTGTAAGTTGTAACCGTACCAAAATGGGAACCCCAACGAGTATCTCCAGGTCGCTTTAAGGTTGTCTCTTGATTTAAACATTTTCCAGTTGGTATTTCACCGCGAGCAATTCTTTACTATTAGCTCATATTGATTCATTTGAAGAATTTCCTTCTACTTGCATGAACCACTCCCAACAGAATATTGGAATTAGTATGTAATCACAATAAAACAAAATCCACTCCATTTATAGCATTAACGAAATGATGCCTATCTACATTAGTTTCTTTTCCTTTTATATTCAATTAACCCATACTCTTAAGAATCCCCTGCTTCAGAGTTCAAACACACTGTCACAGGAAAAAGAAGAAAGAAAATTCAATCTCATAAACACCACCAAAAGTGACGGAAATTAAAGACAAAAGAGAGGTAATTTCAAATAAAGCATTTATCCACATATAAACATCCTTAGCGAAAATGGAAAATAGGGAAGAAGAGTTGTTCATTCCAACAACAATCAAGGCATCAATCTCACCCAAAAAAGTATTGCTCATGAATACTTTTCCAAGTTTCTTTGAGAATCTTGTATGGAACAAGGAACAAGTTATAGAAAAGGTGTGTTAACAAAATCTTACCAATGGCATCATAAACTACGTCAAATTTTTCAGGCAAATCTTCAAAGTTCTCCTTTGTGTAGTCAATAGCCAAATCAACACCCAAACTCCTTAGCAGATCTAGATTTCTAGTGCTTGCTATAGCAGCAACTCTTGAAGCACCAAAAACGTGCTTAGCTAGCTGAAAGTAAGCAAAGAAAATAAAATTATTATCAAGTTACCAAAAAGAGGCGTGGATTCAAAATCAGCAGAGAACTTCTATGGAATTCTAATCAGTTAGAATTTTCTTTCTTTCTTTATTTCTTTACAAAGGGCATGATTCATACAGTATAAATATAGAAAATGATAAGAAGCAGGACATTCACATTACTCTTATATCAGTAGTGAACTATAAGCTACACCAAAACACTATAGATAGTTAAGAAAAAAGAAATCCACTAACTGCCATAATAAAGCCGTTAACATATAGTGGGTTGCTTGAAATAAGCTATAGAGAAGCTGAGTTTCATACAAAATATCAATGCAGTGTAGAAGAATCAAGATGTTAGAATGACTAATAAACCATCAAGCGCCACCATTTGCCAATAAATACAGTTGTGTTTGAGTCATTGGTCATTAATAGCAGAAAAGATTGAATGAACTCAACAAACTGAATCCTTAGGGAAAGGATTCAACAACTAGTTCATGGTCTCAAGTGGATTCTCTAACTTATCTCAGAAACTATTTTTGATACTAAACAAATCAAATTTACAAATAAATTTTATGCGTTCCCGTAAATAAGTGTAAACAAAAAGTAAGGAATTGAATTCAAAGAAACATTACCTGAAGTGGAGAATCAGTGGCCTTGAACTTCCCCTGTCTCCTTTTGGCGTCAACGGGGTTAAGAGTAGCAGTAAAAACCTTGAGATGGTGGAGAACGAAGGTCTCGCTCGATTTAATTCGAAATCGCGACACTCTTCTTTCAATCCGCAACTCTGTCTCTCGTCGCTGTCACCATGATAATGGGAAAAAGAAGGTCGCCAGAGTTGGAGGAAGGAACATAGTTGGATGAAGAAGAGTGCAGACGGGGGACGACTGGACGAGATCAAGATTTAGGTCACACAAGTTCTTTTTTTTTTTCATTTATTCAAAAAAAACCTCATAATTTGATGTCTGCACGTGCGGTCACTTGCCCCATTATGGCTCCGCCACTATTCTCAATAGAAGAAGTTTTAGTGAGGTTGGAGTTTTATATATATATATATATATAAGTGGTGCAACCATATAGTAAACTAGGTCGTATCCTTTCCAATAAGACGCTCTAGCTCCATTTCAGCACGTAGGAGGATATGGAATCAGCACATATGAGAGACTAGCTTTAGTCGAATGATCAACGGCTTCATTAGCCCATCACGATGGAATTCAATATTCCAATATCTTTCAACTACTTGTTTGATTTAAGCAATAAGAATTCCAAGCGTTAATCATATTTGCCTGATCCATTGACACTTATGCAAAGAGAATAATATCATATGCAAAGAAAATGTGTGAAATAGGAAGGCCAAGCCTTGTGAGGCGGAATGGCTTCCAATTTCCTTCATGAACAGCAGGTTGAATAAGATGAACCAGTGTTTTTAAAGAGATAACAAATAAGTAGTGCGATAATGGATTCCCTTATCTCACTCCTTTAGATGGGTGGAATAAATCAGCTTTGTCACCATTCCATAGCAGTTGCATGCTGGGACTATTCGGAATGTAGAGTTCCTAAAGGCAACTTAACATAAACTCTAGTTAACCCGATCATCACAAGCTTTCTCAAAATCAATTTTTATTGCCAAGAATCCTTTCTCCTGCTGCATATTTCGAATGGTATGGATTATCTCCTGAGCCACAATTATGTTATCACTACTATGCCTCCCCAAAACAAAACTGCATTGGTTTGGGACTATCACTTGAGGAAGGATAAGCTTCAACATGTTCACAATAATCTTCATGATTGCTTTATAAATCATGTTACATGGAAAATAAAAATTTAACATAGTTCACTACTAAAGTACTTATCGTGCTCCATTGATTCTGATAAAAAAGAGCATTGAAACCATTAGGCCCCGAGGATTTGAGAACACTCACACTAAAGATAGCTTCTTTAATTTCAGTGTCCAAAATATATCTTCTACACCAACTTAGCAACCCCTCATCAACTATAGGATAAGACATAGTGCAATTAAGCTTTGGTCGAACCACGTATTCCTTAGCTAATAGATTGGAGAAAATGCAGTGCCCATAACTTTTATTTGAGAGGTTTTATATACCCTTGAACTGTCATCATCCTTTATAGCCTCTATTTTATTTGTTTTTCTTCGACAGTTGGCTCGTGCATGAAAATAACGAGTATTTCAATCTCCATAAATTGACCACTTTTCTCTAGCTTTTTGTGCCCAAAGAAGAGACTCTTGGTGCAACACATCTTCAAGTTCCTTCCATAGAGATAATTGTAGGTCCTCATATTGAGGTGACATACCACATTGAGAGACCACTCGATTGATCCTAGTCTTCGAAGAAGGTGTTTCTTCCTTGCTTTTGTATACTTGAAAACTTCTTTATTCCATTTAGAATAAGCCTCTGTAAATTGGGAAATATTCTACAACCATGAGGTATCTTCATTCCAGGATTGCCAAACAAACTCGTCAAAATTCTCATGGACATGTAATCACAAGGCATCATATACAAATCTATATAAGCCTATGCCAATATGAATATGAAGAATATCAGGGCAGGCATAATTCTCTATTGGGCATGATTAGATGCCTTGATCTTAGGGAAAATTTCATATAGCCTCTAAGGATGTGAAATAATTTCAGTCAACCTCCAGATATTTTTGAAACTTCACTGCACCCCCGAGGGTCAAAATGAAATTAAGTTTATGGGTGAATACAATATTCATTTATTTATGGACGCACATTAAAAGTCTCTCGAGTACAAATTGTTCGACACATTAAAATGCTCGAGATTTTCTAGTTTCAACCCGAGAATGGGACTTGAAAGCTGATTATTCTCAAGATACAGAGTCCTCAGCCTTACCAACTTGTTGAAATCCAATGGAATTGCACCAGAAAAATTGTTGTGTGCTAAATTAAGACGAACCATATCGAGTATAGAGAACAAGAATTATGGGATTTCTCTAGAGAGCAAGTTTCGCTACAAGTAAAGATTCCAAAGATGGACATAAGAAGCGAGATCTGAAGGGAGCTTATCAATGAAGGCGTTGAAACGCAGGCTAAGAGTCAGGAGATGAGTAAGGTTACTGAAAATGCTGTTAGGCAACTTGCCGAAAAGCCCAACACTGGGAAGATTAAGCTCGACGACTTGGCCATGGTCGCATTGGACGTCGGCCCACTTTTAGGGGTCTGGTTTGGTTATGTTCCACAGAAGTGTTTGCCACCGATCGAAGAACGGAGAGCAATCCAGGCAGCTCACTGAGAAGCCTGATCTGGTGTGGCTAGAGGAAGCAAAATAAGGAAGAAGGGAAGCAAAAGAGAGAGCTTGTGAGGTAGCATTGCTGAGAATTTGTGAGCAAAGCTGAGCAGAACAAGTTCAACGCTCACCGTCAGAAGCCAGAAGCCAGAAGACAAGTTTTTTGTCTTCTCCTTATAAGCCACTTTTGAAAGTAAAGCCCAGTTGACTAAGATGTGATTTCAAACACCATTTTTTTTTTTTGACTTTTTTCCCTATTTGGCTTTTACCCCCTCCACTGGACTTTTTTAGCGTGCAAATGCCATGCCAAATAGGCACTTACTTTCCTCACTCTCATGGAAACTCTATTGTTAAACGCTCACCTCATGCGTTGATCCCTGCGGTCCTCCTCTTGATGTTGATCCTCTAGACCCGTGTTGCTATTGGTCCTCCTCTTAGAGTCGCTCCCTCTGATTTTCTTCTCAATCGGCATCCCTCCTTCTATTTTTCATTCCTATAGTTTTCTTTTGATTTTTTCAGTTTGAGCAAAATGTTTGTTTTTTTGGCTTTATCTAGAAGGAGACACTGATGAGGAATAGTTTCTTGTTTTCTTTTGATTTTCTTAAATTTTTTTGGTTCAATCAAGTGTCTATCTCATTGTCTTCTTCTTCTTCAGCTGGTGTGAATTTAAAAAAGTTAGGTATGTTGGACTATCCAGACCAATCTACCAGTCTGATGGACCAATTCTAGTATGACTCAAGTTCGGGTTGTTACCAGACCAGACCTCGGGTTGCCTTTTTCAGCCCGAGGTCTTAATTAGACCAGACTTCAAGTTAGCCTTTAAACCAATCTGGTCTAGTTCATGCTCATCGCTAGTGTTTATAATTAAAAATGAAAGTTTATGGGTTAAATTTAAACTTTGAAATGTCAGGGGTCATATGCAACTAACCTAAGATTCAAAAGGTTTTATATAATTTAGCTATTTCATTTTGATCTAAGGGATACAATAAAGTTTCAAAAAGTTCCGAGATTGACTGAAATTATGGCTCATTGTTAGAAGCTAACTGAAATTCTCATTAGTCATGGGGGGCGGTCGCTGATGCTCAGGTGGGCTTGCACATCACAACTCTATGGGGGCGCCCCGTTCCCGAGTCTAGGACTCGCATGCAATGGAATCCAAGTAGCTAGCTACCATAACGTTACCCCAAACACTCAACACACACAAATATATAAAACCGCCTTATTCCCAATTCCAGGTGTTGATATATACATATCACTCTAATATTATTTATATGTTCTTTTTTACTAAAATTTTTGGCCTTATTTATAAATTATCTTTCAGAAAATAATGAGATTATGACAATTTTACTCATATTAATTGTACTAATAAAACTATAGAGAAAAAAGAGAATTGAAATATACTCATTTACAAATAAGGACAAAATTAAAAATTTATCCCATAATCATTGTAGTAATTATCTCTCTCCTTATATGTAATTTAGTAAAAGGGACTTATAAGTGGTATAACACACCACTTCCCAACAAAATTTCCTTAAGATATATGTGGGCAATTATCAGATCTGGGTCATCGCATTGGGATCATTTGCTTTTCTTCTTCTATCTTCCTTAGCCCGCGACGTCGCTGTGCTGACCCATGAAATTTTCGACCAGGAAGTCGGCCGCCACGTACAGAGGAGCTCTTGTTGAGTTCTGTGCCCATTGGTACCCAACATTTCCCATTCGCGCTTCCTCCATGTTCATTTTGCAACGTCCAATTTCTAGGGTGATCTTTTTGTGTTGAAATGGTTCGAATGATTTTTCCTTATTCGTCTCACCATTTTTCTTTCAAGATTTTAGATGATGCATGCCATAATCCCCGAATTGCATTTTGATCGGTTTCAGAGATCCCTTCTAAGATGCATGCTTGTATGCTCTTTCCGTTATATTCCTTTTTGCGTGACAGGCGTAGCCTCTGTAAAAAGTTTGCTCCAGAGTATGAAAAGCCAGGTGCCAGCTTCAAGAAAGCAAAATCTGTTTTAAATGGAAAGGTAAGCACCCTGGTGTTGTTCTGCCTCCACCCCTTTTGGACAATGTATGCAACTATGCATTGCTCCTTTTCATCTGTTCGTGATTGTTGTCTGTTGGCATTTTTTAGTTGAATTCTTCGACAAAATAAACATTTCATCGCAAATAAATTACTTTAAACAAAATTGAGCACATCATCATAAGGAATTGTTATTTTATAAAGGTTGAAGATATGAATTGAATTTGAATTATTTGAATTTGAATTATTGTTATTAGATTAGAATAAGTTATCTAGAAAATGAGAATATTTGAAAGGTTATTCTACTATTATTGTCTTCCAGGTTGTTAACATTTGCTTGTATAAATTTACCTCATTCAAGAGGAAAATTATGAATGAACGAATGAATGAAAAAGAGGAAATACTCCTCTACATTAAATTTTAACAATAAAGTAACTGATGATCAACATATGACAATTATGCGGCTTCATGGGGGATACATAACCATTGAATAATTGTTGGCACTTCCATTGAAGTCACTCTCTTACAATGCTTTCTTCTGATATATATTTTAATCTGCTGCAGGTTGACTTGATCAACACAAGAATTTGTGCAAAATATATGTGATTTAGGAGTACCCAACAATTTAATGGTTTCCCAAAGGATATCTGGAACCCAAAAGGTGGTTCAGCCAGTCGAAGGATAATTTGATTAACTTTTTATAATTGGTTGCTTAGTTCTTAATCATTCTGCTTTTCTTTTCTTTTTTCCTCTTGCCTTATCCCTTCGTGACCGATTTTGGAAAATTCCTCGAGGTACAAAGGGCAAAGGACTGCAGAATCTCTAGCTGCGTTTGTAAATACAGAGGGAGATACTGGCATTGCCTGACTCATTTGAAGCCACGTGCCTTGTTGTCTAATTATCTCTGAAATTAGTGTGATTTCCAAGGAAATATAGTATTTGGACTGAAGCATATTATAAACGAGCCAACTTGCACCCTCTAACCTTTAAGTTTGAGGTGTGATAGTGACACTTTACAAAGCCACATATATACACAAGTAGATTCCATGCCATTAACATTGGGAACTGCACATTTTTTGGTCTTAGTTATCATACTGACCAGAGGATTGGCTTAATTATAGGAACCAAGGTGAAGATCGCCACAGCTCAATCCAAGGTGGTGGTACGTACTCCCAACAATTTTGATGAGGTCGTCTTGGATGAGACCAAAGATGTCTTGGTAGAGTTTTATGCACCATGGTACGTACTCAACATTTTTTTCCCTTGTCTCCTTAACTTTATCTCGCACAGTTTTTGGGTTGTTCTAAAATTTCATAAGACAAAGGCTATGCCTTGTTTTCATATTATTATGTAATTTTGTATAATCTCCATCAACTAGTAGCACAACCTTATTATATTTTGTGATTTTTCCAGGTTCAGACATTGCTGAGAACTTGCTCTTGTAAGCAAACATCTGTGCTGGTTGTTATATTTTTATCAATTGTAGGCAGCCTTTAATATCTGTAGAATTAGTAAGCGTGGAATTCGATTCTGCTCTTGCCTTCGGACTTATCAGAAGCTTGCTGCAGCATTTAAGATGGGGCAAGAGGTAGTGACTGCAAACCTGGATGCTGACAAATATAAGGATCTTGCCGCGGATTAAGATGATAAAATAGCTAATCCACATTGTACTAGCTGCTAGCTAGGGAATAAGTTCAGTGTTGAGAGGTCATTGCAAAACCAAATTAAGGATGTCAAGTGTGTTTCAGAGATTAATTGTATAACATAATACAGGTATGATGTAAAAGCATTTCCTACATTGAAGTTCTTTCCAAAGAGCAAGAGAAGCGGCGAAGTGTATGGGGGAGGAAGAGACTTGGATGACATCGTAGCTTTCCTCAATGATAAATGTGGCACAAATAGAGACCGAGAAGGACAGCTTACTTCAAAAGTCAGTGATTTTGACAGACATTCAAAATCCAATTTGACATAAAAAATACTCCTCTTTATTATAAGGTATTAACTAATAAGTTTATTTGGTCATTTTTATAAGGCACTTGCTTATTCCCAAAAGTATTGTATGCCCCTAATTAATAAGGGTAGTGGGTGAGAGTAATAATTAATACCACTCTGGTCTTATTTATAAATCCAATTTGACCAAAAAAAATTGGTCCTATTTATAAGTCCGGTTTCATGTAATAAATGAGATTGTGACAATTTTACCCATATTAATTGCACCCATGAAGATAGAGTGAGAAGAAACGGTTGAAAAATATTCAATCATAAATGGGGTTCACATTCCATGCTTCTCCCTTACATGCTTTTTAGGTGCTTGTCCCTCTAATTAGAGGGTTGAAACATTTTTTAAATTTTTTTTATTTAGATTAAACTATATGTTGCATCCTGGATTTTTTTTTGGTACCCAATATCTCAAATTAATTAATTTTTAGTCTTGTATTCAGAAATATTTTCCATGTAACACCAGTATTATGAAAATTAATTAATTTGAGATACTAGATGCAAAAAAAAATTTCAAGATGCAACATATAGTTTAATCTAAATAAATAAAAATATATATATAAAAAATGTTTCAACCCTCTATTAGAGGGACAAGCACCTAAAAAGCATGTAATGTGAATTCATCATAAATGAGGGCGAAGTTGAAATTTTACCCAATAATCATTGTGTCAACTAACTTTCCTTGGTATGTAAGACTTGGTTAAAGTGGACTTATAAATAGGACCAGCGTGGTATAAAATTAGAGTTAAATGCAATTAGTAGGGATAATATTAAAAATTACTTAAATTATAAGACAACTTTATTGACTTTAACTGTTTTTATTGGTTTGTAAGAAAAATTAGTTGGTACCTTATAATAAAGAGCTGAGGGGTAAAGTTGTTGCAATTAATTATTGGGTTACTTTGAGTATATAACTAATTCATGTTTCCTTTTATATGTAGGCTGGTATAGTTGAAATTAAAGCCTAACTGGATGCCTTGGTAAAAAAGTAGAGCTGGCAATCAGGGTTGGCCCGTGAAGGGTCAGGGCCAAACAGGGTCCGGAGTAAGAAAAACACCTATTTTTCAAAGCCCGGCCCGAGAGCACCAGGGCCTGGGCCGGAATTAGTAAATTACAACACGAATCATCCAATAAATAAGCACAGTCACTAATTCATAATTAAAAGCAAACTATGTTCACAAATAACTCACATAAAACATAAAAAGCATACCACTAAGCGACGTTAAGACGATGACTATTATTGTCGTCATCTTCGTCACTATCATCGATTTTAACGACATTTGATTGTTCTTCACTTTGAGTAGTAACCGGCTCATAAGTAAGAATATCATGAAATTCTTCTCCCGCATCATGAACACATCCATAATCTTTATTTGCAATAAATAATAAATCAAATCATAAAATTAGAGTATAGTTATTATGTATTTGTAGTTAAATGGATAAATAACTCTATAACAAATACAAAAAATATATAAATTAATAAATTTAAAAAGGAAAAAAAAAAAAAAAAAACAATAAAAAGGGCGCAAAAAGGCGGGCCCAAGGCCCTCCGTGGCCGGCCGTTAAGCCCGAAGAAAGGCCAAAAATCGGGCCAGCCTCCGCGCTAATTTCAAATATCTCGTCCCATTTTTCGCTCGACTTTAAAGGCAAAAGAGAACTAAACGGCCGATCCGATGGGCTGATCCGTTTCTTGACTCTATAAAGGAGTTTGGAGCAGGTAATCATGAAGAGAAGAAGGCCGTGTTTGGCCGAATAGAAGAGGAGGTAGAGAGGCTTAACAGGTTTTTAAGGATATACCTATGTGCTTTCTATGGATACATAACATAAACAATTTTGCGTTTCACTCAAAGAGAGAGATATATGCATGGGAATGAAGATGCGCCGTTCAAATTTTGTAATTTTGAACATATTAGGTACGGACAGATTTACTTGAAAGCTACCAGGAATTGCATGGAGAAAGATTTTTATTATGCGATGCAGCGCATGCTTGACAAGGTAATCAATCATGCTGTTGTATGTGTATTGATTATTGGCTTGATCATTGAATATATCCTGAGATTATAAAATTACACGCGTGTGTGTGTGCACGAGAGGGTAAAAACAAAGAAGTATATTTTCAATAGTGATTTACGGTATATGAGGTAAAAATATGAAAAAGTTTTATCTCAATTTATATAAATAAATACTTTTAAAACTTCAAAAAAATATGCCAAACTCGCTTTTTTGCGTAACTGCAAAGATAGTAGAGAGAGAGAGAGATATATATATATATATATATATATATATATATATTTGTTTAATACTGTAAAGGTGGTGGGTGAATTAATGCAAGCTGTAATATGCTTTTAATTTGTTATCACAACCCTTCAATGCGGAGCACAACTTGGTTGAGTTTCTCACATGGCGCACTCTCCAATTTCTCGTTCCTACATACTCCATCATCCATGTGATTTATAATATACCACAGTTCAATTATATCATAAGAAATAACAATTAAATCATTTAATATGTTTGATAATGTAAATTTTTTTCACTTTTACCTTTCTTCATAAATGTGGTTGATTGTAGTATAATTTGTAAATACTACTATTTTATAGAGAGATGATATAATGAGTGAGAACAAATTAAAAAGTGAGTATTAAAAAAATTATTAATTAAATTAAAAGTGACTTATATTTTAAATTATACATTCCAGCTAACAGCGCTTAGAGTAGATATATTTAGGGAAAATTACACTCAGGTCCCAAGGAAGGGAATTGATCACAATAAAATCTCTTGAAATCATGATATTACATAGAAGTCCCAAAGGACCTGGTTGTAATTATTTGTGAATGTAAAATTACCATTTTGCCCTTCCCTCTCTCTTGTCTCTCTCCTCTCTCCCTTTTTCTTGTCTCTTTTCAAAAGTTGTTGTTAATAAATGCATTTTATGTTGTTAATTTAAGCATTTGTTGTTGTAAATAGCTTCTGGAAGTGAGAGATAAAAAAATCCAGGTTTTCAAAAGTTGTTGTTAATTTAAGCATTTGTTGTTGTAAATAGCTTCTGGAAGTAAGAGATGAAAAAATTCAGGTTTTCAAAAGTTGTTGTTAATATATGCATTTTATGTTGTTAATTTAAGCATTTGGTTTTGTAAATAGCTTCTGGAAGTGAGAGATGAAAAAAATCCAGGTTTTCAAAAGTTGTTGTTGATATATGCATTTTATGTTGTTAATTTAGCATTTGTTGTTGTAAATAAAACTTTTCGGAAGTGAAAAAATACGGGTTTTCAAAAGTTGTTGTTAATATATGCATTTTATGTTGTTAATATAGAAGGGCAAAATAGTAATTTTACATTCACAAATAATTACACAGAAGTCCCTTAATTTCATGATTTCAAGGGACTTTATTGTGATTAATTCCCTTCCTTGGGACCTGAGTGTAATTTTCCCATATATTTATATGCATAGGAATATGTAGTGCCACCACAAAGCCGTGGCAAGTGGCCCCACAAGAACATGATTGTATTAGATATTACTCCCTCCGGTCCTAATTATAAGATATAATTGACTTTTTTGAAAAAATTAAGAAAGCTAATTAAATTACTTTAGATTATTTTTATTTTTATTTTTTTCTTCAAACTAATTAGTTTGAATAATAAAATAATATATAATCTAAAAATATACGACAAATGAAATAATTAAGTAACTTATTTAGCTTTCTTAATCTCTTCAAAAAAAGTAAACTATGTCTTATAATTAGGACCGGAGGTAGTATTAACTAGCAAATTTGCTTACGCGAGGGCTTGTTTGGAACAGTTTATAGGAGTAGTTTATGGAGCTTTTCAATCAAGCTTATGGATTTTGCTTCAACTTTTTTGTTTGGATGAAATCGGTTGGCATTTGAGCTTATGGGGCAAACTGAGCTTATTTGAAAAGCTCCAATTCTTGATTTTTGATAAGTGCTTACCTAAAAAGCTCCTTATGCATGATTTTATCTGTCGGTTTTCTCCTTTACCCACTGTGTAAACATTTATTTGATCAAATTATGTATTTTAGCATTGCCAAATTTTGTAATTTAGCATTTTTCATATTCTTGGTAATTTTGATTTTTTTTTTCTATAATTATCTCAAAAGTCACTTATCCATAAGTCATTCAAAACAAATTTTACCCAATCAGACTTTTTCATAAGCTACTTATGCGACCACCAAGGGCGGACCCAGAAAATAACGAAGGGGGCACAATTGGTGGGGGGTTTAGGGGCGAGCCCCCAAATTTTTTTTTTTTTAAGAAAAATTTTAAATCATTAAAAAACAAAAGAATACAAACAAAAAAAAAAATACATCAAAAAAGTATTTATGAAATCAGTGAATCGATGATGTAATAAGAGAAAAATTATTTTATAAACTTATCATTTAGAAAAGTAAAGCTAAATACGTTAGAAATGAAGCTACATAAATTACATGAAGGGTGACACTTTCATAAGTTCAAGACATATATTTTTATAAAAAAGTATATTACAATACAAATAATTACAACGTCATCTTTCTAGGCGCTTATTTTTAAAATTCTATCATAATTGTCTTATTATCAATCTTATCAAATACATATTTTTCAATATAAGGCACTAAACAATCATTCAACCATTTATCCCCCATCCGATTACGAAATGCAATCTTGATATATTAAGGGTGGGTACTTAATTTAAGAGTGGACAATTATTCAAACATGTATTAATTCAAGAAAAGTACATACATAATGCTAATGCTAATGAAAATTTGAAACTATTATATTCAAGTTATTAATTCAAATTTTTTGGGGGCACTTGCCCTCCAACAATGAACCTCGGTCCGCCTCTGGCGACCATCAATCTAAACATAAATCACGTTTCACAATCTGACTTTTATCCAATATAACTTTTTTATAAGTCCGATTGCTCACCAAAATCCTAAACAAGCCTGATTATTTCGCAAATTCATCCATGTCGTTTTCAATTGTACAGCCGAAATCATGTTCCATTATAAAACTCGCAACAAACATAAACACGCACAAACACGACACACCATCACGCATGCATAGGCAGTTCAAACATGTTCCTGGATAAACATCACTCTGTTATATGCTATTTAGTGTTTGTTCTGGCCAATATATTATGACTCGAAACTCGACTTTATTCATAAAATTATTGTCCCTTCCCAAATTTGCTTGTGGAATATCTAAACAGTAAACGAAATTAAATCCTGAGTGTTCATTTGCAGATGACGTTATTTTTACTCTTTCAAAATGGCATCTTCTGGTGATTGTGATTGATTGTTGACGTTGGCTCCTTGGGCATTATATAATTTGTCCATAGCATATCATATATATTAGAAGAAAATTTGCCTCTCATCTTCAGAAATTATATATACATTTCAGTGAGTTTAGTAACCATTTTTTAAATTAAATATAAGAGTGTGGAGTTTTTTATTTCAGAAAAGGGGACAGCTAGGATTGTGACATTTTAGTGGCTAGATAAAAATAGAGTTGGGTTGTTTTCATTATCATTTTCTTATCATCTTTCATAATCTTTAAATTATATCTGTCAAATCGATTTAAAATATTATAATATTATTTTAACTTTTTTCCGATTTTTTCAATCAACTACAACATGAGAGATAATAAAAAAAAAAAAGATGAGGACATGGCCTACTTTCCTAAAAATAACTCAAAAGGCAGAGATTAAATTATTATTTTTAAAGTAAAGTTTATATTTGTAATATATACTGATGCTCGCTCCATATGTTTTTTTGGGAGATCAGATGCTTTATGATTATTTTCTAATGAGTGGAATAGTAAGAAAGGGGCGACGAATGGTCACTAATGATGATTCTGATGAAAGAATGATTTGTAAAAAGATCACAGAGCGAATCCCTTCCTCCCCCAATAAGCAAAAAGGCACAAAGTGGATCATCTAACGGTGCCAAGGAATAAAAGTTGTCCATTTTTTGAAAAAAGTACAGCAAATCGCTGTTAACCGCACGAAAAGGTATTTTTAGGAGTTTATGCTTCTGATTCGTCCTACTCTCCTCACTAGACACTAGCACACATTTTCCACCCTCGCTTAAAAACTGCCCGCGGTGCTTTTTTTTGACCGGGTACTATGTTTGTCATCCCGATTGGGCCTCTAGGCTCAATCGGGTTTCTGAGCTTTTAAAAAAAAATCACATATTTGGTATCCAATTTTTGCCAACTGTGCTTATAAACCTTCAGCTCTTTATTATAAGATATCACTTAGTCATTCTATTTGATCCTTTTTATAAGGTCATTGCTTATTTCCAAAGCGCGTTAATTATTTTTTTTCCATGTTGATTAGGGTAATGGGTGAAAGTAATAATTAATATAATATTAGAGTTTTGTGCAATTAGTAGAGGTAATATTGAAAGTTACTTAAATTGTAGAACAACTTTATTGACTTTAACTTTTTTTATTTGTTTGTAAGAATTGTTAGTTGGTGTTTTATAATAAATACTATGTCAGATTCTCAAAAGCTCAATTTGGGAGCTTTTTCAAAAGCTCCTTCTGATTTTTGTATGGGCTCACACCATAACGGTATTCTCATTGCTTCTCACTCTCTCTCTCTCACACGGATTGCATAGAGCTCTCTTTTCTCTCGCCTGCGATGAAGGTTGCTAAATTTTGAGAAATCAGCGGTCGTTGCTCTCTAAATCCGAAGACTGAAACACTGAAATCAGAAGGAAAAAAAATAATTAACGCGTTTTGGAAACAAGTAGTTTATTTTAGTAAATGAGTAATTTTTGTCCATAAATATCTATCTGACAGTAGTTTTGAATAACGATTGAAAAAAAAATATTTAATTTAGTGAAATTAAGAATTTTGTGTTGGGAGCTCCCGAGTAAAAAATTTTTTTGTCTTTGAAGAAATCTTTCCTGTTAAAAAAGTTATTGGCCAATCTACCTTAGATAACAACTTTATCTTTTTTTAACGGCGTTGTCTTAATTTCACCTTTTTAAAAGTTAGTTGGCGTCTACATTTTTAATTGTTTGTTGGTATTTAAGATACCCTTAATTAATATTTGTGTTGGATCTTTTTTCTATAATTGTTTGTTGGCAAAAATGCACCTTAACCCTTTTATTTATTTATTCTCTTTTTTCTTTTAATCATTGAAAGAAGGGCATTATAGTAACTTTGAATGGTAAAATAAATTACTCCTTTGGCATATAGATAATATTAGTGTAGACGAAAAATCTTTCCCTACTGATTATGCTGCACTATCTTCAACCCAAATGAATTAGATTCATGAAACAATTAGAAACCAAATTGTACGAAACCTGTGATCCAGTTACATATGTAATATTATTTGATAAAATTATGTATTCTAGGATGCTAAATTTTCTAAGTGAGCATTTTTTATTATTTTTTTCGTAATTTTGATCTTAATTTTTTTTTTTTAATAATTATCTCAAAAGCCACTTATGCTACCGTCATTCTAAATAAGTTTTAATTTCACAAAAGCTATTTATCATATCGTCAATCTAAATATAAATCATATTTCACTGTCTAACTTTTATTCAATCTTACTTTTTCATGAGTTAGTTTATAAATAAGTTATTTTTTCACCACTATTCCAAACATATACGTAGAGTAGAGTAGTAATAATTTTCTTATTAAACATAAGGAGGATAAAGGGGTCGGATAAAATTTAAAATATATAATTAAATTTAGTGAAATGAAACAGAGGATAAATTAGCCTCACACATTTTATGACACTACTAAGTCGACTTAAACCAGATATATAATCATACGACGAAATTGAGGGAGGAATAATTAGCGGGCAGCACAGAACAAAGGCTAACATTGACATGTCGCGGTAGGATTGGTCAGAAAAGAGGTGCGAAATGGACAGTCGTAAGCAGGAAGACTCC
The DNA here is from genome assembly GCA_019022615.1 of Acacia melanoxylon. Taxonomy (NCBI): domain Eukaryota; kingdom Viridiplantae; phylum Streptophyta; class Magnoliopsida; order Fabales; family Fabaceae; genus Acacia; species Acacia melanoxylon. The sequence continues at coordinate 9,302,696 of JAFJYJ010000019.1, read as the reverse complement.
AAAAAAGGGTCTAAAAGTTCTAAAAACGAAGGGGAAGGCAGGATTTAGGAAGACCCATTTTTTAATTAGGTTTTTTTTTCTTTTTAGGTTTTATTTTAATTAGATTGGATTAGAAAGGGACCTCCGGCTTCGGCTTCAGTTTCAGCAACCCAGGGGAGTGCTGCTGACTTCTCAGCCTTCTCGTTATCAGCTTCCACCTTCCCGCTCTGATATTAAGTTATAAACACAAACATTTAATTTGTACCGCAACACACTCAAAACACTATACCTTTGATAATGAAGTACGTGTTGATCACCGGTGGAGTTGTAAGTGGCCTGGGCAAAGGCGTGACGGCGAGCAGCATAGGGGTCGTGCTCAAGGCCTGTGGTCTTCGTGTCACTTCCATCAAAATTGGTTCGTCGCTTCCTTCCTCTTCTCATTATTTATTGTTCTCCCATTTCTCGCTACACAGTTTTTTCGTTTTGAATCATTGCCTTCATTGGTATTTTGATTATTTTGAATACCTTATCTCTCTACCGTGATTGAACGTTAGTGTTTTTATAACCTGTGGTCAATATGATTCGTGGGGTGCCTCTTATCATGAATAATCTCTCCTGCCTTTTTATATTGTTCCAGTGCTTATTGAGGACGTTCTGTATGTAGTTTATGCTTCAGAGTATTTCACTTTTATTCGATTGGTTTCCTGTCAAGGCCGTTCTGTATGTGCTGTTTGCTTCTGCCTGCTCTTCTTTTTTGTAATCCTTATTATTTGTTTGCTTCCTCATAGGGATATATGAGCAAATCAAATATTTTGCAACTTTCTTATGCACCTGTTCTCTATACTATTTGCAGATCCATACCTGAATATAGATGCTGGTACCATGTCTCCTTTTGAACATGGAGAAGTTTTTGTTCTTGACGATGGTGGAGAGGTTTCATTACTTCCACAATATATCTGTTTGTACCTGAATGTACTGAGGTGATGTAATATTGACTAATTATTTTGTTACCTTTGTTGCTCGTCTTGGAAGGTTGATCTGGATTTGGGAAATTATGAGCGCTTCCTAGATGTCACACTTACAAAAGATAACAATATCACCACTGGGAAAATTTATCAGGTGCTTTTATATCTTCCAGGACTAAATACTGAACAGTAAAATGAAATTACTCCATACTTTGTAACTTGACTATCATCTGTCTTTCTGCTCAGTCTGTTCTTGAGAAGGAACGTAAGGGTGATTACCTTGGAAAAACTGTTCAGGTGATACACATGTTATAATTGCTATTTTGTGTTGCTTACCTACTTGTATTGTATGGATGAGGAGCAAACTACTGAATTTTGGGGATGTTGATACAGGTGGTACCGCACATCACAGATGCCATAAAAGATTGGATTGAATCAGTCGCTGTGATTCCTGTGGATGGGAAGGAGGGGCCAGCTGATGTTTGTGTTATTGAGCTTGGAGGCACTGTGGGTAAGATTCTTGTAAAGTAGAGATGCTTCTTTTTCCATCCATGTTACCCTGTTCAATTCATCACTTGGGAGTACAATTTTATGATTTTACAGGTGATATTGAATCTATGCCGTTTATTGAGGCTTTACGACAATTGTCCTTTTCTGTTGGTACGTTCATTGTATAATTTACTACTAAATTAGTGTCACTTGTACAGTTACTTTTTGTATTCATACTACTTTGAGCCATGGATTTATTTGTCAAAATTAAGTATAACCATAGATTCTTTGGTTTGTCTTTCTATAGCATGACGGGAGAGTGTCTTTGTGTCTTTGATATTCTTTGAAATTCTGTTGGCTATCATAATATATTCAAATAAGACAGATTGTTTTGGTTGTTCATGGAAAATACATAAAAATCAATTATACTGATAGGTCTGAGCTTTATGGTTCTACATGGTAAGCTTAGTGCTACAATTTTGTGATGTCAATCTTCTAAGTTATTCAATGATGTCTTCATTTGGTTTGCTTATTTTTTATGGAATAACTTTTCTCAAAGACTTGATTTGGTTCTGAAATGTAAAAATCTCCACTTGTCCTTTTTTAGAAAAAAATTGGAGAGCTTGATAGAACTTAAGGAAATTAAGAGAGAAAAAGGGAAACTAGAGCTAAAATCTGAAACTCTAGTCAAGAGAAGAGACGAGATAGACTAGAACTAGAATCTGAGTTCTAGGGAAAGAGAAGAGATAAACATCTCAATAATAATTTCACTCATCCATATTTTGGTAGAACATATATATGATACTTATAGGCTAACACATAAACTGAAAATAACTTCCTTATCTTATCTATATAAAACTGACAATAACCAACACTAGACACTTGTAAAATTTAACATAAGACACATAATAAAACATAAATTGCAAATAATGGCTGGTTCCTATCAGAGCCTACATACAAATATGTTACGATCATGCTTAAGTTTTCTTTAATTTCTATTTGGCTGTGAAATGTTGTTTCTTGTAGCATAATACTTTCTTTCTTTTTTATGACTATTTTCATTATTCATTCTCAGGGTCCGACAACTTCTGTCTCATCCATGTTAGCCTAATACCGGTGTTGGGTGTTGTGGGAGAGCAAGTAATGTTTAAATGCCTGTGTTATGGTTCCCCACTGTTTGTATGAATGAATTAATTAATTTTCCTCTTGTCTGGCTACTAATTTTTGGTTCCAGAAAACAAAGCCTACACAACACAGTGTCAGGGAACTGAGAGCATTGGGTTTGACTCCTCACCTTTTAGCATGTCGATCTGCTGAGGTATGTTACTACACCATTTAGCACCTTAATGAACATAAATGACATCACTCTGGGAAACATCGGGTAACTCTTTTGTTCCCTTCATGCAGTTTAGATGTAGACTAGATCTACGTGTGTTAATATTATTTGGGCTTTCTATTATATTTAGTTTAGAAAAGGATTAGAAGATGACTCAATCTTGTTTGTAAAAAAAATCTCATTGCCTCATTAGTTCCTCCGTTAGACTGCAATGATATATTTTATTTCCTCATGCTCATTTTTGTTGTCAGAAGAACTGGTATGGAGTCTTTTGTGCTTTTGAAATGCATCCTTCAGTTCGGCAATTATCTTTGATTTTACTCTACAGTAAGTAAAATATTTTTATATTGAATGTGGCAGCCTCTTTTGCAAAATACAAAGGATAAACTCACACAGTTTTGCCATGTCCCGGTAAGTTGTTAGTGAATTTAGCTAGGTTCTTGGTGTTTTACCATTTGCCAACCAAGGTTCATTTTCTTAGTTATTGATCTTATCTTTGCCTTAACAAAAAGTTTCTGATCTATAGTTTTTGTATGGTCTCCACAGATTGATAATATTTTGAATATTCATGATGTCCCAAACATTTGGCACATTCCTCTTTTACTTAGGGTGGGCTTTCTAAGAATTTTCCCCCGCTATGTTGACTCTTGGTTGCATTATGTATATACTGTCTAATTATCTACTTTATGATTGGCTGATATTTTCAGAACCAAAATGCGCACCATTCAATTCTGAAGCAGCTTGACTTAATCAGGTGAGTCTTGCTTTGCCCTTAATGTGTATTGTTGTGAAAACAAAAGCTATATATCCTAGTCTGATTTTTCATCAGTTAACCCAGGTTAGATGATACATATACACCATTGTGATTATAGTTGATGATCGCATCTTATGCAAGATTTATACTACATTGATGCTATGCAAAGCTGAGGCTTTCTTTTTCTTTGGGATATCAATTTGATGACGGACAATGCTAAATTATTTCATTCTAATGTTTTGTTTCAGCAAAGCTATGCCTCCTGATTTAAGGAGTTGGACGAAGATGGCTGAGACTTATGATAATATTACTGATTCTGTTAGTACCACGATGATAAGTTTACAATGCTCTCTCTGAATGTATTTTATATCCTATTGTGAGAGAATAAGACATTATGACATTTACAGGTGAGAATTGCAATGGTGGGGAAATATGTTGGCCTAACGGATTCATATTTATCTGTTATAAAGGTGTGTTATAGCTTTTGTTTTGTTTTTAAGATGAGAAAGAAAATGTATATAATTCTAGTTTTGAATTTTAGCTTGTTTATTTAGCTATCAAACTAATTTTGAATAGAATAGCTTATGGACTACATGATGGTGTGATAATAGTACTCAAGAATTTACTTATTATATATATATATATGTGTGTGTATACACACACACACACTCTTTTAATTTTAATTCTGATTCTTTCCATAAAGTGATGTATAGTTGGTGTCATTTTGTCCTGATATATTAGTAAAATTAGTATTCCCTATAGGAATATAAAAGCTTTGTTTGATTTCATCTAAATTTTAAACAATAGTATTGTGTGTATTCTTCTTGCATTTGAGGATGACGATTTTTGGGAAATGAGTTTTGATTTTTGCTATCTGCATGCTGTGATTCAATAGAATGGACTATCAAGTTTCTTGTTCTCTTGTGTAATTGCAGTCTGTAAATAGTCTTTGTTATGCCTGATCTGCTTACAGGCTCTTCTGCATGCTTGCATTGCATGCTCAGTGAGGCCATCAATTGATTGGATTGCAGCTTCTGACCTTGAAGATGAAAGTGCAAAATCGGTAGTGATTTCTTTCAAATTGCATCTGAAGATATTTTATGAACTTTCACTCTGTATGTAGCCAGCTTTATTTACTTTTAATTTCACTCACTTAGGCACCAAAAGCATATGCTGAGGCATGGGAGACTCTGAGGGTAAGCCTTACTTTCATATATTATTTGCCCTCTCTGTCTCTTTCTCTTCTTGCAATATCCTTTATATGCTTCGCCTTTATATTTTTTTCTTAGGTGTTACTTGATTCCTGGTAAATGGTAAGACTGGCATAAAGTGGCATATCTTTCCAAGTTTATTATCTCTTAAAGTGACATCTTTCATGATCACTTTAAAAATTTTCTTAGGCCTTTTGATGCTGAATGCCTATACTTTTTAACAAAAATTGAATGCCAGATCTGATTGTTAGTGATTGAATACTACACCTTTTCCTGAACATATTATCAGGAATAAATGATGGGCAAATGCTAAGGCGTAAGGGTCTTTAGTGTGTTTGAATTTCTATTTTGGTGAGTTTTTGACTTCGTTAGAACGGCTGGGCTGCCTTTGGAATTGAATTTAAAGAATTAGGGAAGAGGTCTTTAGCATTTGAATCTTATGTCACAGCTTTTTTTGGAAATTGATACTTGCAGAGTGCAGCTTGTGTCTTGGTTCCTGGTGGATTTGGAGAACGCAGTGTGAGGGGCATGGTCCTAGCTGCCAAATATGCCAGAGAGAACAATGTTCCATATTTGGGAATTTGCTTGGGAATGCAGATTTCTGTGATTGAGTTTGCAAGATCGGTGAGTAATATTTCTGTATACATTGTGTTCGGTTGTTTTACCATATGTTTTTATATTGCAATTTAATGGGTGATTCTCAGGTTTTGGGTTGGGAAAGGGCGAATAGTATGGAGTTTGATGCCCAAACACCAAATCCTGTTGTGATTTTCATGCCTGAGGTACACGTTGGTCCCCCCTTTTCTTGTTTCTGCCAATTTCAAAAATATTCCTTGTCACTTCTCACTAGGTTAGCCAGGCAATGGATGTCATTATAATACGTATTCGCATGCAGGGTTCACGAACACACATGGGAAGCACCATGAGGCTGGGATCTCGTAGAACACTGTTCCGGACACCTGATTGTATTACTTCCAAGCTGTATGTGATGTTTCCATCACCCTTTGCAGTTTTAATGATAAACTTTGCCCATTTCATGGATTAAAGAAAGGGCATAAAACATACTTCTAAGCTGAATTTGCTCTAGTATATGTGCTTTCTTTTACCCACATTGGTAGAGTAAAATGTTCACGGCACCCTTATTATGCTTGCCAACATTATTATGTGTTCCTAAACATCAGGTACCACAACTCAGAGCATGTGGATGAGCGGCATCGGCACAGATATGAGGTTGGCTTTTGTTTTAAAAGAACATGACGCATTCTGTTTGTGAATATTAATTCAACGATGTCATAATGCAGGTCAATCCAGATGTTATTGGAACACTAGAAGAAGCTGGGCTAAAATTTGTTGGCAGAGATGAAAGTGGAAAGCGAATGGAAGTAAGTTTAATGACTGAATGTTGTTTGGATGAGAAGAAATAGTAATTAATTATATTGCATTTGCTATCCCCGCTTGTCCTCCCATAATCGTTTTGTTACATAGAACTGGTGTGTGTTTGAGGGGCCAACATTTCCAAACGTGAAATGCAGAAGCGCTGAGAAGCAGCCCTGCGCTCACTTTATATAAGAAGTGGTTTCCTGAAACACACTTGGTTGCTCCTCCAACTGAATTGAGTGTTCTGCACTCCACAGCTTGATTTTCACCCTTGTTTTTCTGCACATCAAAGGTTTTTTCTTTTCCCAATAAGAAACAATACCCCATGGATTTTGGTGACATTACCTTTCTTTTGAGCAGATCCTAGAGCTTCCAAGTCATCCATTCTACGTAGGCGTGCAGTTTCATCCTGAATTTAAATCGCGGCCTGCTAAACCTTCTGCTTTATTTCTAGGTACTTGTTGGTCGTTAATCTATAGAGCAACTGATTCTTGTGCATCCTATATGGTGTCTCCACTTCATATATGGCTAATTCTTAATCAAGTGGTGTACTTGTATGTAGGTTTGATTTTGGCGGCAACAGGGAAGTTGGAAGCCCACATCAGTGGTCATGAAAATGGAAGTTAACATGCAATATTATGCTATTTTGACAATGCCATAGTATTTTTGCTAGGATATTATGTTTATTTTTTGAAGAAAAAGGAAAGGAAAAAGACAGCTGGGGGTGAAGTGATTCCCCGCACTTGAGTATATGTGCAACTGCTCCAAATTCGTTTTGATTGGTTCCGAAAAGCGTGTCCATTGTAACGTTGTCTGGACGTCTCTTTTATTTTTATAGCTGTGTCTAAGGTTCAACATTTTAATCATTAAATCTGCCATCTTTTGATTCTGATGTGACAGAAAATATAGAGCTGTGCTGATGTTTGTGGCATTGTCTGGATGTTAATTATAGGTTTAAACATTCAAGCTTGCCTCAAAATCCTTCCGTGTTATACACACACACACACACACATTATTTACGGCCCTATTCGTTTTACGTGCCAAATTATTTGATCTGCTATCCTTGTTTGTTAAACAATATGAAGATTCAAATTGTACAATCAACGCGTACTTGATCCAATCTTGAAGACTTGGAGAATTTTGTATTTATTTGTTTAATTTTTTCATCATAAATTGCCGTCTCATTAATCTGGAAAATAATAATGACATCCTCCTGGATCTGCTGGTTTTATTTTGGGAAAATTTCATATTTATTTCAGTCTAAGTACCAAAACAGTCTAAAATTTCACTACAGGATCAAAGACAAAAATGAAAACAAGCATTGTAGGTAAAAAGACAACAATTTTCCTTGCTCTATTTTTCTTTGAAAAAATGTTTGATTGTCGTAGGAGCTCGACGTCCGGTCACTGGCGGCCATTGAAGTTGCAACACCAACTAGTTGGAGCTCTGATTACTGGAAATTAATGTGTTGTTCATTCCTCTTGTTTATGAAGAGCCGCAGAATTGTTCATAAAAAGTTAAACACTTGCAAATTCAATTTTATGTTGTTCGTATTTATAATTCATTTATTTATGAAGAGTTGGACATTTACAAATTAGACTTGTTTATGATACTGTTCTCTTATCACCTTGTTAGTTTGTGATGTTCACGTCTGTTTCACTTATACATAAGAGCTAATGAAAAACATAAATTAAACAAGTTCTAAGAAGAACATTTTGAAAGGAAAAGCTGTCGCTTCTACCAAAATAAAATGAATTAATAATAAGATCACGCATAACGATTCTAACGCATACTTGATCTTTTAAAAAGAATGCTAAATTGGAAAGTTGATATTTATTTGACAGTGGAATGAAATATGAACATCGCCGGAAAAAATGAAGTGCGTAAATACTCGAACTCAGCCACAGCTGGGCATCTACAAAAATCCCGCAAAATGTGCGGATTCAAAATTCGGAGGAACAAATGAATAGCGCAGTGAAAGTAGCAGCGTCAACAGCTGAGTCTGGTGGGTGTTTCATTGTACCGTAGAAGAGAAATCTGTCTCTGGAGCTTCATCTGCTGGTAGAATTTAGCAATGAACTCCTCTGCTCGCACATCAATCCCTTGGTCCTCGTCGTCTTCGTCTTGTTCACATTTTCGGTAACGGCATTGTTCATCACCGTCTTGAGCGTTATCATAGCAGAGATCATCGTCTCGGCCATATTCAAAATGAACATGAGGATTGATACAGGGGATGTGAGGCAAATGGAAACGCATAGAGGAGGGGCGATTGAACATAGGGGTCTTATCGAAGGAGAGCTCGCGCTCCAAGTAATAAATGTGGCTGGGCGGAGCGGTGTGGGTGAGACGTTTCAAGTATTTGGGAAGAAGACGCATCTCCGTCACAAGCCTGCGCTTGAAGACTCCACCTTTGCGAGCCCAGAGCAGAGCCAGCCGCAATATCTTCCATGCTCTATCAGCACCGGTACGGTTCTCAATGCCCATTATCAAACAGCGAAAAGGAAACTCAAGAGGGGACTTGGAAATCAAAATCTAAGAAGCTTGCGAGTGACTGTGAGTAGAGGCTTTGATGAATGGATGAATGAAGATGATGGGAGTGGCAAGAGACGTGGTGGTTTATAATGGGTGGCAAGGGCAACATGGTAAATTTGAGCATAAAAATGTGGGCTCTGGGCGGTGCCAACCTGTTAAAAGTTAAATGTTATGGACACACCGTACGCGGTTAGATCGAGCTGGACTCGTTTTGTTGGCTTCCTGTTCTGCCCCTCGTTTTCTCTTGTGGTTTTCATCAACTTGCTGTCACATATAATGGGTTTGTTGTTTGGGATACAGGAAGAAAAATGAGTTGTGGAAAAATTAGATCGGGTAAAAGTTAAATTAAGTAAAAGTTAGATTGTGAAATGTGATTTATATTTGGATTGGCGGTAGTATAAATATGTTTTGTGATTTAAACTTATAGTCAATCTGAAATATTTTTTAGGGTACTGACTAGTACTAAAAATATACTTTAGGATACTAAAAGGTACTAAAAAAAATACCTTATGATCTTGAAAAAATATTTTTGGATCTTGAAAACATTATTTTTAGTACCATTCAATACCTTAAAATATTTTTTAGAGTATTGAATGGTATTAAAAATATATTTTAGAATACTGAATGGTATTAAAAAAATAACTCATGATCTTAAAAAATTATTTTAGGATTTTAAAAAGGAGCTCAAAAGCTCCTCAAATAACTTTTGGTCCATAAGTCCGATTAGAACAACTTCTTGATCTAACAAATTTTTTTTTTTTAAAAAAATCTTCATAAGTTTAGTGCGTACAGTACATAAGTCCGATTGGAACCAACCAACCTGCCTACCAAACATGCACAATAATAGCTAGTATTCCTGTTATGATCCGTTTTGGTATTTGTCAGAGTCTGAGGAAACCACATTTCTAGTCCTGTTTTACATAGGACTTGAGCAAATATGCGGCTCAAAGGTGTGCGACATGTGAAGCATTGCTCAGTTTGATGATTGAGTGAGAAGCTCTGATAAGGGGAAGGAAGGGTCATTTTGGTCATGTGAGGACGAGGGGTCCCACGCCCACTAGAGGGAAGGCTGCATCTGGTTGGAATGTAGTTATAAGTTGTGAATCATAGGACAGGAGAAAGATTATGGACTTTGTGCAAGCAAACGTTTGCTTCATTGGGCTAAACTGATGATGACAGTGGGGCCCACCTGACGAAAGGGGATCCACGGCTTCCAATATAAAAAACCCAATTTCCGGGAAACATGAAACCGAGGTTCACATTATATGCTTATAATTATAAGCTTATTAGGTGTTTATACCTCTAATTAGAGGTATAAGCATATTTTTTTAAATTTTTTTATATATTATATTTATTTATATTTAAATTATATGTTGTTTTTGAGATTTTTTTTTGCACCCAGTTTTTCAAATTAATTAATTTTCGATTCTGCATTTTTATGTAACACTAGTATTATGAAAATTAATTAATTTGAGAAACTAGGTGAAAAAAAAAACTCGAAAAACAACATATAATTTAAATCTAAATAAATACAATATATAAAAAATTTAAAAAATATGCTTATACCTCTAATTAGAGGTATAAGCACCTAATAAGCTTATAATTATAAGCATATAATGTAGATTCGAAACGGAGCTGCTCCCGTGCCCCATCCTCACTGGTTTGCCTAACTGGTTTGCCTAACTGGTTTGCCTAAACCGTGTTGTTGCCGTTTGATAGTTGTATTTATGACGTGTCTGATTTTTTTTTTTTAAAAAAAAATAACAAATTTTATATTCACAAATAAAATATAATAATTCATACATCTCGAACTGTATTTTTTCATAGTCTGAACATGAGGAAAAAAATTGGTTTTTCTAAAAACCTTGAATAGTACTCTCTCTTCGGTCCTTATTATAAAACACTAACTTGTAATTGTGTTTGACCCTTTTTATAAGGCACTTGCTTATTTCCAAAGCGCATTAATAATTTTTTTCATGTATGCCCATAATTAATAAGGATAGTGAGTGAGAGTAATAATTAATATAATATTAGAGTTGAGTGCAATTTGTAAGGGTAATATTGAAAGTTACTTAAATTGTAGAATCACTTTATTGACTTTAACTATTCTTATTGATTTGTAAAAATTGTTAGTTGGTGCCTTAACGAGTATTTAGTTTTGTAATTTATTTGTGGTTTAGGGGATTCAGATGTGGTGCCTATCCTAAGGATATGCACCATTCTTTATCTGATCCGAACCGCCTAAATTTAATTTTTTTTTTTACTTTCTATTTTTTTTTAAAAAAATTTTTAATGGGTAAAAAAATATAAAATAAAATAATCTCTTAATTAATATTTTTTCAGAAAATGATTTTTTTATTAAAAAGTCACCATTTTTTTTTTTTAAAAAAAAATCAGATCAAATAGACAAATGTGCCTATCGTTAGATAGGCTTAGTAGGGAATGAGTGTATAGGTTGGTGGGAAGGTGCATGTGAAGAGGTTTTGATTTGATTGGCGTTCACATTGAGGTTGAGAAGCAGAAGAAGAAGAAGAGGGAGATAAATAAAAATGAAAGGAGTGGGTGGATTGACCAGGTGAGGTCAACGGCAATGCACATGGCCTGAGGAGTGGGGAGCGCAGACAATGAAGAGAGGCTTGAGGAGAACACTGATTTCATGGCGCGCCGTTTCTGTAAGTCAGGGCACTACAAGCCTCCGCCTCCGCCTCCACTCATATAAACCTCACATTATTCCTTCCTATATTTTATTATACTCCCTACTATTCAAACTTCAAACTCTACACAGCTTAACATAAATTATATGAACCAAAACTCCTCTCATATCTATTTTTTAGTGAAAGGAGAATGTATTAAACTATCATGTACAATGATTACAAGACACGACCACGGCAACTTCACACGCCTAGAGAAACTCCTCTCATATATTTTATATATATAATACAAAATCACTTAAAATAGCTCCACCAATGATGATATGCTACGAGACTCATTATATCTGAGTTTGTTTTCATAAGGCAAAGATTCCAGGCTACTGCTTTTTGGGTATACTTGAATTGGGCTGCAAACAAGCCTCGAGCCCAACATCCTCCAATGCAAGTGCTTGTTTGGGAAATCAGAAAAACATCTTTTTTCAAAGTCAAAACAAAACTCTTTTTACATATACTTACATCGTAAATTATAAAAACCCTTATAAAAATTGAAACAAACAGATATTAAATACATGTAATAACATCTATGAGTTTTTCAAGTTCATAGAATGACACATAAGTTCTCAGGCCACTATTCATTAACCATAAAAACACACCTTGATCCTCGAAAACACTTCTACTCGATTGGATTGCATATAAATAAAGAATAGTTGAATTTTAAATATATGGATAACAACCATATTCATGCTAATTTGCCCCAGTTCTTATATGTTATGAATTTGGGTGTGAAATTCTCCGGATTACATGTAAATTGAGTTGACCTCGTAAAATATTTTTGTCGTGATTAACTAATTTTAATATTTATAGTTTAAATGTTCAATATTTTTAAGTGTGCTCCGATGCTGCCAACTAAAGGGTCTTGGTTATAAAATCATCCATCTTTTTTCCCCCCACAAAAAGCTTATCCGTAATGATCTTGAAACATACATGTTAGTCTTTTTTGCGAATTTAATAAACCAATATGTCCTTGCTTATATACTACTCCCCCCAACATAGATATAAGAAAATTTTGACTTTTTGTATAAGATTAAGAAAGTTAAATAAATTACTTAATCATATCATATATTGTATATATATCCTTATATTATGTATTATTTTATAAGTTAGACAGAACAGTTTGAAGAAAAAATGATAAATATAAATATTTTAAAATAATTTAATTCATTTTCTTAATCAAACTAAAAAACGTCAATATCTGTATATACCAAATATTATATCATGGGATCTATCTATCAATTCCAGAGTATTAATAACCTGATGTCCGAAAACCTCGTTTTAATCGAGATAAAAATGAAAACTTCTGTAACGCATTCGGTTTTGGCCCTCCATTTTCATCGAAAACCAATAAATAAATAATCCATCATCTACGTACGGATTTACTTAATTTCCATGTCATAACGCCCTTCTTCACCATACTTTTGTTTATTCCGTCTGATTCTTCGCCATGGTTGAAGCCTGACTACCCTGGAACATGCAGGAAGCCAGTTTAACATTGGCCCAAGATCAATGACTTCTTATTGCTGTCGATTTTATACTACTCCTACTGTTTATAATCAATTCTATTATTCAGAGGATTAATCATAAGAAATAAAAAATTACGGCATTCGAAGGTAAACAATAATTAATTAACATATTTAATACAAAAAATATTGAAATGAAATCGATTAATTGTGTTTTTAATAATTGATTGATAGATATTTAGTTATTTACAATTAAGAATGAACTCACTCTGGCGACAAATTTATGAAGGCCAACATTATTACATTCTAGCTCGGCTGCTTGTTAATTAGTTGAATTTTGAATCAATTTGAGTTAACCCCGAATCACACCAAAGCGCAATATAGAATCATGCAATTTAATTAACGACGGCGGATTGGTGGAGAATGAACGGATCACCTCGGAGTGAATGCATTTGATGTAAGGAGCATCAACCCAATTTCTCGATCATCCATTATGATGGTTTGTTTAAAACGGACAAACCATGAAAATGAAGGGAGGAAACGTCAAAATCAGAAGAAAAGGGAAGAGTCAAGTCAGAAATTTTTTACAACACGCTCCTATATCTTTGAATTGCTGCCACATCAGAGACAAACAAAATGCTGGCTTGACGTGGCATGATCAGACCGAGCGGAACAGCTCAGTAGCCATTGACGATCTGAGAACACTTGTTCTTGATCCACCGGAGCCCTTTCCTGAGCGATGTCTTCACTTTACCTTCAACGGCGTACACCTTGTACTTGGAAATCCTCTTCCTCCTCTTGGCCTCCGGATCCTTGAATCCCCACGGTTTTGGTGCGCTCTGACTCCCCCTGTTCCCATTTCCCGGAGCCGGTACCCCACCGCCCGAACCCGGTCGTCCCGTGTAGCTGCAATTGGAACTGTAGCCTTTGCCGCTCACAACGCCGTACGGGCGATGGCCCGATCCGGAACCTTCCATGGCGTTGATCAGAATGAATGGCGCGAGGGAGGGAAGGAGGGAGCCGGAGGGGGCGAGGGAGGTTGTATTTAACAAGACAGGGAATGGGGGGCTAGGGTTTCGAGAAGGGAAGGGGCAGAATGGGGAAAATATATAAAGAAAGCGAAGCAGGGGAACGTGTCTTGAGGGAGAAATGTGCAAATGGTTTTGAAGCTGTGAGAGGGGTGAGTGCGGCGCTGGGAGAATTTGGAGTTAAACAAAGGAGGAGCGTTTCGATTTGTTTTTATTGAGACTGAGAGTCTTAAAAAGAAAAGAAAATGGGAGAAGCCATATTGAAAGGCTACTGGCAAAAACTGTCTGAGTTTGAGGGTTTTAATCTGGCTCGCCTTCTGTAGACGAGAAAATCGACGCCTTTGTCGGTTATGGTGGTCATGGTGCATCGCGTCATCATTATATTATTTAGAATCATTTGAGTGAAAGAGAGTGGAGTGGCAGTTAATAATATAATAGTAGTAGCAATAAAGCATGAGTGAGGAATGCTTTGGCGAGTTCTTTGCCAATAGAGAAGGCGGCCCAACACCCAGAAGAGCCAACCAAGAGGCACTGCAAAGTACGTAAAAAGTAACGCACGACTCAAAAAGCTTAAAAGCAAAGATTTTCATAGAGGAGGGACTACTCAAAGCTAATCCTATATGAGTAACTACATATATTAATGATCAGCTTCCTGATCTTCTCCAGCATATCAAACTTTACAACCACACTCTGTACTACATCAGCACCCAGTTAATATATAGAGTTATTATTGAGCGATCGATGTAGTAGATGAAGGCAAGAGGTGGGGGTGTTTGAATGGGGCATACGTCGTCCTTCCCGTGCATTATACGCATTGGGTAGCGTGTAGAAACAGGAATAAGAGGCATTCTTAATTACACTTGTTGCGTTCAATAATTTAATTTCCCCTTTTCTTGGCCTTGTGTTGCTGCAGAACCAAACAGTTTTGGTGATGAGGTGGGGCTATATATACGATTATAGGCAGACATGCAGTTATATACTACCTTGCTATGTAGGAGTATTAGTCTACTTCAAATGGACAACGGAACCGCATAATAATGGACCATATATATATGGGTGGCAAATAATATTGATTGGTGACCTCTTCCGTACGTAGACAGATTTCAAAATGCTAACGCGCACTCCTGCGCATATATAGCCAATCAAAGATTCCACGGGCCTATGGAATTAGTGATGGTTGAAATATTTTGATGTACGCGTCAGAATTTTCACCTGTCCAAGACCGGTGTGACGTTAACAATATTTTCACTGTAGAGTCTGCATGTAAATACTGAATGCACTAGACGACGCATGAATTAAGTGGAAGTATATTTTATATAGGTGCATGTGTGACGAGTTGAAGCTCAGCTTTGAATCCGGAGGTAGGAATATTATCAAAATCCAGCGATTTATTAAGTTGTATCAGTCAAAGAATGGAATTAAATTCGCGAGTGAGGCAGGAAGGAGGATGTGCGTGTGGGGTTGTGTTTGTGTGAGAGGAGTGGAATTTAGGAAATTTGAGAATGAGGAGGGGATGCAATGAGGCGTGATTGACAGATCATGGCCCAGTCGGCCCTCCGCACTGGGGAAAGTTTCTCTCCACGGAAGACACAGAATGAGGGGCCGGTCTGCTTGCTGGCCAGTGAAGGGATTGTTTGAAATTTGATATTTGGAGCATTAAAAAACAGCTTTTCAGTTTTCAATCATGAGTTATATATATGAAGTAAGTATGTATGGAGACAAGCACTAACTTCACGGGGATGTGCGTTGTTGTGGTGATATGCATATCTGATCACCAACCAAAAAGCCAACTTCACGGGGGTGCATGGCCACGCTCACGTACAGCTAACGACCCACCTCCATGTTCTCCTCTGCCTACCCCTGACTTCGGTTTTACTTTGTAGCGCTTCACTTTTTTTTTGTTAATATGTCTTATTAAATGAATGCTTCGTTTTTGTCAACAAAGGCGGGACTTCTTCTGCCCCATGAATTTTGAAATCTTCATTCCAGTACTTAGTTGTTAAGTTAGATGTCAGACTGTTTGTATCCATCCATGAAAAATTCTTGGAAAATTATACTATGGACGCGGTGTGAAGACTATGACCTTTTTCTAACACACTTCAATTTTAATTTTTCAATGTAGCTCACACACTCACACTCATCATCCTTTTTTTACTATGCATTTCACACCCAGAACCAACTATGTATTACTTTAAACAAAATGAAATAATAATAATAATTGAAAATTGTGTTCCATTGGCACGTAATTTACTGTTGATAAAGGTAAAGGTACGTACGTAGGGCTCTTGTTTTGTGTAGGGTCTTGTTAAAGTCCACCGGTATGAAAATCTTTGGAGATCCTGAGTTGGTAGAGTTTAACCTCGAAAAGATCATTCTTAGTTTATTCGTTCGAAAAAATAAAGGAAAAAAAAAACATTCTCCAACTTCAAATTCGACTTTCTGGAGCCGCCCTGCAAGGCTGCAAGTTCACTCACTGTCTTTTTTTCTATTTTTGGCAATAAGTCTCCAGTCTTTATTCAAACAAACAAATCAGCAGAGAAAAGAATTAGAAAACATCGTACTAGTTCTTCACTTGCTTGTTGCTGGGTGGGTGTTGGCCTGGCTGAAAAAGCAAAAACAACAGAAGTCGTTGGTTGTTGGGTCAATTGATCAAGAAGAAAGCTGCTGGGTCCAATGAGAAATCTAATCAAGCATCACTTGTTAGAATTTATAAGGCCCATCCCTCTTTGAGAACCCAGCAAGTCCATTACCCAGTCCTTAACTCTACACTGTCGAAGCGCTTAGCTCAAGATTTGAATTTGTTTTTTAAATTGCTCCCAAGGTTTCAATTTTCAACTCTTGAATTGTATTGTGAAACTGAAACCCTCCGTCTCGTTAGTCGTTACAAAAGAAAAGCTATATTTTTTTTATATATATAAAAGAAAAGCTATATGGTATACTGAAGATTTGGACAAAGTGCAAAGCCCAGGTTTAAATATTAACGAGAAGCATATATAAACCAACGATCACACTAACTATATAAGTTGTATATTCTTACTACTGCATTCCTATATCTCTCTCTCACACACACAACACACAGAACAATATAAGTGGTTTAATCTTACTAGTGCATTCCTATTTTCTGTTGGAAAAAGGAACTGAAAAGTAGGAGACTAAATATGGTAGGTGTGGAGTGTATAGGTTAAGATTTTAGCTAGTTGTGTGTTGGATCGGAGGCCATGGAGACCTTACTGAGCCTGCTTGGTGACATTCTGGCAGCATCAGTGCCTCTCCCGTTTCTGCTGCTTCCGCTGCCGCCACCACAACCGTACACTGCCCTGTATGCCAGTGCTTTTCCCAAGTGCCAATTCTCATTGTATCTCTTGTTTGATGATTGTTGAACAGCTACGTCTTGGACGGTGTCCGAGAATTCCACATTACCCCTCTCACTTGCCATTTTTCTGACGACAATGCAGCATCAAATAGACAGCCGGCTGGCCTTATATAGTGTGGGAAAAAGAAGAAAAAGTGACTGGATTGGGCCTAATCATCAAATCTGAGTTACAAGCTAGATTTAAAAATGTTGAAAGACTGAAGCAAAAGAGATCAGCTACTAGCTCTCTAGAGTTCTTTACCAGCTAATATGTGTTTCTTTTTTTAATTCTCTTCCATCACAAGAAACCCAATATACCAGTTCCCTCACCTCATTCCAACATGTTCATTTATCCGCTTAGTCTCTGAGAATCTTATTTTTGTAGCACACTAAATAGGAAGCTTGTGTTGCCTTTTCTTTTGCAAGGCATATGCCATTTCAAGAACTACATAACATAATACACTATAAACTGGCTGAATTGTTTTCCTATTTTGAAGCAAATTTCACCTTTAAAAATCCTTTAGAAAATGACTTCCTTGTTAGACACCCTCGTTCTGTCACTGTCCAATAGCATTTTAACATGTAAAGTGAAGAGCAAGACGAGAGGGGGAAAATGTGATTGCGTGACTTTGAAACAATACTGTGTAGGGTATATTTTCTGCAATTTGAAACCCACTTTGATCTCATAACCAAAATCCTACAACTGATCAAGGGCGGTAAGAAGAAACTAGTATAGTGTAAACTTCAATATATGCTAATTAACCTGCCCAATTACGTTTTAAGAGGTTCAGACTGCAAAGATCACCAACAAAAATCACCGACAAGCTTATATTAGAAGTTTAGAAATGGAATATGATGCTTGTTTCAATGGAACATGTCCACTGCCAAAAATGCGCATGCGTCATCATCTGTATATAATTTTGTTTTTTTTTTTATATATAAAAAATGCCTTTCTTGCGGGTGAAAACTTGAAAAGGGCCCCACGACAAAACAAACATTCCAGACCGGTGCACCCTCAACAAACACTTGTTTACTTCACAGTCTTTCTGTAAATATTATCTTACATTGAAGGAGGAAGCTTGATCAGTCCTTAGTTATAGTCTCGTACTCATCTCCTCCACTTAACTTGTACCATCCTATATATCTTCAATTATCTCTTCAGTCAATTCAATGAAGTACACCAAGTCCCCCAGCATCTAAAATCTTACCAAATCTTTCTGCAACCGCAGCTAAAGTGGCATTGCTCTTGCAAAAAGCAAACCTGATGTATCTCTTCTGGTAGTTACAGTCTTGATTAGAAGCTTCTAAGTTGGGGTGAAAAAATCCTTGTCCTGGTACGGCCACCACCCCTGCTTCCACTATTAGTTTCTTAACAAATTCTACCTGAAAACCAATAATGTATTTGTTCGTACAGCTTTTAGAAACAAAACATGATAATTCAAATATTTCTCAAACTAATTTTAGCAAAGAATGCACATACATCAGAATGGGGGTAATCGTCAGGAAGCTCAGCAAATAAAAAGAAGGCGCCCTGAGGTTTAAACTGTATCTTTAAACCAACTCTAGCAAGTAAATTGATGATATAGTCTCGTTTTGATTCATAATCCTGAGTACAAAGTAAGAAACACAAAAAGATGAAAGAGAAAGATAGCAAATATCAAGTTATAAAATCTATTGCTAGCCTCGTTATTCACAAATTGTGAACAGAACAATTAATTTGTCAAACCCTAAACAATTCATGACAGGCATCAAGTTGTTATTAGATTGACCCTTTTCTCTAGGGTTGTATTATGATGTTAATTCTAGTTGTTTGGAACTTGGTCATATTGAATGATGTATGCCCAATGAGAACAATAATGATACTCCCTCCAATCGTTTTTATAAGAGCCCAAAATTTAAATTGTCTTGGTCTCTTATAAATAGGACCAGAGGGAGTATCTTGGTCTCTTACTTTTCTCAGTGACTCAAAGTACTCAGGGGGGCTACTCAAAGCAGCCAGAGCAGCTTCCTGGAAAGGTGCAGGAGCAGAATCCGTGATTCTGATGTGAATATTCCTGATTGCAGACGCGATGAATGCCGGGGCGATTGCCCATCCAACCCTCCAACCTGTTTGATGTTAGACTGTCATTAAATTTATGTTATTCTCATAAAAAACATGTGAAAATATAAAAAATAAAAAGAAAATATTTCAGGTACAGTTTAGTTTCATGCAGCATTGACCTGTGACGCTATATGTTTTAGATAAAGAAGAAGTTATAACAGTCCGTTCTTGCATCCCTGCAAACGAGGCAAGGGAAATGTGCTTTGCATTGTCATAAGTTATATGCTCATATACCTACATAAAGTATCAGAAGAACACATTATGTACATGTTAGCTAAATAAATTGTCCTTATCTAGCAGTTCAATAAAGAAGAATGAGGCAAGAAAACTAATAAATAGTTAAAAATTGGGATGTTGATAATAGAATGAGCACACATCACCATAACCTAAAAGCTTTGACATTACAACAACATTTATGCTACAAGGCATATTTCCTCTTATTATAAGAGCATTACTTTCAGGAAATTCATATGGAACATGAGTATGCATTGTATATCACCAGATAATTTCTTGTTTAAACCCTCAAATTGAAATTCCACCAGCATAAAGAAAAGAGGCATCATACTTCATCTGTTATAGCCAGACAATTTCGGCTGCAGCATGCTCCAGCAATAACCTCAAGTTCAGCTCTTGTGAAAACTTTGCCAGTTGGATTGTGAGGACTGTTTGAACTTTATGTTAGTATTTGCATAAACCATAATCTGAGGATAAGCACATCCTCTTCACATTCACATTCACAATGATGTTGACATGTCTTGATCAATTTAAATTATCTCACAAGGGATGTTTTCCTACAAGTCAACACCTTGAAGCCAAGGACCTTTTCATAACCTATTGTTAACATTACAGCTATAGTCTATTCTCAGGTGCTTTACACTCTAAAAGCACATATTAGAAAAGGGAACAAACACATTAAAAGCACACCAAACTCCTCCAAGGATTGCAAGCTTGCAACTAGCCTCAAACAACTAGGGCATATCAAAACGAGTCAGATTTCATTTTCTTAGAGATGAAAGTTAACAAAGAATGAATGATGAATTTATGATTGATTTATGTGTCTTGTTCAGATGTTTTGATTCACTAAACCATTATTCTATCAGTTTCGTTTTTTAAAAGAACCAGTTTGAGGCTCTCATGATGATGATGAAGTCTATCTAAGGTTCAATATAGTTAAAGTAATTTCCAACCTGTTCAGCACGATGGCTTTCGTTCTTTCAGTAAATGAGTTCAGCAATTTGGTTGGGTCCAGGGTCCATTGGGGCGGATCAAGTGGCACGTGTACCTGTGATGCCCATAAAGGTCACCGAAAACAAAGATGCAAATAGATAAATGAAGTTTCAAACCAGCCAGTTCAAAACGGGAAGTTACAACACCAGACTGCAGGCTTTATGATCGCTTCCAAATGAATTGAAATCTTACCGGAACTCCCCCAGCAAGAAGAATGCCAGCTTCATAAGTTTCATAAGAAGGGTCGAACACAATGACCTCATCACCCGGGTCAATTACTGTTTGAATTGAAACATAATGGGATGTGGTGAACTAAAGAAAAAGCGGCTACAGTATTTTAATCAACTCATGTTCTGATGCTTGGAAACAGATAAAAAATATACTTGCAAAAATTGCTGCAGCAAACGCCTCAGTTTGACCACAGCAAATAGTTACATCAGTAAGAGGGTTGATGTCTAAACCATGCATTTCCTTCACTATCTTTGCAAGGCGATCACATATTCCTTGCACATGCCTCAAATTAGAAACAGGGCAATCTGTCAAAATCCAGAAAAACTGAAAAACAAGGGGCGGGGGAGGGATCTAAACTAAACCAAGCACAAATACAATCTAAATTCAAAACTGGTTGGACATAACTTCGTTTATAATGGTAAGCAAGACGTTTGTTTAATACTTGAACAGTTGCAGAAAGTTCACCTGTACTGGTTGAAGTCAGAAACAATGGCGGAAACGGCGGCATTTTTTATGTGGGAAGGTGCAGGGAAGTCGGGAAAGCCCTCGGCGAGGTTGATGGCGTTGCATCGCTGAGCAAGGAATGACAGTTCTTGAATAGGAGACGACGCCAGCTTCTTTGCAGTGCGGGACAGCTTCCCTTCCATTTTCCTACCTTATCAGTTATCACCCTCTCTGCTATTCCAACACGCTGTCGTCTTCTTTCACCTACATTTTTATAAGTATCCGTATTTGTCACAAGATAATACAAACGCTTTTTTTTTTTTTTTGCTATTTTATATTTTTCATTACATCGGCATAGCAGCGACTTTTTTCCAAAAAAATAGTTAGTTAATAAAGAATCAAGCGCAAATATCAGACTGTCAGCGTGGATATTCTTAATTCTTGCTGCCAACCCAAAAGACGGAGCAGAAAAACCAGAGCTCGATCCATGTTGTATATGTTTAGAATACAAAATGTATGGCAGTATTAAGTATCATTACTCTGTCTTTCTGGTATTATGTAAAATTTGATTTGATGGGATGAAATATAATCCTTATCAATTCATAATCTCTGCCGCTGCTTCCTAAATCTAAATTATTGCGATATTTCCGTCTCATGTGATGTTTAGATATGAGAAAATGCTTCAAGTTGGTTGGTGCACGCGGGCTACATTATTTGGGTCGGACTTTGTCTTTTCTTTCATCTATTTCTCCTTATTAGGTGTTTTTATATTTGTTTTGTTTATTAAAACAAAACTTGGATTCATCTAATTGGACACCATACCACCGGCTCTACAAGATTCTGGCTCTCTCTAGGACTCCCACCATATATCAACACAGGGTTGGCTACGGTCCTCTTCCCTTCTCATCTACTTCCCATCATCTTCATAAATACCAAATACCGTAGTTGGATTAAAATCTTAACCGCTCGATTTAATATTATATAAAAAGTATTATTTTTATATTTTTTTAATAATTTAATATTTTTTTAATATAAAAATAATATTTGTATAAAAGATTAAATCAACGCTCGCATTTCAATCCAACTCCGGCATCGGTAATTGAAAGAGGATGGGAAGTGGATGGGAAGGGAAGAGGATGGGAGCCACTCCCATATCAACACCCCCATCATAATCCATAATAGTGATTGGGGAAGCCGGCGGTGCTCATGATTGAATCAACCTCTCATCCCTTAATGAGTTTTTTGTGTTGGCAAGAGTATTAAGACATAGATATTAAGAGGACCAAGCATTGAAGCCCCGATCCTTCAAGTTTGATTATTTCCATCTGTCAGCCAACACTTGCCTGGTCGTAACTAGAGATTATGAAACAGGGTTGAAGATCGAAGCCCCAAGGTCATGGATGTTAAAGCAGAGAAAATCTGCAGGGAATGCCGCACAAGGACTACCCCACTATGGAGGGCAGGTCCAGATGGGCCAAGGGTATATCATCATCAACTGTCCCATTGCTCTAATTGTTCTATATTTTTTGAACCATCGCTTCTTTCTGACTTTATATAATTTTTTTGTTAAATCCGGCTATTTCCAGTCTCTTTGTAATGCTTGCGGATTACGATTCAGAAAGAGAATGGCTCTTCGGGGACTGAACAGTGCAGAATCACAAAAGCGCAGGAAGAGGACTCCAACTGATAGAGTCATGGAGAAGTTAAAAGAGGAAAGGAAGCCGCCATATCACTCATGGCTCTTTCTTGTGGCTCCGACGCTAGAAGCCAACAAGAAACAACTTATCCATTTCATTCAGAACTGTAGATCGTTAAATGCTATTCTTTTGATATACTTTTTCCCTGCTGCAACTCCCAAATATAGGTGTCTGGCTGGCCAAAATAAAATAATAAAGTTTCAAATCTGTAAGTATGCTCTAACTGTAGTTTCTATAGTGAAAACCACTTAGCTTTCGTTGCACTAGAGTTTTCTTCAATGTTCCTCCGTCACTAGTCCCACAGCTGCTCTGTTTCTAGAGGGCTCCTTAGCCAATGGGGAGCCGACACACGAAGTACACCGTGACAACAGAGACATTGCCACGTCAAATGTTTCTGACACGTGTCGAGTAAATTCGAGAAAGCTCCTCGCGCCCTATTTCTACGTCTCCTCTCGCTTTCCCATTTCGTATGCCATCCAGTCCAATTTTAAGAATTACAAGTCTTGAAAGCAGAACAACACAGAAAGCAACGTCATGCAGTCAAGGTTATTGGATACTACGGCAAGGACTTCAATTCGTACGTTATCTGCAGTCTATCGTCATAATCTCCTGCGACGATGTTGCGCTGCCACCAGCGGTCAAACCGCCGACCCCGCCATTCATTCCGGTGAACGAGAAGCCGGCCCTGCGGTTCACAAAGGAGAACCCCAGGTAACCATTTAATTCATTCCCTATCAATATGGTTGCCTCAATTTTGTAACTTATCCATTTTGTATTGACACTGTGATATCAACTGTGTCTATGAGTATTGCAGGGAATTAAGCGCACAACAGATACCAAATTTGCAGAAACAGAGCACGTACCCAAAGAAGACGAGTTCCTAAAAAATCCCAATTATCCGTATGAATCTTCGGCAAAGCTGAAGAGCAGCGGGGTGAAGCAGCGATTGGATCCAACATTTCAACAAAAGCGGAAGCAGGGGACAAAAACCTTGGAAGACGTGAGCTGTGCGGGTCTCGATGGAAGCCCCTGGCCGAAGGACGGAGCAAAGGATCAGAGGAATAGAGCGGAAAAGCTGGAGGATGAAAGAGAATACTACAAGCATCACAAAGCGTCGCCCTTGTCGGAATTAGAGTTCGCAGATACTCGGAAACCTATCACGCGGGCGACAGATGGGACCGCCGACTCTGGAGCACGCAGGGATGTGATTGGTTGGCTTCCGGAGCAGCTGGACACGGCGGAGGACTCGCTCAGGAGGGCTACTGAGATATGGAAGCAGAACGCTATGCGCGGTGACCCTGATGCACCACATTCAAGAGTTCTCAGGGCTCTTCGGGGCGAAGATTTTTGAGAATAGCATAGTGTCCATACGGACGTAGATGTCCTTGGTTATAATATGGAGTTTTACGTCGCATGTACAGTTGAATGCTTTGACCAAAATAGAGTTTTTTTTTTTAAAAAAAAAATACCAATTTACAGTAGTTTTGGAACTAATTACCGGAGTAGGGCAGTTTTAGGCCAATCACGCTGGGTGGTATGACGGAACAAGGAGAGACGTCAGGGTGTCTGACGGAACAATTGGTTCCGTTAGATACCCTAGCGGAACTCAATATGAGTTCCGTTAGGTCTCCGACGGAATCAATTGTCGTCGAGACCCCGACGAAACACGTCGACATGTCAGGGATTTAATTAATTTTTTTTAATAAAATTGATATAAAAATTAATATATATATATATATATATTAAAATTCAGGGAGTGAATGAATTTTGGGGGGTGTGACGTTGGTAAGCTTATTTATTTTTTATATAATGTTGGTAAGTTTTTTATAAAAGAAGGCTAAACGCCTACAAATAAGATTACACAAAAGGAAAAATTTAATCCTAAGCTTTCCGATTAATCCAGATCCTAAGATAAGTAGGTGTTGGTAAGTTTTTTTTTTTTTTTTTATATTAAAATTTTAGGACAGGGTTGGGCTCACCCATTCCCAAGACAGGCGCTTGGAGCCCAAGAACCCGATGGATCTTGGGCCGGAGAAATACACACGCCTCCACCCGCCTCCGCCCAAATACATACAACCGGATCCCAAACCCCTAGGATGTCTCCCCCAGCGCCTTGATCAATGCAAGGATCGAACCCCCTCCCATATGGTGAGGAAGACCGACCCCACGCCAATTGAACCCAAAAACGAGGGGTTGTTGGTAAGTTTATTGTTGCGACAGTATTATGAAAGTTTGGATTTTGGACTAAGATGTAGGTAGAAGTTAAGCCCAACTAAAATCACATGTGCTTCAATGGGCCCATGGATTTAACATTCAAAGTCACAGACAACTGGATCTGAAAAGTTGGCGTTTAATCCCAGAAATAAGTAGGGGTATTTATGGGTTGGGTAGGGCAAAAATCCTTGCACAATGCTCTGTCGGAAAGATTATTGGGCAGTAAAATACAGCCTAATGCCCGATCTTACTAGATAGAAGCCCTTTTTTCGGCTGGTTCAATAATGGCTGCGTTGGGCGGGCATTCTCTTCCTGAAGGGCGATACCCTGTCATACTCTTTGTGAAAAAATAGCTTTAATCATACCCAATCCATAATATTGCAAACTAAAAGTGAAATCCATAATTCTATATTTTGGAATATCTTAAAATAAGTCTACAGATTGAGTTTTGAAATTAAAAAGACAACCATATATCTTAATAAATAGTCAAATACCTAAAAATGAAAATAAATAAAATAAAATACTATTGTATCCACACAAAAAATATAATACTATATATACTACCAGACAGGGCCGAATGGGTAGGGCGGTATACCCTGCTTGCAAAAATGTCCAACCTTATTGTGCCCAATTTTTTAAAGGCTGCTTTTTCTTGGGCTGGTCAGAGTGGTTTTTTTACAGGCTCGGACGGACGTACAGGGCCATAGGCATCACAAACACCCCTAAAAATAACAACTGAATCCAAGTATACAACAAAGTAAATTGATGCATCCTCAGCCTAAGAAGAGGAAAGTCTCTCACAAACACAAACAGAGTTGAATCCAATGGGAGGGAATGTGGCCAATTATAGTTCGAATCCTCTCTAATAGAAGGGTACCTAAGGGGGAAACCTCCCTATTTTTGTTTTTGAAATGTGGATCCTCCTCTTTTTGTGCAATGCTGAATAAATGAAGTGGTGTAGCATGTGGGATGTAGCGTGGTGGTGACGTGAGGGTTTTGGTTATTAAGAAGACATGAGTGTTGATGGTGAAGGCAAAGTACACCAAGGTGGGAATAATGATGACGACTTTCTAAGATCATGTGAATGCAAGGCTGAGGATAGAAGGAAGGATGGAACTGTAGAGAAGATGAGAATTTATGGAGATGGCTGGTTTAGGTCTTCCTTTCACACTCCACACCGGCACACCGCATGATCTCTCAGCTTCCATGTCTCACTATGCATATGGGGGCCAATTTGAGTCCCCTACCCTCCCTTTCTCTTTTATATCCCTCCTCCTATATGCTGCCCTTTTCATTAAATCAATTAGATTCGATCAAATATTAATCACAATGAGAAAGTCAACCCATCAGCCATATATTAAAATGGAAGGTGGCATAGGCGTAGTCACAAGTGACGGAACCAGTGACGTTGAGTTAAGTGACACCACTCATTGAATGGCGTCAAGTTATACATTTTATTGGTTATGATTAATATGTTTGAATTTCACTAGGTAAAAAATTAAAAGGTTATATTTAAAGTTGATGCATTAATTTAAATTTAAGTACCCTCAACAACTTATTAATCAAACAATAAAAGGATTGTTAATGTTGGCGTTAATAGTTTAGATATGAAAACATTTTTTTATCCAATGGTTATAAATCAATGCCATAGGCAACTTAGCAAAGTCAAAGGATTATGTTGATCTGGAGGTTTTTTTGTTCATAATCTCCATTTTTAAAAGTTGGTAGTTGAAAGAGATTTGTTGTATTGTAATGTGATGCATTTTTGAACTAAAATGTAATTTTTAATTTTTATTTGAATTAGATCCAAATAACAACAAATGATTAGTTAAGATTTAGAGGAAATGAGGTTAATAGAAGTCAAATTATATTAATGCATGCATTAGAAAAAATTGAAATTAAACTTAAACAGTTGTAATCAATTGCTCATTTTAAATGTGACCCATTCTAAACAAATGTAAACAATTTCTTATCTTTAAAAACATTATACTTGAACAATTAGAGAATTTGATGTATATTCGTCTCTCAAGAACCTATATCCGTTATATTATATTGTTCTATTGATTTTCCACGTCAATTGAGTGAGTCAAATTTTAGTTCTCCATTTTTATTCAATTAATTGTTTTCTCTCAAAATTATATTGAATATAATATATTCAACTAATATAAGTATGGTGGATTTACTTTAATGAGAAAATAAGTTTTTTCCTTCATGACATTCTCCCACGCAACACGCAGGGAGTAAAAGCTCGTTTTATGTATAACATGGCGTCAAAAAAACTCATTGAGTAGCGTCAAGCCATGTGACGCCACTCATTGTTATACATTTTATGTATAACATGGCTTGACGCCACTCAATTGCTTGACGCCATTAGATAATGGCGTCAAGCTATGTGACGCCACTCACTGAACTCAACGCCACTGGTTTCGTTACTTGTCCCTATGTCACTGACTGCTTTAATTAGGCACAATATTTAGTGAAAGTTGCTACAATGATGCTTTTCCCAATATTATATAGTATACTCTAAAAGCTATCTTCATATGAACATGTAACGATTTCTCTCTTATCTAATGTCCGATACAATTATATTCCTACAAGCGCCTCTCTCCAAAGAGAAAAGTATGGTCACATGCATAAGAGATCCAACCTACAGATTTCATAACCAAAAGCATGATAAGTGTAGGACAACCACACATTAGTATCATAACACCCATAACTTTGCATTGTAATTTTAAATAATTATTCACTAAATCCATAGAAGCAAACTTTAATTTATTGTATTAAAAATTGCTGCTTAATTATATATTTGAAGAATGGTCGAGTGATTGATGAGCCATAAAAAAACCCAGCTAATTGATGAAATTAATATCTCATTAACTCAAATATGGTATTGTATTTATCTGAAATGTACTACATATACTCCTATGTAGTATTAAAGAAATGAATCTTCTTTGAATTAATATTAAGGGTAGGTAGGAGAGATAGGGTTGGAGAATGGGAGTAATGAGAGGAATTGTTGAAGAGTACATAAGTAGGAGTAATGAGGAAGTAATTCGTTGAGGAGTTAATTTGTGGAGATACATTTGATAACCCACCTAACAAGCGAAACAGCCGTACGCGCAAGGAATGAAAACAACCAAAGGCTACACTTGAAGCTTCATAAATGGGTATCCAGTTGAAGCTTAGTATGGAACCACAATGCAATTGCAAGGCCGTCCAATTACTCACCGACTCTCTGCTGTTTCCATTTATCTGATTCTCTCTATATATATATATATCTCCTCACCCGCGCCCTGTAGTCAAACTATACAACCGCCAACAGCCCCGGAGTAATACTACTCGTATTTCCTTGCCCACCTTTATTAATTATCCCCACCCATCATCCGAAACGAACTCCTTTTTATTTTTGAGTCGCAACTAGCTAATGGCTTCGTATGAGAATACATACTACTCCTATTTTAAATGTAGAATCTAGATTGTAATGAAACATATAAGAATACAATTAGAAACGGGGTAGTGATTAATAAAGCAAGCAATAGGATTTTATAGAATATAAAAGATATGGACCTATATATGCATCAGCAACACACCACGTAGCGGTATATCGTCAACATTGCAAGACGAATCCGCCATAAATTAAACTACTGTGCCAACCAAGCTTAATATCACGGAAAGTGAAATCTTAGCCACACCTACACGCCTCCCCTCCATTCAATGCACCCCTCCTACTGCTACTGTAATCTGAAGCCATATAAATACAAACACATACAATTAACCTCCTAAACTCAACATGTTAGGTGCTAAAGAGGCCATGGAAGGTGTTTCTGGGAGCGTGGTGAAGGGATGGAGGGACTACTGGGGCAGAAGAGGCTACCGGAGACTGAACGAGAGGAGGAGGCGAAGGTGGAGGATGAGGGTGGGCCCCAAGATCCGGATCGCCAGAATCCCTGGCAGGGCCAAGAAGATGGTGGTGTGGCTTAGAGACGCCTACATGAGGATGATGATGGGACTGGCCGTGTCGGGAGTGAGGGGTATGAGCGGAGCAGACGCCGCCGTGGGCTTCGGCAACCCCTCCGTCAAGGAGTACGACCGCAACATGATCCTCCACATATACAACGCCCTCCTCGCCCCCACTCTCCCTCCGCCTCGCCAAATCCCCGCCCTCTCTTCCACCTGAAATATAGATGTTCCCACACACGGAACCTCGTTATTTTGTCCTCTGTACTAATCGACAAAAGAAATCTACACCATCTTACTTTTGTTTGGCCCTGCATCGCATGTTTAAGTCACAAATTTTCCTACTTCCCGCTCAATCCAAACTTGTTTTTATTCCTCCCTTTCTCTTTTTCCCCAGATATGATGTTTGCCTTTTTAATCATGAAGTATCGATTACTAATAGAATGAACAGAGCTGTGAGAAGCATTTTCAAGATATTTGCGAGGGCACAGCCTTGCTTGGCTGGTAAGGGCTGATGAGCTCACTCATTTTTGGGAATTGCAGGTAGGTTAGGTGTGTTATGCCTTGAGACAACAAATTCTTACCCAGCAGATAGCCTCCGGTAGAGTGTAGAGTACACTAAGGCGGCCATCTCCTTTTCTTTTCTTGTTCTTGTAACTTCCATTCCCTTTTAACAATGTCGGGTTTATTATCATCAAATAAAAGAATACACACGCGCGCGCGCATGTTTCCTCTTTTTCCCCAACTTCATGCCTGCAGTAAAAAGTTAGGCACCTGGTGAATCAATAATCAACGCAAGAATTATATTTGTGTTCTAATTTAGTGTCAATCTCTATTTTTTGAGTTAATTCTTTAGTGAATGCAAATATGCAATTGCTTGATCTACAAAAGTTCATGGATTCCGGTGGATTTCAAGTTGGCGAAACGAGCTCTTTTTTTTTTGGAGGGGCGAAACAAGCTCATTTATTAGGATAAAATCTCAAATGTCAATCCTCAATAGTTTGATTTGATGTTGTCAATTCTTCTAGACTAGCCCGTGAAAAAAGGCCTAATTTTTCCACGCAGGTCTTTTTCTGGTCATGAGATAAAGGGTAAATGTAGAAATTGTAAAAAAGAATTGGGCCGTCGGGCCATTCGTTCTTTTCAGGCCTTTTCCACGCAAAATCGATGGCGAGATATTTGAAATTAGGCTGGAGGCCACGGCTTATACCACTGTGAAATTCTGGCCACTCTTTCATTTTTTAGCTTTTTTTTTTTTTTTTTTTTTTTTTCATTTTAAATTTATTAATTTATATATATTTTGTATTTGTTATAGAGTTGTTTATCCATTTAACTACAAATACATAATAACTATACTTTAATTTTATGATTTGGTTTTTTATTTGTTACAAATAAAGATTATAGATGTGTTTATGATGCGGGAGAAGAATTTCATGATATTCTTACTCATGAGTAAAGGCTACTAATTAAAGTGAAGAACAATCAAATGTCGTTAAAATTGATGATAGTAACGAAAATGAAGACAATAATAGTCATTGTACTAATATCACTTAGTGATATATTTTTTATGTTTTATGTGAGTTATTTGTAAACATAGTTTTCTTTTGATTATGAATTAGTGACTGTGCTTATTTATTAGATGATTCGTATTGTAATTTACTAATTATATTTCTTTGAAACACACGGAGGAAAAATAGTTAAATTTGGAATAGTAATTTCCGCATGCCGCCCTTCGGTTTGGTCCGGCGAAACTTTGAAAACACGTTTTTCTTACTCCCTTTCGGGCCTGGAGGCCATGGCCCTTTTATGCGGCCGATTACCTGATCACAGGTAGGTAAAGGGCACGGATATATTTATAAAAAATAAAATAAAATAAAGGGCACGAAGAAGTTAGTTAATGAATTTTTATAACAACTAATTGATTATTAATGTACAGCAAGTGATTAAAAAAATTAAATTACAAGTCCTTATAATTTTAAAAGTCATGTAGGAACACCATGAATTGTCATCCTCCTTGATTGATTCCACATATCCTTCTTCATCATTCATAGCTAATTCCCTCTGGGTTTAACTTCTATTCTCTTTTTTCATTATATAATATTTGTTCACCTTTCATTTCTTTTAAGTTTTTTATTTCTTAGCTCTCTAAATTTCAAACTTTAAAATAGTCTCTGTTTTATTTTCAATATTTAAGATGCCAATCTATCTAGTCAGTTAGAACTTTAAAATAGTTCGCACATAAAAACTTTAAACTTTGAAAAATAAATCTTATTTTATTTTGTATTAGTAAAAACATTAAGATTTTATTATTATTTTGATTTAAACTTTAAATTGGTAGGCATTATCTTTTTCTTGCAATAAACCTTGATGTTGGCACGAATAGTTTTTTACAAGAACCAGTTTCGTTAAATCATGTTGAACCTTTTATTTTAAACTATTAACTTTAGCTCTTTTAACAATACAGCTAATTGATCCCCAGACAAACAGCTTTGACGAATTCTCTTTGAGGGAATAGTTTAAGACTAGTTTTGTATAACGAATAGCCCAAGATCATTTGTAACATTAAAATGAAATACCTCGAGTGATTCACAAGAACGAGGCAAACTGGGAGAAGAAGAAAATATACGACTTTTCTTCTATATAGACAGTGGTCTACATGTCATAAACAGCACAAGTAAAGATACAACATATTAATAAGGAATCATAATAATACAACAAAACGTCGTCTACGAAAATTGACAAAGAATAGTGTGAATTGGCACAAATATGTGAAGGAAGTTCATCTTCCTTCCATTCTAAGGGAACTGGAATCTCGTGTAGTCTTGTGTTCCAGCAGGAGGGTTTATGTACACCCAAAGCAGAGAGATGATAATGGAGAGCAATCCAGACCAGACATAAACAATGGTCGGAACCTTTCCTCTCTTCCCCATCAACCCCCTTGCAAATGGATAGAGATGGCACAAAACCCAGAAACTGAAGAACACCCCTCCTACCAGTTTGCTCCATTGTGGGAACGGGCTGTACATGGTCTTGGCTACACCAACAGCAATAGCAATCATGTTCACCATCATGATTGTAATTGGAGGGATCATTAGAAAGCTCCACTTTACCACATAGAGATCTGCAAACTCATCATCTCCATCTTCTGGAGTGGCAGACTTAGAGGTCAGAGTGAATGATATATCTACTCCTGCTATCACCTTCAACAAACCTTGAAACACAGCAGCGGGATGGGCACTTGTCCCACCAATTAACCAGAATTGTTCATTTCGCCACCAGTCATGTAAAGTGATTCCTGACCACTTGATCTCCAGAAGTGCTAGCAAGCACAGTGTCAGTGTGATGGCCAACAAGAACACCAAAAAGGTTACGCTGAGGGATTGCACTATAAACTGCCCCGAAAAGAGAGAAATAGCAGGAAGAAAGCAATACACTATCAGAAACATAGATGTGAAAGGGTACATTCCCACGTTGATGTATGCCACCCTCTGCAAAAACTTCATTCTAGGACTTGCAAATAAGGCGTTGTTCCTTGAGAAGAAGATCTCAACAGATCCTGTGGCCCATCGGAGCACTTGGTGGAGCCTATCTGTCAGATTAATCGGCGCTGTTCCACGAAAAGCATCCCTTTTGGTCACACAGTACACAGATCTCCACCCTCTGTTGTGCATACGGTAACCAGTCACCACGTCCTCTGTCACAGAACCATATATCCACCCTACTCGCTTGCCCCACTCAGTTTTGTCCTCATAGAAGCAGGATACCACACTTATTGCCTCCGCAACAGTTGCAGCATCTAATGGTTCCCGTGGCACTGCAAGAGAACCTGCTGGCCTTCCCTGAGTTCCTCGTCCCTGCAAATCTTGAAGCAACCTGCCCTGGTATTCTGCCACAGGGATCGATGCAGCGAGAGTAGTGGAGTTTCCAAACCTTCTGGGAAGAAGCAGAGACTCAATATCGGCGTCCTCATCATTGGGATCATCATTGATTGGAAGAGCTATTTCGTCTTCTTCCTTCTTTGACCTCTTGGGCTTTCTCAGAAACAATTTAATTTTCCTCCTGCCAAGCCATCCGTGATGTTCTGTAGCTCTAGGAGGGCTAAAGCCATAAAGAGCTGTTCTTCTGAAAATGCAGCCTGTGCCCACGTACATCGGACCCTGTAAGCCATCCAGAGCTCTCATACTCACATCAAAGAACACGGTATTGTGGTTTGCATATCGATCACTGGGGTCAATACCCTCGAACCTCTGTGGAAATTGAACGTAGCATATCCTATCACCACCCCTGTCAAGCATAAAGCACATGCCTTCTCTGAGAGCCAATGAGTTGTGTATGTAGTGATCGCAATCAAGATTCAGAATAAATGGTCCATTGGACATAATAGCACTGGTGCGAACTAGAGCATTCATGGCCCCGGCTTTCTTGTTGTGATCATATCCTGGCCTCTTTTCACGAGACACGTAAACCAGCATCGGCAGCCTAATATCAACTGTTCTTGTATCAATCAAGTTCTGTCCATCTGCTTCTGCACCGTATTCCGGCTCTGCATTTGGTGGAGCTAACATAGCCTGCAGAAAGAGATAAAGTTTAGTGGCTTTGTCATATATAATGCCAAGCATTATGTAGATAAGCTATAAATAATTAAAAATACCTGAATTATACCAGCATGGTCCCCCCTTGAGTGTTCCGGTTCTGCTGATGCCCAAGTTCCTGGCCAATGAGAACCATCGGACATCCATGTTGCCCTTGGAACCTTTATGGGTTCGGAAACATTAGTGCCCAATTCCATCTGTTTCTTTTTTGCACGCAGCTCCTCGTGAGCATTGTAAGCGTCGGATCTTCTCCTTATTGATTCTGGAAGAGAATTAATTCTCACTTTGAATTCATCATATTCTCTCTTCACCTTTCTCCTCTCCCTTACAAAGTCTAGCCGTACCTTGTTCTTGAGAAAATCACCCTTCTGCCCGAAATATGCTTCAGGATTTCGGGGTTCTATCTGGTGCTTTCGACAAAAAGGAACCCATATTCTTGCAAAGCTGGCAGTCTCAGCTAGAGCTTCAAAGGTCAGCAAAGATCCACCATCATCAGATAAGTAACATGCTAGCTTCTCCACTGGATAATCAACAGCTAGGATTGAAAGAATGGTATTTGACGTGACAAGAGGAGGCTCCTTTTCTGGGTCTGCTGTAGAAACAAAAACATCTATCCCGGGAAGATCAGATCTTCCTTTAGGGTTACGGAGGTTTGGGGACTCAAACCTTTCCTTCAGAACAGATAGATCAGTGACTCTGTTCACAGGGCAGAGTTTAGGAAGCTGATCAAGTAGCCATGAAAATGAAAACCAAAGCTCACAAGTAATGGACATTCCCCACAACCACATGGCTTCCCGGTTGGGATGGCGAATCCTCCAAGTAAGAAATAAACCGAGTGCAGCAAAACGCATCAGAATAAGTAATCTGAAATAGACAGGTTTCATACGCATGAGCATGATCAGAAACTAATTATTCTTTACTAGCAATCTTTAAAATGAAATCCATGCATCTCAATATCGGACCCCAACTTCAAAACAAAAACAAAAATCCAATTGATCTATTAACTGCTACATTTGAACTCTGCTCAAAATAAGAACTGTCGAGAAAAATTTGAAGTACGCGGAGAGCTAAGCATTGGACTTACCTGTATGGACTAAGAATCGCAGCTGAAACTCCGACCTTCCTTGTTAAAGGTTTCCTGGTTTTCTCTCTGAAATCTGGTGGGTTCTCAAATCCGGTCGCACCTGATCCGGCGCCATACCCGTCGTCTTTGGGCCACACCGCATTGCCATACCCATATGTTCCCTTCGTTTCAAAGAGCCAACGATTATGATCAAAGTCAGGGGGATGGTTCTGCGCTTTAAATGATTTCACAACCGAAAGCCTCTTATCCAACTTGAATTCCGCCATAGAAGGTAATGGCAGAGCCTGATCTTCTTCCTCAGATATCTGCCCTTCTTCATCGTCACTTATATACTTAAAAGTTTCTTTGCAACCAGGACATCGACCTCCTCCATTTCCTGCCCACTCCAAATAACAGTCTCTGCAAATCTTGAACCCACACTCGCAAGGACCACCGAACTTGCCTTCCATTGCTTCCTCGTCGCAACCTTTCATTCCACAAACCGACCCAGACTTTACAAGCTCCTCCCGT
The DNA here is from genome assembly GCA_019022615.1 of Acacia melanoxylon. Taxonomy (NCBI): domain Eukaryota; kingdom Viridiplantae; phylum Streptophyta; class Magnoliopsida; order Fabales; family Fabaceae; genus Acacia; species Acacia melanoxylon. The sequence continues at coordinate 9,267,448 of JAFJYJ010000019.1, read as the reverse complement.
TCCACGGAGCAATCAATAACATGCCCTCGTGTCACCGAATTCAATCCTCCTGTGAAAATTGTACCTGAAATGTAACTTCTATCGGGCTTCCCCATAATCTTGGCGTCCTCGGCGAGGCTAGTCTGTGACGATGACAAGGTCTGGCGTTCAGGAGTGGGAGGAATATGAACAGTGTAGGTCACATATTCAGAATTGATTTCTTCCATCGCATCGTCTTTCGACATTGAGCAGAAATTACCACCGCCTGATGCTCGCCTTCCGCCAATGGAAGCTCTGTTTCCTTTGCCACTAAGAGGGGAATTTGGATTGTTCGACACAGAAGCCCGAGGAACAGGACTGGTTAGACCCATACTTCTACTTCCACTTCCTTTACCCGCCGATGACACAGTTATAGTCACCGGAGAGGAGGAAGGAGAAGCAGGCGTTTTGACCATATTTGTTGGAGAAATTGTCTCCGAATTCAAAATGGGAGAGTGAATAGGTGAGAATAAACAAAATGAGGTGATGATAAAACACGAATTGTCAATCAAATGCCCATAACGGATCGGTGGGAATTTTGAAGTGAACGATGATGGATGAGAGCAGGGAGGAAGGAGGAGGAGGAAGAGAGATAGGAATAGCTTGTAAAATGTGATATGAACAACGGTAGAATTTGAATTTAATGGAAAAAAGGTTGCCTGCGATTTCATTATAACGTTCAACTAATCTGGACCGTTGCTAGAATGAGATCATGGGGAAGCTTTCTGATGGAAGATGTCCGTTTGATTTTTTATGTGGTCCCGGCACGTCACGAGAAAAGTCAAAGGGTATTTAACTTCAACGGTCAAATAAACTGAACGAACTTCGATGTTTTTCGGTTTTTACTTTTGTGTTTCAAAAAAGGTTAATAAAGACAATGCTGCATTATGCAGGGTGCATCTCCATCGTTTCAGACGGGCAAGGAAAAGAAAATGCTTTTTGTCACCTCTTTATCTTTATCTTACCGCTTTCCGCTTTCCGATCGTTAGTTTGCTTATTTGTTTAACTCTCTTTTTTTTGAAAAATTTGTAAAAGTTATTGCTCTTTGATTTTATTTTATTTTTAAAAAAACCTTGTGATCCCACCTTATGATCATAATAAATCTGAGAGATTTAAGTGCTAAAGATGAGTAGTGTTTAATAATCACATGTCAAATTCAAGTCATAAGTGGAGCAGAAGATATGTGTGATTTTATTACTTATTTAAATTAGCGGTAGAAGCTGTTTTTCCAACATGATTTACAGTATACAAAATATTTTTTTTTTCGACTTACATAAATGTATTTTTCCAACTTCAACTCAAATATCCCTTAACATCTCTTGGTGAGAGCTGAGAACTGATGAATATGAAGTTCAAGTTTGAAATGAGATGCATATCTTCATATATTGAATAAAGAAGGCGTATCTCGGATCCAAGAAACCAGGCAGGCAGAATTGGGAAACGGCACATTCATAAAAATCTTCATATATTCACAGACAGCTATATCCTCCTAACAAGTTGAATTTCAAATATTTACGCCTTTAAATCAAACAGCACATTACATATAGATGATTTTAAGCCAAAAAGAAATCTCATAGATGAATTCTCTTATATCAATCATATATATATTTTCAAGCTTGAAGCTTGCCTTTTGTAATTCAAATATATATATAACCAGACACTCAACACAGTGGAATCCAACCTAGAAGCAATCTGAAGGAGAACGAGGTTTCTGAAAAGTAGCAGCAGATGTGTATGATAGAGAGTAATAATAATAGTACCCGTAATAATAATGCAGCAATGAACTACAAGGACATTCTGAACCCTTCGATGAACATGTATGTTAATTAATCCTAGTTCCAGTTTTACCCCCCAAATATGGGTAACACTTAAAATTTGTAAGATAAACCTGTTAGAAAGTGGATGGATGACAATGCTAACTATCAAGTGCTTGAGAGAAGAGATGAAAAGTTATGGGGATAAGAGCTAAGCCAACGTACGAAGTTTCCTAAGCAACCATTTCTTTCGTAGCTTAACATCCAGTGCCAGAAAAGTTCTTGCTTTCTTCTCATCCTCCAGAAAATCGCAGGCATCCAAAACCAGATCTTCATCCATATCAAGCAATGCTTGTACTGCTTCTATCACAATCTCTATCGGTACTGAGTTATCATCACTCTTTTTTGTGGACAGAGAAGAAACTGTAGTCGCCTTCTCATGGAGAGTACTAGCCATGCCTTGTTCGTCCTCCCTCAATCTTTTGGGGCAAGTCGAATCGATCTCTAATTGGCGCTTGTATTTCTCACTAGTATGTGTTAAATCCCAGACATTACTACCATGGCATTCACTATAACTTGATACTGCTGGAGATAGACTAGTTTCAGATGCCTCCATACTCCTATCTTCAACTGAATTTCGCTGATCTAAATCTTGACGTGCAGATTCTTTTTCATCAAAAGTTGGATCATATATGACACACATATCCTTAAAATATGGCACAGGTCGGGTCATAAACTGCCGCATGTCTGGATGCACCTGCATGTAATCATTTCAATGGTCTTTAAACAGTGTACAAATAAAGATCAACATATTATCATTATAAGCATTAATATTGCTTACGCTGTCCAATGGGCAATAAGGATCCCACTGCACGCTTTCTCAGTAGGAAAATGAATGAAAAATGAAACGGCTAATATTTGTCTTTCATTTTCATCCAGAAAATTTAAGTGAATATGCAATGTCAAAGGGGAAATGGAATGCAGGCATTTTTGCTATGTTCCTATTTGTCAACGTTTCGACCAAGGATACTCCATTCCAATCCATCTAACATGCACACCCTCGGAGATTTTCATTTTTCAAAGAATTTTAAGGTCGTTTTACATTGTTACACATTGCAAGAAATAGCTGACTAATAGAAGAATAAGAACGAAGTACATAGAGCCACAGAGTTGAGGGCCCTCAGTAATTTGCTTTATTACTGAATCCAAACCCAATAATATCATCAAAAAAGGGGATTGATAAATAAAACCATACAGATGATTTACTAAGCCAATACAATCATTTACTTTTCAAGTATTCTATTCCTAAAGATTTCTTTAGTAGGTGTATACCTTGATGTAATCTTGCCAGAGGCAATCATCAGCAGTAACCATCTGCCGTGCATCATCCCAGACAAATCCATCCAAACGAAGTAGACTCTTAATAACATTATACTGCCTTCTTAGAGTTTTATATCGATTTTTTAGAATCTCTACACTATAGTCAAAGCCAAAATTTTCATTGAATGATGAAATCATCTCCATCCATGCTTGCTTGCTGAAGACACCATCAACCCGGTTTCCTTTGTGCACTTGTGCAAGCATCAAGTTAATAAGATAATGGTCCATTGGCAGCTGCCAATAAGTGCGAGAACGGCTACAAGAAGTGGCTGTTGTTTCCTTTGAAAAACTTAGCATAAAATCACTGTTTGCATTTTCCAGTATAGAAACTCCATAGTTTTCTGCAACCTTTGTATCGTGAAGAACCTGATTAGTATCCTCATTGACATTGTTAGATTGTATGGCTATGGTGGCTCCTTTTTCACCTGAATTAGATGACCCATATAATTCCTTATCATCTAAAATTCATAATCACCATACATCGGAACATATTTCAGACCTTCTATAAGGATCAAGCATAGGTTATATTAGTCCTCAACAACAGCAACAAGTCAACAACAAACAAACGATTACTGAATTACCTTTTTCTGCAGTCAGTACATGTCCATAAATAGTACACAAGTCACTAAAGTAGGGAATGCTTTTTATTCTGTATGATCGGGCATCTGGATGTACCTGCCATTATCAAGCAAAAAGATAACTACAGAAAACCTTTGTAAGGTTAAGAGGAAAAAAACTAAGCACAAAATTCAATTTTTCATTACCTTGATGTATTCATCCCAAACGTTATTAACAGCAGTCACTATTTTCCGCTTTTCATCCCAGCTAAACCCTGTCTGGGCAAGAAGCCTTGTAACAGTCCTATACAAATTCCTCAATGTTTTGTGGCGATTTTTTAGAACATCTTTTTCATACTGAGATTTGAACTTTGCATTGAACATTGAGGACATGTGCTTCCATGCTCGTTTGCTGAACAGATGATCATCAAATTTATTACCTTTGCCAACCTGCTCTAACATCAGATCAATGAAATACTGATCCATTTCAGGTGTCCAAATTGTTCTTAGCCGATCATTATCATTTTGAGATTGGACGCGCATGTTTCTAGAGTGCAAGATACACAATGAAAATAATCATAAAAAAAAGTGAAAGTGCACTAAAAATCATAAAGTAGTTAAAATTTCAAAACTTTTAATCGATTGGTTAAAGACAATGGAAGACTTTGAAACTAAAGTACATAGGTATTCTTTGATATCGAATTCATGCTATAGATATACAAATGAAAATAGAAATCAAGAAATAATCAATGCTTAAAGTTCTGAAGCAAGTGTTCCATTCAAATATCTTACACTACGAAGAAAAAGAGAGATAAAGTATAATCAAAGACTTCGAATCATTATCTGACCATAATTATCATGCACGATTATGAAACGTCTAGAGAAGGCCTCAAATTTCGTCACAAAATACATTTCTTCTTGAACTGTAAATAAACTAAAACAGGGTTGCAGCGGCTTCTCTGCACAACTTCTACTAATGCATCTCACATTGCTCCATGAGTACATTACTACATGAACATTAATTCATTAACAATCTCTTTTCCAGTAACAAAAGGTCACGTATTACTTCCCGCAGGCCTCTTCTCATTTCGTCCATGTGTAATATTGATAGACTAGCAGAAGAGGACTAGGAGTAAGGAGAAGACAACACACATTACTTCCCATTTGTATAAATTCCTATGGTTCTTATCCACACGTGAGTCTATTCGAATCTGAATGTAAAACGTCACGCTCTCCGCTGTTTAACAACTTCCCAAAAGACTGAAATGCTTAAAAATAATGCGAATATTGTTTGATTAAATCGACACGGAATATTGATCAGCTATTGTGGCCAAGACAAGTCTACAATGAGTCAAAGAATCGGCGCCAAGAGCTGTAGTCAGTATCAATAAACATAAAAGAACAGTTGGGAAGCGAATAAAAAGAGGAAAGGCACCTTGGACTTGGGAGTATAAGAGACTTCACAGTGCTATAGTTTACGCCTTATTCTGCAAGTCCGGGGATAAGGTTTTCCTGGACAAGGTGGGAACCGCTTTGCGGAGGAGGGATGGAATAGGGAATACCACCTTAACCTTATTTGGGATATCCGTGAGAAGGGGATTGCTGATTGCAAAAACAAATTGTCACTCAAGCTTCATAATCTTTTGAAAAAATTGGCATTTTAACGATTTAATAAAACATTATTAACTTTTTACTCTTTCATCCTCTACTAAAAATAATATTCACTCTAATGAAATAGATGTTAAAATAATATATTCAAGGGAACTTTTAAATCAAGGGTGTTTAAGTAAAATAATATTAAATTCTACTAATACAAACTATGTAATGAACTTTATCTTCTATTATTAAATAACTAAATCCATAAATTCTAAGGAAGCAAAATGAAAAGTAAATGTGGTGCGACCATCAATTCTATTTTATTATAATACATTAATATTAGCATTACATCAATTGGCGTCTTTTGCTTTGTCCAAAAAAATTTGGTGTCTTATGGGAATACTCTTCTTGGAAGTACATTAATCACTAATCGGATAAAGAGTAGTACATTAATCAAAGATTAATCTACGCACAGATGCCTCCTGTGTACTGAAACTCTGCAGGTCGATGCCACTTGTTTTCTACAGAGGTCTCTGGTATGGTTCTGGTTATTTAATGAGGCCCCCGTTCCTTCATTTCAATTCCTTTGCAGATTGGCTGTGCCATAATCTCAACTTTTGCAATAGTGAAGTAGATCCCAGATGGGTAGAACAATTTCTACGTAACATCTGGAAGCATCGAAATCAAGTAATCTTCCATTGCAGGGAACCTTGTCCTGATCCTGAGCTACAGAATGCTAGAAGAATAATTCTTTCATTCCCAGTGTTAACATGAGAGTTCAACGAATAAGTCGTAATGTGAAGGCGAAATGCAGAGCTATGAGCCTATGAAACGGAAGAATTGGACTGGACTTCTTTTCTATCTACTTTGGCTACACCGTCCTATATATGGACTAAATAGAATATTAGATGTTACAGGTGGGGGCGCGTGTATGCGCCGCCTCAAGAGATCAAGAATACCAAGTCTTTCTTCATTTTTGTCACCTTTGCCCAAATTTCAGTGTAAATAAATTGCCCAACACTAACATAGTACAGTAATATACTCCTTATACCAGGACTAAGTATGTTTGAACCGCCCCAGGCAGAATAAAAAGAAGGGGCTTATCAAATATCAATGTGTCTATAGCAGTTATATCATGCCAGGGTCGTGAAGCAAATAGAATTACAGATTTGTATTGCCTACGAGCCTTTCATGGATTTCGTGGACTCCAATATAATATGCTCGGATAATCAACTGACTTTAAATCCCAACCAATGCTATAAGGCAACTCTTCCCATCCTGTGCAGTAAGCTGCAATTTTTTATCAACAAACCTACCATAATTATAAGGAGAGGCCGAGTCAAGATGGTTAGTACGAGGATTTCAAGCAAGACAGTAAGTTTTCAACATATTTCATCCAACACCAACGCTGGTTTCTCTGAAATGTGGAAGAACTTTTCAACTCACGGCCCCTTATCATCTCCATTGAGAGCTATGGCTTATAAAGTACTGGAAATCAGGAAGTTTAACCTGCAGGCGCTGCAGCCAATTGTCAGCAGCCTGCAACAAAGAGTTCGCTTGCTGCCACTCAGAGCCTCCATCAGGAGTGAAAATTGAACCTCTCAACTTATAGGAAGCAAGGGCAAAAACTCGAAGAGAAACCTTTGCATTAACACCACGGGCCTTCTTGGCACCTGAAGCATTAAATTTTGGTTGAAATTTGCCTGCGCCAGGTAGAAAGACACAGGTTCAAGTGTGATAAAAGGGAATTTCTTCAATGATTGTGTATTTGTCAGAATGAATGAGATAAACATACTTCTTGAAAGAGTTGATAAGGAATGGAAGGTTAGGAACGATGCATCCAAACTTCTTAGCGTTGAGCCAACAGGTATTCTATAAATTGGATACCTGAAACCATGTTCAATTCATCAACACAACAAATAACAAACAAGGAAATAACCACAACAGCAACAATAGAACATCATTTACACCTACCAAGCCACTGAAAACCAACTTGAAGGCAATAGATCACAGCTTCTGTACTTCTTTAGATCTGGAAAGTGGGAGGCAAGACTAGTAACCTAAGGAACAAAAAGAAATCATAAGTGTCCAAATCAGAACATAAGGGAAAAAAAATCCACTAAAACCTTGAAAAAATAGACTTGCCTTATCATATACAGGTGGACGAAAATGTGGTTGTTCTCGTTCAAAATATTCAAAAACAAGCTGCCCTGGATAGTTGCTGACCTCAGTTTCATCACTTGAAGAACTCAATGGAGGTCTATCTCTCAAACTTAGTCTTCTCAATCTCTGAGAATTAGCATTCATCAGGTTATGCTGCGTCCATGCACCATCAACACTCCCTCTGCCTCGCTTTTCTGTTTCACAATCACTGCTACCAGCACTGCTTGTCTCCCTTGAAGACTCAGCATCACTGTCCTCACCAGGCCTCCTGAGACAGTTATGTAACAATAATTCATACATATTTAGCACTGCAATGACAATTATAATGATATCCATTTCATCGAGTTAAAAAGACAAGGCAAAAAAACAAAAAGTCCAATGAAGCTACAAACAAATTGCATGACCCTAGTTACCAGCTCTATAAAAGACTATGCGATATGATATCCCTCCACTACAACAAATTTCGCATAAACTAACTTAAAGAGAGAAGATGTGAAGCAGCCTATATAGTTTACAAAAAACTAAACAAAGACCCATCAATTGTTAAATTGTTACAGGCCAAACCACTAAACAAGCGTCCTTAAATGTACAAATCTTCTAAACGGTCCAAGGGACAGTCTTCGCCTAGTATTTAGCAATTCACCTTTGTTTATCCCTCATGACTCAAAAACTGACCATCCAATGTTGAGCATCTCGTCGCTTACCATTCAAGCAGCACTCCAAAGGTACATGCATGTAAAATTATGATTGCAGGGGTACTAATATTCGTAATATATTTCCAGGTAATTTTAAAAACCTAGTTTGCTTTATGGAAAATGGAATTTTATTCATCTAACCAAAGCATCAACCCTTATCCTGATCAGCTCTTAGCATTTCCTGTATCCCAGTTATGAATTTTTCCATCACTAAATGTATATAATAATTTCTCGGTAGTATGCCTAATAACAATGCTCTTATAATCACAATTACCATATGCTTCTTGTTAAAAGACTCACTTACAAAAATACCAAAGAGATCAGATTTTATCTAAAGATACATTTATTTTCCAATAACAAGAACTTAAGATCCCATATGTGGATGCACAGACAAGTACTAGAGGCCATATTCAGAATTCATTTATCACCTAATTTCATTTTCTAGAGTGTCCATTAGGCATCCACAATTGATAGCCTTGTAATTGATATACATGCTTAGGAACTCAACTCAGCGCCTAATTGACATAACTTCCAAAATGTTGGGAAGCTGTTTCTTATACCATAATCACCCAGGTTGCATTTGGCATAAGTTGAACAGAGAATCATTACCGAAACACTAGGGAAGACAGAAAATTATTAACGTTGGGACTGACTTAGAATTAGTGCATTGAGTACAATTCGATGAATGCTGGCATTGTAATTCATAGAGAAGAATAATTGGAAGCAAGGTCCCTGATGGGCAAGACAAGACCAAAGAAAGAAACAATCTCTAAAACAAAGCAGCAACAGACACTATACCCAAATAACTTTTTCATCTCTGTCATAATTGTATTAAGAAAGACAATACTGAGCCTTATTGAAAGATACAGGCTTCCATAACAACACGATTAGTTGAATACTCTACATTGCAAGACCTCAACACCAAAAACAAACCTCAATTATGGTAAAATTATGTGATAAACATGTTGTAATATAATAATCTTTTGGGTATTTCTTATCCTTTTTCCTCTTCAATGTGTGACTAGCTTCTCCAATCCTAATAATTAAATACATAAAAGAGTAAAAGTGTTAACAACACTCCATATTTTGAATCTATACTGCAGCCAAGATAAAAGCGATTGTGTGGCCTTCATTTGACATCTCTAATATATTTTCAGAAAGAGAGTCCAATAACAGAAGTACAACTGTGTTATCCTGGTAAGCAACATTTGATAAAATGCAATTGAAATTGGTTCCAACTTTTCACTTATAAATTTGATAGCACAAAAGATATTAATTGACATGAAGTTAGTTTTACTCTGCAGGCTGTTACTTACTCAACATTCATGAATGACCTGAAGTTGAGCTGGAATAAAGACTTATTTTAACAATTTTGCATCATATGGGGGTGTAGATGTAAAAATCAACAATAAAAACCAACTAAAGATCAACTTATAGGGGAAGAGTAAAGAAAGCACAGAGTACATTGGAATTTAACCATTGATTAATCACTGCAAAGTGAATGAAAGAGAAAAGAAAGAAAAATAGATAGGTAGATAGATTAGCTATATAGAGATAGAAAGAGTGGGGGGGCTGACCTTGGCCTATGCGGTTCAACATATAATTGAATGCCTGACAAATATGGGATATAATACTGCTTAACAGAATCACTCCCATTCAGTAAAAGTGGCACTTCTACCCCATAAGCACTCCATTCTCTAAAAGATTCCCAGAGATCTCCAAGTAAAAAGTATAGATTCCCATCAGCTTCAGTTGTACTCCATCCCCTCTTCTTTGGCTGTAGACTCCAAAACCCAGCAGTTAAGAACATAAATAAAAAAATTTGAAATCAACAAGAATGCAAAGAAGCCATAGAACAACAATAGACAGACTTCTACTTAATCCAGTGTTTTTATTTAAATAAGAATAGCTGTAACAAAGTAGGTAGTGTCGAAATAAGAAAATCTGTTAGGGAAGAGAAATTGTTTCATTTCTCTATGTCATTCACGAATTGTACTTGCAAGATGGGTGCATAATCAAGACACTAGTACCAACTAAAACCCGGCAACAAATATAACCACCACACATCATTTTCCTTTACAAACAATTTAAATGAAAATATCAATTAAGAAATTGCATATCCTTCCATCTTATTGGTTTGAATTAAGATAGCATCCCTTTCGTAGCAAGATGAATCCAATCATTCCTGCAATGCTCGAAGCATTCGTTGAAAACTACAGTGTGAAAGATTATGTAGTTTTATAGGTCACGTTATTGATTGTTCGTGGACCATCAGCTAGAATCTGGATAATTAGCCAAAGAATTCTAGTCCGACCCTAACAAGCTCTGGCATTATGATATTGCACCAACATAAGCCAGCAGTCAATTGTTCCTATCTTAACCTTAAAATTACAAAACAGAGTCGATATATTTTCTGATTTTCAAATATAAGAACTGCATTTCACTTCACTCAAACTGTTTTTCTCCTCTCGAGCAAAAAAAAAAAAAAAACTGTTTTTCTCCTTCGTCATCAAGAGTCTGAGCCAAAGACAATGGAGTCAATTATGGACAAAGTTCAGATAGGAAGGTCAGAGTATTGGTTGCTACAAGATAAAGAAAAATCAGAAATTTTAACGCTTTCCATTATTGATACAGAACGAAAAGTCAGACAGTACCTCCGAGAAGAACTGAACCGGAACCAAGGGGGTGACTGATTCCATGAGGCGATCCAAATTAGTCAAATTAGCAGTTCTCGGTGGCGAAGAAGAGGAGACCGAGTTGGGCCTCGACAATGACGACTCGTCGGAGTCGGTACGCGTGTCCGCTTCGACCGGGTCGACTCGGGCGGGAGACTTCAACGGTCTTTGCAGCTGCTGCTGCTGTTGCCGTACCAACTGCTGGTTTCTTCGAACAGCCGGAGGGTTGTAGAAGCGGTCAGAGCCATGAGTCCGCGTCACAGCAAAGCCCCCGGAGTTGGACATTATTGTAATCTACGGAAAATTGCAGGGCGTGATAGTAATAGAGGGAGATTAAATAACAAATATATAGAAAAGAAGAATTAGTATTGAAAATTTAGGCAGTGAGGAAAGTAGAGAGTGGGTTTATAAGGGGTTTTAGGACCAATTCTCTGTCGGGTGAATATGAAGAGGCATGGAAGTAAATCAATAAGGTTTGTACGTATGTTGGGAGGTTGGATTTAGAAGAAGAGTTTTCATGTTACAAGTGCAGGTGGTGTTCAGGAAATTGGCTTATTGGTTTTTATGTTTGGGACGAAATCTGCTTCCCCCTGCCGTAACTCTCTGTTGCTTCTGAGCAAATTTTCACACTGAAATGCCCTCCTACCCCTCTTCCATACGTTTTACTACCTTTTATCCCAAAAAAAAAAAAAAAAAAATATTGGCTTTTGATCATCCATGTCATAAATTTTATAACACCTGAATTTAAGTCAAATTATAATTTAATTATTCTTAAAAAATCTTAACGACTGTCTAATTATCAGATTATCCCAAATTAACCTGACAATAGTAATATCTGAAAATTAATATTTATTAAATTACTCGGACGTAGGCGGAGGGATGTTTTGGGAATTGCAGGGTGTGATATAGGGGAAACTAAAATGATAGGGTGGAAATAATAAAGGAATAGATGTGCAGAAAGGAACGAAGGTCGGTTATGGGGCTGGACCTTCTAGAAGTATGGAGATGAATTTTGAGGCTCCCAGAACCATAAGCTTACTAACCTTGGGGGGCATTTAAGGCTTTTCCTCTTGCCTGTTTTGCATAATATCCTTCTCTGAATCATCGTAACCAGACAAATCTCCTATCTCCCAAGTCCAATCTTTTCACAAATAGCCCAAAGTGCAAAACCTAAACTAGTGCTTCAATCTTAACTCTTCACTATCAGTGGGAGTTGGCTCAAGTGGAAGGGACTTAGGCCGCTTAAGAGATCTCGAGTTCAGATCCTCGCTGTGGATCAGCGAAAACTCTCCTGGAGAGGCCCCGCATATTGATGCGCCGACGTAACCTCGATCCAGATCCAAGTCGGGCGGCTACGATGAAGCCCAACCTGAACTAGCGAAAAAAAAAAAAACTCTTCACTAGACACCCGCATAATATTCCAATTTGAAATTCTTGGTGTCAAATTTTTGAGTTTAAACTTTTCAGTCATGTTGTATGAGAAAAAAAGATTCTTACACACACATGAAATGATGGGATTCACATTTTTTTAAAAAAAAAAAAAAAACTTAAACACCGAAATCGAAGTATCTATAACATGAGGATATATTTTTCCTACAACATGAAAAGTATATTTTCCTTAATTTTTCTAACCTAAAATCAAAACATGCATGACAGTTTTTTAATATCATACGGAATATTCGGTAGCAATGGGGACATTGTACCAACAGTTCCTCAAATAGTTGATGGGCCCTTAATTTCAAAGTTGGATGTGCCAATGACCTGACAATCCTTCGCCTTCAACCGACGTTTATTGAGCGTAGGTGGAAAGTATCTTGTTCTCCTTTGAGGTGTTAAGGGTTCTCCCCCATAATTGTTTGTCCGACTTGGAGTAAATCCAGATTAATTAGAACGGAAGGTTTCGGAGAACTAGATGGACGAAAAAAAAAAAAAAAACTCATTTGCTCTTTTTCCTAGTGTTATTCCGTGAAATAACTCGAATTTCAAATCATTCACTTGCTTTACCCCATGGCTTGCGTTCATATCCTTATTCGGTAATTTATTCACATCCAATTCTCTTCTCTTCTCATGTTAATTTGTGTCGCTGTTTGCTAACAACTATTCGGTGATGATGACCTTTAGTAATAAAAGTATTATTTAAGTATAAATACCAACAGTAACAGTGATAAGCGCATAATTTCAAAGGAAGGGAGTGATACTTACTGCATACGCCTTTAAATGCCAAGTCCACATAAGGTGTTTAGACCTTATGTGCTTATTACACGTTTATACCTCAAATCGAGGTATAACTACGTAATTTTTTTATATTGTATTTATTTATATTTAAATTATGTCTACACTTTTCGTAATGATTTTTTTCGCACTAAAGATCTCAAATTAATTAGTTTACGATCTTTGGTGTTACCAAATATTTCGAATCGCATGAATCAAAACTAATTAATTTGATATACGGGTTAAAAAAATCATCATGAAAAAGCAAAGACATAATTTAAATATAAATAAATTACATAATTATACCTCAATTTGAGGTATACACACATAAAGTCTAAGCTAAGCACTTTATGTGGACTCTAAAATGTCTGAGTTCTCACCGAAATTTTGAGTGCATTCAAATGCTGGCAAAACCATTATCCAGATAAAAAAAAATTAAAAAAAAATCAAATTAGGTGTTACAGTTTGTTTAGTTTTATTTCATGTTCAGGTTTATTCATTTCAACATTAATTACTGTATAGGAATAATCTTAACCATATTGTCAGCCTATTCTGCCAAATTTGTCCATAGTCAATAAATAGCAATTGAAGTTAGTAGGTTGCCATTGTGATAGTCCATCAATAAGTTACTGTATACAGATGAATCAATAGCAAACAAAAGATGCGTGGTGTCATTAGTTAGTTGCTATGGACTGGGCCCCGTTTCAATGGTCTTCTATTCTGGTTTTCTTTTTTAGTTTTGGATCTGGAGTTTTCTAAACAGTAATTTGTGTGCCGTGCTTCTAATGGCTGTGACGTCTATTTGGGCCAATTAATGCGAGTAGGCCCATTCTGATGGGAGCTAAAACACTGGAGCCCGGCCCTGGCTTCTGTCTTTTGTGTGATTTTTTTATTCCTGTAACAGTGATTAAAGAACCCCTCGTTCTTGGGTTCAACTGGCGAAGAGGTCGGACTTCCTCACCTTAAGGGAGGGGGTTCAATCTCTACGTTGGTCAAGGCGTTGGGGGAGGCATCCTAGGGATCTAGGAAACAGTGGAAACGCTAGTAGAGGCATGTGTACTTTCTGCATAGATGTCTCATGATTTCAGCCTCCAGCCTCTTCTGCTTGGGATCAAGAAAGTGAAATCAACCCTTTTTCCTAAACTTTTTTTTAGCAAAAAAAAAAAAAAGACAGTGATTGAAGAGAGGCTATTACAGTGAACAACAATAGAAGAGGTAGTATAAAAAAAAAAACAACAATAGAAGAGGTACAAACATGATTAAGTTGTAAAAGGCATCGGTATAAACATGGCTAAGTTTGCTTGATAGTGGGGTTATAGGTCCCTATGGTCTTCCTTCTATTCATACATGATTTGAATGTAACTTTTGTATCGAATTTAAAAGAATGTAATAGTAACATGTAATAGTAACAGTGAAAGAAACTAATCCCTCACAACTTAGTGAATTAAATTTTGAATTCCATTAAGAGAGATGTTCACATTTAATATCCGACAGTGTCTCGAATAGAATTACTTTCAATAAGAGGATACATGTGCCTTACAATAAAAAAGACCTAGCCGGACTTGTTACTTTGGGCTTGCCCTTGAATTATTATTATTATTATTTTTTTTTGGGGGGGGGGGGTATTGGGCGAATGTGAGGTGACCCCTTTTAATCTTTGTGTGTCAACCACCCAAACGAAGGGAGGCCTCAGGGCAGGTGCAAGGGCCAACCTCCTCAACGTGTTGTGTTTGTATGCGTCAAGCTTGGCTCTCGTCCCCCTTTTAAGTTTAATTCGTAGTGTCCACTCTCAACCTTATCTTGTTTTAGTGTGTCCCTTGTTATTCTGCCTCCCTCCCCCTCCCCCTCCATTTCCCTTTTTCAGAATATTCAAGTTAGCCTTCATTTAAAATTTGAACAAATGTTCTCAATAACCCAAAAACAAAAAGGAGGATGAACAAAGAATAAACACACCCTAATACAACATAACATACTTATAAATTATGATTAAAATACATACATCGTCCTTTAGTTATGGATCTGTCCAATTAGTCTTTTATATCTGAGAGATATTCACAGTTGACCCATAAGCTCCTAAGTGTGGTCAGTCAAATAGTAACCAATCTCCCATTTCAATGAGGAAATCGATAACAAGATGGGTCCAGCTTCAGAACGTCTCTTCCATTCCCATCAACTTCCTCATCTCGAAATCGTCGGATGAAAATCTGGATAGTTCAATTTTAATTTTAATAATAAAATTGTTACCGCATGCGGTAAATTATTAAAAAAAAATCTGAACCGTCCAGATTTTCATCCGACGACTCAGATGAGGAAGAGGATGAGAATGGAAGAGGACTGAAGCCGAATCCATAACAAGATATAATGTTCACAATATTCGTACAATATACAATAGAACTGCCAAGCTTGTAATCTACAACTAAATGCAAGCTAATGGCACATGATAACCCTTCATCATGCCCTACAACTCCCTCGTTACAATCCTTTTTTCTGGAGATGGTTTAAGCCATACCCGTGAAATTGGCATCCCATCAAACAAATCAGAATTTGAAGCTGACAAATAGAATTGAACAGGAAATCCAACCTTCATTTTTTGTCAAAGAGATTTACAGGAGTGGTAAATCAAAGGGAGTTGAATTGTCAGAATCAGATAACTTGGAATGTGTAACAAATGGTCTCAATCGGCTTCCTTGCGGAGCATGCAATCTTTTCGATCAGGGTGGGTTCTGTTTCCTCTTTAGAGCACTCGATTATATGTTGTTTAAAGGAGGCCACATATAAAAAATATAAGGCCTTTCAAATTTCTTGGTTAAAAGGACAAAAAAAATCTAAACTTTTAATCCTGGATCTCGATTTGAAAAACTCCTATTCCCTCTTCACCATGAGCATGCCAGTTAAGGGCTGCAAATTAAGGTCATCATGCCCCATAGTTGGACAACTCACTACTGAATTAATATGAAAGATTAATGGTTAATTCCTACGGAAAAAAAGAAAAAGAAAAAAAGAATGACGCTGTTGGAATCATATCTTAATACCAAAAAAAAAAAAAAGACACACATGATGCTTTTGCAAGCCAGTGTGCAACTGTTACTTTCTCAAATCAATGACTGGGTGGGACTAGGCATTTCTTTGGGCATCCAATGTTGAACGAAAGCAACACCAGACAAGACTCGTGGGAATGGATTCCTTTGCCAAAGCTATATCATCATCTTCAAAAGAACAAAAGAAAGAAACACTACAAGTATCCGATATATCTTTATGCTCCAGAAATATTACTGTTGCTTTACTTCTCTCTGGGGTATATATTTTCGTTCAGTAAAAATCAAAGGACATGAGATCAAAACAGAGCGGTTCAGTAAAGCAAGAGATTTTGTAACAGAAATCCTTTGGGAGCGTCGTTATTAATTGTGAAGGGTTGATTGAAGAGACAAAATAACACCTGCTGAAATATAGAATATGAGTGGGAGGGGAATAGGAGAGGCAATAGATTACTATTCTTTCACCTTTCATCATGGTTTGGTTGGTCCAAAAAGTCTTAAAGCCATTAAAGGACCCAGGCCAGGAGTGCCAATCTTTCATCATTCTTTTTCGGCATTGCTGGTTATTCCATTTCCACCTCCTTTAATTACAAGTCTCTCTCTCTCTTGCGAGTTAGCTAGTTGTGTTGTTTTCTTCCCTTGATAATTCTTTATGGTCCTGATCTAACATCCCATTAATTAATTATAAATACAATCAAACTATTCCTCAAAAAAAGCTCGATCCCACCATACCGCAAATTTTGGCAACGCAACCGACCAATTATCTTTGAAGTTAAGGTTAGCTAGGCTACCCTTTCCCATTTTGCTTGAAAAGTATTTTCATTCTCTAAATTAAACTTGAGTTTTGTACCATATATTTATAGACGGATATCTTGCATAGTGGGCAGTAATTATTATACACACAAACACATGTAATAATGAGTGGGATGATGAATTCATTTACTATTAGTGGGGATCCCAACGCCTAAAGTGATGCACTTATCCTGTACAAATCAGCTCTATGATGAACCAGTGAGTGACAGCTATCTTTTAAGTGGGCAGGGGGACAATTGTGTACTTGAGAATCACAGAGAGATGAAAAAGCCATGAAACCTTGAGGCAGAAGCTATATATGCTGATTTTGATTGTGGGATATATGGTAACAAGCGGAGAAGTGGGTTTTGTTTTTTACTGGAGGAGGTTGGCTAGATTGGAGGGTGGGATGGGTGCATGTGCTGATGTGCAACTCACAAGAGAGAGAAAGAAATGAAATGGTGAAGTTAATCATAATGTGCTGGTGGTGGTGCAGCAGCATCTGGGCTCACTTCACATGTGAAAGTCTCAAAAGAAAAAGGCAAAATGCCTCCTAACTTTCCTTTTTTATTTTAACTTTTCATGATAATAATAATCTGTAACTAATAAGCTTCCTTAGGTTAGCATTCTCAATTATAGTTCAACTATTGATCTTAATATTAATTGCCTTTTGGGTCCTGCCTTTAACACTCATAATCAACTCTCTGCATGCAGGTCCCATGCACCACTCCCGGCGTATATATTATCTATTACTTTGCTTTCGACTTTCATACAAAATGCTAAGCCAGCCATTCACTTTTTACCTTTTCTAACTTTCTCATCATTACTCCTTCGTTGTGCAGGACAAAATTCAGGGTTCATCTCTGTGTTAGTTTGTTATTTTTAGTTAAAAATAACATAACTATTGAATATTTCATGCACATTTGCTGTAAAAGGACTTTTTTAAAGTAAAGAACTTTCATCTTTATTTTTTAAACTAATTAAATAAATTTTAATGATCAACTTATTAATTTATAATCTTATACTCCTCTGTTCATTAATATAAGATATATTTGGAAAGTTGATCTTGGTCTTAAATATAAGACAAAATTTTCATATTTGTCAATATTTTCCTAATTTATCCTTAGTGATAGCTCCCTCAACAATAATAAAAAATAAGAAGGAATGAGATAATTGAAGAGGATGACTAGGGCCTTTTAAAAAATACATGTTATATTTATCAACTTAACTAATTTCTTTAATCTAATCAAATTATGTAAATATGTCTTATATCAAGAGAATGAGGGAGTATTGTGTATTTAGAAGAAAAGAAAAAAAAATCGGACTGATATTAAACCTAAAAAAATCTTTGAAGACAATATTATTCTTTAACAAAAACTTCTAAAATAAATTTGCAACTTAACCAATAAACTAGCTAGCTATATGCCTGCACTCCCAGTCGTGCTCTTAGGATATGTTTGGTTTGAGGGGAGGGAGTAGAGTGGAAAGTAAGGAAATGAGTCAAATGACCAAATTGTCATTAATGAAAGGAATATTCCTTTTTGTTGAGAGTATATTTTTGGAATATTGAAAAGTTTTTAGGGGCAATTTAGTAAAGAGGAGACTAAAGATTAACCCCTCCCTCAAATTAAACTAGCCCTTAGGACTCGTTTGGTAGGCAGAAAGTTTGGGAGGGAAAAGGAAGATGAGGATCTTCCCACACCCAAAACCTATTTGGTGAGCAAAAATCTCACTGCTTAAATTCCCGGCAGAGTAGATCTTCCTTTAAACATGGGAACTTGGGTTCCCTCTGAAACTGGCGTCAACCAATGATCCTCCCAGGAAAGAAAATATTTGGGACAACTTTGCCCTCTCTCTCTTCCAATCAAAGCCCTATCATCGTCCGAGAAACGCAGTGGTTGTTGGTCTCTCTCCACCAATTTGTTCATTCGCGTTTCTTCTCGCTTGAACGAAGATGAAGGTGCTTGATTTCTAACTCATCCGGTTTTTGTGCGATCTCGCTCTATTTCAAGTGAAGGGAAACGAGGAAGATGACGGTAGTGCAATCTGATTTTCTCCAATCCCATCGGTCAAGTTCTTGTTTTTATCGTGATTTTCCAGATCCCTGTTTCGCGATTCAAGTTCGTTCATATGTTTTTTTTCCTGGAAACGTTCGTATGCTTTTATAAAATGCAAAACAATGCTTTCCAAATCCCTGTTTCACGATTCAGGTTTGTTCATATGCCTTTTTTTTTTCTGGAAACGTTCGTATGCTTTTATAAAAGGCAAAACGATGCTTTCCATATTCCAGATCCCTATTTCGCGATTCAAGTTTGTTCAGGTGTTCAGGTTATTACGTTCGAACGTAACTTTTGTGTTCGAACGTCCAAAGGGCATTTTAGGAATTTAACCTCATTTTCCCACTTAACCAACACCAAATTCTTCATACCAAACAATTCATTTTCCCACGACTTAAGTTCCCTTCCCATGTTTACCAAACAGCTCAACTTTTTTAGTTCCATTTCAATCTTCCATTCCATTCATTTCCCTTTTCTAAGTTCCTTTCCCTCCTTAAATTTTCCCCGTACTAAACGGGCCCTTAGTTTCTTACGCCTCTGTTCTCTCTCCAATCACACTATTCCTTTCTTTATTATTATTGAAATTCATATGAAGTGCTTCCCTATTTTTCGTGATAAACTGGTCACGCGCTACATGGGCCTTGCCAGTTGCCATTCCTCTCTCACACGCCTTTGCTTCGTTTCCGAACCACCATGTTTGAATATTTTTGACCGTTACGCCCCGGCTTCCCTCCCACTTCTCCCGCCGTTTACCCAATTCGTTGTCCCGCGTCACCGTTCCAATTCGTGGATGATGAACATGCTATTTTTCATATAACCAAATTATCGTGGTGGATATATTAAATGCATGTTTAGTTAAATGGTGGAAGCTTAGATAAAGCCCGATTAAAACTAAGAAAGTGATTATAAACCCTGATTGTCCTGTTTGCTTATGTCATATAATAGTAGTATAAATGAAATTGTAAGTGAATGTGTGCTTTCAACCTTTTTTAGCTGTTGGAGTGAGTGTTGGTAATGACACAGCCATGTGGGAATGTCGCTGTGCATTTTCTTCACTTCCAAACTTGACTACGTCCTGTGGATTAAAACATGGACCTATCACCACTCTTCCTTTTGCTTCAATTATGCCATACGAAGACGATGGAGCACCAAAACAGCCCTTCAATTCAACAAATAATCTACAATGGTCGGCAGTGTTATATTAGCCGTTAATCTCTGCAGGTTTAACAACAACAAGTGTTGCTTTCTTTGACCATGGCAGGCAGGGTCAGTTCTGTCATTTGACCTTCCATGCCATTAGGGGGATTAGGAAGGGGTCTCCTATCTCTATTGTTTATATATATATGGGGAATAAAAAGAAGGAAATGATTGTAAAGTACAAAGTTGAGAGATTGACCCGGTGGGGTGTGTTGTTTTGTGGATGAGCTTTAACGAAGACGACACACTCAACCACCCTGCAGCTTCTCTAAAGCCTTCTCACTGTTTTAGGGAGGAATATAAAACAGAGATTTAATTAAGCCACGCAAACACATCACCTTTTTTTTAAAAAATAAAATAAAATTATCTAACCAGGGTGTCACGTCTTATAAATTAAGGAGGAATATTCTCAGTGATGAGGGCGACGATGGGTGGTCGTCATCATGTCACGATTCTTAAGTTATATTTGTAATTAACTATAAATTATAAGACAAGAACAAAGACACGTCGACAGGAACAAGAATACCTGAGGTCGTGTTGTGAGATCATGTTGCAATTGGAAGTACCCAGTAATTACACGTATAACGTCCACATCTTTCTGTTTTTTTAATTAATTAATATTGGAGTATCATATTAAAATAGAAACTTGGGATAAAAGAAAACAAATCATTGTGGGCGCGCGTATAATATTAATTAATGGCAAGTAGTATTCATGAGCACAAGCTGGTTTTCCAAAAAAGCCGGTGGACGAGGGGCTGCCTTTTTTAATCTCATTCAAGAGTACGTAGTCATCAAACTACGGTTTTATTTTTCAATTAATGAAACGAAAGTTCGACTTTATGGTTTTCAACTGTTCATCCCACGTTTTAATTTGTTGGGTATACCATAAATACATGCCATACCTGCTGCTTCAGTTGATTTCCTAACATTTCGGCAAAACTAATCCATTCATACAGGGAATATAATACACTCTAAATTATAATGGGGTTTTTTAAGATAAATATATTTAAATTCTATACAAAAATCTGTCTTGAGCGGTCAAATTCTTTATATTTATATCAAAAATAAATTGATAATCCACATATTATATAAATGCACACAGATGTGTGTGTGTTTTAAGAGTATCAGATAAGTGTATTTCAGAGAAATTTAGCAAAATTAATTATTATAATAATTCACCAAACAATATCATTGAACACGATAAAAGTTGAGATAAATTCAAATAAAGCAAATGATGAGCAATGATATGTTAATTTTTTTTTAAAAAAGATGTTTTTTATTTATTTCCGGGACTGATGTGTTAACTATTATGATCTCGCCATAAATATGTTAAACTTGAGACGCTTTTGGTGGGAAGCTCGTGTCTTTTCCTTCGTTTTCATCCGCGGCATCGTGATTGTAAATAATTAATAATTAATAATTAATACTAAAATGATAGAAAAATAATTTAAAATTATAAAATCTCAAATTAGACTTTATATCAAAAATTGATAAAATAATAGTGAGACTCGGTAAATAATTCAGAACTCATTTTATAAGAAATAAATTTAGAATTTTACAGCTACAAATTTTTTTCCCTGTCCTTCTTCCTTTTTCTTACTCATACTGCCATGTTTATTAAAACTACATTAAGTAGTAATATTTCCAAGTCATAAAATAAAAATAAAAACTCCCGTAAAAGGCACAGGATCAGAGTAGGTATAAAATTGCCAACTTTAGAAGGTGCAGGGCGGGAGTTAGCCAGTTACGGGAGTAGGTTCGGGTTTGAGGTGTGGGAAAGAGAAAACCAACTTAGTGGGAGTATAAAGCGGATGATACAGAGAGAGAGAGAGAGAGAGAGCTCTCTGTGTGGGAGCACCTGCTCATGCTTTGTTAGAGATTAGAGATAGAGAAAAGCAAAAGGTAATGGGGAATGTGAGTGTTTGAATTTGGTAACAAAGAAAAAGAAACCTCCAAAACACTCAACGTCAACATCAATACAAAACGTTCCTCCCATTTTTATTCTCTCTCCGTCTCTCTTCTTTATTTCTCTCTGTGAAATCAAGCTCTCTGTCTCTTCAAGCGGCTCCAGATATTAACTAATTCATGCTTATTCCATGAATGATGCTGCACACTGTTGACAAGTTGAATTGTTGAGTTTGGTTTTTGGCGGGGGATTGCGAGGTCGGCTCGCTGTTTGATTAGTGCCTAGTGAGGAAACGATGGCTGCAGAGGCAACATTGTCGTTTTCGGTGGCATCGATGGTGCAGGACGTGCTTCAGCAGCACGGCACTCGGCACAAAGATCTTGATTTAGAATCTAGGAAAGCAGAGGAAGCTGGTAATTGCCTCCCCTTTTCATTTTTCCCGGTTTTCACGAAACTCGGTTTCTTTCAGAATTGCGCGATAATAGTAATTATCTGGCGCCAAGTTTTTCAGTTGTATATGGTCCGCCGCATCTATAATTTCTGTCTAAACCTTTTCTTGTGATGGCACATATTGAGAGAAAGAAAACTTAGAGAAGCTTACTATTCCGGCTCCGATAAGTCCAGCCCTTTGATCTGCTTTCATCTTTTTTACATAATATTTTTTATTCCACTGAATGTCAATGATGCATACTAATTTCTTTTAAATGCAATCTACGCGTTATTAGGATCACTTATAATAAGTTTTAAAATGCAGCATCAAGAAGATACGAAGCAGCAGGGTGGCTGAGAAAAATGGTTGGAGTTGTTGCGGCTAAAGATTTACCAGCTGAGCCCTCTGAGGAAGAGTTTAGACTTGGTTTGAGAAGTGGGATTATCCTCTGCAATGTTATTAATAAGGTTCAACCTGGAGCTGTACCTAAGGTGAGCTACATCTTAATCTACTTTGCTCTATTTTATATGCTAACTACGAGTTATCTACTAACTACACTTCTTTGTAGGTTGTGGAAAGTCCCGTTGATTGTGCGATGATCCCAGATGGAGCACCATTGTCGGCATTTCAATATTTTGAAAACGTGAGGAACTTCCTTGTGGCTATCCAGGAAATCGGGCTTCCAACCTTTGAGGCATCTGATCTAGAACAAGTATGTAAAGGACCAGAATCTTATTATTTCATACTTTCCGTGAAAGGATTTCAACCGCAGGGAACTTGATCGCAACTAACACTGGATATTTCATTAGCATCTCTGCATTCTGGTTGTTTTAAAATTCTCAGTTTTGGTTTTCTGCTCATTAATTTATCATATTTTAGGGGGGCAAATCAGCTCGCATCGTGAACTCCGTTTTGGGCCTCAAATCCTATAGTGAATGGAAACAGACAGGGGCAGATGGATCATGGAAGTTTGGTGGAACTGTTAAGGCCACAATTCCTGGAAAATCTTTTTTGAGAAAAAATTCAGACCCCTTTACTAGTTCCTTGTCAAGGAACTCATCCATCAACGAAAAATCTGTGACTACTTCTCCCTCTGACGTTGATTCTAGTAAAATGGTAGGTAAGCTTTAGTTTTTTGTCATTATATCTGCTCGTTTTCTCTAGTATAACATCACAATTAAATAGAAAGTTTGACTGCTCATACTTTTGCAGTCTGGCTCTCATTCTTTGAGTTCGCTCGTTCATGCAATGCTATCTGATAAGAAACCTGACGAAGTCCCAATGGTAAGGAGATTTGCACTTTCCTGCGTCCATGACAGAACTTAATCAGAAATTTTTAATCAGTTAGACATGATGGAATTCAATTATGCTACATTATCTAGGAGTATACGGTCTAGTATCATTATAAAGTGTTTCTCAATTGTTGTGGTTTACCTACTCATTTCTGCTGTTTGAAAGAATGTTAAAACGTGCATTCTGAATACATATCGGTTAGCAGAGCCCGTTATTGTCACCAATAAGACTACGAGTGCCTTTGAGACTGTCTGTTAAGTTTTATTGTTCTTCTGCATGGAACAGTTGGTCGAATCTGTTTTAAACAAAGTTGTAGAGGAGTTTGAGCATCGGATTGCACGCCAAGGCGAACAGGTACAATATTCTGCACCTTTTAGTATTGTTGCTTGTTCTTATGTTGATGTTTTATGACGAGCTTTTCTTATTTATTTGTTCATCACGCAACTCAGACTAAAACAACGTCAAGAGAGAGTGTTTCTCAAGGCAACCGACCTGCATCAAAGTTTGCGGTGGGAGATAAAAAGGTGACAAAAACATTTAGTTCACATATATATTTAATGAATTCTATGACTATGATGAGATTGACAAAATGTTTTAATTCTTCGACTTATTCTTTCGCAATTGATCAGGTAGAGAACAAGATTCTGATGGTCACAAGCAAAAAGGACATAATTCCTAGAAACTGTGTTGCTGAAGAAGAATTGCAAAACCAACTTCTGAAACAGAAAATGCTCTTTGATCAGCAGCAAACGCATATCCAAGTAGGGAGCAGCTGAGATAATATTTGTTCAATTAACTTTGCCTTTTGTTTTTCTGATTGTTAATATTTTGTTTTCATCTTTATACTTACTTTTAAAGGAATTAAAGCAAACTCTTCACACCACAAAAGCTGGAATGCATTTCATGGAAAGGAAATTTCACGAGGAGTTTTCAAATCTAGGTAAAGATTTGATATGGAAATATTTTACTTTTTCACCATGGGATTGTTCGATGAGTGATCTTATTTGATCCTGTACTTTTCCTTTACAGGGATGCATATTCATGGGTTGGCTCATGCTGCTTCTGGATATCATAGAGTTCTTGAAGAAAATCGTAAACTATATAATCAAGTCCAGGATCTTAAGGGTATTAAAGATTTTGCTAATGGTCTTAAGATTAATTCCCATTTCTGATTTTCCAAGGATTTTGATCCCAAAATAGATTAACGATAATTATTTACTTAACCAGGAAGTATTAGAGTGTATTGTCGAGTAAGACCCTTCCTACCTGGACAATCAAGCTATACAAGCATAGTGGAAACTATGGAAGAGGGAACGATCACAATCAATATTCCATCAAAGAATGGAAAAGGGCGCAAAGCATTCAACTTCAACAAAATCTTTGGGCCATCCGCAACCCAAGGTTAGATTGGTTTGTAAATTAAATTTACCTCCAGGATTCTTACATCTCAATGATTGAAATCGTATCTCATTGTGTTGCAGCGGAGGTCTTCTATGATATGCAGCCACTCGTTAGATCTGTCCTTGATGGTTATAATGTTTGCATATTCGCATATGGCCAAACAGGATCAGGGAAAACTTACACTATGGTGGGATACGATAAGTTGTCCCCAAAAGTTTGACAAATATAAAAATTTATTGCTGATTTATGTTGTTGACATGCAGACTGGGCCGAAGGAGATAACAGAGAAAAGTCAAGGTGTAAATTACAGGGCTCTAAGCGATTTGTTTCATCTAGCAGATCAACGAAAGGACACTTTTCGCTATGACGTGGCTGTTCAAATGATTGAGATTTATAATGAGCAAGTCAGGGACCTTCTTGTTACTGATGGAACAAACAAAAGATATCCTTTTACTTACCACTTGATTTTCTTACGTAAAAGGGTTATACCACTAGGTATAGCATAACATCCTATTGATATGGCTGTGGAAGATTAAAACCTCAGGTTAAGATAATATAGACGACATTGATGGATACTTTATCCTTTCTATTTTTATTATTGCCGTCATTTTCCTTTTCCATATCGTTTAAGCTTAAAATGAAACAGCTTTGAGCGGTGATGTTTGGCCTTAATCATTGATACATTAGAAATTCGAAGTAGTTCTCAGAAGGGGTTGAGCGTACCAGATGCAAGCCTTGTCCCTGTATCATCAACTATTGATGTTATTGATCTAATGAACCTGGGGCACAGGAATCGTGCAGTTGGAGCAACGGCCCTTAATGACCGTAGCAGCCGCTCTCACAGGTATATCCCATACATTTTCCTGGTATCACTGCTTCTTGTTTGTGTAGTGGCGTATTTTGAAACATATATTTATTGTTGTCTGGAAATGTTCAATTTGGCAGTTGCTTGACCGTTCATGTTCAAGGAAGAGACTTGACTTCAGGTACCATCCTTCGTGGATGCATGCATCTGGTTGACTTGGCAGGAAGTGAGAGGGTAGACAAATCTGAGGCCACGGGAGATAGACTCAAAGAGGCACAGCATATTAATAAATCTCTCTCAGCTCTGGGTGATGTCATCGCATCACTCGCTCAGAAAAATCCACATGTCCCATACAGAAACAGCAAACTCACTCAGTTACTCCAAGATTCACTTGGTAAGGTTTATGAAATTCACTTGTCATGATCAAAAAAGAAAACCAAAAAGATTTATTTGCTTACTGGTTAGATTTAACCATATTTCTATATTCTTTTATCTCCGCTCTAAAAAGAAAAGGTCTTTCTGACTTCTAAATATGTCGGTTGGGTTCATTTCAGGAGGACAAGCCAAAACACTAATGTTTGTTCACATAAGTCCAGAGTCTGATGCCATTGGAGAAACGATTAGCACCCTGAAATTTGCAGAAAGAGTTGCTACAGTAGAACTTGGTGCCGCTCGAGTAAACAAAGATAGTGCAGATGTAAAAGAACTCAAAGAACAGGTTGTGATATCGTTTACGGTTGACAATCGTAGAAAAATGCCTCTTTTCAGTTATATTGTGGGTAACTTATGAATTGCTATGCAGATTGCTGTCCTTAAGGCGGCATTGGCAAGGAAGGAAGGGGAACCAGAGCTGGTTGCACATTCATTTTCTGGCAGCAATGAAAAGTACAGGACAAAGGCTGGTGATCTATCACCTTATACTATAAACCAGCGGGGTGCAGATATAATGGGTGATGTAGGCAGCATGGGGGTATGTATAATTCTTTTCCTAACTATGTTTTCGTATTGACGAAGAAATCTAATGCTCTTCAGCCGTGCATAAAGATGAGGAAGTCATTTGTCGTTTCAATTTTCAAGAACCTACAAAGCAAGTTACTGCTTAGCATTAGCTGTTGGAATATTTGAGGAGAAGAATGTATGTGGTTATTAATGTTTGTTAATCCTGCAGTTTCACAGTAAAACCAGGAGGCAAAAAACACAGAGCCTTGATTTTGACGAGTTATCCGCAAATTCACCACCGTGGCCCCCTGTGAAGAGTCCTGGTCAAAACTATGGGGAAGATGATAGAGAAATTGGACAGGGAGAGTGGGTAGATAAGGTGATGGTAAACAAGCAAGATGGAAGCAGAATTGAGAGCCCCTTGGGGGGCTGGGAGACAGATAATGGACAGTTGTCTGAGGTGTTTTATCAGAAATATCTCCAAGATTCTTCAAAAGTATACACAGATCGATCTTTTAATATGCTCATGGGAGGCAATCAGTTCAACCTTGCTGGTTCAGATGACTTGGATGATCTTGACGCTGTAACCAGTGATTCCTCTGAACCTGACTTACTTTGGCAATATAATCACTCCAAACTCACCGCCGTGGCCAATGGAATTGGCTCACAGACTAAGAGGTCTATGTCCAAGCTATCAAAAAGCCCCGACTTGAGGTAATAATCTAAGCATCATGCACTTTTAGCAGCATGCCAACAACACCTTAAATTCACTCGTAGTTTTTACTTTTTATGCTTTATAATAATAATAATTATTATTATTATTTTCTTGGGTTTTATTCCATCTTACAGCAAGAACGTGAATTCTTCCCTGGTTCCCTCGCCTTCTCGGAAACAGTCAAATGGAGTCTTGAATCGAACTGGAAGGCATCCAGCTCCTGTTGACATGAAACGGAAAACTGGAAATAGAAAGTGAATACCGTATCAGACGAAGGGTCATCTTTTTTTTTTTTTTTTGTGATATAGATTTTTTTAGATGGAAAATGAGAGGTTTTGCCCTATAATACTTAATTTGTTGTGGTCTGTAATTGTTGTAATTTGTAATATACGCACGTAATGCAGCAATGGTGCCCGTTGTTTGAACATTTACATTCTTTTATTTATTTTGTAGCCACCAGGGGATGTAAAGTTTTCAGACAATTGCATTTGCCAGAGTTTGTTTCTTTTTTTGGAGCCACGCGTGTGGTATAGTTTGATGCGCGCCTTTTTGGCCCTGAAACACTGATTAAAAGATTAAGTCAAGATTCTGAGCAAAAAAAGATATACCTAGTTGACATTAGTCATTGCAGCAGTCTACATCACGCATTATATAACATTATAATAAAAGAAAGAAAGATGAAACGAGGTGTTTCAATCACTAAAAAAATTGATGCCATATTTTATCTGTAATTGAAAAAAAATATGGGAGAAGAATAAAAACCAAATAAAATTTCAAAACCTCCAATGTCAGTTAAAATGTGTAAAGGACAAATTACATTTTAAAATGTTGATCTCTCTTCCGTCATAGCAATCACCTCATTGTTCATGTAGCTTAATAATGTACAAAAAAGTGAGATTTTTCTTAAGGGATACCTATCAATAAGTTCCCAGAATCTCATAACCTTTGTTTCAAAAATAATGGGGTGTTTAATTTGGCGTGAAAGGTTTTAGGCGACAAGCTCGTAACTTGGTTATGGATATGATAAAAACATTCAAGAAAGTTTTCTGATGAAAAAAACAAGTTCTCGGTCTAAGAACTTGTTTTACAATGGGAGCATGAGGTACAAGATCGAGGTTTTGAAGAAGAAGAATGTAAACAGTAAAGATAAGATTTAACAAAAATCATAATGAGAGTAACAAGTTCAATAATAAGAATAGTAAGTTCATTCTGCAAAGGAAACACATGTCACTAATAAAACTAAAATCTGACCAACATTAACAAATTATATTATAGAAATAATAAGTTCATTAATGAAATTAATAAGTTTAGTAATCAAAATAACAAATTCATTTTTGAGGGAACAATTTTTAATAAGTATTTTTTTAAAAACAGTTTTCCCACAAATCTATAAAAAAAAAATGGAAAAGTTAAGACGACTAAAAAACAGTAGTCAAAACTAGTGTAAAGACAAGATATTGAAAAGGAAGTATTCACGGTAAACGATGCGAAGCAAAGAAGTGACCGTGGGCATGCAACCCTTGTTTTATCTGATGGACATAGCCGTAATGTAATCTTTTATTCAGACAAGTTTTTTTTTTTTTGATAACAAAGGGGGGATCGAACCCAGGATGCTTCCTCTGTTCAAGTTGATGCTTTCCTCTGTTCACACTTCACACATTTTCTTCGCCTTTCATCTTCTTTATGGCTTAGAATTAGATTTTCGGCCAACTCAGTGAAGAGTTGTTGTCTCGTTGATGAAGAAAAATGTGTCAACAAAGCTTAATGGAATGGAGAGAGATGAGTGAAGGAGGGGTAGTTTAGTTTTTTACCCTAATATTCAAAATTCAGATTCCTACCTGTTTATCCCTCTGTCCTTTTCCCTTTTCTACATTTTTGAGTTTTGAAATTTATGGTATTTAAATATCATTTTTTTCAAAAAATATTTTGATTACTAAAATATCTAAATGATATAATTTCAAAGTATTTGTTACAATGTTATTTATTTAACTAAATTTACATGCTCATGCGGATTAAAAAATCGATCAGTGAGAGCGAAAAAGCATATCTCATCTCATGAATATTGATAATTATCGAATATATAATATTTGATAATCACTAAATAAAAATTTGATTGGGGTTTAAAAAATAAACATGACGGATATTTAAGAAAATTTCAAATTTATAAAACAAGCCAATTTGACTAAATCAATCAATTTTATCTAAAACATCTAACTAATTAAATTGGTCATTTTCTTCATGCTATTTTTTTTAATTACAAGATCACGATAAAAAGTGTGCAAATATCAAAACTAATTCAAGTGAGCAGCTAAAAATCTGGGAAAATCGCAGAATGGTCCTAAAAAACCATATATATATATATATATATATATATATATATATATATATATATCAAAAAAAAATTCAACATATGATTCACTATCTAAAAACTTGTAAGGAAGTAGATTCAAATTGTAAAATTATTTGTCAGTTCTTATTGTAAATATGACATATAAACTTATCAATGATAAGTCGGTAACACCGACTTATCAATATGGCACATACACTTGTAAACGATAACATTCACTTATCAACATATAGACTTATCAATGCTAACATAATGACTAATTAATGGAGACAAATAGATAATTACACCATTCGATGCGTGAGCTAGTCAACACAGTTGTTGGTCCCCCTGAAAAATGGTCAAAGTGACAGTCCAGCTTGATCTTGTAGCTTTTTCTTGAGTTTCAGCAGCAATATTAGTTAATACTCCGTACTAGATTATTTGTGATTGATGTTAGAGCCAACAACTGATGTCGCCATCATGCCTAGCTCTTGACTCCCTCCGGTCTAGTTGTATTAGTTACTTAAAAAAAATGTGTAGGTGAATTTTTCTTTTTTCATTGAGCCAAAATTATCAAAGTTTGCAGTGGGGATCACCGATTGACTTAGAACCTGTAGCCCTATCAATACATAATTCACTTCAAGTTTTAGCAACAAACACATTGTCCATAGCACCAAGTGTGCATGTGTTTGATTTCACATTGGTTGCATGTGATACCTGGTTTTAGGTTATATATATCATACATAAAGGTGAAGATGAGGTTGTCCATGAATATAATTATTGGCAATCGGGCACCATTCTGGACAGGACTAATCCTCAAGACACAGGAAACTTGATTGAATTGAACTTGAAGAGAAAAAACCTCTTTAAATCAAGAATTTTCTTTTATTGGAAAATTGTGTTGAAGAAGCGGAAAATATAAAATCTGTGTCTCATGTACAGTTTGAATGAAACGAATCACATTGAACCTCATAAGCTGGAGACGTACGTTGATGGAAACGCAGAGGTAAAGCATGAGGAGGAGGAGAAAGAGCTCTGGAGATCAGAACAAGGCTCAGGAAGTACCTCTCGAGAGAAACCTTCCACATTGGAGCAAAACCATGAAGGAGATGACGACTCGGAACTGATTGAAAAGGTGAGATTTGAAAGACATATCGACGCGAACGGCGAATCAACTAATCCCGAGAAATTCCCAGCAACAGTAACATTAGAGCCAACAACATCATTGAAAGTGATGTCTCCAACAAGCGGAAGCGCACTAGGATCGTAATCCTCGTCTGGATGGGAACCATAGTACGCATCGAGGCTGAGTCCCAAGTAGATATTTTGCAAATGTGCGTCTGAGATTGAAATGAGTTTGACGTAGCCACCTCTTCCCTTTGTCGTCTTCACTTTGACGCCGACATAGGAATCGAACACGTGCAGGTGCTCGGCAATTACGGTGGATATGCCTCCAGACATCTCGCTTCCAAAAGCAAGGCCAGCACCTGATGAAGATTGTAGCCTCACACTCCTGATGTGCACACTGGAGGTAGCTTTGCCGTACGATATCCCATACTCATCCCAACCACTTTTGAGCACAATCGCATCATGACCACTGCTAATATTGCTGTTCTCTATGCAAATGTTCTCTGAAGAATCTGCAACTCCCACATGGTACTATTACTGTCACTATCATCATGATTGATGATGCAGAAATGAGTGGGCTCAAGAAAAAGCAATACCTGGAACTATACCACTGGTGTAAGGGGAATCAATTGGTGCACGAGCTGTGATGTTGTGAATCCGAACGTTGCTGCATTGGGTTGAGAAGGGAATGTTAAAATATGGAACTTGATTAGTGAGACGTGGAGGGGATGAAGGAAGCATTTTTAGAACATGTACCTGCAATACACTGGATGGATGTCCCAGGCTGGAGGATTTAAGAATGTTAAGTTTGAGATGATGATATCATCGGAAGCAATGAATTCCACGAGATGTGGTCGGCTGTAATTCAAGGAATGAGAATTGAACATGTCCCACCAGACAGCACCCTGGCCATCAATGGTTCCATTATCACCTGACACATTCATTGCTCATGACAAGTTAAGCCAGGCAACAACAGTACTGTGAATGAAGCAGAGAAAGGAAAGGACATAGTGGACTTTGCCTGTAATAACCACGTCACTTAAGTTCTGTCCATAAATTAAGCTGCGATATCTCTTTCCCTGACCTCCGTACGAAGGGAGAGGATCCACCACCCTCCAGTGCTCAACATCCTGAAACGGCATCACCAAAATTGCTCACTGGATCCACTACATACATATGACACAGCACATAAAATCAATTCTGAATTTTTAATTGGAGATTAGAACCTGGGATCCAACAATGGTGGCACCACTGGCAAGGAAGAGAGTGAGGTGGCTGGTGAGGTTGAAGCTTTCGGTGAGCCATGTACCTGAAGGAACATATAACTGAGCACCACCCTTATCGACAAAGGACTTGAGATAGAATATTGCGTTTTGGAAGGCAACTGTGTTGAGTGTTTTCCCATCTCCCACTGCCCCAAACTCTGAAATTGACACACTATGAGGCCTCGCTTCCAATACTCTGTGTTCGCATGGCCCACCATTGGTATCATCCCCATTAACCTCCAGAACAAACTTTAGGACCAGAAGAAGCACAACCACCTGTAACAAAGGACAATACTTAAAGTCCATCGCCGGCTTCATAAACAGT
Organism: Acacia melanoxylon; assembly: GCA_019022615.1. Classification (NCBI taxonomy): domain Eukaryota; kingdom Viridiplantae; phylum Streptophyta; class Magnoliopsida; order Fabales; family Fabaceae; genus Acacia; species Acacia melanoxylon. The sequence goes on along the minus strand of JAFJYJ010000019.1, from coordinate 9,234,785 downwards.
GTGTTGCTAATTTCAATAGCGCATGCGATGAAGAATCATGCATTGGGTCCTTTACAAAGACATTGTTTGGACGGAAAAACTTTCGGACAAGAATTGGGAGGACGAAAATGGAATTCGAACTAGGGAACCGCTGTAATGATTACATATTGGAATTACAGTTTGTGAGTGGACAAGAGCAACACACCATACAACGTTAACTACAACTAAGATCTTTTGATCAGCTTTAACAGACAAGACAGATCTATCGAACAACCTACCTAACACAACCACCGATCTACAATGTGCTCAAATTAGCATTTTCAGAGAATTCTTCAAAATTATACACTCGGAAGGAACCGTACACACCAAAAAGAAAAACAGACATGAGGATGAATTAGAGTCCGCCGGAATATAATCCAAATGAGAGCTTTTTCTAGCTACCGGATGATCGAAATTCAAAATCACCAAACTGGACACAACCAATGAACAAAGCATCGCGTTTTAACAGGGAGAGATAACGAAAACAAAAAGATTAGTTATTTATTTATTTTTAATAAATTTTTCCGGTAACCATCGTAAGATAAAACAACGTACTTACTAGAGTCTTCATGGGGGTGTTGTGGCTGCTTCAAAAGGCGAAGCCAGTGAAGCAGTGGTAGGAACAGAAGTAGAGACGAAGTGAGGAAGAGGGAGGGAGGTGAACAGAGCAGTTTCGTATATAATGCCAAGCGAGTGCTCCACAAGGAAACAAAAACAGAGGTGAGGTGGTAAGAGAAAACGACATCTGAAAAGGAAGAGCCAGCTCTGCGTTTTGCTTCCTTGTATATTTAATTTCCACGCATCGCACAAGGGCCCAGGCAAGGACAAGCGCATTATAAAAATTATTACTATAATTCATGCAACTTTAATTACTACTAATCCACTGATTTACCACGAAATCCTCAATTAAATCTCTCGTTTTGCCGACACCAAATTTCAACCATTTTTTGGAGTGTGACTTGTCAAATTAATTAATATTTCGCACTTTCTTGATTTCGACAATACAAGGATAACCATCAATCCGTTAACTAACGCTTTTTTGGTTTTTTTTTTTTTTTTAAAAAGGTGAAGTCGCACTTAAAAATACAAATTCGTGTGAGACAGAGGCTGAATCTAACTATCACAAATCGTGTAATCTATAGCATCACGTCAAACAAATATTGGAAGGAAAATAGTTTGAAAGTTGTCGCGTGAGGGTAACTCTCTCTTGCTTCTTTTTTCCCTAACTTTGAAATGCCTAATCATGCAATTTATTATTTTTAACCCCTGAATTAGGAAAGAAAATCATCTTGTATCCTGTAAAAGCATAACGGCCAAAAAATAATCACTGGTCGAAAAATGAAACATTTATAATTTATATTATTCTTTTTGCCTCATCGTTTTATTTATTCATTCATTCCAAACCCTTACATGAACAATCAGAGATTTGTTCCCATTCAGTGCTTTATGGAAAATCACGACAATCTCATTCATTTATTGGATTAGATTACATATTTATTATAATATAATTGTGATTCATCACACTTCAAATAGTTATCTTTGACAAAAGAAACTGAAAGGGAAAATTTTTGAGATGATTATTAATAAATTAACTTCCAAAAAAAAACAGAGGGAGCGATATTAGCAATAATATTTTGGTAAAATATCAATCTCAATCACCTTATATAAGGAAGACATTGAAAAGGGAATAGTTGACGACAATTAATAATGAAATACAATTTGTACGCCCAAAAAAAGAAATATCCACAGAAGAGTGAAATAAATACGAGTTCAGACTTCAGCCCCACGAAATAAAATTGCAATTAAAGGGGAGAAAACTGCAACAAATGACATGTTTAAAATAAGAAGCAATTATAGCAGGGGAACCAAACATCTCAGTGAATTTTCTATTCCATTCCATTTCTAATTATAATTATAAATTTATAATATTGGCAGGGCAAAAAAAAAAGATTTAGTAAACGAAATTTAACCAGAAACATACAAGTGTCGTTGTAAATATTGTTATATAAAATTAAAGACTTTCAAAATTTCTTCTATGTTAAAATAGAATCGACTTTTTTGAAAATATGATTTATAGCATATATTTAGGGTTAAGTATCGATTTTGTTTTCAAGATGATTTTTTCGGAAGCGATTTTTAAAGTTTTAATAACAACGATATTTAACGAAGTATAAAACGTAATATTGTCCTCCGTTAACTACCCTAATCGGTTAACGTTAGGGTTGTTAATGAGAGGCGCAACATTACTACGCTTTTATACTTTAAAAAAAATATCATCTTAAAAACTTCGAAAAAGAAATTGCTTTCGTACACAGATTTTTAAGGGAAAATTTGATATTTAACCCTAATATTTATATGTATTGTTGGGAAAGCGTGAGAAGTTAGGATCTAATTGTGCTACTATTACCTTCAAGTTGTTTTAACAATTTGTTGATATTCGCGCAAATATAATTAATTCATTTTACTAAAAAAACAATTAATAGAGATTTTTAAGTGGGACTAGAACGATGTTATTCACTTATTCTAAGAACTATCTAACGACTGTAAATTCATGACAACAGATTTAGATAAAAGGAACAGATGGATAAGATTGAAGTTTCGGTACAACGAAATAAAAGAATAGGAAAGATGGCGATAAATAAAAAAACAGAGAGATAAATAGCTGGCTTTTTTAGTAAGAAGAATAATCTAAATGAGGGAATAATCTGTGAGCAGTGACTTAAAAGCAATACGGGTCGGACATCAGAAACACAGAATCCCGTTGGGACCCACAAAGTTTGGCTGGCTTATCTTAAATTAGTAGATTTGGAGGGATTTTTCGGCCTTGTATGTTTTCTGACAATATTTTAAATTTAATTTTAAATAATCAATTTACAGATAAAATAAATTACCCTGCTTATTTTCTTGAAAATCTGTGTTATTAATTGCGTATTCGATATATATATATATATATATTGCCAACAATACGTGTTTAATATTTAATAGTTGTACAATAGAAGGAGGGGAACAAAGACAAACTTAGCCAGCAAGGCATGCACATAGTAAAACAGCTAATTAGATATACGGTGGTTGCAATGGTTTTTTTTTTTTTTTTATAAATAAAAGTTTTGGAACTTCGACATCGCTTCCAAGACATACTTTAAGGGCAAAAATGCACCTTAACCCTAAAATAAATTACCCTGCTTATTTTCTTGAAAATCTGTGTTATTAATTGCGTATTCGATATATATATATATATATTGCCAACAATACGTGTTTAATATTTAATAGTTGTACAATAGAAGGAGGGGAACAAAGACAAACTTAGCCAGCAAGGCATGCACATAGTAAAACAGCTAATTAGTTATACGGTGGTTGCAATGGTTGCTGAATCATGTTTCGAACATACCTTAATCCCTGTTCAGTTTCAAGCCCCCGTCAATGTGGGTCAAACCCATGTCATTTCGCAATTAAGAAATGGCCCTCAATTGAACCCCCCCAAAAAAAAAAAACGAAACACAGAGAAAAATGACAACTCATGATTTCATCTGGGAAAGGATATGGACCATATATATATATATATTCTTTTGGTATAAAAGATAGCTAGAAGCCAGGTTTCATACAAAGGAAATTAACTAGTAAGGGAATTTATTCCCAAAACATCTGATCAACCTAAGCCCTTAGAAAGGAAGGGCACTCCTTAGTATTTCCGACTTAGATAGACCTAACTTCGCTAGAGCGTCCGCCACTCGATTAAACTGTCTCTGGCAATAAACTACAGATACTAACTAGTCTCTAGATAACAATTCCTTAATTTGTCCTGTTAACAAGCTATCACTGGGAATTTTCATCAGTTAGCCACCTAATAACATCCAAAGCATAAGACTCAAGCACAACCTTCTTAGGCCAGAGACAATCCTTCGAAAATTGCTTATTCTTCCGTTGTAACTGCATTGCAAATACCAAGCATTTTAGAAAATCCTGCAATCCAAACTCCTTTGTTACCACCACACCCCACTCTAGACGTCCTCAACACCATAGCCCCATCAACATTAAGCTTAACCCAACCGTTGGGAGGGCTCTGCCAGGAACGGATTTCAGATTATCTTTGCAAAGTTCTTGGAGAATCTGGTATTGGATCTTGTGTTATAGTAAAACACCTCTAGACACGCAGCACAACTTTCTCTGGATTCATTGGCTTCGTGAAATCTGACTCAAAAATAGAGAAATTCCTCCATTCCTACAATTTCCATAGTGTCACTCCAAAAATAAGAGACCAACAATGGCCCGTACAATGACCAAGTTGCCCTTTCATATTCATCGCCATCCAATCTTTAAGTCCAGATGCAAAAAAATGGGAAACATGCCTGCTATCAACTAGATTCAGCCATAATTTCTTAGCATACGGACAGTCTCGCAAAATGTGAAGGATGTCTAGCAGCAAACAGCAGAGGTTGGAGACTAGGAACTCCTCCAAACGTGGCAACCTATTTAGGACGACCCTCCATATCTGTGCCTTGCCAATTCCAAATCTTCTTATATAGACTGTTCCGTAGATGATGGGGGTTTTCTCAATTAAATAATAAGCACTCTTAAGTCTTAACTTAGAAATTGCCATCATTTGCAGCACCCCAAATCAAAAAATCCAACCCAGAATCAGCTCTTGGGGGAATGGTTGAGATTAGCCTCTGGAGAATCTCTGGTTGTACAATGCTAGCCAATCTATTAAAATCCACAATATATGGATGATATTGTGTACGGCTAGGTCGTTTTTAATTAGTTTCGTGTTGGGATTGAGCTGCTAAAAAGAGAGAATTTTGCACCTCCAGAAAACTACCAAGATTCTTTTTGTTCTGGGCCAAATCGTCTGGAATTAAAATAACGCATCCCATCAACGAAATTGTTCAAGAACCGTAAACTTTTCCCCAGGCCTGTATCACACGCTAAACACCACTACAAATCACATCAAAAACAAGCCCACCCAATTTTTATAACTCGTTCTAAATTGAGCATTGAAATGAAAACGTGAACTGCTTATATTGCTTACCATTCAGTCATGATCACCGTTATCTTAGCGATAAGAGACTTCAAAAACATCTTTTCAATAATGATTTACGGTATATAAAATAAGTATGAGTGAAATTTTATCTTGATTTACATGAATAAACACTTTTAGCAACTCAAACAAACACTTAAGAAATGTGTTTCCATTTGACGTTGAAATTTGTCCCCCAGCCACATTTAGGAGTCAAAAAAAGCTCTTCGTTCGATCACAATTATTAAGCAATGTCAGAAACGAGGTGTGACTTAATACCAAAACCACGATTAAACAAAGTACAAGGAATATTATAAATGACTTAAACTTAGAATACTGTCCAAGGTCTACAGCAACAAAAGGAAACTCCAGCAAACTAATTCTTAACACAGTAACTGAGGACGTCAGGGCCTTCGATAATTCAAAATCCTTCTAACCTCCAAATATGTGACTCTGACTTACTTCTTGGATTTCTTTGATACTCTGCATAGTGCATACAAGGTAATTCATTTAGATTCCAAAGGAGAATCTCCTGGCCAATAAATATATGCATATATGAAGGTACTGAAGAAAATCTGAGAGCCATGAAGTAAAATACTCACTGGGCAGGCTGGGAAGCAGGAGCAGACGGCGCTACTGGTGCCTTTTCTCCAGGACCCTGAACATTTTACAAAGAACAAACCACATGTCAAAATCTCGAGTCTATGAAAATCCAAATTCAGCAGGCACACAGTTAAATAAATTACAAAGCATATAAACTCACCTGAGCCAAGCGCTCCTCTCTCCGGGCAAATTTCCTTTCCCTGCTTGCCTTGTTCTTAGCGCGCTTGGCTTCAAACTGGTCAGACAATGTTTTCTCTCTTGCCTTCTCTGCCTTAGATTTGTGTATGCTCTCCATCAGAACTCTCTTGTTCTTGAAAACATTACCCTTCACCTTCATGTACATATCATGGTACATGTGCTTGTCAATCTTCTTGGATTCCCTGTACTTGCGAAGCAAGCGTCTGAGCACCCGCATCCTTCTCATCCAGAGGATTTTAGTTGGAAGCCTTGCCTCCCTTGTACCCTTACGCTTACCTAACAGTATTTAGGTGAACATTATAAATTAATGATACCGCATCTCTCGAATGAGACCAAAGAGCAAAGTAAAACAAGATATTGTACAGATGATGATCTGGCAGAGATTTTGATTAATATAAAGCATCTATTATGGGTTGATCTTTTAAAATGAAATGTAGCAGAGTAGCATCTTGACAACGAACCTGTTTACGAAGCAAGATGATAGACCATAATATCTAACAAACCATTTCAACTTACAAACTACCTGTGATAACGTCCCAAAATATGATTCCAAACTAACATCTAAAATTATTTCACGTCAAACCCAATCAAGTTGAGAAGCAAATACCATATCCAGAGTGGCGACCCTTTCTCTTGGCCTCCTTCATACGCCGAGCACGAGATCGAGAGTGAATTTTAGTTGGCTTCCTGATAATGAAGCCATCCTTAACTAACTTCCTTATGTTTTGGCCTGAAAATGTAAAGTCATTGAGCAGCGAAGCATGGAAGATGAAATACTCATATATTAAATACGTTTTTGGGCAAACAGGGAAAATCAATGCATAATTCCTCCACTTATTAACACTTCTAATGCAATCAATCATATATCTTGTCTTCTGGGCAAAAAAAAAAATCATATATCTTGTCTCGTCCAAACGGATATTATACAATACACGAGCTCATCTCTGACGCCCCCCTCAGAAAATGGCATTCGGAATAGACGGTGTAGTGATTCTAAAGCAACGGTAGAATAAAGTCCATCAATACCAATAAAAAAAAATAAAAATATGGTATTCAGAGGATCGATAAAGATATTTATTATGAAGAAAGTTAATTGATGCAATATTTCCAATTGATATGCATCAGAGACGAGTTGCATCCACCAACTGATGATGCCATGAGAGTGCTTGCAAACCTCCACAAAAAGAAAATAAAAAGTTCCGATCCCAGGGAGTTTGCGCAACCTCTTGCAAAAGCTCTAAGCAACCAAGCTATGCTAAGGATATTAAGAAATAAGACGGGGAAAACATGGAGGAACAAAGAAGATGATGGTGAAAAGATGAGGCAAATAATGAAGAGAAAGAGCATACGAGAATTGGCCATGGAGATTTCGTTGACTTCATTGGGATCCAGCCAAACCTTGCCTCTGCCGCACTTCAAGACACTGGCGGCGAGCCGTTTCTGCAACTTGAGGGACACCATTTTCGTCGAGCAGGATATCTGCCGCGAATGCCAGCAATGCGGAGAGAAGATGAGGATATAATGATCTCCTAGAAAACCCTAGGGCTTTTCCCAGTTTAGGATGGATTGCATTCTAATATGGGCCCGGCCCATGTTATGGACCGAACCCTCAAAATACTGTAGCAATTGGGCCTATAGGTGAACAGTAAAAACCCAGTTTTGGGAATTTGGATTTGGAGGGGAATTCAGGAAGCGCCCATGGAATCACTCCACACTGCCCAACGCAATTCCGAAACCCGCTGCGCCCCCCGTCTTCCGCCCATCGTTCTTCTACATATTCCTTCCTTACATTTTACCACCACCTTTTCTTTTTCCCCCTCCCCATACATTAACTATATCATTATTCTATTCTACTTAACGCATTATCTATGGCATGCCCCTCTCTTTTTCTTAAAAATATTATAATTTTTTATACAAATATGTTTCACAGATAATTTATCATAACCTTGGCAAATCTTTCGAGTATTCGCCTCTAGCCTGAAACCTTCACCACGCGGCTCCATTTATTTGAGGTTCATGTTTTTTTTAATTAAAGAGTAATTTTATTATAGATAAAATGCGGAGTATATAAAAAATATTAGTTACTAAGTGTTCGATAATGAAAAGATATTTATCCTTAATATAAGAATTAGTAGAAATGATCCTAAACATGATATCTCAATATATTTTAATTTTACAATTTTTTTCCCTAATTCTTCCTGTTCATTACTGGTGTTAAAAAGGTTATCGTGAAAAATGCAAACGATTAAAAGTACTCGAAAACTAACATACCACAAGTAACTAATTTAATTATTTTTGAATATTTATAAATAAATTATTTAGCCAAATATAAGATAGAGTCTATACGCTTGTATGCTTATGAATGTGCTGACCTCTGACCAAAAAATATATACTTAGGCCAACTTGAATGAATCCCCTGCCCTTTTTAGCTTTCAGGCCAGTTTCGTTTCCAGAACCGGTTAATCAAATGCCACGAAATGGAAATGAATACTTGAACACGAGACACCACACGGCAAGTTCGAAACAATTTCATGCAAGGCAAAATCAGAATCTAACAACATCGTCTTAATTTAATTGCTAATTCTAGAGTTCCACATAACAAGAAACTTAAAAACTGAAATCACCACATCTGCCCAATTTACAACCCCCTCATCCCCCTATGAAACAACCCGCAAAACGCCTCCTTCACATGGCAATGTTTTCGTCGTCGAAGCTCCACAAGTCGCCCACCGCGTTCTCCTGAACGGCATTTCGAGTCGCCGCTTGGCCATCGTAGTATGGAATCTGACATAGCTTCATGTAATTCTCGTACGCCATCAGCTCCTCTGATAGCTCCCCTGCCTGGTTCTCTTCCTCCTCCCCATCTATGCACACCTTCTTCGAGTACTCTGACCCCGACTCTCCCCGCCGGGAACAACAAGTTGCCCCCGCTTGGTTCAGATCATAACCGAACTCCAAGTTCAGGCTTGTCGGTGGAGCTGGTGGGTTTCGACGGGCTTGAACGGAGCGATCCTCGTCTTCGTTGGGAAAATTGACCTTGGCTTTCTTGCCGCGGATTTTACGAGCTTCTCTATCATAGGCCCTGGCAGCTTCCTCCGCGGTGTTGTAAGTGCCGAGCCAAACACGAACACCTTTCCTCGGATCACGAATCTCCGCGGCCCATTTACCCCACGGACGCTGCCGAATCCCTCTGTAAAGGTTCTTCCTCTGCCTCTTGGCCGGCTTCTCAGCCTGCTCAGCTACTGTTGCAAGAAAATCTCAAATATGAAGTCAGAAGGAGTTAAAAAGAGAGAAGGTAAAACGAATGAGTGTTAGTGTGTGAGAGAAGAATGACCTGTGGAAAGTTGAGGGTTTTGGAGGGGAACGGAGTGAGAAAACTCCGAGGGGAGGTCATGGTGGTTTCCGAATGTGTCGGGCCAGATGTCGGAGGGGGTAAGGCGGCGACCACGGTGGCGAGGAATGAAGTCAGCGATAATAGCACCGTGACACATGCTTGATCCAGATTCAGAGAGAAATGAACAAATGGCTTTGAAATCGTGAGAAAGCGAATGAGTTAAACCGAAGAGATCTGATGTAATGAAAATAACAGGGGAACCGGCCTTTTTATAGTTGAAAATGAGGGCAGAAGGCGCGTTTCCTCGTACTCTATAATTCCACTTGAAATATGAAATTTTAGAAAAAATTATTGTTTGAAGTTTTCAATAATTTTTTTCCTAATTTATCTATTGCTTCTTCCACAATAAATAAATAAGAAGAGAGATAAGGAGGGAATCGAGAAAAATGAGTAAGATGTTTTAAAAAATATATATCATATTAATTAATTTAACTAGTTTTTTTTAATTTAATTAAATTAGATAAATATATGTTATGCAAGTATTGAGGACGAGTATTAGACAAATTTTGTTTGTTTGTTTAAAATCACAAGTTATTATATATAGTATTCTTCCAATTTTAATTATAAGATATGGTATGTAGTGCAATCTATAGATTATATCCTATATTTAGACGAGGAGGTAGTATATACTTAATCTTGACATGGGGAGTATTAATCGTCTGGACGCCGTTCTGTAGTATTTTGAAAAGCAGCAAGAAAGATGGGGTGAGGGAAGATGGCATGAAATGGGTTTTTCACTGAAAAGGCAAATGCAAACCATTAGTTAGTGGCGGAATTTAAAAGTAAAACTAGTGAGGAAAAAAAATTGACTAGCAACTTGGTGTTTGTTTTTAAAAGGTTGAAAATTTCAAAATAAAACTAGGAAGGACAACTTGGTGTTTGTGGTTGAAGATTTGAGGAAGGACTGTATTAAAAGGGAAGGGAACAGTAAATGGGGAAAAACAAAAAACGGCTCTGATGTCATGATCATCAACCCCCACCTCCCCTTATCGAAGACGATGGTGATGGTTGCAGACAAGTTGGTGTGTTTCAATAGTGAGAATACGAAGATGAATCACACGAGAAAGGCGGTAAAGCAGAGGTGAGCAGGATGAGGACTTAGTTTTCCTTTTTGGTCAAAGAGTAACTCAGTCTGCTGACAAAACACCCAGCACATGGTATGGCCATCGGTGGGCTTAATCTGTGATTGAACCCCACTCTCCATGATTATATATTTTACTCTGCAACGCTCACAATAATTCTTTCCAATTTTCCAATGTATTTAATAAAATTATGACACATTTTACTGAAATTAAGGATTTCTTTTTGTTGTTTTCCCGCTGAAACACAAGAGAAATCGTGCTTAAATTTAATCTTTATATTAATCATATTGGTATTATAAAATACTTTATTTCTATTAAGATTTGATTTGAACTCAGAGAAGCAGCCCAGTTCCTCTAATTAAGGACAACACCCAACTGGGCCACTCCCTGTGGATGATACCTAAATTGGGCCACATCAGTGAGAGAATCCCATTTTTTGGGGTGGTATGGCCCATAGGGGGAAAAGGTTGGGGGGATCATCAGTCATCACGAAGAAACAGTGAACCTTGTGGCCCTCCCAATTTTCCTAGGGAAAAAGTCAACTTTATTAATATCAAAAAAACAAATAGTATTACATATACTAATAGCTGTAGCCAAATTAACTCTAAATAACACCTAATAGGACAACCTAACACACTTCTCACAAATACAAAAAAAACCTATAAGCACAACCAACCAATTATATCAGCATGACAAGCCTGTCTAATAGCTCGCTCATTCCTATCATTCACATCATTCTTATATTATCACTACTTTCTCTGGAAAACTCAAAGTCATAGATCAAAATATTGTTTAAAGAAGATGGAACACAATCCAGCCAAATATATTGGTTTGTCTTCTTTGCTACATTAGCTTCTAATCTATTCAGGGCTCTATTACCCTACTTGGAAACAAGGGAAACTGATACATCCTCCATTGACTCTAATAAATCAAGAATCTCTTTCAATAAATCTCAACTCCTCCATTCACATCCACAGTTACAGTTAATGTTTTCCTCTTTATCAATGTGTACAAAATCTCACAGTCTGTTTCAACAATTACCTTAGAACCATGAAACTTATTCATGTATAGCAAAGCTTCATTCATTGATGTACACTTTACCATAAAAGGAGAATCAGTCTTCACAGCTCTCCCCAATCCCCCAGCAAATTCGCTTTTATTATTCCTACAAACCACACCAATAAAGCCTCGCTTGTAGCCTCTTTAAAGGAACTATCAATATTGATCTTAATAGCCTCAAAAGTAGGCGTCACCCACTGCATATTCCTCACTATACCCCCATTATACAACCTTTATAATCTCCACTCACTTTTGCTTTAGATCAACAATATTCTTCCATTTGGACATTAACATCCTAACCACCTCTTTAGCATCTGGTCTTTCCTCTTTAAACACCCAGCTACATCTTTTCTTTCATTCGATACTCCTCACCAAAAATAAAAATAAAGTGCATGTTTGATTGTGTTTTTTTCTTAAAAAAAGTTTGTTCTTAAAAACAAAAAATCTGCAAAACTTACTTGGAAAATTTTTTTCAAAAAGTTGTTCTTAAAAAACAAAAAGTTTTTTTTAAAAAAAAAAAAATAAAAATAGTTTTTATGTATTTTCTTGTTTTTGTTTTACTATTTTTTTTATTTTTTTAAAGCCACTATCTATCTCGGCTATTAGCATTACGTTACCGTTACATTACTGTTAGCGATAACTGCCACTTCTTCATTCCTAAACATATTTTTTAAAATAACTATCTAAACATTTTTTAAAAATTTTCTTTAAAAAAAAAACAATTTTATCAAACATGGCCAAAACTTCTTAATTAGTTAAACTGAACATGTGAGGCCCTTGATGGCTATTTCCTTGCAACGCCATCGCATAGGGAGGTGGTGGTGAGGCGCTGCAAGGCAGACCTCGAAGCCTCCTCTTCCCCTTGTGGCACTCAACAACGCCATCTCTGCTGCTTTCCTTCAGCCTCTCATCTCCCTATTTCTTAGCACTCAAGCAATGCCCTATTCTTTCGTTTTATCCTCTCTTATTCTTCCCTCCCAACATATACTCTTAATCTAATCCATAATTCAAAATTTAAGAGATAAGGAAATCAGAATTTTAGAATGAAAGAGAATTTGAGATGGAGTGCTGATTAAATTACAACAAATTATCCGAGCAGAATGATGTTGACAACACGGACATTTGGACTCGTGAATTTTAAATTAGGATTTAGGAAGACCGCTCTCAAGTCTCAAGTCTCAAGTCTCAACCTTGACGGGGCATCAAAAATAAATGAAAGAAAGTGGAAATAGCAGCCACGTGAAGACTAGCTTAATATTATATTGAATTCGAATGGGTGGCGTGTTGGTTAGTTACTCACAACATGAGCAACAAGACAACATGCGGCTTGAGACTTGAGTGGAGGAGGAGGAGGCATAATAATTAAACATATTAGTGTGAGTGTGTTGGACTGTGATCCTCCTATAGAACAATAACAAGCAAAAATCCCATCGCGTTATGGATGCAATAATTCCATAACATTAAAGTACCTAGAAATCTTCCACCTATCTAAATGATTAAGAAATTGAATAAAACACAGATGAATATAAAATAAATAATTGGATTTCAAATATACCAACACAAAATATAAGTTATATCACTATCCAAAACCACGACATGGACCATAATCACATCGCTTCTTGTACTTTTATATGCCTAACTTTTTATGTTAAAAGTGTAGTCTTCTTGAATTCACAAAGAAAGACACGTCTAGATAGTTTAAGTCACCACTAGGTCCAACAAAAAAACAAAGTCATAACTAAATATTAATATGAAAGATCCAGATTACAACACATCAACATGAAGTAGAATTTCTCTTGCTCAATTACTTTGACAGGCTTCAAAAAATTCTTGGCTAGGGAGGCAATGAAAGCATGTGTGTACTTCTCTCATTCTCAACAACACTCCCCCTTCCTCCATTTATCATGTTCTGTTTATATATGTTGCCGATGTCAACACCTGAGAGATAGGAATGTCGTCTAACACAAACCTGCCATGACCATTAAACTCTATTCGTTATCTGTAATATTAAACATATGATTGGATTAGTATTCCAATGAAAGATGATCTATGCCAAATTCATCTGAATTTCCATCAAGTTATGCCCCACAAAATCAAATTATTTTTAAAAAGAAAGTGAGAAAACTTAATCACTGTATGTGATTGTAAATCGTTGCCCATATAGCTTAGCCAAGAAGTCCTTCCTTAACATAGCTGGGCAAGAATTCATTTATAAACATGATCATGACTTGAAGAACAATCAAATAGGAACATTAAATACAAAAAGTTTATTCAGCTTACCAGAAGTCACCCACTTTGCTACCAATCAACCTCTCATCAAGGGAAGCTAACATTCTTGCCTGCAGCTTAAAAATAGAGACCTAGAAACAAAACAAAAATTAAACCAACCAATAATCCATCTACAAAGGAACATTAAGATTTCTTTTTGAATATCCTTAACACCACATGCATTACTGTCCAGATGTGCAGAAGATACTCACCTGAGAGATAGGAATGTCGTCTAGCACTATTTGCACATGTAAACAACAAATAGCATATAGATGAGATCATCAAGATTTTGTTACCAATTGAATGAGTTTTCATGGAGCAACCCATGTCTCCACTATTCTGATTGGAAGCAACATAAATGGTATGTCATATACCAATGAATGCAAGAAAGAAATCTTCCATAATGATCTCAGGATTGATAAGATAGACTCAGGATTGATAAGACAGACAGTAAGGAAAAATTTAAATCATATGGTGTTTTTCGAGATGTTTTTTGTGGGACCAATATTATGAAAATTAATTAATTTGAGTAAAAAACTAAGCACCAGTGAAGAAAGAGCAGAAGAAAGAGCAGAGTTGCAGAGGGAGAAAAAAGGGAAAATTTCATATAGGTCCCAAGGAACGAAAAAAAATTACAAAAAGTCCTCAAATCATCAAATTACGCTCGGGTCCCCAGACTTCGTAATTATTTGTATGAAGGTTTTTAAATGTTGTTGTTAATTAATACTGCATTTCCATTGTTAATACATGCATTTTCTTTGTAAATAGCCGGGACTTCGTGTAATTATTTGTATGGAAATAAAATCCGGGTTTTTAAAAGTTGTTGTAAATACATGTATTTCTTTTGTTAATATATGCATTTCCGTTGTAAATGGTCGAGATATTTAAAAGTTGTTATTAATCTATGCTTTTTAATTTGTAAATCAGGGTGTTTAAATGTTGTTGTAAATATATGCATTTCTTTTGTTAATATATCATTTCCTGTTGTAAATGGTCGGTATTTAAAAGTTGTTGTTAATCTACGATTTCCGTTGTTAATATATGCATTTCCGTTGTTAATACAAATAATTACGTGTCCTTGGGGCCTGAAAAATTTGATGATTTCAGACTTTATTGTAATTAATTCCTTCCTTGGGACCTGAGCGTAATTTTCCTCAGAAAAAATCAATGAATGGGAAGAATACACAGTACGGTTAATAGTTTGCCGTACATGGACAACTGTAAGTCAACATTAGCACATGTTTTATATGCTTCTTATGTGCTCATATCTCTATTAGAGGTGTGAGCATAATTTTTTTATATATTATATTTATTTAAATTTAAATTATATACGGCTTTCTGACATATTTTTTTTCACTCAATATCTCAAATTGATTAGTTTTTATTTCTACATTTAGAAATATTTGTCTGTAACACCAGGAAATTCATTAATTGGGCGCAAAAAACATGTTAAAAAAAGCATATAATTTAAATATAAATAAATACAATATATAAAAAATATGCTCATGAGCACATAAGAAACATGTAAATTATGTTCATAATGTGGACTCCTAAGTCAGTTACATTGAATCCTAATTAAGTTGGTTAGACTAAATAACCCATACAGAGCTAAGTATAATTAATTACTCTAATAATCAGGGTAGGTAGATGGAGGATGAGATTTCCAAACACGTTTCTTGCGAGGGGGGAAGATTAGTGATAGCGACAAGCCAAGAAACGAATCCAAGCAGGCCCCATTTTTATATGACCTTCACATTTCGCTCGTCTCTCCCATCACTCAAGCTCAACTTATTAAAAAACATTAGAAGTCAACAGCCATCTTTGAAGTTGAACCTCTTACATTTGCGCGCAGCTATCTAGGAGTGATCCCCAGCCATCGTCGAAGATGGAGGCGCACCAAACCCAACGGATCACCAACAAGGAGCAGCGCCACAAGACCGCTCCGTTTGCGGGGCTTCTCGTCATTGGTGGAGCCTTGGCCTTTACTGGTCTCATAGCCATCGCATCTTTCGTCACCAACCGAAGTAAGACCAAGGCGCCTCCCCACGAACCCCAACAATCTGAGTCTGTCCCCCCTTCTCTTCAACATTCTTCCACCAATCATGATAATGCTTGGTATACCCAAATCTTATCCTATCACTTGTCTCTTTTGCATGCCTGCTATTTGTCTTTTGTGATGTTCTTCTATTCATTTTTGCTGCTTCACCAGCTACGAAACATCATATACGACCAAGGACCAAGTTCTTTCCTGTGAGTCACTCCCCAGCCAAACTTCCATTCTGGTGATACGTTTCTTCTCTGTCATCGTTTTTCTTCCTGTGAAATTATATAATGTCCTGTTTTGCGGCTTTAGAAGTTACGTTGAATAATTCGCCGGATTCTGGTTCAGGAGGACAAACCTGACCTTAAGGTTGAAACCTACGTCGAAGAGGAAAGCACGACGAGTCTGCATCAAGAGATTGTGCTATCAGATGATTCTCCCCCAGAAAGTACGGTGTCGTTCAATGATAACGAGATTGGGTTAGAGGGTCAGGAGTCTTCAGCGGACAGCCCCTGTCTCGAGGAGGTGGATCAGAGTGAACCACAAGAGCCCCTAAAATCCGTAGAGATTAACGAGGGGCACCATGATAACGACAGTGCAGCGACTGAAACAGAAGATGATATTGTCGAGGAAGACGACGGTGTCGGCTTTGAGAGAAGTGAAAATAGCTCAGAGGCAACAGGGAGGATTTCCCTGAATTCCAGTGAGGCAGTAATTTGGCCTGCAGAGTTGATAGAGGAGGAACCCCAACAAGTCAAGGGACAGATGGCCAATGAACAAAGCGAAGCTGAGGAAACCGCCGAATTCAACATCTCTGGCACGGATGATAAGAGTCACAGTGGCGCCAATGTTTCTGAATTTTCCGGGTACCCTGGGAATGACAAAGTCATGGCATCAGCAAAAGCAAGCTCGCCTGAGGAGGTGGATCAGAGTGAACCCCAAGAGCACCTAAAATCCGTGGAGATTAACGACAGTGCAACGATTGAAACAGAAGATGATATTCTCGAGGAAGACGACGGTGTCGGCTTTGAGAGAAGTGAAAATAGCTCAGGGGCAAAAGGGTGGACTTCCCTGAATTCCAGTGAGGCTGTAATTTGGCCTGCAGAGTTGATAGAGGAGGAACCCCAACAAGTCAAGGGACAGATGGCCAATGAACAAAGCGAAGCTGAGGAAACCGCCGAATTAAACATCTCTGACACGGATGATAAGAGTCACAGTGGCGCCAATGTTTCTGAATTTTCCGGGTACCCTGGGAATGACAAAGTCATGACATCAGCAAAAGCAAGCTCGCCTGAGGAGGTGGATCAGAGTGAACCCCAAGAGCCCCTAAAATCCGTGGAGATTAACGACAGTGCAACGGTTGAAACAGAAGATGATATTCTCGAGGAAGACGACGGTGTCGGCTTTGAGAGAAGTGAAAATAGCTCAGGGGCAAAAGGGGGGACTTCCCTGAATTCCAGTGAGGCAGCAATTTGGCCTGCAGAGTTGATAGAGGAGGAACCCCAACAAGTCAAGGGACAGATAGCCAATGAACAAAGCGAAGCTGAGGGAACCGCCGAATTAAACATCTCTGGCACGGATGATACGAGTCACAGTGGCGCCGATGTTTCTGAATTTTCCGGGTACGCTGGGAATGACAAAGTCATGGCATCAGCAAAAGCAAGCTTGTCTGAGAAAACAAATTTGTATGCGGCGATGAATAACCATCTGACTATATTCGAGTTCAAGACCTGGACCATCCTTTTGCTGCTATTTGCCATATTGCTTCTCGTCCTGCTCACTCATCGCAATGGCATGTCAGGTTCTTTAACGGGGGCAATTCTGTAATATCTTCATGATTACCCCGGCTCAGATATTAAAACAGTTTCTACGACAATTAGGTGGCTAGCACCACTTGTATTCACAGGAACACTTGCATTTTGAGATGGCTAGTTTGATAAGGATTATCTGTTTTCTGTTCAGAGGCTTTATATGAATCAGCACTTTCAAGTCCCGTGTTGTAGTGTAAATTATGTCACTATCAAGTATCAACTATAGGCTATAGCGATAAAAAGCAAAATCATTTTCGCGATTTTAATATGTTATAAAATGGAAATAGAGGTTGCACTCTTTGATCCTGAGTGTGAATGGAGTAGTTATATTGAACTTGAGAGTCACTGTTGATTGATTAATCAAAACTCTGATCCTGAACCGCATGATTCTTGCCATGTTGAGAGGGCAAACTCTATAATGTACAGAAAAATGTGTTTGTTATCCGCCTTGAATGGTGTCATTTATCACAAACTCTATAATATACAGAAAAATGTGTATAATGATCACATTAGGAGGAAACCCTTATTGACAAATTCTTGACGAGTCCATCCAAACCATCAAGCATGAGGAAGATCATTTTAAGGAAGGGGTCAGCACAACCTTCTCATAAGAGAGAGTATATATTGAAGATTCATTTATGCACAGCGACCTTTACAGCGGATAATCGTTCACGACTTTAACTTCCCTACCACTCTTTTCTATATACAATGCCTTGAATTTTGAGTATTGGCTCAACTGGCTTCTGTTGGTTTATTTAGCTAGAGTTGGAACAAATATGAGCATGAAACTACTATGGAAAGAAGACTGCGGACAAAACTTTGTTCCCACGGTTGGGCAATGTAAATGGAGTAGAACTTGGCCACAGCAATCAACAAACATTGGAGAACTTGTAACTTTCCATCAAACTTGGCCAACTGCAACCGGTAGACCATCCTAGAACACCCACTATCAGATCCACTCTTTGGCAAGCATTAACCTGCGAAATGTTGTTGTATGGTGTGAGTTGACCAGAAACACGACGAAAGAAACACAGATTAAGCATTGAGCATAATAGCAAAGTTCTAAGACACGATACAGTACCAAACTCTCCAACTTCCCTTCGATTTGAAATAACATGACAGCCAATCCCCTTCCGTCATCAATCTCAGCCTGGCCATTTTATGAGTCGAGTTTTACAAATAGCATATTCAAAAATAGCACCGCAAGCATACAAGTCAAAGCCAGATACAGGGAAATTCAACTCTTTCTTGGACTAAGTTTTACCACTCACCACACAAGAACATATGGATAAGCTTGCAGCAGCCAATGCCGTCGTGACCTCAGCCATGATGCCTGAAATCATTGTTTCCCATGTCACAGGTATGGATACCATGCATACTGGCAAAAGATGCAGATTGAATTGATATATTAAAAACAAAGAAAAGCTTACCTCTTCGGTCTATGCATACTACACAAAACCATTGAATTGAATGCCCTTCTTTATTGTGCCAAGAGGCAATTTTCTGGGTCTGCCAACTTTCTAAACTTGGCAGAACTTCCTTATATCTTGGAATGTTCAACCGGACCATCTGGGCAACATGGTTTCCGTGCAGCAGCAACTCTCCGTCGCCCTTCAAAGCAACATGTTTGTTGTGCTTTCCATTGACCTTAGGGGTCCAAACGCTACCATTACTACTTGGGAGGTCATCTCGGGAGGAAGATGCTTCCACGCCATTCACTAACGTCTTCCCCAGCATAGGCTTGAAACTATTAAAACCATCTAATGGATCTTCAGATTCACTATCCCCTTCAGAATCAGCTACAAAGTCACTGACGGCTTCTGTGGTGATATCAACAGCAGAAAGTGCAGCCTGTTCCCTTAGAAACTACAAGATACAACATGATTATAGCATTATTTTCAGGGGCAGGTAGTTCAAGCTCCACATTCATGATTCGTTATATAAATGCCTACCTTCATTATTTTGTGTCTTGCACTACGTGTTTTAGCATGTTGCAACCATTGCTTTTGCCTCTGAAAAGCTGATTTACTGGAAAGTGCCTGGTAATAGCAAAGTTCCGGAATCCAATTAATTTGTAAAAGGTGAATATGTGGTAACAGTAGTGCTATTTCCTTATTTCTTTCTTTAAAGTTGTTCAGCAAAAAAAAAAAAACTGTAGTTTAATGCATTGATTTGTGTGTATACAGATGCAGAAAGGAATTCCCTAGCTGACAGTTTCAAAAAAGGGAAAAATCATCGGTTGATTTTAACAATTAAATAGACTGATTGGAGGATCTTCACACCACCCCTCGTTGCAAAGTAATTTTTTCACTTATTTAAGAAAATAATCACTGTTCATTTATATCATAATAATCAAACAGTAAAGAAAATCATTAGATCGGTTGAAGAATACTAACATCATATGTGATTATCTCCACTACTTCTGCATTTGCAAGTATGTGCGTCGGAGAAACAAGATTACCATTGACCTGCATTAACACCATACTAGAAGTCACTAGCTTCCTTCTATTGTCATTTCACGACTGAACCTGTTTTCACAGAAAACTACCATCCAAATAAGGGGGGGCATTACCTTTGCAGCTACCATCTTGTTCCCAATTTCAGTGTGTATCATATAAGCATAGTCAATGACAGAGGCACCAGTCGGAAGATTCTTAATCTGATTATGACACAAAATAATTGTCAAGAAACTAAGAACAGTATTCTGCAACAATCTTTTGATTGTATTTTACAGAGAATGGAAAGAAGAGAGAATAGCGATCTAAGTAAAATATACAATGTAACCCTCCCTTACCTCTCCTTTGGGTGTAAAAACAAAAACGCGACTACCCAACAGATCTCTGGTAATAGTGTCTACAAATTCCCTAGAACTCATGTTACCCACAAACTCTTCTTGCCACTCTCTAATAGCATTGAGCCAGCCAATCTGCATGAAAGTAGACACTCCATCCATGAAATCACAATCAATATCAAAATCTAGTGGAAAATATGCTAAGAATTCTCTTAAAGGACGATTTTCATCATAATGGCATACTCTCAGAGCAATATTTGCATTGTTAAGGCAGACAGTCTTTCCTCTTGAGCTTTTACTCATTGGCATTGCACTTCCAACCAGACCACTAACAGATTCTCTCCCACTGTAATGAGCAGCAATCCCCCTCTCAGCAATCAAATCCATCTCCTCCGTTCTAATCTGCCAACAAGAAATAGAACTTGCTAGAGTACAATGCAAATTATGTAAGCATTCATACTTAGTTTTTCTTTTTTTCAATGAAAAATAAAGATGAAGGCAAAACCAGTGAAAATTTTGTAAATGAACTACTTGGATGAGCTTGAGCTCCGTTTCTAAAAAAAATAGGCGGCCCAGCGCACAAAGCTCCCACCAGGTGGATCTAGGGAGGGATAGATGTACGCAGCCTTCCCCCCACAATTGGAGAGGCTGTTTCCAAGTTGAGCTCCATTTCTAAAAAGAATGAAAATGAAAATCATTACCTGGACTTCCAGTCCAAACATTCTCTGATACAAAAATGGAATCACAGTGGTATGGAGACTCTGGTAACCATTAGGTTTGGGAGTTGCAATATAATCTTTCACCTATAACAGAACAAACAAAAATTCACTATGCATTGAAAAATTTGTTTCGTTTAAACTAAGAACTCTCACATAGGAGCAAAAGCATACGCACAGATCTAGGAATAGGTGTCCAAATTCCATGGACTAACCCCAAAACATGGTAGCAAATCTGCATAAATCATGACAGAAACAACAGAATGCTTTATATTATACCAAGTGCAAGGCGAAGCAAATGTAGACAGCGAATCTCTTGACAGTGGGCAATAAATTACCTGTTGTGGACTACACAATGGCCCCACTCCCACGCATGCCTTTGGTTTTATGATGATACGAAGCTGGATATGTTTCAACAAACAAATTTAAGGTTTTCTGCAAATTTCCTTACAACACATTAAGGCTTAGTCAAAGACCAAAAATTAGTTGAGAATAACCTGTGCAATTTGGTTTATCTTGTTGATCGAACCATTTGATTTGAGAACAGCCTTATAGATACTGCACATGACCAACAAAACTTAAAGAGCAACCAATGAACCTCAAAAGTGCTACCACAATATACAAAAATTATGTAAAAATAAAATCACTTTTCACAAACAGTTCCCATAGAATAAGAAACATATAAAGGTCCTCTGAGGAAAAAAGTTTAAGAAAATCTATGACAATTATCTGAAGAGTCTCAACATGGTAAGATTTTTGTTTTATTTCAACACTCCAACAATAATGATTTACAGGAATATTATATTACACATGAGAAGTATGTCGTTGATTTGCTAGAAGAGCTATATATAGTCCATCAGCAAATTCAAGAGATTAATTGATAATCTAATGCTTAAAACATAATATGACATTTAAATGAGCATGATATATGCATCAACAGACATAAACATGTGGCCATATAAAAATGAAAGCTAAGAGCTTTGTGGCTTAACCTGTAAGGCTCCTTACACACAGCATGAACTTCAGTTTTCAGAGTCAGAAGGTCTAAGAACTGATCATCTTGGATTTTCTTCACCAATATTTTCTTTGCCTATTTGAAAAGGGAAAACACCAATTACTAAACTTGCACTGATGTATAGTCATTTAGAAAGTTTTCAATTTTGACATTTTGGATTTGGCATCTCAAACATGTAGAAATAGATTGCAGCATGCAGGGATAACCTTCCTACTGGTCTGTCTGAACAACATTTCCAGATAGGATGACTAATTTTACCTCCAAAAGTTCTTTCTCATGTTCTTTATAGAGATCTGCAGCTCTTCTCTTGACCTTAGCATAATCTTCAGCGTTTGTGTACATGAATGACAGATTTTCTAGTTCAGACTGCGTCATAAGAAAAAGCTTAGTATAGAAATGAATCTTTCATAATTTATTAAGTAATACTGCATAAACTTCATAATTAGTTTCTACCATGAGCTATACTCTAGATAGAGGCTTAGAACGTTTATGGGATAAAATATGAATAATTCTCAGGGAATGTGGAGTTAAAGTATACCTTGATCTGATACATTCCAAGCAACTTCGCCAAAGGGGCAAATACCTGTAATGTCTCCATTGCAATGCTAGTCTGTGCACATAAATGGTGTTAGAAAAACATTTCAAGAGCTGTCCTTCTTTTCTTTTTCTACTTTAGAGAGGAAGCATTATAACAGGACAATGAACGTTTCAGAAAGTCAGCCCAAATTTATGGATCATGGTTCCAATGATAGAGACGATAGATGTTCGTCATCTGCATTAATTTTACTAAATTCTTAACTTTTCTTTATGGACAGAAATGGCAAGCAGTCTGATAGAATATAAGAGTGATATAAATTTTGAAGAAACCTTCGATAGAAAGAAATCTATCTTACTTTTATATTTTAGTACTTTCTGTTTTTACTTTATTTAGCAAAGTGGGTTGTTTAATTATTACATATACTAAATGGGCTGCAAGTATGATGTTTCCTTCATAAGAAGGAAACCTTATATTTTATTTTGGTTTTATGTCTCCTTAATAAGAAGGAAACCTTAGCAGTGGCTTCTATAAATAGCCACTATGCAGCACATGCAAGGAGACAGGGATGACGATAAAATAGATTTTGCTATGGTTTAACTATTCACCATCCCCCTCAAGTTCTTCTAGATCCCCCACCTTCTGGCCCTATCTCTCCCTAATCCCTCTCTTACCCCCCCCCCATCTCTGTTTCTGCAACTTCCACCCAAATTCTCATCTGTCTGCACTAGAAGAAGTGTGCGTGAGTGCATCAGGGTTCCAGTGCTCAAAACAAAAGGATGGAAAAAAGAAAAGAAAAGAAAGAATAACCAGTTCATTATCTATATCAATAGCACAGACCTGCTTGTGTGGAGGCATATGTGATAGAGTGCGCATGTTATGTAATCTGTCTGCTAATTTGACAATTATAACACGGACCTGCAAAAAAAAAAAAAAAAAGTTTACAGACATATTTCAACAAAGAATATACCGGGAATTGACAAACATCTAACACATTCAGCAGGCTACCTCTTCTGTCATGGCTAGAAACATCTGGCGTAGATCCTCTGCTTTCACATCTTGAACAGAATCATTCTCATTTTTATACTTCAACTTTCCCAGCTTTGATACCTGATATAGATGTGAAAAAAAATGTGATCAACATACAACTAAGGCCAAAATAATTGCACACATATCCAAATGCATTTTTTGGACATTTGCTAAACACGACAACCATGCTATCAGTAATCATAGCTACTTTTATTGTTTATTTACAACCAAGTGTGACAAGTACCTTCGTCTCTCCTTCAACAATGCGGCGAACGGTAGCACCAAACTCCTTCTCAATTCTTTCAAAAGTAACAACATTTGTATCCTCAACTGTGTCATGCAGTAATCCCGCAGCCACAGACTCCCAGTCAAGTTCCTAAACAAGCAGTTAGCTCCACTTTAAATTTCAGCTTGCATGAAAAATAATATCCAGATCAGGGAACACTATTTAAAGTCGGAAAAACTCACAAGTTTTCCAAGGATGCATGCAACCTCAACTGGATGAATGATGAAGGGTTCACCACTGCGTCTCTTTTGACCATTATGAGCTTCAAATGCCAACTGCGACACCCAATAAAAGAAAAGAAAAGTAAGTTATACCACCTTGGAGGAATGAATTTACAAGAAAGGTATGTTAAGATTTCTGCTTCAAGCAGACAGCTTACCATAAGGGCATTATGGACCAACTCAAGTTCTTTTGGTGAAAGGTATGAGATCACAGGTTTAAGATCCTATGGCAAGAAGATGATAGACAGTATGACTCAAATACTGGCAAAGAGGATATCCCCACTTTCAGAATTATAATTAGCACTAGACATGCCAGGTTCAGTAAAGGCAGGACTATACCTCCCACAACCTTTCAGGAGAAATCTCACTGGTAGTTTCCACAGAGGAAGACGACAGGCAATAGAACCGCCAACATCTAGTGTCAACTTGAGAAGATATTGATCTAGAGAATCCCCCAGGAAGTATGATATCGAGTGCTTCATCTGAATATGAATATACTATACTAAAGGGTCTGCATCTCTGTCAACATAAGATCGATAAGTATACCAAATAGCAATGATGATAATGTCTAAAGTGAACATAAGTGAGATGAGAAAATCAATATGTGGCACTTCTAACGGATATGAAGACAAGTGTCATCTCCACACACCATAAACATTCCAGCCATAAAAAAGAAAAATGAAAAAAAGAAAGAAAGAGAGAGAGAGAGAGAAAAGAAAGGAATTGAACAAATATAGTCCATGACATAAATTTGCACAAGACACTTCAATGTAAGTCAAATACAAAAATCATCTAAAAATTGGAATGTTTTGCATTTTAATATTGAGTTTAGAGTGGCGCATGCCAATAGGTGTTAGCAGGGAGTTTTACAAAATGTTTGAAAGTGTAGAGAGATCAACTTCTCATGTAACAAAAAATTGACCTTTAATCTAAATGGTGGAGGCTTCTAAAAGTTTGCCTGAGAAACAGCCTATCATGCAGCTTTCATTTTTCTAATTGCTGAAAGCTGAAAGTTTGTGTAACAACTGCTATAGAAAAACAATCTATTTTATAGCTAAAGTACAAGTCCATTTTTTTCAAAAAAAAAAAAAAAAATTCTTCATTATTTTGAATGCAACCAGTGTTGAAGAAGAAAGGTCCTCTTCCATTTTGGGGCAGATAATCACAGTAGGCCATGAAGATAACGAATTTAAAGGCATCCACTAGTCTGTATAAAGTATTAGCAATTCCAAATGCCAGTGCTTCGGGAGGAACTTAAAAAACTTACAAAATTATACCGGTTCCTTCTTCCATTTCGCCCACACGACAAGGATGACTGCGGAGGGTGCGCCGTGCTCGCAAGATATCCTGTAAGGACCCTAGGAGCTTTCGACGCGCATGAAAGAACACTACAGTCGTATCTTCCGCTTCCCTCGCCTCTCAAGAACTTGCACGCATTCACGCATTCTAACGAAACTAGAATATGGGGAAATTCAAATTCACTCGAGAATTACACTTCCAGATAGTTCACTTCAAATGAATATAAATGAACTAAAAAGAACATTCCTAAAGTTATTAGAGAAATTAAAGATGCTCCAACTGACTGCATGTCAACCAATAAAGGGAAAAGGAATCTTCCGCAGGAAACAGTATAAGTTCAACCTAGAAATCCCACATATCTGGTCTGGCAAAGTTCACTGGTTCTTAATTCGCCAGAGCCAAATACGAAAACCAAGATTCGAGTTAACGTCTATGACACTCCTCACATTTTTTGGCAACCGAAATAGACATACCTGACATCGAAGGAGCAGAAGCCATTTTTATGAAAAGTGAGAAATCTCATTGAATACAGCTAAGCATTAATCGTTCCATGAGCATATACTCCGGTAAAGCTCATGAAGTCCTCCAATTGAGAGCGAACCAGCGATAGGTTCATTGATTTTGGGGGTGAAGAAGGGGGTGACGATAGGCACAACAGAGAAATAATTAAGAGTGGCGTCGCTTGTGATTGCAAAGTAATATCCTGAGCTTTTGAAATGCTATTTTGGACTAATTATCGACGAGATTGGTCTGACGAGGAAGACGAGCATAAATAGCACAGGGAGAGGATATCGAGTGTAGCCCAGGCCACACAAATACCGTGCAATGGAGATATTATTAATATTATTATTAATTACTGTACTTATCCCTCCTTCATTTTTTTCCGTCTTTCTTCTCTTCTTTTTCTTCGACCAGAAAGTAACATTTCCTACCCTTTTTTTTTTGAACAAAACATTTCCTACCTCAGTACCCAAAAAAATAGTAGTAACAAGTTCCATTAAAACGTAATTTGTTTTCTTTATTTATTTGATAAGAAACAGTGGGCTGACTTGTGCAATTGTCTCTGAAAATTTTAATAGTCTCCCCTGTTTTCATATAAGTTTTAGTTTTTTTTTAAAAAAAATTTGGCCAGAATATAAGTTTTAGTTTATTGTACTTCGTTTTGAGAAATAAAATCTCTTTAATGTTAATCTATGTATGTTAAGTTAGGTCAAAAATAAAAATTCCGACCAATTAATAAATCCATATGGTAAGGTAATGATCCATATATAATTTGAAAACCGAATTAAAAATAATGTATGAAACCAACACGTTATTGATTGAAATGGTAAGTAGTATCATCCTATAAAGATAAGAAAATAAGTTCAAGCTTATAAAATATGCTTTTATAGGATGGCTAAAACCATTTGCGTTATATATCTAAACATATATTAGTCCCATATACAAACTTTTCAATATTAATCGGTGTTCCGGTGTGGAGCAGGATGTCGGCCAGGGGTTGGTGGTTTGATTTTTGGATTGGGTTGCCCTGTAGGAGTATCATGAGTGGAGATATCCCAAGAGCACGAGAATCACCGAACACGGGCCTTTCGCCAATAGGGAGGGGGTATGTGTTTAGTGGGGGGCTGTGATGTGCAATGCGAAAGTAAAGAGAGTTAGAACGTGTGCGCGGGTATTCCCAGGTATTTATAGGGTGTGGCGTGGTATCTTAATTCTTATCTATCATATCCCTGGATTATGGATATGATAGATTACCCCCGATTGCGGGGAAACCGGATACTCGGGATCCTACTACGGGCGTCGACCGGGGGCCGAGGTCCGGTATGCCACTGGCTGGTCGTGCCCTTATTGGGCCGTGAGTCGATCCGTGTGATTGCCCCCGACTTGGTAGTTCAAGGTTTTGAGCTGCGGGCCGGGTGTTCCGGTTCTCCGGGCTAGGACGCGCCACTTGCCCCGGTCCCCGGTACCTTAGCGGACTCGTCCCGACGCGTGGTCCGAGGTGGGTGCCTGGGCGGATGTTCCGGACCCGAGATTGTTTCCCGAGGGTCGGCGTCGGCGTTGGTGACCCTAGGAGCCCGAGGTGATCTTCCAGGCTTCGGGGTTGAAAAGCCCTTCTAACTTCGCCATCATGGCGCCCGCCACTTGGCGGCTTTGGAGTGGAGAGGTTTTGCAAACCGTCATTCTATGCCGCCTTTGGTTTCGTGCGCCATTAATGCGCGTTCTTCCCGGGGTGCGTCTCCTCGTTTTTGCCCGGTGAACTTACGGGTTTGCCCTTAATCCCGCGCGCTTTTCAGATCCCTGCCGTTTCACGGGTTTTTAAACCTGTTTCTCTTCTCTTTCTTCCACTTTCGAACATTTTACTCGAAGTTTTCTCTTCGCCTTCAACAAGTTTTACAACTTGGGTCTTTTGATTCCGGCGGCTCTCCAAGTACGAGCTTCCTTCCCGCGGTTTCGGGCTTTTTTCCTCCCGGTGACCGTCCTCTTCCTCCTTATCCCGGTAAGCCACTTCTCCCGTTCTTGGGTTTTTTGTTTCTTTTCTTCGTTTGCTCGATCCCCGTCGTGAACCCGACGCCCGTGGTTTTGTAGAGATTTCTGGGTAGGTTTTAGGTTGCTAATTTGGGTTTTGCTTCCTCTGCATACAAACCTTCTGCCTCCATTGCCAGAGGAGTTATCGTCTTTTTCCTTATTGCCATTTCCTGTCTCTTTAGGTTTGCGTCCTTGGGTGACAATGAGTGGGAGTAATCGACCTTCGACTTGGTCACTTGACTCCCGAAGAGGTGGAAGCCCTTAGTGCCCGCTTCCCTCGAACTAGCCACCGGTTCTTGGGTACTCCTCTGTCCGAGGAGCAAAGGCCGCCACCTTCCCGGGCGGCGGCTCGGGTGGCACGCGTAGGGGGCCGTTAGAGGTCTCGCCTCTCGTTAGATCTTTTCCGGAGGGTCGGAGAGAGGTCGCGGTCCCGTCGGCCTTACCCGTTAATCCTTATAACCCTCATGTTCGCCCTAGGTCTACTCATATCGGAGGGGTATGCGGCCCTTGTTGGGATTGCGTAGAGTCAAGTTCTTACTTTGTCGCTAGAGGCGAAGATTTTAGGGCCGACGCAATTTTAGGCTCTTGTCGTCATGCTGTCGGCTCGCCCATATCTTCTTTTCGACCGACTGTTTCTTCTGTGACAGGTATCCTCGCATCTACTGATTCTAGCACTTTTGTTTTTTGCTTTTATAGGTAAATGGAAAGGTCGCTTTCGCCAAGTGATGCCCTCGGCGGCGGGAGGTCGGATTCCCCGCCTCTCCTCAAGCTCTTGCGGACCACTTCATTGGGTGACCCGGGACGTGTGGACGACCCATTCGCCGATCACCGTTCGGGTCCTCCGCTGCATTTGAAGCTCTCGGCTATGCAAGGTCACACTTTTTGCCCCCGGGGAGGATGAGCCGTCTCGTGTTTCGAGGGTTGGAGATTTCACCAACTTCTTTTTCTTCTATAAGGCCTATATGACCCGGCTCGGTGTTCGCTTTCCGTTCACCGAGTTTCAAATGTCCTACCTCAGCCATCTCCATCTGGCCCATTCTCAACTCCACCCCAACTGGTGGGCTTACATAGTTGCTTTCGAGCGGCTATGTCAGTCCTTCTCGGTACTCATTCCTTGTACCGCCACCTTATTCTTTTTCTTCTTCGACCCTTTCACTCCTCCTCACTCCGGTAAGGAGGACGAGAAATTAAAGGGGCTCACCTCTCTCCGGGGTGACCCCGACCGAAAACCGCCGACCGCCTTTTCGGACTCCTTCAAATACTTTAAGAATGGTTTCTTTAAAGTGGTGGCGAAACCCGGGCCAGCGGCCTTGGTTCTTGAAGGGGGCCGAGGCCCGTGATGTGGAGTGGAGGTTTCCCCACTTGGACTTTTGATCATCATAGGCTCGCTTCGCCTCGTACCAAGTGATGTTCGACGACCTTCCCGCCGGGCGAGGTCGTATTCGTTGACCGGGTTTCGTATGTGAAAACATATGGTGCCGGGAGCGCGGCCTTCTTCATCACCGGTCCGGATCGGAGCCGGATACGTAATTTGTATGCGGCTTGTAGTTATTGTTCTTGCGTTTGTTTTCGTTGATTTTGTTGCCTCACTAACTTCCTTACTTTCCTTTGTGTTTTGTAGGCGAGGCGATGAGGAGCTTCCGCGGTACTTGTCGGTCGTGACTCCCGATCCGGAGGCTCCTCCGAAGAGGAATCCTCGGAAGCGTCCTTCTTCCGAGCCCCGGAGAGTGCGCCCGCCGGTGTCGCACAAGGCCCGGGTTGCTAAGAAGGCCAAAGTCGCGTCTCCCGTCCGGACGCCTTCGTCGCCCCGGTGAGGGCCGTCCGGACGTCCGCTTCTCCTTCCAAGGGTAAGGAGGTTTTCGAGGGCCGTCGTCTCCCGTCACCTCTCCGTCTCGCTCCCAAGATCGTCCGGGTCTCGCTTGGGAGAAAGGCCCTTTGGGCGAGGAGCTCGAAGTTGCCTTCCCGCCGCCTCGCCAATTTACAAACGCCCGCCACCGGCCAACATTGATGAGGCCGTGGTTCACGATATCCGGGCTCGCCTCTGCCCGGGGTGTTGGTTTAGCCCGGGCGTATCTCGCACCTTAAGGGCAAGTATGTGAAAAAGTTCGCCGAGGCTCGCCACCGAGGAAGGAAAAAGACGCGGCGGAGGCGTCAAGGCTAAGGGGCGAAGAAGACGCCTAGGTCGCGAGGGCGAGCGCGGAAGGCGTCCGAGGAGCTTATTCTTTGCAAGGAAGGCGTAGAGAAGGCTACCTCGGACACGGCCGCTCTTCGGAAAGCACGTTCGGCGGGGGTGGATGCCTCAAGACCGTTCGAGCCGGCGGGCGGACCTATGTTCTGAACTTGAACATGTCAAAGCGGTACTTGTGGAAGAGAAGCGAGCCCAGATCGAATGCCAGGACATATGCAAGGGGGCCGCTTTTGACTGCTTCTACATGGCCTTGGCCCAGATCCGTCACCTTAACCCTGGGGTAGAGCTTAGGACGGACGACTATCATTACCGGGCCTATGTGAAGGATGGCGTCTTCTACCCCGCCCTGCGTTGCCCGAGGATGACTCGACTCCTTTACTCGGGGAGAAGGCTTGGATGGGGAAGGGGAAGGTGTCCGGGGTGCCGACGGGGTGATAGTGGAGAGGGAGCTCCAAATGTGCTCCCCCGGCGTCGAGGCGGTGTTCTTGAGGCCGTGGGCTTCGGAGGATGACCCACTTGCATAATTTATTTTAGCTTTGTATTTTGAACCGGTGGCTTGTACTTGGGTTCCTTTGTGTAACCTTGTAATAGTTATAAAACTTGATTTCAACCAATCAGTTTGTCTTGTCAACTGTTAGTTAACATTCTTTATTTTTTATGGTCGGGCCAGGGCCTTTATATGCGCAGTATCTGCTAAGTGTTTCTTCCGATAGGTTGACTTCGGGAAAAGGGGGTAGGGGAGTAACCCGAGCTACCGAGATCCGGATATGGTTGTCCGGGGTTGTTTTATCCGAATAGGGGCAAAATGTCATATGCACAATCACGGTGTCTGAACGCGCGGTTTGTACATGTCGGCCTGATCGGGGCCTGCGTGACAATTCACCTCCCTATTTAGGAGCATTTTTCGATGCATCTTTTAAAAAAAAAATAGATGGTGTTTTTACCGTCTCGCGAACCGGGCGTGGTAGCCGGGTGTAGTCCGCGACCGGGCTATCGGTAATGCCACGATCGGGCTATACGCAACTTGGGTGTGGTAACCCTGGTGTAATCCCTTCTTTTGGTATTTTTGCTTGACCGAGGCCGCTTGTGCCTCGGCGATACCTTATTTAACCAATCGTAATGCATAATTGGTGTCTCCACCGGGAGTCTTTAAATAAGAACGAATGAAAGAAACAATGAGTCTTGTCTTTCAAATAAATAAAAAACTCGGAATTGAAAATACTAAATTAATTGAAAAATTGCAACATAAATACGCCGTCGGTTCTATCTTGGTAGGCGAGGTCTAGGCGTAGTAGATTCTCGGTTGTCGGCGTTCCGAGTCCTTTTGACGGCTTTACGCTCGGTCTCCCGGGATGTAGCGCCACTTTCCGCTTTTCCTTTACGCGGTAGGGGCCCTCCCGGTTTGTCGCTAGCTTGCCATCTTTGGCGTTCTTATTTCCGATGTCGGCGCGTCGGAGCACGAGGTTGCCCGGTTGAAAGAGCGAGGTTCACCTTTCGGTTGTACTTCGCGATCGGTTGCTTTGCGGTGAGGTCTCGCGGTGCGCTAGGATCCGTGCCTCGTCAATGAGGTCTAACTCGTCATCATCAAGGCGTCACTGTTTGGCTCTTCTCCTTCCCTCGCTAGCTTTCATTTTCCTCCATGTCGGTTGGCCTATCTCGACCGGGATCATCGCCTCGCATCCATATGTCAAACGGAATGGGGTTTCTGCGTGGAGGTTTGGACGCTCGTCCCGTACCCCACGGGACGTTGTAGAGTTGCTCGACCCGGAAGAGTCGGCGTCTCCATGCGTCTTCTTAACCCGTCGACGATGACCTTGTTGGCGGCCTCGGCCGCCCATTGGATTGGGGGTGTTCGGCCGTGCAAAGTGATGCGTGATGTCGAGGTCCGACATCATGCTCGAAATCCTTTGTCAATGAACTGCGTTCCGTTGTCCGTAATTATCTCGGCGGTATTCCAAACCGAGAGAGGATGCTTTCTTTGAAAGAATCGTTGAATGCGGGCCGAGGTGATTGTGGTTAATGGCTCGAACTTCATCCATTTGGTGAAGTAGTCGGCCGCGACTATGAGGTACCTTAGTCGTCACAGGGCATTTTGAATGGCCCGAGAAGGTCCATCCCCCATTTGTAGAACGGCCGGGGAGTCGTAATGCTTTTTAGTTACGTCGGGGAGCGCCAAAGGATGTTGGCGTGTTTAAACAACCGTCGCACCTTCGTACCGTTTCCATGGAGTCTACCGCCATCGTTGGCCGAAGTATCCGGCTCTGACGAGTGATTTCCGAGCTAGGGATTTTCCTCCCATATGCGACCATTAATGCCTTCATGTATTTCGGCGAACGTGCACGGCCTCGGTTGCATTCAAGCATCTCATCATGGGGGAGTGTAATCCTTTCTGTCTGATCGTCCACCATCGTGTACATGGCGGCTGCGGATCAACTTTCGAGCTTCCGTTGTGTCGGTGGGTATGATTCCTCTTTCTAGGTAGTCCTCGATCGGTTTTCTCCCGGTCAGGCGATGATATGGACATGACACAACTTGGTTCGTCCGGGTTTTGTTGGACGACGGTCCGTAATTTCCGGACCTTTGGTGCTAGCCGATTTGACAATATGTCGGCCACCTGGTGTTTTCCTCCGCGGATATGAGCGATGGTACTCCTCTTCGAACTCGGCCATCATGTCTCGGCTTTGTTCAAGTATTTTGCCATTAACGGGCCTTTGGTTTGATAGGAGCCTTGTATACGAGCCGCTACGAGCCGGGAGTCGGTCGGGATTTTGACTCTCTGCGCCCGCTCCTTTGCTTGTTCGAGACCCTAGGCTAGTACGCCTCGTATTCTACCCGGTTGTTGGATGTCGGAAATTTGAGGTGGAGGGAGTGTTCGACGACGACTCCGTCGAATTCTCAACTATTATTCCGGCCCCACTCCCTTTTGTATTTGAGGATCCGTCGACGTATACCGTCCATTCTTTAAGACCGACGTCCTTCCTCGTGGGTTGGGGTAAGCTCCCTTACAAAGTCGGCCAAGGCTTGCGACTTTATCGCGTCTTAGCTTCGTAGGAAATGTCGACTTCGATAATTCAATGGCCCGGTGGTCATTCGCCGGCCAGATCTGGTTTGTGTAGAACCCGGATTGGTTGGCCGGTTCGTACCACCACTTTGTGCCCCCGGAAGTATGGGCGTAGGCGTCTTGCCGCCGTTAGCGGGCGAATGCTACCTTCTCCAACTTCGATATCCGAGTTCCGAGGTCCGAAGTGCCTTGCTAACAAAGTAAATCGGTATCGGCCGGATTGGGTTTCTCGAACCAGGGGGCGCTTATGGCTTCTTGGTCGACGGATAAATACAGAAAAACCGTCTCGCCCGAGTCGGGCTGGATAGGACCGTAGCGGGTAGCCAGCATTGTTTGATTTTTGCAAATGCGGACTCACATTCGGAGTTCCATCCGCCTCTCGTCTCTCCTTCTTTAGCGGTTTGAAAAAGGGAAGGGCATTTTCGGCGACAGGTAAGAATCTTGTCATAGCCGCCAACCTCCCTGGCCACCGTTGTACCTCCTTTTTGTTGGTTGGTGCTCTCATATCCAAAGACCGCCTTACACTTATCGGGGTTTGCTTCAATTCCTCGTGTGTGAGCATAAACCCGAGGAACTTTCTGTAGGGACTCTAAATGCACATTTTGCTTGGATTCGACTTTATTCGGTGCTTTCGTAACTTTTCGAACGTACGTCCGAGGTCTTGGATGTGGTCTCCCGGCTTCACCGACTTGACGATCATGTCATCAATGTATACTTCTACATTTCGGCCGAGCCGGTCTTCGAAGACTTTGTTCATCATTCGTTGATAGGTGGCCCCGGCATTTTTCAACCCGAACGGCATGACATTATAGCGTAATTGGCCTTGTCGGTTATGAAGGCCGTCCGTTCGATCTTCCGGTGCATCGCTATTTGATTGTATCCGGAGTAAGCATCCATAAATGATAATAGTTGAAATCCGGATGAGTTGTCGACCAATTGGTCGATGCTCGGATCGGTACGAGTCTTTAGGTGCGAGCTCGTTTAAGTTGGTGTAATCTATACACACCCTCCAACTCCCGTTAGGCTTTAGGACCATGACCGTATTGGATGACCATGTGGTGTATTGTATTTCTCGGATGAATCGGCCTCTAGTAGTTCCTTCACATGCTTTTCTAAGGCGATCCGCTGTCGGTCCCTGTTTTCGTCTCTTACGCGATACGGGGTAGATCCGGTTTGATTGCCAACCCGTGGCGGCGAAGTTGGGGTCGATTCCGGTACCTCCGAGGCCCTCCATGCAAAAAGATCTCGGTTTGCTTTTAGGAAATTGCTTAATTCCTTTTTGAGCTCTAGGGTCATTGCGCCTCCTATCTTCGTTACACCGGTCGGATCTTCCCCAGGACTAAATCTTCCAACTCTCCCTCCGGCTCGGTCTTGGGTTCTCGGGCTCCTCATCTCTTAAGTCCAATTCCACCACACCGACGGCCGGCTCGCTCGCTTGCATTTTTCGCCGGCCGAGCTTCCCGTGGCGTTTTGATCCCGAGGTGATGACGCCTTCCTGGTCCCCGTTCTCTCGCATGGTTTCATAATAACATTGTCGAGCTTCCTTCGGTCCCCGGTTATGGTGATAACCGTATTTTTGGAGCTCACCATTTTTAACTTCGGTGCTTGGTGGATGCAACCATATCCCAAACAAGTGGATGGTTGGTCTCGCGCCAAAATCATATTATACGGGGAGGGGAAGTCGGCCACGATGAATCTTACCCTCTCGGCTTTGAAGGCTTTTTTAGTTCCCAAGGTCGCTTGAGGTCGATGTACCCTTCGGCTTGGATTGTTCGCCGTTAAAGCCTACGAGTGTTGTCTTGCATGGACGCGGTCTTCTTTATCCAAGTTCATCCTCTTAAAGGCGTCCCACATGATGATATCTGCTGAACTGCCGGGATCAACGAAAATCCTTTCCACAAGGCAGTTTACCAGGATCCCGGTAATTACCAATCCGTCTTGGTGCCCCGGTACGACGTCTTTTAGGTCTTCGATGGTGAACTAATCTTTGGAGCGTCGGTCGATCATGGTTGTCTTTGAACTTGGGGGGCTCTTCGACGCACCTCCCTCAAGTATTTTCTTCTTTGACTTGAGGTGTCTCCTCCTCCGCCCATGCCTCCACTGATTACGTTACACATGTGGTTCATGTCTATCTCCGGAAACTGCTCGTTGTCGGAGGATGATTGTCGTCCTATTCCATCGACTTTCCGAT
Source organism: Acacia melanoxylon (assembly GCA_019022615.1). NCBI lineage: Eukaryota > Viridiplantae > Streptophyta > Magnoliopsida > Fabales > Fabaceae > Acacia > Acacia melanoxylon. The sequence goes on along the minus strand of JAFJYJ010000019.1, from coordinate 9,199,439 downwards.
CGAGTGGGGGCGGACTCGGGCTTCGGCCTTGTTTCCTTTTGTTGTTCTTCCGACCCTGTGTTTTTATCAGGTACTGGCGCAATTTACCCTCTCGGATGTATCTTTCAATTGCGTCCCTGAGTTCGAAGCATTGGTCCGTGGTGTGCCCCGGTCCGTCGTGGAAATCACAGAACTTTGACTGATCCGTGGTGGGTCGGAAACGTGGGGCCTGGGTCGGTCTACCTTTCTCATCTCGTGGAGGCCACTTCTTTCCATAACGGCCCCGCGAAACATTGAGCGGGGTGTACCTCATCATCCTCGGCCTCCTCTCGACTTGTCGGGTTTTGTTTTGCTTTGTCTCGATTCTGACCACGGGGGTCCTCTTTACGACCACTCGGTTGATTCTTGACCGGGGTGGTGTGCTTCGCTTTTCATCGCCATTAGTATTGGCGATCTCCATCTGTTCTACTTCCGGATATTGCTTCGCGGGGTGTTGAACTCGGTGAGAGTGTATACCGGTTCTTGAAGATGGAGTTTGCCGGTAGGGAAGAGGTTCCAAGCCATCTACGAGACAATGCACACGAACGCTTTCGGAGGGACCTTACCCGGAGGGCTACCACCTTAAATCATCCGGTATTTTTGTAGCGTTTCCCCTCCGTTGCTTTATCTTACTTAGGGTATACCGAGATTTGGGTTGTTTCCGGCTAGTTGCGAAATTCGGTTCGAATTTGCGCCCGAGGTCTTGAAAGTCGTGGATGGATCTTTTCGGCGTGTGTGTAGCCAAATTTGAGCGGACCGATCAAAGTGGCCGCGAAGAGCCAACTAATGACCGGGCCTTTGATTTGCCTTACGAACATGAGTAGCTCGAAGGCGTCGAGATGGGCCCTCGGGTCGGACACGCCATCATACTTCGGTAAAGAGGCCAGCTCAAATTTGCTAGGGTATGGAGCATTCTCGATTTCTTCCGAGAAATTTGGCTTTGTTGGGCCGCTATATATTTCACGTGATATTCCGGGGTGAACCCTTTGGGCGGCGGCCTCTCTCTGTCTCGGTCTTCGTCATCCGAGGTCTTCCCTAGAAAACGTTTCTTCCGACCCGACAAGGGGGTCTCGGTCTCCTCGTGCTCGAGTCCGTTTAGAAGAGGTCGTTTTCTTTGCATACTGCGGCCATGCCTTGAGCTTCGACGGCCGAGGGCTTCCGTGTTTCCGGGATATCCTTACTTTTTTTCTCTCGCGTATCCCTAGGTCTTGCTCGTGTTCCGACTCTTTAGCTTGCCTGCTTGCGGTGGTCTTCCATGATCTGTTGCATTACTCAAGTCTTCTTGACGCCGGAGGTCATGTCGCTTCTCCATGTTCTCCATCCTCCTCGGAATTGATTGTTGTGTATTCGGAGGAGGATGAGGTCTGGTTCGGTATGTCGTTGCACTTAGCTCCCCGCGGGGAGACGAGGCCAGGTCGACACACTTTGTTCACATCCTTGCTATCATTGTTATTGGGGATGTCCTCGGTAGGGAGGTCCTTGAGTTTGTTCTTCGACTGTCTCGGCTAACGCACGCGATGGACTCTCCCGGTGAGGGTTCCGAGTGCTACTTCTAGTAGTAGCCATTGTTGGTCACGGGGATCGAAATTTACGGTCCCCACGGTCGCGCCAATGTTCCGGTGTGGAACCGGATGTCCGGCCCTGGGGGCCGTGGTTTGATTTTGGATTGGGTTGCCCTATGGGAGTATCTATGAGTGGAGATATCCGTGAGCAAGGAATCACCGAACACAAGGCCTTTCGCCATAGGGGAGGGTATGTGTTTAGTGGGGGCGTGATGTGCAATGCGAAAGTAAAGAGGCGAGTTAGAACGTGTGCGTCTTGGTGTTACCCCTAGTATTTATAGGGTGTGGCGTGGTATCTTAATCGCCTATCTATCATATCCTGGATTATGGATATGATAGATTACCCCCGATTATGGGGAAACCGGGATACTCGGATCCTACTACTTTGGGCCGTCGACCGGGCCGGGCCGAGGTCCGGTATGCCCTTTGCTTGGTCGTCGTGCCATTATTGAGCCGTGAGTCAGATCCGTAACAATCGGTATGGTGAAATGATCATAGCAGGATTAGAAATAATGTACGAAATGTATATACTGTACTAAGATTGTTAAACTCACGAGTTTAAGTAAATTCGTGCCAGTAACATAAACTCGTATCGTCAACTTAAATCGTAAATTCAAAAGGATTTAATTTTATTATTAAATAGGTATTCTTGGTGGATAATTGAATAATTAAAATATAAAAATAAAAATAATTTGATTTAGATATATTTTAAATCCAAAATATTGAAATTAAATCTATCAACATTCATCATTTAACATATTTAATAAATAAGTTTCTATAAAATTTAAATATAAAGCCGCAAAGCATGATCAAATAAAAAAGTTAAAACGAGTTTAAGAGAAAGTTGACACGATTTTGTAAGCTATAAACGTAAAAAATATAAATTCAGTGTATAAACTCGTTATTTTAACCGAATTTACTAGTCGCTTGACTCGTTTTTATAAGCTATAAATATAAAAACGGAAAACTTCAGTGTCAGCTCGCGAGTGGGACAACAATGCACTACACCTGCTTTATTAAAATTAAAGGTTGATATCATTCCAAATCTTTTTATGAAGTTTTATTAATTAGGCTGTTAAAATTAAGAAAAGTAATTAAAGCTACCTGAATGAAGAAGATTCCTTTACCCGTTTGAAATCACGCAGAATCAAGAAATAATGTATGAATGAATATATACACTGAACTCTACTTCCTTAAAATTTAAAGTTACTCTCCCTCCAAATCTTTTTATGAAGTTTTATTAATTAGTTTATTGAATATAAGGAAATTAATTAAAGCTCTTTGAATGGAGAAGATTTTCTATTCCTTTTTTAAATCACGAACAATCAAACTAAACCAATTATTTAACTTTATACGAATGTGAATATTGTTGTCAAGCTCACGAGTTGACTCTCCGAGTTTATCGTTTTTATGTTTCTACTTTACTAAATCGGGTTGAGTTTCCAGTAAACTCGTGTCAGCTGTAAACTTAGTTAAACTCACGAATTTACATATCAAATTTACCGTTTTTACGTTTCTAGCTTACAAAATTGTGTTAATTTTTTCAATTTTGTCATCCTCAACGAATTTACATATGAATTTTATAGAAATTTCTTTATTAAATATAATAAATTATAAATGTTGATATATTTAATTTCAATTATTTGGATTTAAAATATATTTAAATTAGATTATTGTCATTTTTTATATTTTAATTATTTTATTATACACTTTGTTAATACATATCTTACATATATAAAAGTAGAGCGAAAGCGGCTTTCGCATTGACACCTGCTCATTTTTATTCTACCAACTGCCCAAATAACTCCACTTGCTTATTATAATTAATTTATAATTCATACCTACAATTTCTTTGCACTTGACATTTGTCCTCTTTATTTTGCCATCCGTAAAAGTAACACTATTTATTTATTATTTTTAATTTTAATTTATGCATACAATTTCTTAGAATAAATATATCTATTAACTATCTTAATTATCCTCTTTGTTTGATTAACCGATGGGGTAACTCCCTTCATTTGATTTTTCACATTTTCACTTTATTATTTGAAAATATTTTGTAACAACTTTCCTTTTATCTCTCTTTATATCTGGTATCTTTTTTGTCAATATTTTAATTATGTCTTTGTTTTATGAATTACATATTTTATTTTTTAAACTAACCATCATTCTCCCCTCATTATATATGAACTATTTTGTGAATAAATAAATTTTGACATCTCCCTAATTGATTTCAAATATTAAACGCATCCTCTTAATATTTCAACTACTTTGTCAATAAATATATTAGCAAAAATAGAGCGTGAGTATCTCTCTATCCGACATATCAATAAAATGATAAGCTCAAAAACTAAAAAGCAAGGTGGTTATATAAAAGCATTGACACATGTCCTTTTTATTTTACCAACTCTCAAAATAACTTCATTTACTTATTATTTTTTATTTATAATTTATAATAAATGCCTACAATTTGTTTGCACTTGACACATGTCCTCTTTATTTTACTATCTCACATCCAAAGTAACACTATTTACTTATTATTTTTAATTATGCATACAATTTCTTAGAATAAATATCCCTATTAACTCCCTTAATTATCCTATTTCATCATTTGATTTTTCACATTTTTACTTTAATATTTTAAAATATTTTATAACAACTTTCCTTTTATCTCGGTATCTTTTTTTTTTAGTATTTTAATTATGTCTTTATTTTATCCTCTACCTTCGAATTACCTATTTTAAATTTTTTTGAACTAACCATCATTCTCCATGTTTATATATGAACTATTTTGTGAATAAATAAATTTTAACGTCTCCCTAATTGATTTCAAATATTAAACACGTCCTCTTAATATTTGAACTACTTTGTCAATAAATATATTAGCAAAAGTATAGCAGTAAGCATCTCTCTGGCCGACACATCCGTAAAATGATAAGCTCAAAACATTAAAAGAAAAATAAAATAAAAATAAAAGCAAGGTGGTTATGAAAGAGGGATAATGGGGAAGGTAGTTATACACTATTTTACCGATCTTATTTTTTCCTCAATAATAACTAAATATTTTTTCATCAATAACTGCATTTAAATTTACTGTTTTTTCATGTTTTAATCTTCAAAATTTATTTCCTTAAACAACCCGCAGATATATGAGATGTAGTTAGAGATAATATAGGGATTCAAATTTCAAATAAATTAACTAATATAATTCCCTATTTATTTGTCTTCTTATACAAGTAAATTTTAATTTTGAAGGACCAAAATTTTAACGTCTCCCCTAATTGATTTCAAATATTAAACACGTCCTCTTAATATTTGAACTACTTTGTCAATAAATATATTAGCAAAAGTATAGCGATAGCATCTATAGCCACACATCCGTAAAATGATAAGCTCAAAACATTAAAAGAAAAATAAAATAAAAATAAAAGCAAGGTGGTTATGAAAGAGGGATAATGGGGAAGGTAGTTATACACTATTTTACCGATCTTATTTTTTCCTCAATAATAACTAAATATTTTTTCATCAATAACTCGCATTTAAATTTACTTTGTTTTTTCATGTTTTAATCTTCAAAATTTATTTCCTTAAACAACCCGAGATATATGAGATGTAGTTAGAGATAATATAGGGATTCAAATTTCAAATAAATTAACTAATATAATTCCCTATTTATTTGTCTTCTTATACAAGTAAATTTTAATTTTGAAGGACCAAAAGATTGTATTACCCTTAATTTTAATTTGGCTATATATATATTGCTTTGGATGTTGGCCCCTTCATGTTGTCGTGTGCACACCCTAACTTCGTATGATATCATGTTAGCGGATGTTGTGTGCACTAGGGATCGTGATGTCATTATGGTGGGAGCGCGCTTATGTTTATTGGGATGCGCTTTGGATTTGTGCTCTGCATTCAAACAGCCGTCTTCCACTCTTTCATCAACAGCAAAGAATAATATAAATAGCTTTTGAACAAAAAAATATCCTTACGGGATTTAAGGAAATCAACATTGATAGTATTTACAATGAAATTTGTAATCATTATATATGAATTATATCAAAAAAAAATTATATTTTAAATTTTTCTAGAAAATTAATGAATTTAGTCTTTACAAGAATTTATAAAATTTTCAACATGATAATATGGTGATAAAAAGAATTAGTTTTCCTATCATATAAAATAATTTCAAATACAATTGATACATCTTTAAGTAACAGCAAAATAATATAAATTGCCGTTTTACTAGACTTACATACTTACATTCGTGCATCGCACGGGGTCTATGCTATTTTATGATAAAAGTAAACTCTTACGAATTTACGATTCGAGTTCACAATACGAGTTTACATCACTGTCACGAGTTTGCTTAAACTCGTGAATTGAATGGGAGGGATAAGGATGTTTTGGAAAAAATGTTATTAATATTTTATTAGATGTTCAAGGCATTGTTTTATTGTTTTATATGTTTTATATGTTTACATAGATGTTCAAGGCGTAAGGAATTTTTGTCTTTCCTAATTAGTGTATTTCTCAAAATTTGAACTAGAATTATTTTTTTCTGTCGGATGAGGCCTTACCACATCAAGTAACAACTTATTAGTATATTGGTAGATTTTCTAGTTGTATGGTATTAAGTGCTCTTTCTAATCTTCTTTATAAGAGCTCATTATTTAAATTACCTTTGTCGTTTTTATAAGAGCCTTACAAGTAAGGTTGTCAAACTAGCGAGTTTAACTAAACTCGTGACAATGACGTAAACTCGTATTATGAACTCGAATTGTAAACTCGTAAGAGTTTACTTTCACTATTAAATATGTAGTAATAATGTATGATAAATAATTAAAATATATAAAAAAGACAATAATCTGATTTTAATATATTTAAAATTCAAATAATTGAAATTAAATCCATCAATATTCAAAATTTACTATACTTAACAAGGAAATTTCTATAAAACTCATATATAAAGCCGCTGAGCATAATTAAATAAAAAAAAGTTAACATGAGCTTAAGAGTGAGTTAACATGGTTTTACAAGTTTAAAACGTAAAAATGGTAAACTCAGTGTATAAACTAGTAAATTTAACCAAGTTTACTTGACTTGATTTGGTAAACTAGAAACGTAAAAAAACGATAAACTCGGAGAGTCAATTTGCGAGTTTGACAACAATGCTTATAAGAGTTATCTGAACATTTAATAGTTTTTTATTTTTTCCCTTATTAATTATATTAATTGAAATGTTAGTGATGGTGATATTTACTCTCTCTCTCTCTCTTACATTTAATAGCTAGCTATATCTAGCTAGGATATTTTCTTGATTGGTCTGTCCTTCATATCATAAAGTAGAAGAGCAATAAAATTTAAAGATTTTTTTTTAAATTTTAAAATATTACTTATTTCTATTTTAAAATATTAAGATCAGATTGTAATCCGAATGCATTTAACTATTTCAACCGTGATTTTCAAAGAAAATGAAATAAAAACAATTCAGATTTCATGCTAAAGTTGGGACCATCAATTATCATCGGTTCTTTTGCCAAACCCTATGGATTAAAAATGAACTAAGAGACTTTCATGCTTACTAATGGTTGAAGATATACATTCTATATGATGGTTATGACAGTAGGAGGACAACAACAAATTTTGTGTATAAGGAGATACTTATAAACATAAACTCATTATCTTTAATCATAGTTGTGTGATGTAGTCTTTAGTTAATGTCCATGTAGTAAGTGCAGCTGTATTTTTATTTTAACCTTGGACAATGGTTTTCTTCACTCTCTTTTAGTTGAAACCAATTACTTTTGTGTTGAATTTAATGCTCCCCGCCTAAAGGAGAGTGATTGCTATTATTTATATGTATGTCTAATGATATTTTTGGAGTTATTTTTTCATGTAAAAAATAGTAGTTATGATTAATACGTGGGAATTTCATCAGTAAAAAATTAGAATGCTATATTTAAGTACCCCAACAACTTGGGTAAAAAATGGCAGTTGATGCATTAATGTGAATTTAAATACCTTAAACAACTTATTAGTCAAAGTAGCAAAGTCAAAGATTTTGTTGATCCTGAGATCTTTTTGTTCATAATGTGCATGCATATTAAAAAGTTGGTAGTTGAAAGGGATTTGTTGTATTGTGATATAATGCTTTTATGGACTAAAATGTAATTATTAAATTTATTTGAATCAGATTGAAATAACTCCAAATGACTTCAAATAATTTGTTAAGATTTAGAGAAAATGGGATTGTAGAATGGAACTCAAATTATATTAATGCACGCATCAGGAAAAATTTAAACAATTGTAATCAATTGCTTATTTTTAAAAGTGATCCATTCTAAAATAATTGCAAACAATTGCTCATCTTAAAGGACATTATACTCGAACAATTAGAATCTATTTACATGTATTCGTCTCTCAGAACCTATATAGGTTATATTATGTTGCTCTATTTATTTTCTATGTCAATTGAGTGAGTCATATTTTATTTCTCCCTTTTTATTCATTTAATTATTTTCTCTCATAATTATATTGAATATAATATGTTCAACTAATGTTAACTGTATATGTTAATAACATTCAACGAGTTTTCTTAGAGTTAATGTTATTAGGTTGCAACACCACTTGTATCTGTTAATATTTGGCCCAACTTTAAGAAAACTGTAATCAAATGTACCTTTCATCTAGTTAATTAAAAAGCATCTCAAGTTCTCAACCAAGACTAGATCATATTCTGACTCAACTGAGGCTATGCAGTTATTAGTATGGGATCATGGCTCTACGGCTCTACCCAATCGATGGCGGAGGAAATAGCCGCTGTTAGAACCTTGATACATTCTGATTGGGATCTAGAAATTATCCATGCTCATAGGGAAGTTCCAAGACGCGCCATTATTTAGCTAAAATGGCGTATGGACTGAACAAGAAGCTGATAATACTGCAGGATCCCAGCTTTTTGTGCCAGTCAAATGTTAGCCGATCTAGGCTAAGATTTGTGAAGCAGCTGTGATTTTGATGTGTAGTACTATTGTGGAATAGCAACTCTCCAGGCTATGTGCTTGTCCTTGTCATCAAAAAAGAAAAGAAAGCATCTACAGCGCATCCAGAAAGCATCCATGAATCAAAGTCGGTGCTCTCGACACAATATTCTAATCATCATACAAATCTAAAAATAGAAGGCCACTTTCTTCATCCCTCTCTTGGCAACAATTGCGTCAAACACTCATTTTTGCTATCCCCTCCTCCATCCAAGCTCTTCCTGCTTTCCATTTCTAACGTTTATTCTGTAGTCTTGGAATCTTCCAATACCACAAAAGCATATTCAGCTGCATCAAGTTCTTCTCCTATCGTGGACAGATTAAAGACGAGTTTTTTATCTTACGGCGAAGCCTGACCTTGTCAAAAGTCTAAGTTAACCAGCCCTCAGAACCAGAGCTTATAACCATGTAGTTCATCAAAGTATTGAACAGGCATCTCCGTATACACTAGAAAAAACTACTAGATCTCTGACAAAAGCCGAATGAAACGACAAGGTCGGTGGCCAAAAAGGGAATGAACCGACAGGTCGAACGTATTATTGTAACGGATTTATTCAAGAATTAAAATAGGCCGCAAGACCTATCAATAATATTCCAGAACTGTGGCAGCATAAAAAGTATAAATGGGTCAACGGATAAATGCCTCAACATTATGGGATGAGCATGATCACGAGGAATTTTTTCCCCGCAGATCAGAATATGATATATGCATTAATTCCGTCCATGCAAGACAGTAATGTGATGATATAATAATTCAGGTGCCTGTGAACTGTGGTCATTTTCCTAACTAAATAAAAGAAGAGTTTGAAATTTAAGGCACTTCTATATTTGTTTGTGAACATGCTACGACGACAACATGCAGATTATATTCGATCAGAGCATTATATCTGGTTTCTTTTAAAGCGGCAGTAATGAATTCTCACTCCGCACCTTTGAATAAAGCCAGATCTTTGCCCTGTAGTCTATATATTCCTGGTCCAAATGAGGTGAATCGGTTAATTAATTACATATATTATCAGTTTTCATAACTACGTTTTTCAGTTTCTAATTAGTCTGGTTGTATTAGCTAATCACGAATCGGTCAATTACAAATAAAGGGCAAAGAATATTATGCCGAGCTTCTTTTTCCTTCCTGGGCCAAAGGATACGTAGTTGGTGGATTTATTATGCGACGTTGATCCGTTGGGCAGAAAACAAACTATTTATCCTCTAAATCTTGAAAACATGATTTAGTTTTGAATTTTTTTTTTAGTGTCCGCACATTAGTCCCTATAAGTTTAAATTCAGCTAGGCTGATGCGATGGTTTGAGCCGTGTATAGAGACAACGACATAAGTCTCAGTATGCTGAGCAAATTACTCCCTATATCCTCTATTCTCTAATGACTTTACGGAAACTATCCATCAGATTTTACAACTCGTGAAAAAAAAATCAATTTCACAGCCTGAAAAGTCTTCTATAGCTCTTGAGGTGAAGAACCATCGACTTCTATGCGTCGAGGTTGTTGAAATATGGATTTTTCCCCAGTTTCTGCCGTATACTTCACTCTTTATTTTTGTACCCATTCTTTCTTGACCTTCTTACGTATCAAATCACATGAAGTGTTAAGTGTTAACCATTCTGCTGAAGATTCAATAGGAGCAAAAGTAAAAAAATCAATGGACAGAGATGCTCTGTTCAAAAATTATGTCCCCTTAATTAATTTAGTTTAACGAGTTGGGGATTTTTGCATAAAATGCAAACCCGTCAAAGTGAAACCACTGCTTCACTTAAAAAGTACCCAGTTGCAAGACACACAGCACTGTCTATTCAATTCATGCATTTACCGCAGAGGATGTAATTATAAAAAGCTAATTTCGTCACATGAGAGATATAGGACCTGTAGATATATATAAAAGTCACACACGTACACATATATAAAAGCATACAACAGCTAGAACACCATTATGGAATTCTAATTCGTGTGAGTCTACACACAGAGACATTGTGGAGCATGCATATATATATATATATATTTATATATATTTGTGGGGGTTTCTGGAGGCGTAGTTGAGAATTATGACGCCTCCATATTTGCGAGCAGCTTCATAGTTATCGATGACAGGTCCTCCTGCTTGATGAATCACAGGATGGTAGTGATGAACAAGAGAATGCCTGAGGGTTGGGGCCATCCTCTCATAGTCTCCTCCACAAACGCAAATCCTTCCATTCGTACCTTCACACTTGATGATGAAGCCATTGCCACGTACCTAACTCACTCTCTGCACAACACCCCTCACACTCTGCTTCCATTTTTATACTAAAAGTTGAAAGTGGTGTACAAACAAACCACAGTGAAATCAAATTATCTTGCTTTGCATCTCTCTCGTGTTGCTGTTGTTTTATTTGGGGTTCATAATAAAAGTAGTTTGCAAGTAGTCTCTAATCTTTTATGCTTAATGATACATATAAATATATTCCTATTCTTATGGATATCTATTTTGACTAATTGTTTTCAAGCCATCTTTTAATTACAATCTCATTTAGCAGTAACATTTCGCCATATCAGCAATGATGAGTGGATAAAAAATGTGGACTAGTCAGTCATATGAAAAGCATTACTATAGCTTCTCGTGAGACACGTATAGCACATTCTTGCATATCCTGCACCTAACAGCTTCTGCAACAGTATGTTATATTAGCTGCAATATTTTAAACTTAAAGTCTATCTGCTTTTTCTATCTACTTCTTATCAAATGTTGAAATAGTTACTGATATCCCCTGAGCTCCGGTTAAATAACAATGATGTACACCTCTGGACAACTAATCATACATAGGCGGTGACTGTCACTGATATTATTGGACAGGAACAATAATCCTGTTGACTTGGTGTTAGCCCTAACTCCTAAATTACCTGTTGACCGGTGGAGACTGTCACTGGTTTTTTTTTTTTTTTTTTTCATTTTAAGTTTCCTTTTGAGTGTATATATATATACTAGCTTCGATCCTAATTATAAGACATAGTTGACTTTTTTTGAAGAGATTAAGAAAGCTAAATAAATTACTTAATCATTTTATATGTCGTGTTTTCTTAGATTATATATTAGTTATTGGTCAAACTATTAAGTTTGAAGAAAAAAATAAAAATAAAAATATTCTCAGCTAATTTAATTAGCTTCTTTAATCTCTCCAAAAAAGTCAACTAAGTCTTATGATTAGGTACAGAGGAAGTAGTAGATACTATATACAAGCATTTAATAAATTTCTTAATACATCTAATATTATGTTATTAAATTTTTTGTTGTTTTTATTATCTGACATATAAAATTTTATAATTAAAACGTTTTTAATAAAATAATTTCTAATCAAAATCATGTCCTTTTTAAATAATTATGCATTCAAACATACTTTTCATTTATATCACCTAACCAATTTTCAGTTCATCAAGCTATCTTTTTAGAAAATGTATTTAAACACAAATCTTGTTACAATAACCACCTTCTACCAAACCGATTTTGGCTAAATGATCAAACTTTTGACGGGCATATTTTTGCTAAACTAAAAACCAAATACACTCCAAAACAACTCAATATCACACGTTTCTATAGTTTTTTTTTTCAGGGTAAATTATTAAAGGTTAGGCTGTAAATTATAAAACCAAATTTACATTGAATAATACTGTTTATAAAAAAAAATCTATATTATATACATAAAAACAAACCATATCGTCGATAATTTAAAAATAATATAATTTGTTAGAATTTTAATATTACATATATGAATTTAACAAGATATGGTGGAAGAATTTTCATTTTGGTTAAATCATCAGCAGAAAAAATTAAATAAAAAATTTTTACATCTATATAAATAAAATTATTCAATTTTAAATTTTTGTTTTATAATTTTGACCTGAATAAATTTTAATAATTATTAAGTTGGTTTTTGGGTTCAGACAAAGCCCAAAACCAAGTTACTTACTTAAAGTTACTTACTTAATGACGACGAGTAAGTGTGTTTGGGATAATGGTGAGAAAAATGATTTATTTATAATTTGATTTATGGAAAAGTATGATTGAATAAAAGTCAGATTGTGTAATATAACTTATATTTGAATTAGCGGTAACATAAGTAACTTTTGTAAAATTGAAACTTGTTTGGAATGGGGTAGCATAAATGCTTTTGTGATAATTACCTAAGAAAATTAAAATTAAAAAAATGAATGTCATCGGTGTTCCCTCCGGGTACGCTGCGCCCCACTTGTCATCTTCCATAAACAGTAAACCCCCAAGATTATTCCTATTCCTATGGTGGCGCTTACTTGCCGTTGTTGGCACCTCCGCATGGGAGTCCCTTCGCATCACTGGTGCCATCGGTGTTAGTTAGAAAACCAGGAAGAATGGTCTGCAAATTGTATAATGAAAGCGCACAGATTACTTTGGCCTTGCTCTGTATATATAGTGACTGAATACAAGGACGCCTGGAGGGTATAGCAGATCTTGCTAGGGATGTCCAAAAAATCCTGGTAGTCCAGGTGGTTTGGTCTTGGTCAAACCGACTCTGATTTTTTTTTTGTGGGTCTGGGACCATATGAGGTGGACCAAACCGGACTTCGGTCCAGGGGCTAAGACCCCCTGGACTAGTCCGGTCTGGCCGATATATATATATATATATATATTTTTAAAAAAATCACAACTTAATCTAACCTTTTGTCCTTCTTTATTGTCTTCTTTATGATCATTTATCACTCATTAGTGAGTCTTCTTCTTTGGCTAAAAAAACATCCGGAGTCTTCTTCCCTTTTCAGTCTTCTTCTTCTTCAGTCTGGTCCGATAGAATGTTGTTATTTTGTATTTTTGTTCAATGTTGTTGGAGATTCTTATATGTGTATGATTGGATTTAGGATGTTTGCATATTTAATTATTGGTCCAAAGAAGTAGGAAAAAAACTTTTTTAAAAAATGAAACAGTCTGGGCTGACTCCCACTCAAGATCCAAATCCACTGACATGGGCACAGTGGGCCAGTTCGAGTTGGTCTTAGCCGGACCAGGACGACTTAGGCTGGCTTGTCCAGCCCGAGGTCCCTCCTGGACCAGACCTCGGGTTGATCCCAATCCGGTCCATGGACATCCCTAGATCTTGCAATAACAGAAAATCATAACAAATCCTATCATCTAGTGCTATGTGTATTGGTGAGTACAGTGAATGCTATACAAGAGAGTGCTACAGAATATTATTGAATACAATTTATATTCTAACATCCCCGAGAGAGGGTGTTACCAACAGACCGAGTTTGTCTCTAAAATACTCAAATTGTGACCGAGAGAGGCTTAGTAAAATAATCTGCAATCTGATAAGAAGATGGAATGTGTCTGATGTCAATCAACCCAGAAGCAACTATCATAATTTGAGTATTCAAAATTGATTCTAAAAAAATACTTGTATCACTTTTTTTTTTTTTTTGAAACTATTCCCAAAAACTAATCAAAACGGATAAGCTGTATGCCAAGAGAAAACGCCAACCGATGACAGGACAGCGGAAGCTAACCGTCCTGGTCACGCCCCGCTGGAAACAGTAAAAAACACATCCCCATTTTCTTTAACGGAATGAAAGGAAATGGGAACATCTAATTTCAAATTTCAAATTTCAAATTTCTCTCCCCTCCTCCTATAAATACCATCCAAAACCTAGCAACACCCTTCACATTCAGAAGGAGGCGTCTTGATAAACGCCTTCATTTCTTTTCTTAGGTTTTCTCTGATCCTTGCTCCATTTTTATTCTTTCATTTACCTCCTCTGCGCTACGAAGATGAGAGAGTGTATCTCGATCCACATTGGTCAGGCCGGTATCCAGGTCGGAAATGCCTGCTGGGAGCTTTATTGCCTTGAACACGGAATTGGGGTGAGTACCTTTTCATTCTCTGACTCTACGTCCTAAATTACTGGATCTAGGTCCTATATTCATGGCTGTTCGCATTCCTCTCTGGATCTGAATTTTGTCGTATTTATTTTTTATTTATTGCACGATGCTTGTCTGAAATTGTTTGAAACGTTGAGTCAACAGATCTGGGAATTTTTGGTCCTAACCGTTTTAATCCTGCTTAGATCTGAGTTTCATCTCTTTCGTTCCGGCTAACGCACGGTTTGCGACGAATGTTTCGACGGTTCTCAAGAGTTTTTTGAACCTTAAATCCGTTTTTTATTCATTTCTGTACTGTCTTTACCTCTGTTTTTCGAAATGAATCATAATCTATAACCATTAAATTTATCATACCTGTTGATTTCATTGTGCGATTGCTCTTTAATGGTTTCTGTCATGTTCTCATAATGCCCCCCCCCTAAAAAATTCTAATGCTCCCACTCACGTGAAATTTGTCTATAGCCTGATGGACAAATGCCCGGTGACAAGACCGTTGGCGGCGGGGATGATGCTTTCAACACCTTCTTTAGCGAGACCGGTGCTGGAAAGCATGTGCCCCGAGCCATTTTCGTAGATCTTGAGCCTACTGTCATTGACGAGGTGAGAACCGGCACTTACCGCCAGCTCTTCCATCCAGAGCAGTTGATCAGTGGTAAAGAGGATGCTGCCAACAACTTTGCCCGTGGTCATTATACCAGTAAGTTTTGATACTAACAGTTTGGCTTGTTTATTTATTTTTATTTTCTGATATCATTAACATCTTATTTATGTGTGTTAATTGTATCCTTCCAGTTGGTAAAGAGATCGTCGATCTATGTTTGGATCGCATCAGAAAGCTTGCTGACAACTGCACTGGTCTGCAAGGATTCTTGGTTTTCAATGCAGTCGGTGGAGGCACTGGTTCTGGGCTTGGTTCGCTTCTCTTGGAGAGGCTATCTGTTGATTATGGAAAGAAATCGAAGCTCGGGTTTACAGTCTACCCGTCACCTCAGGTGTCCACCTCTGTCGTTGAGCCCTACAACAGTGTTCTCTCTACCCATTCTCTCTTGGAGCACACTGATGTGTCTGTACTTTTGGACAATGAGGCTATCTATGACATCTGCAGGCGCTCCCTGGACATCGAACGTCCCACCTACACAAATCTCAACCGTCTTGTGTCTCAGGTATATTTCTCCAAACTAAAATTAGTTAATTAGTTCCCAGGATATGAATCATTGTTGGTTAATTTCTTCTTCATTGTGGGTTAATAACATCATTTTCTTGTTTCTTCAGGTGATTTCCTCCTTAACTGCCTCTTTGAGGTTTGATGGTGCCTTGAATGTGGATGTGACCGAATTCCAGACCAATTTGGTCCCATATCCCAGGATCCACTTTATGCTTTCCTCTTATGCACCAGTCATCTCTGCTGAGAAGGCATATCATGAGCAACTCTCAGTTTCTGAAATCACAAACAGTGCGTTTGAGCCTTCATCTATGATGGCCAAATGCGATCCTCGCCATGGTAAGTACATGGCATGTTGTCTGATGTATAGGGGTGATGTTGTGCCCAAGGATGTGAATGCTGCGGTTGGCACCATCAAGACAAAGAGGACCATACAGTTTGTTGACTGGTGCCCTACTGGTTTCAAGTGTGGTATTAACTACCAACCACCAACTGTTGTTCCCGGGGGTGACCTTGCCAAAGTTCAAAGGGCAGTTTGTATGATTTCTAACTCCACCAGTGTTGCTGAGGTGTTCTCTCGCATTGACCACAAGTTTGATCTTATGTATGCCAAGCGAGCATTTGTCCACTGGTATGTGGGTGAGGGTATGGAAGAAGGAGAATTTTCCGAGGCTCGTGAAGATCTTGCTGCCCTCGAGAAGGATTACGAGGAGGTTGGTGCAGATTCAGCTGAAGGTGACGATGATGAGGGAGAGGAATACTAGAATCTTTGACATTCTTGTCATATTGCCTGTGTTCTTCGGATCTCCTGTTCTGTGCATTTGACTTCCTCCCTGTTTTGGTGAATTTTATTTTGAACTATGATTCCGGTGTTGTAAGTGAAATTTTATCGAAACTTTCAAGTTTGAATCGTTTGTTATTATTTGCATACTTTTGATATCATATGGTGTGTTATTACATTAAATGTCCTTTCCGATATAACCGCTTTGCATGTTATTTCTCGCGGTCGCTTATATTTGATGTCTCTAAATATACTTTGGCAGTAATCCACAATGGAGAGTAATTTGTTTTGCTTTCTTTCCGATGTATATATATAAAAAAAAAATCCACAATAGAGAGGATGGGCGAATTAATTTTGAAGTATTATTGGTTGCTCAGGCCCGGTCGTAGGTACTAATCATTTAGTTTGGCTCTCCTAAATATAGTTAAGTGAGTGATAATATAATATTGAGGAAAATAATTGATGTTATTTAAACCTCATTAAACATAAGGCCTTGTTCCGTCTTTCGTTGCCGCTAGCGAAGTATTGACAGGAATGAATGGTTGATATTTAATAATTTTATAATAATATTGTCATACAAATAAATAAATAAATGCATTAAAATTGTTATAAGTCACCAATATAATTCATAGTAAGATATTAATATTTTATACTTACAAGATATTATGATAAAATTTGGTGATAGTGAAATTAAGGACTGCTACGGAAGGAATGATAAAAATGTTATTTATGCATTTTAACATTAAAAAAAAACAATTATTCTTTATGCAAAACTTTGTTTAACCTTGAGTTAGAACGGGATTATGTTTGGATTAAGAATAATTTTTACTATTAAAGAGTTATTGCAACCGATCAAAAAGTTAAGCATAGTTTCTTTTAGCCGCGATCAAAAAATAAAAAATAGCCATACTTCAATAATATAATGTATACTTTTCAACGCAGTATTAAAAGAAATTATTGGCATGAAAAAACACTGTATAAGCGAGAATAAATAAAACATTTTTAAAGATTAAAATGAATATAAATAGAAAGGTTAATACTACTATATTTTGGTCTTTTAAGTTTATTCTTATTTTAGTTTTTGATCTTTTAAGTTTTAAATCATTGGTTTTGGTCTTTTTGTGGATAAAATTATCCAAGTTTTTATTGATTCTAATAATCGATGTTTTAAATAAAATAAAACTTGAGAAACTAAAACAAAAATAAAAACAAACTTAAGGAATCAAAGATTATATTAATTTAACCTATGGTCCAGGTTTTATTTTACTTTCTAAAAATAATAATTTTAATTTTTAAACTATAAAAAGTAATTCAACCTAAATTTCAGTATGTTCCACATTCCTTCAAAAACATTTCTCGACCATACAGGATGTAGCGAATCTCCAGCGCATGACTTCTTCTTTTGCCCGACCTCGGATTCTTATACTTGATTCAGCTGTTCTGAAGCAAACACGTCATGATTCAGTTCTTACAGTTATTTTGCATATTAAGAAACGCAAGATCAACTCTGATATAACCAACAAAATTTAACACTTTGAGAGCGAGTGTCGCAGAGAATATCATCTTTCTGTTAGTACCCTGGAAGAAAGTGCCACAGAGGAGACTACCTTTTTGGTAGGGAACGAAGAATATAGCCCTTCATGCCTCAGCCTAGGCTTACCCGATATTCCAGTATCAGAAACCAAGTAGAGGACGACCTCAATGCTCACCGTAATGAACTCGTTTCTTTATTCTCCAGGTTTCTCTCATGATCGAACCCACTCTCTATTATCCTTTATGGTTTTCTTCCTACTTGATCAAGCCCCATTTCTTAAGTTCATCGTTTGATTCGACAAAGCTTGAAAAGAGAATCACGATTGAATTTACTCCGAAGGGACTTTCAGTTCGATCCGATGTAAAATGGTAGAAATTATATTGCATCTTCTTGAAATCGAGTGCAATGTTGCTCATTGTCCACACATTTCGTATTTCTGAATTTGCAAAATTTCGTGTTAAACTTAAGGTCATGCCTGGTGAGATGAGAATAATACGGGGAAAATCGGATGTCGATTTTGTTAACCCGCAACTGGCGAGTCACGACTAAGCTTTTTGAAATCATTTCTTTCGGGTGGAAGAAGAGCAAGTAGTTTATTGCAACTTCAAATTTATTTATTGTTGTCAACATTACGTTTAAAGGTATCTGGGACAAGGGAAAGGCATCTTGCAACCCCATAATTTGATTGATGAGCTCGAAAACATTATCAAAGAAGATCAAGCATCGAAGGAGCTAAAAGACAGCCGATTTTGTGAAATCCTCAAGTCCGCAAAGGTAAATTAACCTATCAACGTATTATATAAATTATTATTATGATTTTTTATGTGGCAACGAGCAAGTGAGACTTAAATGTGTGTGTGACAGGATGCAATAGTTTCGCCTCCTTTTGTGGCAATAGCAGTTCGTCCAAGACCCGGTGTTTGGGAATATGTTCGTGTTAATGTTTATGAACTCAGCGTGGAGCAACTGACCGTTTCAGAATATCTTCGCTTCAAGGAAGAACTTGTAGATGAAACGTATGGAATCCATTGTTTTACCACTTCCTTTTCCTGACTTTGAATTATATCATTAACGATTCCTTGCTTTTTATTTCATGCCGATTATTAGGATTAGCAACCATTTTGTATTGGAGCTTGACTTTGAGCCTTTCAATGAAACATTTCCTCGTCCAACCCGCTCTTCATCAATTGGCAATGGTGTTCAGTTGCTCAATCGTCACCTTTCTTCAAAAATGTTTCACAACCGAGATTCTATGGAGCCACTTCTTAATTTCCTCCGAGCTTACACCTATAAAGGACATGTTGGTTTACTTCCTCTGTTCTGCACATTTTACCTTTCTTCAAGTGGTTATATGACCTGGTCCTAATTATAAGACTTCGTTAACTTTTTTTTGGAGAGATTAAGAAAACTAAATAAGTTACTTAATTATTTCATATGTTGTGTATCCTTAAATTATATATTACTTTATTAGTCAAACTAATTAGTTTGAGGAAAAAATAAAAATACTCTAAAGTAATTTAATTAGTTTTCTTAATCTCTCTAAAAAAGTCAACTAGGTCTTATAATTAAGACCGGAGGGAATACTAAATATCCGCCCCCAAATAAAAAAAATAAAAGTGTTTATACTAAATGACGACAATCATAGTTTGAGAGAACTTATGTTTTATTCTTTTGATATAAATGAATGTAACTTCACCCCCCATTATTTTATTATAAAGATATCCTTTGTTCTTCTGGAACAAATCTATATTTCCCCCTTTACTTCCTGTTTCCTATCCATTAGTTGAGTACCACATGTTATATTCTGTTTCTTATTCATTTGTAGAATGTGAATTGGTGACTGTAGTTTATTTCATTCCCTGATAATTATGGTGCAGGCACTTATGTTAAACGACCGTGTACAAAGCATAGCCAAACTTCAGTCAGCTTTGTCCAAGGCTGAAGATTATCTTTCCAAGTTTGCTCCTGATACACACTATTCTGAGTTTGAATATGTGTAAGCTTGGCTTTTGCTCCTGCATTTACTTATCTACCCTCAATTGCTTAATGTTGTGCCTACAAGTTTGTTGTTTTCATTTTTGAGCTCTTCTTCTGTGTCCAGATTACAAGGAATGGGTTTTGAGAAGGGTTGGGGTGATACTGCTAAACGAGTATCAGAGATGATGCGTCTGCTCGCAGACATTATTCAAGCACCTGATCCTTCTACATTAGAGACTTTTCTTGGGAGAGTGCCTATGGTGTTTAATGTTGTTATATTATCTCCTCATGGCTACTTTGGGCAAGCCAATGTCTTGGGGTTGCCTGACACCGGTGGCCAGGTATGTTCTTATTTTCCCATGTACCATAATTTCATAACATGCAATATTTGTAAATATTTTCATTGCTCCCTCTACGTTTTCAATTGTTAGTCATTTTTCATATTTTGAATCTCATTCTAATATTAGTTAGAGTTATTTATCATGTAAGAGCACCATCTACTGTAAAAAGGGTTTTAATCTGCAGGTTGTTTATATTCTGGATCAAGTGCGTGCTCTTGAGAATGAGATGCTTCTTAGAATCAAGAAACAAGGACTGGATATCACGCCTAGAATTCTGATTGTAAGTGTATCTTCTGGGGTCAATTTTCTTCAAAAAAATATATATTAAAGGCTCTTTTAATTGAAGCTACAATTCTCTGCACTTTTTAAAAGGTTACCAGATTGATACCTGATGCAAAAGGTACAACATGCAACCAACGGCTAGAAAGAGTTTGTGGTACTGAACATACTCATATTTTGCGAGTCCCTTTCAGATCAGAGAATGGAATTCTCCGTAAATGGATCTCAAGGTTTGATGTTTGGCCTTATCTGGAGACTTTTGCACAGGTAGATGTGTCGTAAAATTTTTGCAATGAATACTTCCATGATTATGAACTAATTTTTAGGTACTAATGCCTTTCAAACTTTGTTCAAACATGGAATTGATCTTTGAAATCACATAATTTAATCTAATTTGTCATTATTTTCTATGTTGACGGTTATGTGTGTCACAGGATGTTGCCGGTGAAATTGCTGCTGAGTTACAGGGACGTCCTGATTTCATCATTGGAAATTACAGTGACGGGAATCTTGTTGCCTCTCTACTAGCTGATAAGATGGGAGTTATTCAGGTGACTTGTCGTTCTTATTCTACTGTCTGATATGCCATTCAAAGTACAAAGTTCATTTTATCATTTACTGAGAAAATGAGAATGCAACTTGCTGGTTATAAATGTTGATTTTCTTAGTGTACGATTGCACATGCGTTAGAGAAGACAAAATATCCAGATTCAGCTATATATTGGAAAAAATTTGAGGACAGGTACCACTTTTCATGCCAATTCACTGCAGACTTGATAGCCATGAACAGTGCTGATTTTATCATCACCAGTACATACCAAGAGATTGCAGGAACGTAAGTATCATTATTGTCTTCAAGTGTGGATGTATTGATTTTTGACAATAACACTTATTCCCTTTATAAGTTTCTCCTTGTACTTTTCAACTATATGACCTCCTCAATCTCCATCCTTTCGTTCTCTTGTAGTCTCATGCCCATTTATATTTCAGGACAAAATCATCAGTTAAAGTGCTTTTTTTTTTTTTTTTTTTTTTTTTTTTTTTTTTTAGTTGGCTTCAGTTTGTGAAACCATGCTTGCCAACTTGGCATTATTTGGACAGGCATCCTATTGCTAGCAATCTTTTCCTTTTTGAGTTGGCTTTTATTATGATTTCTGTTTAAATTGTGGTTTCTAGTTATGCTAATTCAACTCAAGACATCTTGTTGACTTGTGAGCTTTCTTTCAGGAAGAATACTGTTGGCCAATATGAGAGCCACATTGCATTTACGCTTCCCGGACTCTATAGGGTTGTCCACGGCATTGATGTTTTTGATCCTAAGTTCAATATTGTCTCCCCTGGAGCAGATATGACAATATATTCCCCCTACTCCGATAGGCAGAATAGACTTACAGCCCTACACGGTTCCATTGAAAAATTGTTATATGATCCTGAGAATACCGATGAATGGCTGTAAGTCTTCTTCTATTTTCACGAAATATTCTATTCAAGTTTCTGGTAGGAATAATTATCCATGTTTACAGACGGTTCATTGGGTTCCCATTGTCACTTTACCCTTTCATCACGGGATCCATCTCAACTGCCTACGACGATTACCTCAATTTACTTGCTTCTTAAAGTCTGTAGAATTGAATATCAAAAGTAGATACAAAAATAATTGAAAAGCACCTCTCTTTTTTTCAGATTGCATTGCGATCGATGAGATCAGTAGTTGATATCATTTCTAATTAGTTGATAATTTTGGTTTGGTCTGATGTTTGTGGCAGTGGTAATCTGAGGGATCGGACAAAGCCTATACTTTTTTCCATGGCAAGGCTAGATAGAGTGAAAAACATGACTGGTCTGGTAGAGGCCTTTGGTAAGAACAGCAAATTGAGGGAACTGGTCAACCTCGTTGTGGTGGCTGGCTTTATTGATATGAACAAGTCCAGCGACAGAGAAGAAATTGCAGAAATCGAGAAGATGCATGATCTCATCAAACAATATAAATTAGATGGTGATTTCCGATGGATTGGTTCCCAAACAAATAGAGCGCGTAACGGTGAGCTATATCGCTATGTGGCAGACACAAGAGGCGCCTTCGTTCAGGTACTATATTTATATATCAATGTCAATATCTCTTGGCTGATTGTCGACATGAATTTCAACCACTGTTCCTCTCGTGCTTCAGCCTGCTTTCTATGAAGCTTTTGGACTTACAGTTGTGGAGTCCATGACTTGCGGGCTCCCAACTTTTGCTACTTGCCACGGAGGTCCGGCTGAGATCATCGAGCATGGCATCTCGGGATTCCATATTGATCCTTACCGCCCCGATCAAGCTTCTGAGTTGTTGGTTGATTTCTTCAAACGATGCAAGGAGGACCCAAGCCATTGGAATAGAATATCCGATTGTGGACTTGAAAGAATTTACGCAAGGCAAGTATTTTATTTTATGAAAACTGGTGGGCAATTCTCAGCATTACAGTCATTACAAGTGAAGTACATGCATACAGCCATACAGGTATACGTGGAAGATCTATTCTGAAAGGCTGATGAGCTTGGCTGGAGTTTATAGTTTCTGGAAGTATGTGTCCAAGCTAGACAGGCTCCAGACTCGAAGATATCTGGAGATGTTCTACATCCTCAAGTTTCGCGATCTGGTGAGTGATTTCATTCCAGGGATCAATTGTCGGGACAGTGATGTGTTAATTTGATAAACACTAAAATTAAAAGCGGAATGAAAGTTGGGGAGAATGTGACAGAAGTCAATTCTGTGGTGTACGTGTTTTTGCAGGCAAGTTCTGTTCCAAGGGCAAAGGATGGTGCTAATTAAGGTAGTGAACTGGCGTCGCTTCAAATTGGATGATGCCTAAAATGCGGACTGCTGAGCGTTGGTTCTTCAAATTATTTTTTATTTCTTTTCCTCAGGTTGGATGACAGTTGAGTTGAGAATTTATTATTATTACCTCATACACTTTTTAATTTGGAATTGTTTTCATTGTAATATTTAGTGTTAGAAATCGTCATCTTCATCATATATCAAAATCATATACTTTTTTCAAACCAATCTCAAAAGATTAATATCATAACAAAACAGAAAAGTCTAAAAAATTTGGGGGCAGAGCAAAGGGAAAAAAAAAACGGGATGTGATACAATGATTAGGACATGGTGAAGATAAAAAAGTAGGGGTGGCTAACCAATCATAAATATTGAAGAAGATTGGTAGTTAACTATTAAATTCTTTTTAAAGTAAAATAAAATTTTCAATTTACCTGTATTAAATGAGGTAGTCCCTCCATCCTTATATTAAATTCTTTTTAAAGTATACCTATAAGATATTTTTTTATAAGATTACATTTGATTTTGTCTTAATAATAAATGTCTTTTTATCCATTTTACTCTCATTCTCTCCTATCATTTTTTTTTTGATTATTCACAAGACACTCTCTTCATTTTGTCCATCATTACTTTTTCTCTTTTACTCATTCATAAATAGGGTCATCTTTGGGGGAAAAAACATATTTATTACTTAATTAATTTTAACTGTTTTCTAGAATCTTATCATTCAGGTTGAAATGATCTTATATATGGGGATGGAGGGAGTATTATATAAGAGAGAAAGATATAAAGCGTCATATTTAAATGGGAAAAGGATTTCTCCACTAACCTCCAAAATTACGTCGTTTTGGATTAATGAAGGGTGTTTCCGTAATTTTGTTTACTTTTTTATGATATAAATTTTACCAAAACATCCTTTATTAATTCACCTAAAATTACAAACATACCCTTCATTAATTCAAAACACGTAGTTTAGGGGTCACTGAAGAAATACTTTTCCCTATTTAAATATTAATTATTGGGGCAAAATGAACAAATAAATTATAATTGCTCTATGTAAGTACCTATATTATACTCCCTCTGGTTCTTATTATAAGATACCAACTAACAATTCTTACAAATCAATAAAGTTGTCTTACAATTTAAGTAACTTTCAGTATTACCTCTACCAAT
The DNA here is from genome assembly GCA_019022615.1 of Acacia melanoxylon. Lineage (NCBI taxonomy): Eukaryota > Viridiplantae > Streptophyta > Magnoliopsida > Fabales > Fabaceae > Acacia > Acacia melanoxylon. The sequence goes on along the minus strand of JAFJYJ010000019.1, from coordinate 9,174,855 downwards.
TGCACTAAACTCTAATATTATACTAATTATTACTTTCATCCACTATCCTTATTAATTATAGACATACGTTAAAAAAAAAATTAATATACTTTAGAAACAAACAAATACTTTATAATAAGGACTGGATGAGAGTATTATGGACCAAATCATTCTTTTAAAAGCGACTAATATCAATGTGGACTGGAAGTAGTAGATTTATGATTTTTACTTTGGCGGTTAAATTGATAAAAATTTCTACATTCTTAGTGCCTAAAATGCTTAATGGCGAGCATTGGTTCTTCATTTAGACTTCCTCTGTGTTTAAATGTAAGTCAATTGTACTTTTTCTCACGTATTAAGTAATATACCACTTTCGATTTTTTCTCACGTATTAAGTAATATATTAAATTATAAAAAAATTTACATCAAGTTTTTAACTTTTCTCTACTTAAAGTGAGAAAATGTAATTAGTTATTCTGTAAATCACTGATATTTTGAGTTAAGATTTTTCCACTCTACACATAGGATGTAAGGAATAGCTTAGGGTGCTTTATTCCTACGGCTGACATGTCCGACACAAGCCATGAGCTTTTAGCAGTTGAAGCAGCTTTTTTGACCGTATCAAATTCAAAACCCGCCCCTCCCTGTTCATCTCAAATCCTCCTTTCCCTTCCCAAAATATTAGGGAAAATTCATCAGGTCCTTTTTATAGAAAAAAACTTAAAAAAGATCCTAATATTTTGACAATCGCATGACCTTTTTTGAGATTGTCAGAATCTACCTCAGTTGTTAACGGGATATATTGTTAATAATATAGTTGTTAAGCGGGATGATTTAGTTGTCAAAAATTGTTGTTAATGAATGCTGATTTAGTTGTTAATGGCCTCTTACTTAACAACTATATATTAAATTTCTGTTAACAACTCATCTAAAATTTTAAAAATCTCAAAAAAAATCCTGGGATTGTAAGAATCTTGGGCCTTTTTTGGATTTTTTTTCTGTAAAAAGGGTCTTATGTGAATTTTCCCAAAATGTTAAAGCACCAACGACACTAACTTCTCTTATGATGTTATTCCCCCTCCAGGAATTTGACGCACCAAATGCTAACCAACATAACTGATTCACGCACCAGCACCATCTAGTACGCTGGAAAGTGGAAACAGGGGCTTCACTTCAACTGTTGAAGTCAGAAAGAAAGCTTGGCTCTTGTAAGTTGTAACAATAAAGGCCAACAGCACCACTGAATGCACAACGGTTAAACTCGTGATGGAGCATAACATACACTTTCATAATTCAGCTTGATGGAATTGGACAAAAGTCAAGTCACAAGAGTTCATAGTTACACAAAACGCCAATCTGTCAAAGATTGCCGAAAACAAGAGCTTACCATACACACAAAGCGTTTACCATAAATGAGCTTCAAGGTTCGGGGGGTCGTGTCTAAATTACCCATCTACCCTCTTAACCTGGAGCCTTTCTAGGGAATACTAGGCAAACATACATAGGGATGATAGATGGATAATGGTAATACAAGTAATAACAACGGGGGCTGCTACTTCCTCCAGCACATTAGAGTTGTCCGAATGAGTGAGCAAGATAAGCCAGGGCGCCTACAAGAGGGGCGTTCGTGTACGTGGCTGGCTCCGACTGCGCATAATCTGACCGTTCATCCGGAAAACTATCGTGCAAGTCTGGCCCACCAACCACCGCTCCCACTAGTACGTTGGGATTCGGGTTCTGTGAGCTCAAGGCGCTGAAGCCTGCGGAGCATTGGATCTTGGCGGGGTGCACTGCAATGGACGGTAGAGATGACCCCCTGTGGTGTATCCTTCGCGGGTAATTTGGACCGTACCCCACCATGTAGGACATCTTCAAGGGGTTATCCCCCAGCAAGTAATCAACCTGTCCATCCAGTAAAAATAAGTCCATCCCGTTTTAGCAACAGTAGAAAAAACTACCAACAGATTTGCAATAAATGAGGTTTGACTTAGAACCTGTTTTTTGGCCATAGTGCTAAGAGTCTTGGGGGTGACAGTGGCTCCACCACAGCTGACAGACATGTGGGCTGAGGTCAGGTACTTGGCATAGGTTAGGAGCAGGAAGGAAGTGGACGTCACGTACTGCATGTTGCTATCACTCATCTTGAACAGAAGCCCCCCTAGTTTGGTTTCTCAACCCCCGTTACACATTGAACCAAAGTATAACACCCTAGACATTTTGAGATTGAGAACGAATCTCACTCACCTGGGGTATATTGGTAAGAAGAGAAAGAGGTCCCAGGAATTATAGAACATATGAAATTGTCCGCAAGAGCCTTGTACTCATGGAGCGATTGTACTTTTTGAACAAGGAATTCCTGAGGTCCAAAGCACCAAGCATGGGCTTAGTTTCTTGAAAAAGACAATACAATATATAGTAAATAGTACAGAAGATTTTACCCAAAAAAAATAGTACAGAAGAAATGTGATTATAATTATACCTTGGAAAGCAGTATCCTTGCTCCAACATGCTTATTATCCCACCCAAACATATTATCAAACTCCGCAGCCCCAAGGGTGGGTCCATTCACTTGAATATAGTTTAGGTACATGGGCTTCCCAGTAGCCTTGTGCAGCCAGGCAGCACCCCATAACAGTTCATCCTGCCATATTTCAAAACATGTCCTCTGAGTTAACTCTCCACAGGCACAGCAACAACTACAATGGGAAAAATTAAACAACTGAAGCCTTACCTGATAACCAGAGTAAGAGCAATAGAAAGGGCATACAATGGGCTTCAGCCCATCACTGTAAGCTCCCCTGAATTTATCAGCAAACTCAAACACCTATACACACAAGAAGCAGATAAAGCCTCATTTTTTTCACTAGAAAACCATAAACAAGTTCAAGGAGTGATTTTAACTCCGATTCAAGTGTCTATATACCCTTGTAGCCCTGGTGACTAGAGTTTTGGAGTAGGCCGGGTCACATTTCTTAAAAACCAGAGAAGCAGCAGCTAGAGCGGCTGCAGTTTCAGCGGCCACATCTGAACCAGGGTTGTTCTTATCTATCTTGTACACATTTCTTGGGGTATCCATGTCCTCCGGTCTCTCCCAACAAACGTGATCACTTCTAGCATCTCCCACCTGCAACCTCAAACTAATCATCCTCTCTACATATGAAAACACTAGAACCATGACAAGTGACAACTATATGATAAAGAGGTATTATTAACAAACGAAAACTCATTAATAACCTGAACGTAAATGACGTCTGGATGTTGGGTAGCCTTAAGTAGGTAATCCGTACCCCAACGAATGGCTTCTCTAGCATTCTGCACTTCACCTTTCATCAGTCCACCAAACTCAATAACACTCCAGGAAAGCATAGTGGCTGTGAATGCCATGGGAAAACCAAACTTCACATTGTCCCCTGCATCGTAGTACCCTCCCACTAAATCAACCTGCATTGTAGTTTTTCACCAAAATAAGCAAAAAAAAAAAAAAAAAAAAAAAACCACTAAAAAGCAGAAGTCATGAGAAAGAGGGCAAGGTGACACACACACACACATACATGCATTGCAGAGCCGTCTGAAAGAGCAGAGCCTCCCCTCCAAGTCATCCTCTGGTCAGGAGGGAGTTTGCCGGACCTCTGTCCTTCAAAGAAGAGGATGGATTTGGAGAGGGCATCTCTGTAATTGTGAGAGGCAAAGCGACGGTGGTGGCTGTGGGGAGGGAAGGCGTGAGAAGCAGAAAAGAGGGAAACGAGAAAGAGCAAGACGAAGAAATTCATTGTTGGACTGTCCAAACAACGACGACTGTGAACCTGCCACCTCCCCCATTGATCTGACTTTTATTTATAAAGCAAAAGCTGCCCATCAGGCCACATACTATGCGACGTCTTGTTTCGTTAAATCAATAATTATGTCCATATCCTGGTTCATCATGCACGGGTTTGGCTAATTAATCCTATTTTATATGCTTGAATGTGTGCCTGCAGTCTTGTTTTTCGGCGCAAAACAACACTACACCAATTCATGCTCATACATCGATTCATTAGCCAATCAGGGCAAAGTTGTCAGATGGACAGTTTTATTCACAGTACTCTTTCCTTTATTTGGAAATTCATTAAAAGAACTTTCACTTTTTTTCGTTGACCTAAATGGCAATGAATGAAGGTAACACCTTTAATATCTTGATACTCAATCGTTTTTTTTTTTAGAAAAAATATCATTTTTGATATAGTATATATACACAGTACTAATTTTCTTTCTCCCCCAACCACTTACTACTACTAAATTGACTAAATTAGGGTTGTTTGTATTTTATAAGTTATTTTATGATGTACAAAAGAATTATGTCCGAGCTTATGTGACAGCTTTTTTAAGTGGTTTTGAGGTTTAGTGTTCACATGTAGGAATTCATTCAGAAGTTTTAATGGAGTAAACACAGAAAGATATTGCTCTTGGAAACCTATAGGATGCCCCTGAAAAGTGAAAACTACCAACTATCTTTCGAGAATCGAGAATAACAAATAGCGCTTCCTTTTGGTTTTCGTATCACAGGGCCCGTCTCCTCATTCGGACCCTGTTGATGGGTTTGTTCTTCAAATTAAGGGAAGAAAGCGAAAAGCCAGTGTACAGTGTTACGAGAGAAGATAAAGTGATCAAGTTTGAAGCCTGCTGCTGGAATTATAAAAGGAAAAGCGCTGCTTTTAATCAGGTCACGTACATTAATTGACACGGGCACATTCCCTCCTTATTCTTGCTTCTGCCACGTTTTGCAGTTCGTCTCTACACTTTTTCTTATACTTTTAATCTCTTTGTTCAATGGATAAAAAATAATGTTAAAATTGAGTGTTGGTAAGTTAAAAACGAAAATCATTTTAAACTATAAAAATTTAAGATTGGGATCATGTAAATTAAAATTCAAGTTCATCATATTGATGGATGGGTCCATGATGAATGCTTATGATTGTAATGAGAAGGTAGATGGAGCCAAAATCGTACATATAATTACTGTCACTATAATTATGAAAGAAGCAAGAGATGACATCTTAAAATGTACGTACATGATGGAAGGAAAATCAAATGACCAAATGGGCGAGGGCTGCAAACTGTGGGTAAGGAGCTCGAGAAAACTGGCTAATGAATTGAATAGTGAGAAAGCACATAATAATGCGTTGGTATGAGAGGTGAGGGTGAGTCAACAAAGTGAACAAAACAAGGAACATGTGTTGTGATTAAAAGGGTGTCGGAGAAATTAAAGTACGTAGGTGATCACGAGAGTGCCCGCCACTCTCACCTCTTTAATTGGTGAAGGCCCATACCCCTCCAATGGAGAACTTATTCGGATAAGCCATACATGCCTTCGCTTGTCGATCGTTTGGCTTCTTATCCCCACTTTTCTGCTGATTGAAGCTCGCCATTTATTCCCACATCTCCCGTCTCTTTCCTGCTATATATATCACATTTCTTTCCACTTCTTCACAGAGCTTTTAGGTTTCAATAATTGAGCTGAAAAGACGGACGGGAGGATCAATCATCATCATTCATTCTTCATTTTCGCTGAATTCTTTCTTGCAAGGGCCGTACTCAGTAAGAATCTTAGTTTGTTCTATACAAATACATCGTGAGAACGTTTCATATTTAAGTAAAGTAAAATTCAACAATCCGATGGAATATTAAACATGATGAGGAGGATCGGAGGGGCACAACAACTGTAAGCCAGAATGATGGAAATGTTACGTTGTGGGGTAGAGCTAGCTGCTTCATATATATCTTGCTTAGTACACGTGAAATTACAGAAGCTGCTGGGTGCATGCGGGGTAGGGGAAGAATTAATTGGTTTCATATCTTTTCCGGTGTGGCAGATCGGTGAACAGATAAAGAGGAACAGGTAGGACCACGAAGCGCCAAGGCAGGAGATGAAATTTGTCTTTGTGCCAACAGCCCAAGATTAATCATTCAAGTGCACTGCGTCTAAAAGAGGATCACTTAGCTTTCACAGAGAATGAAAATAGAAAGGCCAAGAAAAAGCGAGAGAATGATTCAAGTAAGTGCCGAAACATAGCCACGTGTTTCATGCTCATTTTCAGATCGATCATTATATATGAGCTCCTCCCTTCTCTTGCTCTTCACTGTCACGTCCTCTTTATATCCCCGGCCGTGTTCTTCGGACTCCAGAGACGGGTCATGAAATATTGCAATTATCAGCCTCATATCTGTTTATATGCAACTACATGATAAATAATGAGTATATAACTTTAAGGGAAATTTCATCTCAGAGCCCAAATTAAATAAAAAATGTCAAAAAAAGACCTAAGAAAAAGTTATATATCAAAAAAAGACTCCAGGGCCTTTTCTGATATAATTTCATAAAATATTAGTTGTTAATGTCTACTGATTTAGTTGTTAATGTGACTGATTTAGTTGTTAGGATGTTGATGTTAATGCTACTAATTTAGTTGTTAACATTTATGAAATAATACCAGAAAATGTCTTTGGGCCTTTTTAACATGTGACTTTTTTTTTGAACTTTTTTGAACATTTTTTTTTTTTGCTAATTTGGACCATTTTCCCTAACTTTAATCATTCAATCTTGGAGCTTTGAATTATTAAAGTTTCAACACAATTTTATTTTGCTCAAATCAAACAGGGCTGTCTTTCCGTAGATAGTGGGATGCGGAACTGGTCGGTGCCCATTCCCATAATACGGCTTTGGGCCACATTGGGATGGTTGGCACTTGAGTGCGTGGCAGGAGTTAGTGAACCGCAAAAATTCGAGCCCACCACATTAATATTCACATGCATGTACAGATCCAATTACGTATTGTCTATTGTATGTCTACATATCCGGCCTTATCAGTCATGATGATGCCGGTGAAGATCGTTGATTAAAATCTCAGAACTCAGAAGGAGAGCCTCGCTCTCGATAATTTATTTGCAATGGGGCATTTGTTTTAGATCTAATAATGCACTTATTATTGAAAATTATTCCACTGATCGAACTACATGAATAAATCACAACAATGAGACAGTGTCATGAGTCCATAAGCCCGGGATGACAGTGTCAGGGGCTGAGACCAGGGAAGAAAGGAACACCGGTGGAATTCAACCAGTCGGAGCCTTGAATGAACTGGGCAACAGTGAACTGTGAAGCCTCTGTGGAGGAATTGATCACCCTGTAACCTTTCCACGTCACCCTCCCGCTCGTATTGGAACCTGGACCCCTGTTCTTGTACTCCCCATAATACAGAGTATCCAGTGCAAACGACCCGTTCCATTCCAACCACCCTGCCGGATTTATCAAATCCTCCATGTAACATTCCAAATACACCGTCCTCGAGTACAATTTCCATGGCCTCCCCAGGTACGTCGGGAACGATGACTTCACTGGGATCAAGTCCGACGCCGCCGCCACCTTGGAATTTATGATGGAAATGCCTGTGTTCTGGTTCGGGTCCTCCCTGCCTTGGGCCGTGAACAGGTTTTTCTGGTTGTCGTTGGGCTTCCGCGCGTAAAGGTTACAGTTCTGGAGCACGGCGGCGGCGTTGCCGAAGATGAAGTCGACGGTGCCGTAGATGTCGCATTCCCGGTAGAACTGACGGAGGGAATGGACGTAGAGGGTATCCTGGTAGCCGACGAAGCTGCATTGGTAGAAGGCCGAGAGGTCGGCGCCGTTCCTGAGGGCCACCGCCTGGTGCTTGCTGGGCCCCGCCGAGTTCTCTATGGTTATCCCCTTCGCTATGAATCCGTCTCCTACCACCGCTGATCAAAGCAACAAACCCCACCACCGTTATCATATCAGATATCTGAATATTATGATCATGTTTATTACTCAAACTTTCCCGTAATTTAGACCGAAGGACTGAGGTCAAAAGTTAGAAGAAAGAAGTGAGGGAAAAAGAATAGGGGGAAACAGTTCTGATTGAATATTTGAATAGACCTCTTAAGTGGATAGGTTATACAGCCTGGCCCAGTTAATTGACCCATCTAAGCATAACGGACACCATTTATGAGGAAAATGTGAAACCATGCTTCCCTTTTCTCAATCTCCTCTCCTATACAAAAATACAGTTGAGTGGGTACCGTATTTCCAAATTTTTTGTGGGTTTTTTTTTTGGCCCGCTATTTTTGTCCTTTTAAATTATAGGGTAGTGTCGGCAACTCCAATAAAAAAAATGTTAGTTTATTTATCAGTGCTTCAGCGTGCATGTGTGATTTCTCTGGGGTTTTTTTTTTTTTTTTTTCTGAAAAAAGAAATTGAGATGAGGAAAAACCAGGGATTTATAAGTTCAAGCTTATTTTCCAATATACTCATTTCTTTGCAGATGATGGTCCTACTAATACTGTGCCCACGCCAGGCAAAAAAGAAAAGAAAACGAATAAATACTGCATGTTCATGACAATGTTCAGCAAAGCAAATTATTTGGGCAGCTCTAAAATTTTAATGAATCGAGTTGAAATAAAATAAAATTTAAATAAGAAGGTGAAACTTCGTCTCAAAGTAAATGTCAAATTAAAATACTAGAAGGAAGTTAAGATATAGAAGTGGAGCTAAATAATATGCATTAATCGATCATGTTAAAAATTCTATACAATTAGGGCACTGTAAATATATCTCTGTCTGTGAATTTTGTTTACATTTTAAAAAAGTAGGCGAAGTTTTCTGATTTGAATCTGCCCGATTCAGCCTAATAACTGGTTTTAGCAAAGCAGTGTTGAGTTGGGGCGGATAAGGTTGGTTTGTCATTTGTGACCCCGCAACTGGACACGGGGCTAAAGCACATTGTCGAGAATCTCACAAGACTAATACCAAGTTGTGTGTCACAGTTTCGCAAGAAGATAATATTTTAGATGTTGGGGCTACGAAGAATCTATCCACAATAATCTGTAATAGTTGTCGTTGTTTTGTCAGCATTAGATTCCCACATGATTACTTGGTTTTCTTCTCAAATCATGAGCGTGGGATCATACCTATTACCTAACCTAAGGAGAAATCACTGGATCCAAAGCCCTTAACACAGTGTGTGTCTTTTTTGAATTTCAAAAGGCACACACAAAATAGTACATAGTACTCCAGTCCTGATTATAATTATAAGAACACTTTTATAGTGCAATTTACACTACAAAGAAGGAAGTATTATTATTCAAATATAGAAAGCAAGTAAGGTGATTGGAAGCGCACCTACAGTAGCGGATTGAAAGGTGGTCCACCCATCCACCACGTTTCTACTGGCCTTCACTATTGTCTTCCCAATCCCATCTCCAACGAACATCACATTCGTCTTTTTCTTTATCACCTCCACATTCTCAAAGTATGCCCCAGCCTTTATGTGTATCACAAACCTACAACATCCCATTTATTCATTTAATAATAAAGATAATACGGGGCAGCACCACCACATGGAATTGGATAACGTACTGTGGTGAGAATAATTATACGTGCCTGGTTGTGGTGGAGTTTGGGGCGGCAGCTACTGCTTCCCCGATAGTGGTGAAATTGCCGGAGCCATCTTTGGCCACCACGAGATCGAACTTGGTTTTATTAACAGCAGCTTGAAGGAGCCTTCTGTCTTTGGAGGTAAGCCAAGATGGGAAGCCACCATTATGCCTCATTTTGAATGCCTCGGACGGAGATTGGTTCTTCACTCCCTTTTTCACTTTGTTGAGCAAGGCCAATGAGTTACTAACGTGGTGGCAAATCCGATACAAGTTGTCCTGGATGATGTGTCTCACGTGTCCATTGGTGTCGCCGTCGGCAAAGCCGTCGAGGCAAGTGTAAACATTGGTCAATGCGCCGCTCAGCAGAGTCTGTGAGTCGTGGTAGCGCTTGGAATTGATCTTTGTATAGGAGAGATCGGCCAAGCTGGTTTTGAACTCCTCCTGAGTGTGATCAAAAAGTTGGAGGCAGTCATCGAGAGCTCTTTGTTGAAGCGGGTTCAGATTTCGGAGCTTTCTTTTGAGACCAGTACAGTTGGAGGACGAGGATCTGACCTCGTACATGGTGTGGTTGACGAGGGAACATATGACTTGGGGAACAGATTTAGAGGTAAAATCCGGGAAGGAGGCCAGCGTGGAGACGCATAGGTCAGGATAGAGTGTTCCTTGGCAGGTGGAGTGAGCTACCTGAAGGTGATTGTGAAAATGTGGGTTTGTTGTTTCTTGTGGCTCTGTTGCTTCCACAACTAGCAAGAGTAGAGAAACAAGGGCCGATGAGAGTGTTCTCTTGTGGTGCTGCATGGTGGACATGGAAAATGCTAGCTACCAACTGCAAGAAGACGAGTGTGTGAGAATAGGGGTGTGGCTGTCAAATTTATGCTTGATTCTTTAATTAAATTAAGTGTGCTACTTGGATTTGCACAAAGTTCAAAATAAAGACAGGGACTTTAGTATATTAATCAATCAAGTGGGGGTGTCCACCGACATTCACTGTAGATCTCAGCCATCACGGGAGCCCTATATGTACGTTTAAACTTCATTTAATTTTCTTGGTCCTTGTGCCTGACATATATATGCTCCTGTTATTTCTCGTAAGATATTTGCTTGGAGTCACTACAATATAATGGAAGGTAACGTTAATCAGATGTGTATTTTTCACTTGTATAAAACATGGGTATATCCAGGCGCGAGCTATTATTACTGCTCCTTTTATGAGTGGGATACAACGACTAAAGCCGTGGGCGATGCCTTTCTGTTCGTCTGAATTTGGTCTCAACATATGGGCAGAGTCCTGTAGGAAAAGATACTTCTGCACCTTGTTTCTTCATTCCATTCTACTAAGAGAAAATGGAAACTTGCAATTAGTTATAATGAGTGGAGAAAGTTATAAACTATAGAAGCAGACAGCCCATAAACCGCAAAGCTAGCTAGGATGTTTGATGTGTCCGATATCAGATTCAAAAACATTATTTCATGGCCTCCGATCAGGACTAGTAAGTAGTAACATACTCCCCCAGTTATCACTTATCATAATCTCCTACAGTAACATGATCTGTGAAAATAAGTGTGTCAAAAAATTGCACAGCAAAATGTTCATAATTGAGACCGTATAAGGAAGGGTGCTGAAGAAAAGTTATATATATGTGTGTGTGTGTATCCATATCAATGTGCTCTCAAAACCAAACGAGTATAGTAACTGTGAATTCGGTTCATTGAGAAGTGGCAAATATGAAAAAAGGAGGAGCTAGCAACGTTAGATGAACATGGAGTTAGGCTTAAAAAAGGCAAAACCAGAGGTGAAAGGTAATGATTTTTATTCCAACGAAGTGGGGACATAGGCTTTATGAGGGTCAAGACTCGAGAGTGGGGAGGGAGCATATAGAAGTGGGGCAACAAAGGTGGTGGTGGCCTGGTGGGGGAAGGGTCCACTTATATTAACTGGACCAGAATACATACCCATGCGCTCATAATACCCTGCCGTATCCGTAACGTTATTGTAATTTTGTTTTGGGAAAATTGCATTTAAGTCCCAAGTAATAGAAAATATGACAAAAATACCCTTTAAAATCTCAAATTTAGGATGATTTTGTATTCATTAAGGGTGTTTTGAATATTTCATATTTAGAATATATTGCAAAAATGTCCTGCGAAACTTTACCGCAAATTTGAGGTTTAAGGGACCTATCTGTCGTATTTTTTTTGTTTGAAACTTAGGTTTAATTTTCCCTTCCGTTTAGCTTTTGATGCTTAAGAAATTTTTCCTGCATGCCTCCATGTCTCACCCAAGATGCTTTATAATCAGAGTAGCAACTTACATCACGTGTCTTCTTTAATCTCAAAGGAATTACTCTTACAGTGTTAAATATAGGACATAGATTATAATTACACTATAAATTATGTCATATATTTAGAACCGAACGTAGTACTTACTTAGAGATGAAGGTCCCACAGTTGTATGCCTAAATCTTATACGCTGCAGCAACCTCAAAGAGTCAAAAAGGGCTAGGATATACTATCTCCTGTCGAACTTTAATTCATTTTGTCTCTTCAATTTATAATTTTTCTTTAAAGCATCATTATATATACCAAGAGGTTTCCATCACTAGAGAGTTATAATGCATATAATTAAAGAAGTCATTTTAGTGAAATCAACATACATTTGTTATCAATAACTAACTTAATTAATTATCTAACTTTTAAATTAAAGTCGGGTTGCATAATTAATGGTGAGAAGAAGTGCTCTTGAAGGAGAGAGATGGGGAGTATATAGGAGCAGACAGGTTTTTTTTTTTTTTTTTTTCTTCTATATAGATAACTGTGTATTTGAATTATAAACATGATGCATGGCGCGCGTGGGAGGGATTCCTGCTGGGAGAGATAAAGTGGTTCAGCACTTGAGGAGAGGCACCATAATCAGCAGTTTTTTTAAAAACTTGGATCTGTCAAAATCAAATTTAACAATCTAGATCTCATGAGTTAAGAGAGCCAAACGTGTTGTGTGTTTAATCTTGCATTTACTCGTATTATTCCAACGAGTGCAAGCACGTACTTGTTTTTGGTCAATTGGAAAGATTTTATTAGGAAAAACACTTCTCCGTGTTGTAGGAAAAATGTATTTTATTATTATTCGTATTTTTCTTCATGTGTAGGACCATCTGGGAGAAAAGATTGGGATTAGAATGCCAGAATGTGTTTGGTAGAGAGAAAGGGAGGGAGCGGCACATGAGTATCAACAATAAAGATCATGTTTTATATATACGGATACAGGCCACCAGGATGACTTTCCCTCTTCATAGTTTCGGTCTTAAATATAAGATAAAATTGATTTTTATAAAAAATTATCCCCCGATTAAATTACTTTAGAATATTTTTTTTCCAAACTATCTTTGTGAAATTTATATTAATCTAAAGATATATACACAATATATAATATAATTAAATAACATTCATCTTCATTTCCCAAAAAAAAATCAACTTTATAATATATTTAGTGTTTTTCTCATATCCCATTGTTTGAAGCCTGGTGTTTGAAAAATGTCAACGTTGACTTTCACTGGAGGGATGTAGGTGTCTCGAACATGTTATATGTCATGTTTTGGTTACCAACTAGATTGAGATTTCATTAAATAGGAGGCTTTTATCATTTCATATGCATCGGATTTTAGTTATTTATTAGTTTTTTTTTAATTTGAAAAAAAATTAAAAATTAAAATCTTCATAATTTAATCGCATTATGGGTAGTGGTATAGTTAGTTAATCATTTTAAGATTCGAAATATAAAAGTGCTATCACTTCATAAGGTTGGGGCCCTTTCTTCACTTTCAAAAAAGGGTTATTTGAGTCTAGTATTTATTGCGAGTTGTTTGTCATGGTATGCATATAACCTTCGCCAATGGCCATGTACTTCGAAAAGGTGAGTTTGGTTAAAACCCAGCGATTTGAATTTCGATTCCAAAGTATAGGAACCTCTGTTCAACTATTTTTTATTTCCCTAACCCTAATAGCTACCGTTCAAGTTTAGGTTCTGATCCAATATATATCGAGAATTATATTTTGGATGCAATTAAATATGGGTTTTAACATTAAAATTATATTATGTTTTACCAAATCGTGAATTTTCTTGAGTCTTAACTTCAGCTTGATATTTGAAGCTCTGTTATATTTAGTGCATTTTGTTTCTTCATTGTCCCTGTAGATTTTTTGTTCTTGTAAAAAAAAAATAAGTCAAATATAAATGCAAAAGGAGACGAACTGAGAGGCGCGATGAGGTTCTTTGTTTTGAACTCAGAGGCAAAAATTAAACTTTCACTTCTGCATCTTCATTTTGCATGGAATGTGTTATTTATATTTCTCAACGTAGAACTTTTAAGTGTTTGATGGTTTGCATTAATTTATTTTAGATAGATCTTTCGATTTTTGTTTTTATTTTTTCTTCATTTAATTATGTGTTGGTGTATATAATATAAAGATACACAACATATAAAATAATTAAGAACTTATTTAAACTTCCTTAATCTCTCCAAACAAAGTATTTATGCCTTATAATTAACCGGAAAGTACAAACTAGCTAAAATGATTAATGTTTGACTTATATATTGTGATCTTAATTAACTAAAGAATTAAGACAACACGGATCACATATCGAAGGGGAGTTTCTTTATTTAACGTGTTCTTCCCCAGTTTTTAAATAAAAAAAACTAACAACAAATTGCTTCAAATCCTCTCGTTTCAATTACTATATATGTACATCTCTTTTTATTCGTGAATACTTTGTAAATTTATATTAGGAAAAATCTCATATAAATATCTTATAAATTTGTAAAATCTTCAGGAGTCCCCCGAATTTGTAAAAAGGTTAAGGAGTGACAATGACTTATGAGAGATATCAAATCGGGTGAAATTACCCTTTTACCCTTAGTTTTAAATAAATTTTAAAAAATAAAAATAACCCACACTTGAGGAGGACCGCCCGGACAACCGGGATGGTTTTTTTTTTGGGGTGGGGGATTTTTTTTTGAAAAAAAAAAGATTGATTGAAAGTGTAAGAAATGGGTTTGAACCCCCCACACCTCTATGGGTTTGGTTCCTTTAAGGGTTTGGTTCATTTAATATATATATGTATTAAAAAATATATATATATATATTCTTCTTAACATCTCGTAGTTACAAATAGAGTAAATACTTTTTTTTGAGTCCCTGGAAAAAACACGGACCCCATTTTGGTCCCTCACTCAAAGAAATGCCCTTTTTTAGTCCCCGAAAAAGGACGAATAAGGGTCAATTTGTGAATATTTTGGTCCCTCGCAAATTTCCAAAAAGCCTTTTTTAGTCATAAAAAAGTTTCATTTTAGTCCCTGGGGTCCATGTTTTTTGTCGGGACTCAAAATGGTATTTACTCTTTCAAATATTTCAATGACAGTTATAAATCTTTCAACGGCATTTACAAAATTTTCAACACCATTTACATCTTTTTTTGAGATTTACCTTTTTTGCCTCTGAGAGAAAAACAAAAAAAATGCCATTGAAAATTTTGTAAATTCCGTTGAAAGATTTTTTACAATGAATTAATTTTTTTTTTTCCTTTAGAGGCAAAAAAGGTAAACCTAAAAAAAATTGTAAATGCCATTGAAAGATTTGTAAATATCGTTGGAAAAAATCTATCGCCGATGGCCGGCACCTGGCTGCTGCCGGCCCTCCGGCGATGGTCATTTTTATTTTTTAAATTTATTTAAAACTAAAGGTAAAAGGGTGATTTTATCCAAATTTATATATCCCTCATAAGTCTTTATCACTTCTCAATCTTTTTATAAATTCAGGGGGTTCCTAAAGATTTTACAAATTTATAAGATATTTATATGAGATTTTCCCTTTATATTACTACTGATTCTAACTACTTTTGTCAGATACTATAGTTTACAAACAAGATTACTTTCTTTCTTTTTGATTCTTTTGAAAAGAAAATAAAAATAAAAATCAGTGTGTCAGATACCAGAATTTAATGTAGATCGCCAGTCTTAAAGAAATAAAGTACTCTTATTAAGTAACAGAAAAATTCGAATCCATGTTTCCTGTGTACGAATCATAATATTTTGCAATCGGAAAAGTTGGGAAAAAAACAGCCAAGTTTTAAGGAACATACAAAATATCAAAAAAGTTCTAACCCAAAATCATATATTAAAAGAATTCTAGGATTTTTTTTTGATATTATTTATATTAATAACAGGAAGTGCTATATTCACAACAAAATTTAAAAACCTGGTCATTCACAAGAGAAAAAGTTATATTCATAACAGAAAATACTATATTCACAACAAAATTTAAACACTTGAATTTTGTTTTAAACTCAAGTCCCTAAGCGTACAAAGGTTATTCACAACAGAAAATACTAGATTTACAACAAAATTTAGAACCTGACCATTCACAACAAGAAGTACTATATTCACAATAAAATTTAAATACCTGGATTTTGTTTCAATACAAATAGATATGTGATTTTGGGTTGAGACTTTTTTGATATTTTGTATGTTTCGTGGGACCTGACTGCCATTTTCTCGAAAAAGTTTTTATTGATGTGGAGTTTTTTATTAATTTACTGTTGCTAGACGTGACTCAATTATACAGATTATAGTCATGTCTGTCCAGACCCAAAAAAAAAAAAATATTTTCTTAGGTCCTTATTATAAGGACTAACTAACAATTGTATTTGATTATTTTTATAAAGCACTTACTTGTTTCCAAAACGCATTAATTTTTTTTTTTATATATGCTAATAATTAATAAGAGTAATGAGTGAGAGTAATAATTAATATAATATTATAGTTTAGTACAATTAATATGGATAATATTAGAAGTTACTAAAATTGTAGGATAATATTAGAGTAATAATTGATTTTAATTGTTTTTATTGGTTTGTAAGAATTGTTTGTTGATTAATAAGGATTAAGAGAGAGTACTTGTTACATTTTGTGAACTTGATCAATTCAAATGATCAGTGAATACGATAACGTGATTTGTAATTAAAAGTATAATTTTTAATTTTCAAAGAAAAATGTTAAAGTCTCAACTCTCAAACAAAAATATTATTCAGGGCGTCACTATTTAATATTTTAAGTGTCATGTTAGTAAATAAAAACTATTTCCTGCCCACATGTCATGTCATGGGGTCAAATGACAGGGAAAGCAGGCTATTACTCAGCCCGCAATGTTTCTTTGTTTTTCCTTCCTATAAAAAAAGGTATGCATATGGAAGGAAAGTGAGATATGTTTTAATAAGCATCGATCTAGTGGGAAATTGGTAGAACTTTGCGTTTGTGATTGTGATTGTGATTGTGATTGAAATTTGAAAAGTCTTAATTCCCAAAAACAAGACTGGGAATTATAAGATGATCCAAGTACTTACAAAAATAGTGCGCTTCTTTCTTTTCTCCCTCCATTTTTGGGTCAAAGCTAGTTTTCTTTTGCGGGATATGTGTTTGGGGGAAGGTTCTGAGAAAAACCATGAAGATGCGCAGCCAAACTCAACGGAACATGAATTTCAAAATGCATTGCACGAAGCATGGCTTTTTGTGGTTAATTACAATTCACAACTTGCAAAGAATGTCCGCTGAATTCCTTTACAATCGCAGTGGATCCAGCTTCATTACCTCCCTTTTCGCCACCTACTACGCTGCTATGTATACTAAATATATATATATATTAAACGCAACTACACTAGATGGAATGTTTAATCAATTAATTAATTACCACGTGTTCATCTATGCTTTAGTGGAGTTTTTTTTGAAATCTGACTCTGTTATAAAATGCGTACATGCATGCACTAGTCATCAATTCATTCCGTCTACACCACTGCAGGAAGTGAAGTTTAATTAGGGCAGGGGACCATTACCAACTTTTTTAGTTTTAAATTTTGTTAGTTTGGTTGGTTCAATATATATTCCTTCATCATCTTTGATATGATATCGTTTTCAATCATGTTGCCCGCCTTGATGAGAACATATATATTGCAAACTACAAATACACACATTTTCTCACACTCCCTGTTCCTATATGCTGCTCAGTTGACCTACGTTATAAGATATGAGTATATTTTTTATAATTATTCTATCGGTTTAAGAATATATGTATATGATGCATGAACCCTACAACTGAAGAAAGACTCTAATTAAGGTTGGTCGTGTTTCGTTTTCACACTCGTTTCCAAAAAGTTTCATACGCGAAGTAATCCAATCCATCCTTCTATATATCTGCATTAGCCGACGATAACGCCAGAGGCTTGATTGATTATAATTGTAAGTCTATCTATATTGCTTAATCACTTTGCATATATATGAAACTCTTTTAACGTGATACTGAAGGATTTGAATCGTCTTGTTCAACCCTTTCAGTTCACGTCATTTCCCTAAATCAAACCTTCAATACGAGACTAGCTAACAACTTAATTGATTGTTTTAGACTATTTTAATAATTCACAATCATTGACGTGAAAAAGCACCATATCATCTTCGTTAGCACTAAATATTTCCTCACGTACGTTCTAGTGTAGGAATTAATTAGCTAGATAACTAATTTCCTAAAATGCCTTATTTGTTTATTTACATTAGAATTACTCTTGATAAAAACTCTTTAATAAATATGAGCAATTAATATAGATAATTTTTAAAAATTATAAACTTCTTGAAAAATAAAATAAATTGAAATATTATACTCAGAATTAAAGAAAACTCTAACTATCTCCCATATTGATGATGGGATGGAATATAAATAATCTACACTTATTTTACTTTTTTTTTCCGGTATTTATATTCCTTTGTGAATACCATCTCACAGTTGACGAGCTAAAATTATATGGCGATTGGCAAATAACCAGCAGAATAACAGCACGTCACCAAATCAATCTTATTAGATAAATAAGTAGACAAAACCATGAATTTAGTTCAAAGGAAAACAAAGCAAATATATATGTCTGTGTTACTGCAAAGATCAGACTACTACAGTAAGTCAATGTTTATTGCCAACCAAAATATATCAATTTAGAATGGCCAGTTGGAGCTCAGTTGACTGCGTTCATGGGAGGCACGTAGGCCCCTATATATACCACTACAAAACTAGCCATTTCAAGCCCACCACAACTAAGAGATCTTGTGTTGTTTAGATCCCAAACAATGGCTTTCAAGCTCAAGTCTCTTGTTAGTTTTACAGGCTCCCTCTATCTTCTGCTTTCCTTATTCGCAGTGCTATCTCTAGCAGAGAACCTAGCGGCCACCACCATAACCCCTCCAGAAGCAGTCTGTGAAACCACCAGGTACCCTCCCCTGTGCAAAACCCTGCTTGGTAATCAAAACGGCAACGTCTTTGTCTTTGGCCGCATATTGCTTCGAAAGTCCTTATCCCAGTCTCGCCGATTCTTGAACCAGTTGGATTCCTATCTGCAATCTTCATCTTCATCCTCTCTGTCTCAGCCCACCATTGGAGCTCTCGAGGACTGTCGCTTCCTCGCTGGCCTCAACTTCGACTACTTATCCGAGGCCCTGGACGCTGTGCAGAATCTCAATGATTTCCTGTCTTCCTCTCAAGCCCAAGACCTTCAAACCGTATTCAGTGCCGTCCTCACCAACCAGCAAACATGTCAGGATGGCCTACAAACCACTGCTTCGGATGGAAGAGCAAAGGACAATATTTCTTCTGTACTCTCCGACGACACCAAGCTTCACAGCGTGTCTCTTGCTCTCTTCACCAAAGGTTGGGTTCCCAAGAAGAATATCATAACCTCATGGCCAAACAATGGGGTGCATTTGGACTTCAGCCATGGTCGTTTGCCATTAAAAATGTCGCCCCGAGTAGCGGCCATTTTCAACTCCTCAAAAAGCCACGGCAGGAAACTGCTCCAGTCGGACCAAAGTGTGGTGATCACCGACATCGTGGTTGTCAGTCAGGATGGAAGCGGAAACTTCACCACCATCAACGACGCCATCAACGCTTCCCCTAACAACACAGCTTCCGGTGCCGGTTACTTCTTAGTATACATCACCGAGGGTGTCTACCAAGAATACGTATCCATACCCAAAAACAAAAAGTACTTGATGTTATTGGGAGACGGCATCAACAGCACCATCATCACCGGCGACCACAACGTCGTCGACAATTATACAACATTCAACTCAGCGACATTTGGTAATTCACTAACTCATGCAAGAAGACCTTAATTAAATTTTAATTACACGTGTCATCTGAAATGTAAGCGTTTCTTTTCAGCCGTGGTGGCACAAGGATTCGTGGCGGTGAGCATTACATTCCGTAACACAGCCGGGCCGGGCAAGCACCAGGCCGTTGCCGTGAGGAACGGAGCGGACCTGTCCACGTTCTACAGCTGCAGCTTCGAAGGGTACCAAGACACTCTGTACGCACATTCTCTGAGACAATTCTACAGAGAATGTGACATATACGGAACCGTGGACTTCATATTCGGGGACGCAGCCGTGGTTCTGCAAAACTGCAACCTGTATCCCCGGCTTCCGTTGAGCGGTCAGTTCAACGCAATCACTGCGCAAGGTCGAACGGACCCCAATCAGAACACTGGCACGTCCATTCAGAATGCGACCATAAAGGCTGCCGACGATTTGGCTCCGTCCGTAGGGACGGTGAAGACGTACCTGGGGAGGCCGTGGAAGGAGTATTCGAGGACGGTGTTTATGGAGTCATGGATGGACAGTCTCATCGATCCTGCTGGGTGGCAGGTGTGGAACGGCACCTTTGCTTTGAGCACGTTGTACTACGCAGAGTATAACAACAGTGGGCCCGGTGCTGACACGAGCAACAGGGTGACGTGGCAAGGTTACCACGTCATCAATGCGACGGATGCGGCTAA
The DNA here is from genome assembly GCA_019022615.1 of Acacia melanoxylon. Classification (NCBI taxonomy): domain Eukaryota; kingdom Viridiplantae; phylum Streptophyta; class Magnoliopsida; order Fabales; family Fabaceae; genus Acacia; species Acacia melanoxylon. Next base: position 9,154,592 of record JAFJYJ010000019.1, on the reverse strand, counting down.
TTTCACGGTGTCCAACTTCTTGATGGGGGATACTTGGTTGCCTCAAACTGGGGTCCCATACTCTCCTGGACTTTGACTCGTAGTACTCTTCCCGCCTCAGTCTGGGAGCTGTACATAAATTATGATTGGCTGTCGTTTTTATTTATAATTCTTGCTTCCCACTCATAACTCATTCGTGTGACGTGTTTCTATGAGCAGTGGCTCTAATTATCCTTGCTTCATCACCTTTATTCAATAAAATGGCCTTACGATGCCACATGAATTTCTTCTTTCCTCAGTTTTTGTGCAGATTTATTTGGGAAAATAATGATGCTTCTGATCCTTAGTTCAAGGGAGTTTTGGTTTTGGTCCTTGATAATTACTTCCTCCGATCCTAATATAAAATAATATAAAATAGAGTTAACTTTTCTTAGAGAGATTAAGGAAGCTAAATAAGTTAATTAATCATATCACATGTTGTATATCTTTAGATTATATATTAGTTTATTGATCAAACTAATTAGTTTAGAGAAAAAAATAAAAATATTGTAAAGTAACTGAATTAATTTCCTTAATCTTTAAAAAAAAAATCAACTTTATCTTATATTTAGGATCCACTTGAATAATATTTTAAAATCAACTCCTCCAATTTCAACATTGCTTTGGGAACTTATTACAGCGCTGGCACTGAAACCGTTTGATCTGCTGATGTGTTTAACGGCATCTTTATAACCAACATTTTGGACTGTGAAAACCAGTTCTTAAACTCACGTAAACAAAGTTATGCAGAAGGAGTTGGCTACTACCAGAAAACGTACAAGTTCTTTGAAGCATGGCGAAGGGAGTTGGCTGTGAAGTTTTGGCTTGGTTTGGGTCTTTTATTTTGAATAAGCTTGACGGTCCCTATTGAGATGCTTCAACCTACATTGACTGGAGATGAATTAAATGATTGAGATGTGCCAGAATTATGTTCAGACACGATCAATTTATTTGTTATTGAAAACATCATTATATCAGTACCCATTTGTATCACATCAAAGCACTCTTTGTTCATCTGATATAAAAAAAAAAAAGCACTCTTTGTTCGATTCGTAATAATTGTTCCTGCTAGAAATTAAAGTAGCTTATGGTTAATAATATAGTCAACCATATACACTCAAATTTAAAATAAGGAAAAAGAGGTTCCTTGCAACCATAATAATTCATCAATCATATGATCATTGCAACAAGAATATAATATAATCATCCTATTATAATACTGAGCCAACAGCCTGATAGAATGAAAATATAGAATCTCAGATTTCTCATCATTATTTTGTTAGATTTCTTGAGAACTACTCAATTTGAACGTGGAAGATGAAGATCCAGGAGCGATGGTTGCACCTAAAGCTATGGATTCCCTATAATATATAGGATCATGAAGCTTGGCTGAAACGTTGAGAGACCGAAGAACGTAACATGGGAGAAGACAAAGACCAACACTAGAGCCCTCAATGCAGTGTTTTTAGTCGGTGTGTCTTTTTTTACCCGGCATCTTAGGCCCGTCTGACACGTCAGAAGATCGATTTAACAGAGTCCGTGCCAACTGTTAATCCCCAAAGCAATATTTGATATGGGTACTATTATCTCGGTCCTAATTATAAAAAATATAGTTGACTTTTTTTAGAGAGATTAAGGAAGTTAAATAAATTACTTAATCATTTTATTTGTTGTGTATCCTTAGATTATATATTAGTTTATTAATCAAACTAATTAGTTTAAAGAAAAAAATAAAAATAAAAATATTCTAAAGTAATTTAGTTAGACACTTTCCTTCAATCTCTCCAAAAAAATCAACTAGGTCTTATAATTAGGACCGGAGGGAGTAATACATACTATCGTTGGTCTCTCCTCTAAAATTTTCCTCCCCTACCCCGCCGTTACTTCAAACTTGGCCGTTTTCAGGTAATATCGGTGATGGTGATCAGATTTTTATTTTATTTTTCACAAGCATACTTTTGAAATATTTTTTCGCTGGTATTTCAACATTCATAAGGATTTTTTTGGGTAACACTCCATATTTTAAAATATTTTTCCTGCAATTTTATACTTTTAAAATACCTTTTTAATAGTAATGATCACCCAAAACTTAAAATACTGAGTTACCGTAAAAAATGCTTTAGAGTGTTGAGTACATAGGAAATTACTTTATAATATTGAGTGTCACTGGAAAAATATTTTAATATATTAAATGCTATTAAAAAATACTTCAGATTGCTGGATTATACTTAGCCAAAAAAAAATTTAGGATATTGGGTACTACTCAAAAAATACTTTAAAATATTGGATGTATAAAAAATTATCTTAGGATGATGAGTGTTACTCCAAGGTGCAAGAACGGTACTTGGAAAAAAGGAAAATACTTGAGGAGGTGATAACGTACATTTGAATTATGAACCAAGTGGAGTATTGTGGGGGGAATTAATGCATAGAGATATAAAGCGGTTCAACCCTTACAAACAGGGCTTCACATTAGATGCGCACAGCTTATATGCCCATCCTCTAATTATGAGATGAACATATTTTTTTAATATTTTATTTATTTAAATTAAATTATATATTACATCCTGAAATATTTTTTACATTCAATATCTCAAATTAATTAATTTACAGTCTTATATTCATAAATATTTTTAATGCAACACCAATATCGTTGAAATTAATTAGAGCATATATATAAGGTGCACATAATTAATTAAGAGATGTGCACTTAATGTAAACCCTTAATACATTGTTAGTGGACTTAATTATGAGTTACGTAATTCAACAAAAATTAAAGTTGCTATGATTAATCATATTAATTAATTAAATTTTTCAATAATGCTCAAGTTTAGACATCATAATTGTTCCCTCGCCCAATATTTGAAGCGTTAATTTAGAGAGGGTTTATTTTTGTATCCACACGCATTCCGACGTACGAGTGCCAGCAAAAACTTGGTTCTTTGTCGGTTGGAAGCATTTTGACCAAACACGCCCGATCAAAAGTGTTAAAGACCGTTCTTTTAGCAAACCATATGTCTATTAACTACTCCGGCCCTTCAATTCCTTCTTAAATACAAGCTTCAAAACTGAAAATAACTTCATCCTAAAACATAAGCTTCATTTTCATTTATTTCAACCATTGTTACTTTTTTTCCTAAGTTTATTATTGTTGACTGTATATATATATTGCATACTTTTTTACCATTGACTATATGAATAATATTACATTAACCAAAATGTTGGATGAGAATTATATTTATGAGGGAGGCATAATTGGAAGAAAAAAAATATCAATATGTATATTATCATAAGAGCGCGTTTGGTTCAAACCCATTGCATGTCTGCATTGATAATCATGGTTACATTACTAAGATAAGAGTATTTAATTAGTTGTTCTTTAGCATAATAATAGTGTTTACCATGGTAATAATAATTACCAAAAAAATTGATAATCCTCATTTATACTTCCCCATATAAATTTTATTATCATCTCATTACATGGTTAAAAAAGTTCAATTTATCCTTTAGCCTCATTTATCATTTACTACTACAAAAAATGAATATTATTTCTCTAAAAGTAAAAGACGTCCTTATTTTAAAAAAGGAAGTAAAAAGTGTAGGCAGTGATATTCTCGTAATTATATGCCAGAACTTTAAGATTTAGACGTCCTAAAAAATATATAGGACGCCTTAAATATGCTTTTTGGCGTTCTAAAACAATTTTAGAACACCTAAAATGAAAATATTTGGCGCTTCAGGAAATTTTTTGGCGTCCTAAAACATGTTTAGAACACCTAAAATGAAATATTTGACGCATTTTGATAATTTTTTGGCGTCCTAAATTTAAATGTAGGGCGCCAAAAATTATTTTTAAGGCGTCCCAAATTAGAAGATAGGATACCAAATACTCACACTTTCCAACACCCCTACGTGATGCGCGCGCTTGACTTCTTCTCATCCCTTATTTAATTTCATTTCATGCAGATCTGCATGTACGTCCAAGGTAGTGAAAACGTAGTTTTTACCTAAAAACGGAAGGAGAATGAAAAATCGTAAAACGTAAAATCGTAATATAAAACGTAGTTTTTACCTGCATATGTATATAACAACTAGTTCTTTAGACCTGGTCATGCACTCATGCACAACAACTTTCTCAATAGCAAGAAAACTCACGAGAATATTATTCGAAAGCGGCCAATATTATCCTAGATTCCTAGCAGCCACCCAATATTATTCGGAGCAACTCGGAATAATATTCGAGTTCAAATATAGCGAAATAAAACAAGTTGCGCGGAATGAGCTTCAATTGACTAGAAAGATTTAAAATCACTCAATCAAATATAACGGGTCACGGACGAAGCATTATCGGGACCTGGAAAAAACACGGACCCATTTTGGTCCCTCACACAAAGAAATGTCATTTTTAGTCCCCGAAAAGGACGAAAAAGGTCGATTGATGAACATTTTGGTCCTCGCAAATTTCCAAAAGTCGCTTTTTAGTCCATAAAAAAGTTTCATTTTAGTCCTAGGGACTAAAATAGGTCTTTGTTTTTTGTCGGAGATCCAAAAGGGTATTTACTCTTTCTTTTTTTTCCCAACGTTTTTGCAAAAACGCAGCGTTTTTACCGTGATACGTTTTTTTCCACAACGCAACACGTTTAGCTCAAAATAAAACGCAAAAACGGCGTTTTTACCGTTTAAAACGCGTTTTTGACTACCATGTACGCCTTCCCCTTCTCTCCTTTGCACCCCATCTTCTCTTTCGATCTATCCCTACTCCTTCAACACTCTTCGATCTAGCTGGGTGAGGAGATGACGGCGAGGTTGAGGGCGAGGAGACTGAGCAACGTGTCGCTGGAATCTGCACTTGGGAACGAGAGCCGCCGTCGATTTCATCCAAAACGATGCCGCCAGTAAGTGTTTTACCAGATCTGACTCTTTTGATTTTTCAGATCTGAGAGGGCACCAATTTTTGCAGATATGGAAACCTCCCTATGGGCCGAGATGATACTATGAATGACAAGTCTCTTACAGATTTGGAATTACTCTGTTTTTTGCATTCTTGTTTCTTATTCCTTCTATTTTAGGGGACTAGAATGCGAATTGTTAGTTACTTGCTATGTTTTTTTCTTTTTTTATTGTATCTTCCTTTTTGTCTCTGTTTCGATGACACTTAATTTGTTGGTAGAAGTAAAAAAGAAAGGTGTCTCTTTGTGTTCTTGTTGGTTCTGGAATTTCTTGTTTGTAACGTAAAAAAGAAAGTATTTATAGAATTTGATTTTTGATTTGTTCTTCCGTGGCTAACCCTGCGGTTTTTTTTTTTTTAAAAAAAAAAAAAAACTACAATACAGCGTCCCAAATTACAATTTGGGATGCCGAAGTTTAGAATTACTACTTCATCCAAAACTTTTGACACCTTAAATCAAAACTTACTACTTCCCCCTTTTAAACGTCCCCAAAAAAAGGGAAGTAAAAGGGGGAAAAATAAGAACGTTAAAGGGTACTTTTGTAGTAGTGATTGTTTCACTTTCACCTGTCTTTTTCCACCCATTACGCCACATTGCTACCACCGCTGCCACCACCACCTCCTCCATTGCTGCTACCACCCCCTGTTGTTATTGCCGCCACCCTCTATCATGACAAATGTTGTCATTCGTTGTTGTCACCATCCTTCACCACTGCCTCCTCCAATGTCACCCTTTGTCATCACCACCACCACTTCCACCGTCGGCGCCATTGCCTCATCCTCCACCGCCGTTGCTACCTCCACTCCCCGTCGTCGTCATCATATGCTCCACTGTCATCGCCACTACCTCTTCCTCTACGGCTGCTGCTCCTGCAACCCCTCGTTGTTGTTGTCGTCGTTGCCGCCGCCGCTCCACCACCTCTTCCACTACCATTGTCGCTATCATTGCCCCCTTGTCGCCACCATTACCTCCATCGTCGTTGCCACCTCTACCATGACAACTTTCGTCGTTGCTACCACAGTCGCACTGGTCATGACCACTATGTCATCTCTATACCATCATTGCCACATTTACCAATCCAACCATCATCACTGTCATTCTCTACTTCATCCATTGTTGTCGCTGCCGCCACACCACCATTATCCTTGCCTCCACCACCACAGACATTGCCATCGAACAATCCTCAGTGAGGTATCGCAACTTGATGAGGTGACGTGATGACTCTTAGCAATTTTTTCTACAAAGATTATGCCAAAGCTAAAATAGACTTTGTGTGATATGTTAATTTTAAATAATTATTAAAAAAAATAACTCATTACATCTTACTTAAAAATCAAACCAAACACTAACCTTATAATTAATATTGCATTGTATTACTATTGCATCGTATTGCATAGTGCAATTACACCTAACCAAATGAGCCCTAAGTCACTTGTATCTCATTCTTGCAAATCAAAGAAAGTATTAAATGAATAAATTTTTTCATAGTTTCCCTTCTTTATGAAATGGTATACATATTCTCTCACATCTTTTTCTCTACATTTACACATCGCTCTCTTCTCTCTTTCCCATGTGTCCAACCAATAGTGAAATAGGTGTGAAGTTGACAAAACATAGTTTATTACCTTATAAATGACTTATATTTTGAATACAACTTTTTAGGTACAAGTGGTTTATAATATGGTACATGGTCATATACTACTTATATATTTAGTACTTTTAACTACTTTCTTGATATAAAAACGATTGTTCTAAACTTATATTTAGGGATCGATGGAGTGAGTATTAAGAGCTAAATTAACTAACATGATTATCTTTTGAGGCGGAGGGAGAGAAATAGAGAGGGCGAACGAGATGTGTACTAGACTAGATGTTATCTAAAATTAACCAACTTATCTTTTGCTGAAATGGTCAAAATCCCCGGTCCATGTCATTATCCCCTTGCCCTTATTTTTCATCATCTTTCCTTCAAACAAGAGGCGTATCCAGCACCAGATGTGTACTAGCTACACCAGATGTTATCCAGACCGCAATATTAATTTGTTTTTCCCTCAAAAAAATTAGTTGTATGTTGAAGGAAGGTGTATGTGTTTATGTTTTTACAAGGGAATAGTATAGTGAAGGTTTTTTTATGATTTCAGTTATTCTGACTTTGTTACATAATGCTCACAGCCAAACAATCCCAGATTTGGTCAATTCCATGTACGCCACTGCAGCAATGTTAGGACACAGTGAACATTACCAACTTTCGTAATTTTTTGATTTTGTTCTTTCACTTTGTCTATGAAGCTCTCTTTTAACGTAAGAGCGGTGAAGCCTGAAGGATTTGAATCGTTTTCAAACCATTCAACTCACTTCATTTTCATTCAGGGAATTCATCTTCTTCCATTAGACTAAAAACTTGATATTGTATCACACTTCATAATCATCAGTACTTCGTTCAGAAAATAGATTATTAAATTACACTTTACACACACATGTATAAGAGCTCGGTCAACGCCAGTTAAACAAGTGTTGCATTTTTTTCGGTAGGATCATTTAATGTTAAGGCTCTAACCGACTAAAGCTCATCTTCCATGTTCTCATTGGCTTGACATTGCATCATCATTATCACTCCCGCGTAGTCTTTAATCCAAGAGTTACATAATTGATATGCAGGGATTGAGAAAATTGTTTAAACAAGTTATTTGTTAAAAAAAAATGTATTTTCTCTAAAATAGTGTCGTTAAATATTTGTATTGAGCTTCTCTTGATAAAAATCTCATTAATATGTTCAATTTATAGAAATATTTTTTTATAAAGATTATAAACTTGGGGGACAAAATTTTATAATCAAAATAAACTCTCTAACTAGCTCTTAATATGCTTTTTAATTTGCCTTGTTTCCTTCTTTGTATGCCTTTGTGAATGATGCAGGAGGCAAATAACTAGCTAGCTAAATAACAGCATGGGACCAAGCTAATATTATTATATAATTAACCACACAAAACCATGAATTTAATTCAAAGGAATAAAGATATATGTAATACTCACACATGTTGGTGCAAATATGGCAGTAAGTTGATGTTTATTGTCAAAAACAATATTTCAATTTAGAATGGCCAGTTGGGCTGTTGACTTCGTTCGTGGGAGGCAGTAGACGTTACATCAATTGTGCTAATATGACAAGTTTATCACGAAAATGAGACAAATTAAATTAATTAATCTGATTCCCAAACAACAAGGCCCCTATATATTAAATCCCACACGATCAGACTAGCCATTTCAAGAACATCACAACTAAGATCCTCTCTTGTTTCGACGATCCAAACAATGGCTTTCAAGCCTGTTAGTTTTACACGCGCCCTTTCCATTCTGCTTTCATTCTTCGCACTGTCATCGCTAGCAGATAACCCTGCGGCCTCCCCCGTAATCCCTTCAGACGCACTTTGTGACTTCACCAGGTACCCTGCCCTTTGCAAAACTGTGCTCGGTAGTCAAAACGGCACCGTTTTTTACTTTGGCCGCATATTGCTTCGAAGGTCCTTATCCCAGTCTCAGATATTCTTGAACCAGGTGGATTCCTATCTGCAATCTTTGTCCTCTCTATCTCAGCCCACCATTGGAGCTCTCAAGGATTGTAGCTTCCTCGCTGGCCTAAACATTGAGTTCTTATCAGACACCCTAAACGTCGTGCAAAATCTCAATGATTTCCAGTCTTCCTCTCAAGCCCAAGACCTTGAAACCCTGTTTAGTGTCGTCCTCACCAACACGCAAACATGTCAGGATGGCCTACAAACCACTGCTTCTGATGGAAGAGTAAAGGACGATCTTTCTTCCTCGCTCTCTAACGACTCCAAGTTTCACAGCGTGTCTCTTGCTCTCTTCACCAAAGGTTGGGTGCCCCAGAAGAATACCATAACCTCATGGCCAAACAATCGGATACTTTTAGATTTCCTGCAATCCCGAGTAGAGGCCATTTTCGACTCCGCAAGTAGAAGCCACGGCAGAAAACTGGTGGTCACTAGCTCCGTGGTTGTCAGTCAGGATGGAAGCGGAAACTTCACCACCATCAACGACGCCATCAACGCTGCCCCTAACAACACAGCTGCCGGTGCCGGTTACTTCTTGATATTCATCACCTCTGGCGTGTACCAAGAATACGTATCCATACCCAAATACAAACAGTACTTGATGCTAGTGGGAGATGGCATCAACCGCACCATCATCACCGGCGACCACAACGTCGTCGATGGTTATACAACATTCAACTCCGCGACATTTGGTAATTAATAATTTAATCATGCGAGCAAGACTTCAAATTTTGATTGCATTTAATTTCATGCATGTTATGTTTAAAACGGGGCGATTTCTTAGACTTGAATGTTATTTGCAGCCGTGGTGGCACAAGGATTCGTGGCGGTGAACATTACCTTCCGTAACACAGCGGGGGCGATCAAGCACCAAGCCGTTGCCATGAGAAGTGGGGCAGACTTGTCCGTTTTCTACCTTTGTAGTTTCGAAGGGTACCAAGACACTCTGTACACACATTCTATGAGGCAATTCTACAGAGAATGTGACGTATACGGAACCGTTGACTTCATATTCGGAAACGCAGCCGTGGTTATGCAAAACTGCAATCTGTATCCCCGACTTCCCTTGAGCGGTCAGTTCAATACCATCACGGCACAGGGTAGAACGGACCCCGATCAGAACACAGGCACGTCCATTCAGAACGCCACCATAAAAGCGGCCGACGATTTGGCTCCATCGGTAGGGACGGTGCATACGTACCTGGGGAGGCCGTGGAAGGAGTACTCGAGGACGGTGTTTATGGAGTCATGGATGGACAGTCTCATCGACCCTGCAGGTTGGCACGACTGGAACGGCACCTTTGCCTTGAGCACGTTGTACTACGCAGAGTATAATAACAGTGGGCCCGGTTCAGACACGAGCAACAGGGTGACGTGGCCGGGTTACCACGTCATCAATGCCACGGATGCGGTTAACTTCACGGTGGCGAACTTCTTGATCGGGGATGCTTGGTTGCCTCCAACTGGGGTTCCTTACTATTCCGGATTTGCCTCCTAATCGCCTCTCTCGCCTCTGCTATATATGCCCCACAATAACATTCAAGTTCATTCGTCGGTTATATATTCCGATTGGTTGTCGTATTTGGACTCCGTTTCCATTGATTTTTCTTCTTTTGTCACCTTTTTGTGCACATATTGTGTTTCTGTGAAGCTTTTTTGATGACGACAAAAATGATGATAATATAGGCTCAATTACGATTGGGTCTTTTGTGGTTTAAAATTGTCTTACGTACTCTTCCTGAAACCTTTTGTGCCTAATACTGTCAAGTACCAAGCAAAAAAATCTCATTACATTTAAGAATATTATGACCTTTTCAAATCTTTCCTAATTGGCCCAGTGTGCTCATAGGCTAAACAAATCTCATTACATCAAGAGACGCACTAACCGTTTTTTGACCTAAAAAAAAAGACTGGCCGTTTCATTGAGTCCTGACCTAAATCTTTTCTGCCTTTTACTTAATTTATTATTATGTATCTCAATTATAAACAATTGGAAAAAAATCTCAATTACGCTAATATGCATTTACTGGAGTTAGCTGAGAATTCCTTTTTTTTAAGGTGGAAGAGATTTGTCATTGGGAGAATGATAAAAAGAAAATTTTGAAATCTTAAATCAAGTATTTTAAAAAAAATAAGTTGTGAATTGCTTATCAAGTCTCACTATTACTTATAAATTCTTGATAACAAACCTAATTTAAGATTTTACAATTTCAAAGTTCTTTTTCTATTATTTTCCCTTTGTTATTTTAGCTGCATCGTTTTAATAATATAAAAATAATAATACATAACTTAAACCATTATATTCTTGGAGCACTGTATAGTAATATTAATTAATTACTGCTTCAGGTCCAAAATATAATATCGACCTACAAGTTCCACTACAGATTAAGTCATACATTTATGATAGAAGGAGTACTGTGTACTTGCTACGTCTTCTAGTCCATATTATAAAACATCAACTAATAAGTGTTATTGGTCATTTTTATAAGACACTTGCTTGTTTTCAAAGAGCATTAAGTATTTTTTTTCATGCATGCTCGTATTTAATAAGGCAGAAGAGAGAGAGAGAGAGTAATAATTAATATTATATTAAAGTTTAGTGCAATTAATAAGGTTAATATTGGAAAGGGTTAAGTATCAATTTTGCCCCGAAAGTATACGCCCAGGACCAATTTTGCCCTGGAAGTTTTTTTGGGAGCAATGTTGCCCCGGAAGTATAAAAACGTAGCAATGTTACCCCTCCGTTTATGTTGACCGTTAATTTTGACTAAAATTGCTTACTTGGCAGCCAAGTGTACTCCCATTCTCCAAATCATCATGACACATCATCCTTCCCCGGCCTCTCACTCCTCCGTCGGTCTTTCTCTCCATCCTAAATTGCAGATTTTCACAACGCTAACAATTGCATGCATAATTGATTCTAATAGCTAGGTAGATCATCAAATATCAAAGAAAATAGGGTAGTTCAACCAAAAAAAAAATCTCCACATCATCATCATCAATGGCAACATCCATGAAAGATCCCAAAAATTTAGATCTGAAAAAACAAAGATCAATCTGGAAAAAAAAAACATCCTCATCCCATTTATCATCATCAACAACAATCAACAGAAAAAACTTTAAAACCTTGGGAAAAAAGAACTCCCCCCACCTCATCATCGACATCCATAGATTTTGAAAACAAATGGAACTTCTGGAACCTCTAAGAAAAAGAAGAGGAAACAATGAGTAAAACAAACAAAGAAGATTAAGCAAAATGTTGAAGTGAATTGGTGGAAAATATAACTGTCGATGAGTGAAATTTATGGAAAGAATGAATTAAGTCAAGATTGAATGTCAAAAGAGGGGCCCCAAGTTACCAAATTCCATCGCATCCAAGTGCCCAAAATCACCAGAACACCCCTGTTCTTCCACACAGGCCACCTCCGTGCAAGGAGAGACAACCGCATTTGACGATCCCGATGTCGTGGGTACTCGAGAAGATAGTGTCGGATCTCCCTCAGAGCCACGGTTCCAGGCCTGAATCAGTGAGGTTTCTTGACCCCACCAGTGGTGGGAGCAGATTTCCAAGCAACTTTGGTGGGAGCTAGTTCAAGCCATGGTAGAGAAAGTAAGGATCGATTTAAAAACATGGATTGTGATGAAACAACCAATTTCAGCGAGAAATTTGAACTTCGCAGTGATTAATCAAGCCTACTTATGAAAGAAGAACAAGTTTGTGTACGTGGCGGTCGAAGATCCATTTTTTAAAGACAACAAACAGAGGATCCAGAAGGTCAGTTGCAAAATTTTCAGAGAAGGATGCTACGGCGGAGATCCATTTTTTTGTGGCGAGAGATACAGAGGATCCAGAAGCAAAGGAAGACGATGGGTATGTGGTGACGTACGTGCACTCTGAGAATAAAGGAGAATCGAAGTTCATGGTGATGGATGCGAAGTCCCTGGAGCTTGGAGTGGTGGCGGCGGTGAGGCTGCCCAGGCGAGTTCCTTACGGATTTCACGGGCTTTGTGTGGGAAAGTGATCTGAGGAAGTTTGGTGAAGAAGATGATAATAATGGATCATTCATGTCCATACGAAGGAGAGAGAGGGGAAGGATGCTGTGTCATGATGATTTGGAGAATGGGAGTACACTTGGCTGCCAAGTAAGCAATTTCAGTCAAAATTAACGGTCAACATAAACGGAGGGGCAACATTGCTACGTTTTTATACTTCCGGGGCAACATTGCTCCCAAAAAAACTTCCAGGGCAAAATTGGTCCTGGGTGTATACTTCCGGGGCAAAATTGGTACTTAACCCTATTGGAAATCATTTAAAATTCATAACAAATTTAATGCTTTTAATCATTTTTATTGATTTTTGAGAATTATTAGTTGATGTTTTATATTCTTTCGTTCCCTTTTATAAAAAAACAACAGCCACACATACCCGTTCTTTTTTAAAATAAACATTCAGAAAATGTGTTATTTTACTTCATACTTTCCCATTCTGCCCTTATTTAATTTGATTACTCTTATTTAATATCAATATAATAAATTTTCACAACCCGAAAGACCTATTTCTTCCCCATACTTATTTTATTATTCTATCTATTTTATATAATCCTTTCTTATTGTAATAATTTTCTTATTCTTTCTGTTATTCCCTATGTTATTTCAAACTAGGATATCTTAGTAAAAAAGGGTTACAGATATATTTATTGTATTTAGCCAACAATTCGAAAGGGGAACACAAGGAGTAATAAGGTCTAATTTTGACTCGCATAGAAGTAGAGAGCATCCGAAAAAGGAAATTGCTTGTTTATGTGTGGAGGTATTTCAAATTAATGCCATTTAAGACAGAATATAGGGGAAATTGACCAAAATAATATATAAAAAAAAATTACCGGATTAAAGCAGATTAAAAATATTTTACCAAAGTAATGCAGTTAGTGGCGCATGACAGACTCACAGGACTAATGGTGCAAAAGACGTTCACGCCACTGACACATACTGACAAATTTTGTGTCAGTGGCGTGGAAGACATCCACGCCACCTGGTGACTAGGTGGCGTGGATAACATCCACGCCACCTAGGCGTGGAAATTGATATATGGAATCAGACCCACTATATATATAAAATAAATAAATAATAATAATATTAAATATAAAAAAATAATATTAATATAATAATAATAAATGATAAAAAAAAAGTGGAATAATTTAAAAAGTTTTACTTCATTTAATTTGAAGTCAAAAGAAAGAAAATATGGAAAAAAATAACTCATTAAAACGCCTTTTAAAAGATTACACTATGATTTGGTTATAAGAACAGATCCCAATACGGGGGATCTATATATTTGTTATACACCTACAATTTGGTTATAACAACAACAAGATTGATTTTGGGATCTGTATAAAAAAATGTTTCTAGGATTTGTATAACTTATTAGAAACACTTTTACGTGGTACACTTTTTTATACAGATCCCAAAATCAATACCGTTGTTATAACTAAATTGTAGGTGTATAACAAATATATAGATCCCCCGTATTGATCTGTTCTTATAACCAAATCAGATCACTTAATCTTTTAAAAGACGTTTAATGAGTTATTTCAATTTCATGTTTTCTTTCTTTTCGACTTCAAATTAAATGGTAAGTGGCTTTTTAAATTATTCCATTTTTTAATCATTTATTATTATTATATTAATATTAATTTTTTTATATTTAATATTAATTTTATATATATATATATATATGGAATCAGACCCACTTAGTGGGTCTGATTCCATATATCAATTTCCACGCCTAGGTGGCGTAGATGTTATCCACGCCACCTAGTCACCAGGTGGCGTGGATGTCTTCCACGCCACTGACACAAAATTTGTCAAGATGTATCGATGGCGTGAACGCTTTTTTTGCGCATTCATTACCCCTAAGCCTATCACGCCACTAACTGCATTACTTTGGTAAAATGTTTCCAATCTGCTTTAATCCGGTAAATTTTTTTTTTTCTGTATTATTTTGGTCAATCTCCCCAGAATATAGCCCGAAACATGAACAAATTAAAGACTCCCTGCCACCACCTCGTCAATCGATGGACGCGTATGTGAACTGCCAAAAAGTAAAAAATCCAAAGAGAAAAAGAAAGACGGTGAGTAGGTGAGTTTAGAGTTAATCCAAAATTAGGCAATTAAATTAAATTCTCATCATAACATTATATCATTCAAAATATATTCAATACTTTAAATCACTAACAATTCTTTTTAACCATTCTTTACAATTTCTTTAACCGACTATCTGAGAATACTATAATCAATAATCATAAATATTGTTCTTAGCAAATTATCAAAATAGATAGATAATAACAAAATATTCATACATACAATCTTTTAACGATTAAACTAACCATCATTAACACAGAATATCAATAATTTTGACTAATATTGCCATTTATCCCATAGGAACTTTTCTAACAAAGGAATCTACACTTTTTTTTAAAAAAATATATATATATACTGAGACCTTTTTTTTTTTTGTCTTTAAGATTTAAGTGGAATTTTCTAGAAAGGAAATCGCAACAGTAGAGTAAAAAAGGAAACAAAAGAAAATTAATAAAGTAAAAAAGTAAAAAAGTAAAAAAGAAAAAAGAGAGAGATACGAAGCTACTCCATTTTGGAAACTAAAACCTTGAAAATCCCACCGGGGATTCATGCAGTAATTAAGAAGACTGTCTTCATTTTTGTGAGTAACAGCTAGGACGCGGTTATCACCACCGGAGACTCGCCAATGTATAGTAACCGCCGGTTTGGCCTCTTCTTTAACACTTTTCTTGCATTACAAGTATTTCTTATCTGCGCACCCACCCTTTGCAAATTAGGAAGCTTAATTTTCAATGATTTTATATTTTACTTTGTTTTTTCCTAATTTCCTCTGCTGATATAGATACTCCTCTTTAATTTCTCCTTTATAAATATAAACTAATAAACCCATCCTACTATACATATATATATATACTGTCAAGCTCATATGACCTCTAATATTATTGTGTTAAAAATGGCCTTCATGATTCTCCTCCTAATCCTTCCTTCATTGGCTTCTGCAGAATCTCTTTCTCTGGCAACTCTGTGCCACCATACACCTGAACCTTCTTACTGCACATCCCTTCTTCCTCCCCAAAACACCACCATCCATGACTCTTGTCGCTTCTCTCTCCTCCATTCCTTATTGCGGGCCCGCAAATTCTTGAACTCCCTCGACCTGCTTCTCCAACGCCGCTCTTCTTTGTCCGCCGTGGACGTCGCTGACCTTGAAGATTGCTGGACACTCGCCGACCTCAACGTAGATTTTCTTTCAACTTCCTTGCAAATCCTGAACAATACTTCTGGGTTTCTGTCCAATATCGAAGTTGAAAGTGTTCAAACCATGCTAAGTGCTGTTTTAACCAACCATGAAACTTGCTTGGATGGCCTTCAAGACACTGCTGCTTCTTCTCATGGGGGCCTGGTAATAGGAGGGCTGTCTCTCCCACTTTTTAACGACAAGAAGCTTCATAAAGTCTCTTTATCCCTTTTCACGAAGGGTTGGGTCCACACAAGTAAACAGAAGCCTCAATTATCGTGGCAGCAACCTCCCCGAATGCAAGTTGTATTAAAAAACGGTCATTTGCCTCTTGCCATGTCGAGCAGAACTCGTGCTATCTTCGAGGCTACTAGTGGTAGAAAATTAAACTCTGCTTTTGCAGCTCCCCACGTGGCACTTGTCAAAGACATTGTGACGGTGAGTAAAGATGGAAGAGGCAACTTCACCACTATCAATGATGCCCTCGCTGCAGCTCCCAACAAAAGTTCCTCTTCCAAAGGCTACTATTTGATCTATGTTGCAGCTGGAGTTTACGAAGAATACGTCTCCATTGATAAGAAAAAGACCTACTTGATGATGATTGGCGATGGTATCAACAGGACTATCATTACGGGCAATCGCAGCCATGGAGACGGGTGCCAGACCTTCAGAACTGCAACATTCGGTAATTTATTCAAACATATACACTTATAATGCCAAACTGATGATGTATTATTTCTTAATTAACATGACGATTGTGAGCGCATGCAGTTGTACACGGGAAGGGATTCGTGGGAGTGAATATAACATTCCGTAACACAGCAGGGCCGGAGAAGCACCAAGCGGTGGCAGTGAGAAACTCAGCAAACTTGTCTGTATTTTATAGCTGCAGTTTTGAGGGACACCAAGATACACTCTACGCACATTCCATGAAGCAGTTATATAGAGATTGTGATATATACGGCACAGTAGATTTCATATGTGGGAATGCGGCAGCGGTGTTTCAGAACTGCAACATTTATGTTCGCAAACCCATGATGAAACAATTCAATTCTATTACAGCACAAAGTCGAGATAGCCACGATCAAAGTACGGGATTCTCAATACATAACTGCACAATTAGAGCGGCGGAGGACCTGGCGGGGACAAAGACTTACCTGGGAAGGCCGTGGAAGCCATTGTCGAGGACAGTTTACATGGAGAGCTTCATGAATAACGTTGTAGATAGTGTTGGTTGGCATGCATGGGAGAATGATAAAGAGAGTAACTTGAGCCGCCTGTATTACGCAGAATATAATAATTCGGGGCCCGGCTCCAACACCTCACATCGAGTCCTGTGGAACGGTTATCATGTCATCAACTATTCAATCGTTGTTAATTTCACCGTCTCCAAGTTCTTATCAGGGAATGATTGGTTGCCCCGCACTGGCGTCCCCTACACTAGTCACTTAATCAACTCATGATTTCCTCAATTATTAATTAATCGCTTGTATTTTTCTTTCTTTTTCCCATTAATCATCTAGGTTGTTATATCCTATTCTCGTGTTCTTGTTTAAATCGTATGTATGATCTTATGAATTTTATATTATTTATATGTTCTAGTATTAAGATTTCTCGTTTCTTCTTGTTATTTTTTAAACGAATAAATAAGGCCACTGCTGGGTTTGATGACGTTTGACACTGTCTTCGAGCAGCAATATCCAAATTAAATGAAATTCAGTTTGAACAAGTTACTTGAAATATTCGACTTGTTTGCTCATCACAATCGTATAAAATTAATCAACATTAATGTATGAGAAGAAAATTTAGAAATAATTTACAAATTGCAGATTAAAATATGAATTTAATAAATAAACATTTGAATACGGTGATCTACAGCTAGCATATTACGTGTAGCATCATTAATAAAGACAACGCAGATCCGGAACAAGTGAATACATATAGTCCAAGCATAATGGGTGAAGTATTTGTGTTGGTGATGATATTTTTTGAAAAGCAGCCCCAGGTTTTAACATCTGTCAGCCACAAAAATTGAACGTATTTTTGCAACTTTAGAAAAATGACTCTCAGGAAAGGACCAGATCAAGAAATACGAATATGTCTTTTAATTTAATGGGAAAAGAGAAAAGACCCGTTTCCTTACGCACGCCACCGGAAATTCTATATATATGTAAATGGTGTGGGCTCAACTTGCACCGTCTTCCCTGTTTTAAAGCTTCCAGAGCCATCTTAAGTGCTATATTATAACACAGGACACCAAGCTTGATGTTTTAGATATAGCAACCAACGTACATATATCAAAGCTGGACAATTCTAGAAATGGAAGAAAACGTTGAAAGCAGTCGATGGCCACGGTAATCAAAGTATTCAAAGGAAGAAGAGAGGAATTAGAAGATATTTATTGGAGTTGGGTGCAAATGTCGCCGGCCATGACGCATAAGTCGGAGAAACCATTGGCCTTAGCCAACATGACATGCTCATTGCCTTCTTCGAGGGAGGCCTTGCAGAGATCGACGGCGGCTGTGGTAGCCTGAAGCCACGTCTTAGGGTCAAAGGAGGAATTCGCTGATATCGCAGAAAGTGCAACCTCAATCTGATCTTCGGCATCCGCCATCATGTCTCTGCAATCTGATAGGCCCTCTTGAACCTGGGGGTCCAACATGTCGTTTTCTATCAGAGTCTTCAATTCATATATCATCGCCGTCGCGTTCTTTGATGCCATTCTTAGAATCGATATTGCCAGGTCCTTCACCGTTAAATTCCCACGCGCATGAACCACCAATGGGTCACCTTTTAACGTTTTCACACATGCCTCCTTCGAAGCTGTCTTCTCACATACCTGCTTGATCACCTCCGTAACGTAATGCTTCCCTGCGCTCTCATCGTGGCCTGCTGCGCCTTCTGTTGTACGAGGCACGGTTACGATGAGGCAAATAACCAACCCTAACACATGATGTTTCATTTTGTTCTTGTTTCTGGTGTTACTTCCCTTGGTTTGTGTACTTACTTTTGGCTTAGTTAATACAATGCACTTAATAACTTCGTGAACGTTCCGAGGGTCACAAATAAAGTAGGTTTGAGAGGATGAGTTGGGGAGAGATGCATGCGCTTCACCTCTCGTCAATTCCCTTTCCATGCTTGCAATCCCTTTATGACCTTTCAATTACTTGCATTCCTTGAAACCAGGCCGTTTGACTATTTCCACGTTTAACGCTTCACTTATTGTGGGATTGAAAATTTTAGCTTTATATATTTTTATATGCTAATTAAGCACTGCCTCTGGCCGAATTTTTTTAATGTCATAACTCCTATTCTCCTAATATCCAAGCAAAGTAGCACACGAGTACAAGCTTGCGTGGATCACTGCCTCAGCTTCAGTCGTAAGCTGATTTAAAATCCTGTATAAAACGTAGTACCTTTGTCTTATACTGTATTTAGTATCTAGTTCTCCCTCGGGTCCTAATTATAAGAACACATTTTGGAGTTGGTCTTGGTCCTAATTAAAGGACCAAATTTTATTTTTTTGTTCAGTTTCTTCCTAAAATACCTTTATTCATACTTTCTCAATAATAATTAAACACAATGATAATTTAGTAATGTACCTATATATTTTATAAAGTAAGTAATACTTGCAACTCACTTATGTCATATACACATCAATTATACTGTTTTAAAATAAAATAATTTTGAACAATTTTTGTCATATTTTTTTCCATATTACCCCTACTAATACTTTGTCCACAATAATTAATTTAACAACTTGCTTATATTCTATCAAGTGAGAAATATATATATAAGTTTTTAGAAGCTTTTTATTCATTCGTACTGTTAGCTCGGAGAAATAGCGGAGAGTACCGACTATGCGACGCGAGGCCTGCCAATTCAACCAACTTTTTCTTGATGTGATTTTAAATTATAAGTATGGGTATTTTAAGAAAATAATTATAATTAACTAATTTAACTTTTTAAGTGTCCTATAATTAGGATAGGAGAGAGAGTACAATTTTATTTTAAATTGTGTGATTTATATATGAATCATTTTAAGGCGTGGCTCGCAGTATCAATAATGATATGTCACACAAGATTTTTTGTTAAATTAGTTGAAAATAGCATATCTAATTATATTACATATAAATTAAAAATTTGTAAACAACAAATTTTTTTTTTTAAGTTTTTGTTATGAATACATCATCAATGTAACAAAATTGTATAAAGCTGATAATAAACTGCACAAGAAACTACTCTCTTTTCTTTCTTTCTTTTTTATGAGAGTCCAGAATTTGAATCGTCTCGATCCTTTTTAGAAAAGCCTCTTAAGAGAGTTGTCTCAATGAGTTTTTATTTTTTTTCATTTTTACCCATAATTAATTATATATAAAAGTGTTGGTGAGAATTATGTTTTTTTTTTTATTTGACCCTTCTAAATAAGGACAAAATTTAATTTAAGATACACTTATTATTTTTAATTAATTTTAACTACTTTCTTAAATTACATAATTTAAGCAGCAGGTTCTTATAATTTGGGAGGGGGGAAGAATACTATTTATTTAAAACATTATAATGTAAAACTGTAGTAAGTGGGCGGGTCACCCTATGTGCTTGCCTGATCCTTTGGTGAGGAATTAAAGCGGCGTCTTCCATTTTCAATTCCGTATTCATCTACTAGATGGAGAAGATAGAGCACACCAGTGTGGTAACGAATGGGATCAAAATCCACGTAGCTTCAATTGGATCGGGCCCAGTAGTCCTTTTGCTACACGGCTTCCCTGAGCTTTGGTATAGCTGGCGTCACCAGCTCCTCTCACTCGCCTCCCTCAGCTACCGGGCCATCGCTCCTGATCTTCGTGGCTATGGCGATACTGACGCCCCGTCCTCTCCTTCTTCCTATTCCGCCTTACACATCGTCGGCGACATTGTCGGACTTCTCGATGCCCTGGGCATTGAACAGGTGTTTCTGGTGGGTCATGATTTTGGCGCCGTCATGGCTTGGTATTTCTGCTTACTCAGGCCCGAACGTGTGAAGGCCTTGGTCAACTTGAGCGTGGCCTTCATGCCCAGGAACCCAAGAACGAAGCCGCTTGAGAGCATGAGATCCTTGATGGGCGACGATTACTATATCTGCAGGTTTCAGGTGAATTCCTCTTCTTCACTCGCCTCTTTTGCTTTTGTCTGCGAATTTCGGTTTTAATTTTATAAATTGGCTGCTTTCTTTTATTCCAAGTCCGACTATTTGATCGGTAACAAGATGAATTTGATATTAGAGTTGTTGCATATATAAAAGTACTTTGGATTATTGTCTTTGAACCATGCCATGTCCAAATTTGATCGCGAATATCTCTGTTCTTTTAAGGATAATTCTTGTTAAAAATTTTATGGTCATAAATAACATTTGTCACCGATATTGCGTGTAGTTAAATCCTCCCACATACTACTATATTATTTATTGCCTTTGATTTGCATCTCTACATTCAATTTTCAAGAAGAGAGGAGAGTGTTTGGTTCCGAAACTAAACCTCGGTAATACTAATTCTTTCCCTCTTCGACCAGGCACTGATGGCCGATTATATTAAGATTTTACCTCAGGAGTCAGGGCACTGTTATAATAATTAGTCCAGTTATAGCATCATTGATTTTTTTTAAGAGCACTCAAAGCTTATTTCTTACCTTGACAAGGTCCGGTCTCTTGCATTCATAACGTTTGGTTTTTGAATGAAGTCTTATTCCGCAAAAACAATTTCTTTATCAGTTTTATATGGGTTCATCTGTCCATGGATTTCGGAAAATATTCAGTCTAGCAGCCGAAGGAATAAAGCACAAGCAGTATGCTGAGTTTTGAACACTCTTTTGATGAATGAGTTAATGATACTGACCAATGTATCTTGACTTACGGAAACTAAATATGGGTGACTTTCTTCTCACTCTGCTTCATGATACGTTATTTAAAATCAATTTCTGCTTGACACGAAGCAGTTTGCAATTCAATATTCTCCCATTGTTCTTCTATATGTTAATTTTAATTGGTAGTTATTTTTCATAGAGATTGTTAAACTAATATCTGGATTCCGCTTGTCCTTTAGAGACCTGGGGAGGCTGAAGAAGAGTTTGCCCGGGCTGGTACTGCAAGAATAATAATGAAATTTTTAACATCTAGAAATCCACGTCCACCTTGTGTCCCTAAAGAGATAGGATTTGGAGGAAAACGTCATACTCCTATAACCTTGCCTTCTTGGCTGTCTGAAGAAGATGTCAATTATTATGTCAGTAAATTTGACCATAAGGGCTTTACTGGTGGTTTAAACTACTATCGTGCGCTGGATCTGTAAGTTTCTGTCATGTTCTGTTGGGAAAGCAAGTTCTTGCATTAAAAACCCTACTCTTTACAAGATGTTCAAATATGACACATAAAACATGATGACACTTTATATGTTGTCAATGCCCTGCATAATAGAAATTTTATGATTTTCTTTCAAATGCCAAACTCATGTTTTATAAATATAGTTCAAAGTCTTTGACCGAAAAAAAAAATATAGTTCAAAGTCTAAAAAAAAAAATTGAATGTTGATGTATTAAATTATGCCAAAAATGTCAGTTTCTCCCACTTGTTGAGCGTAATCTTGTTTCTCGGTTCCTTATCCCACCCGCTAATTTGGTTTTGCTTGCAGAAACTGGGAACTCATGGCGCCATGGACTGGGTTACAGATCAAAGTTCCAGTCAAGTTTATTGTAGGAGATCTGGACACTACATATAATACTCCAGGCGTGAAGGAATATGTACATAATGGCGGATTTAAGAGAGATGTTCCATTCTTACAAGAAGTGGTTATTATGGAAGGAGTAGCTCACTTTCTAAATCAAGAAAGGCCAGAGGAGATCACTGCGAACATCCATGATTTCATCAAGAAATTTTAGTCTGCCAGTGCTTGTATGAATGTCAAGTCTGCAGAAATTCTTGCATAGCAGCTAGAATTTCCTCCTTCTTACTTGGTTTTCAAAAGGGAATTATGAGAGGCATAGTTAATGGAATTAATCGTGGGACTTTGATTGCCGAATCTTTCTCACACAAGTTGATTGAAAGCTTGCAGACACATTTGGGTATTCTGGTGTTCTCTGATATTGGGGTTGGAGGACTCCCGCTAATTGTTTAATAGGCGGAAGAACACCATATTTGTAACAGTAAAGGACAAGTGTGCAGTGCATCATAATAAAAGCTTTCATTATTTGTATTTCCTCTTAAAATTAAGAAAGATGCCGATTAAATTAAACTGTAACGTATCTCAGCAAAACTGACCCCGAAGCCCTTATTCCTTTCATGGCCATTTTTGTATTCAGTGTAAGTGCTTGAGCAGCTAATGATTGTGCAATTTCCGAATTAGCTTACCTGAAGCTTAAGCCATAAGGATGGCATTCTTTCGGTGTGGAGATCGATTGTAAAGAAATGGCAACCACTCCACCTCCCTCCAAACCAACTGTCAGGAGTCACATGCCACACAGCACATGACCGCTCTAATTCTTTCTGTCCGAACCCCACTTCACTTCGTATTACTAAATTATAAGACTTAGTTGACTTTTTTTTGGAGAGATTAAGAAAGCTAAATAAGTTACTTAATCATTTCATATGTTGTGTATCTTTAGATTATATATTAGTTTATTAGTCAAATTAATTAATTTTGAGAAAAAAATAAAAATAAAAATACTCTAAAGTAATTTAATTAATTTCCTTAATCTCTTCAAAAAAATCAACTAGGTCTTATAATTAGGATCGGTATAAAACTTCCACAAATGGGGGGCCTATGCTGCCCTAATAATTATTTAGTTTGTTCAAGGTTTTCAATTTAAAGTTTTAAACTCCTATGTCTTCCCTTAATAAATTTTTACCTGTTACTCCTGAACGTTGATGCTCTTTCGGCGGAAATCCAGGAAGCCTAATTATATTAATCTTGCCTGCTGTACTCTAAATCTTGAAAGAAAGAAATAACAAATAGGCCGCGGAAAATACTACAAGGTCGCGGAAAAAACCTTATGAAAAAAATTCAGTCAGATTATGCCAAACCTTAAAGATTTTATAATCAACAGGAAACAATGTTCCGCTGACATGGATCTACGGAGTTGGAACACCCCAACTACTCTGCTTTTTTTCCTTCAAAAATTCATTAAAAACTTAAAAATTAAAGTATCTTTTAGTCGCTTTAAGTTTATATGAGATATCTTTTGGTCCCTTAACTTTATAAAATATCTTTTGGTCTAAAAATCTAACACTGTTAATTTTACTAACTAAAACGCAAACTTCAGTGATAATGGTGTAAACTTAAGTTATAACTATGTAACTAAATACTATTAAATTTAAATCTAAAATATGGGTAAATTGAATAATATATAAAATTTGTGCGATTAAATGTTATTACCATCACTGAGTTACTATTCAAAGATTTTCCGTTAGCAAGAATATTAACGTGTTAAATTTTAAGACAAAAAGATATCTTTATAAAGTTAAGAGACCAAAAGATCCTTATGTAAAACTTAAAAACTTTAAAAGTAAACTTTTAAATAAAAAACTTAATTATCTTGTTCCAAAAACGTTGTGACGCGCATTAAAATATTTCTTGCATTTTATTTTAAATTAAAAATTATAAACCAAATTTATTTTAAGTTTTTTTTTCCTGTTCCTATTTTTATAATAATAATAGCAATCATTGATTTTTTTTTTTTTACTCAAATGAACCCTAAGTTTGGTATTATAACTATTTACTACCCCGGAAAGAAAAGTCCATGTATTGTTTGGATTCTCCATCGCGTCTCCCCCAACTGGTCAAATCAACTTTGTAATGGCTATTTTATCCTCACAAACTGAGCTACGAAGTACAAAGTACAAACACAAACTACCGTTTCATACTGCGGTGGCATTTTGGTCATTACAGTACGAGACGTCGTCAAAATCCTCAACCCCAGGCAACAATTTTCTTTTTGGTGCACCGGGCGACTCTCATGATTTGTCTAAATAACCGTCCAATTTCTAATTTGATTCCTATATCCCCTCCGATTGCGACGACTCCACGGTCACCGGTCGCTTAGAATTGTTAAGATGCAACCTTCCAAACCCCGTCGGAAGGTTGTTCCGGCGAACGGTGAAGACTCTGCTGACAAATTGGACCAGCTCCTTCTCTCCTCCGCCATCTGCAACAACGAAGACTTAGGGCCATTTGTTCGCAAGGCTTTTACTTCCGGCAAGCCTGACTCCCTTCTCCACCACCTCCGTCACTTTGCTCGCTCCAAAGAATCCGAGATCGAGGAGGTCTGCAAGGCACACTACCAGGATTTCATCCTCGCGGTCGATGATCTTCGATCCCTCTTATCAGACGTGGACTCCCTCAAGTCGGCTCTTTCTGACTCCAACTCCAAACTTCAGTCCGTTGCTCGCCCACTCCTCTCTTCCCTTGATGCATTCGTTGAAACCCGAAACGTGTCTAAAAACGTTAATCTCGCACTCGAATCTGTGCGAACTTGTATACAGTTGATGGAAGTTTGCTCCAGAGCCAACCGTCATCTGTCTAATGATAATTTCTACATGGCTTTGAAATGCGTCGACATGATTGAGAGGGACTATTTGGACCAGACGCCGTCTTCTACGCTGAAGAGGATGCTGGAGAACAAGATCCCGGAGGTTCGTTCCTATATAGAGAGGAAGGTGAGCAAGGAATTCGGGGATTGGCTGGTGGAGATTCGAGTCGTGAGTCGTAATTTGGGTCAATTGGCCATCGGTCAGGCTTCTGCGGCGAGGCAGAGAGAAGAGGATCTAAGGATTAAGCAGCGTCAAGCGGAGGAACAAAGTCGTCTTAGCGTGAGGGACTGTGTTTATGCCTTGGAGGAGGAGGACGATGATGGACTCGCTGTTGGTGGTGGCGGTATTGGAGAAGAAGGCAAGGATGGATATAACAATGGCGGAGCCGTAGGATTTGATTTGACACCGTTATATAGGGCCTACCATATACATCAGACATTAGGACTAGAAGATCGGTTTAAGCACTATTATTTTGAAAACCGAAAGCTTCAATTAACGTCGGACTTTCAGGTATCGTCGATGACTCCTTTTCTTGAATCCCATCAGACCTTTTTTGCACAAATTGCGGGTTTCTTTATAGTTGAGGATCGGGTCTTGAGGACAGGTGGGGGCTTGATATCAAAAATGGAAGTTGAGAACTTGTGGGAAACTGCTGTAAGCAAAATGTGTTCTGTGTTAGAGGATCAGTTCTCCCGGATGCAAACTGCTAATCATCTCTTGCTCATTAAAGACTATGTGAGTCTACTAGGGGTAACCCTGCGAAGATACGGGTACCCCATTGATGCACTGCTTGATGTTTTGAGCAAGCATAGGGATAAATACCATGAGTTGCTGTTGTCGGACTGCCGTAAACAGATCGCCGAGGCGCTAGCAGCTGATAAGTTTGAGCAGATGTTGATGAAGAAAGAGTATGAGTATTCCATGAATGTGCTTTCCTTTCAAATACAAACGTCAGATATCGTACCTGCTTTTCCGTACGTAGCACCCTTTTCATCAACAGTGCCGGATTGTTGCCGCATTGTGCGGTCTTTTATTGAGGATTCTGTGAGCTTCATGTCATATGGTGGGCAGCTAGAATTTTTTGAAGTTGTTAAGAAATATTTAGACAGACTTTTGAGCGAGGTTCTGGATGGGGCTTTATTGAAGCTTATTAGTACATCGGTACATGGTGTCTCCCAGGCGATGCAAGTAGCAGCAAATATGGCTGTCTTGGAGCGTGCTTGTGATTTTTTCTTCCGCCATGCCGCACAGCTTTCAGGGGTTCCCTTGAGAATGGTGGAGAGAAACCGGAGGCAGTTCCCTTTGAGCAAAGCTCGTGATGCTGCAGAAGAAACGCTTTCTGGACTGCTTAAAGCTAAGGTTGATGGATTCATGACCTTGATTGAGAATGTAAACTGGATGGCTGATGAAGCACCTCAGAGTGGGAATGAGTATGCAAACGAGGTCATAATTTATTTGGAAACAGTAGTTTCAACAGCTCAGCAGATATTGCCGGCTCATGTCCTTAAGAGGGTCCTGCAGGAGGTTCTTTCTCACATATCGGAGAAGATAGTTGGGGCTTTAGCAAGTGATTCTGTCAAGCGGTTTAATGTGAGTGCTATCACTGGGATTGATGTAGATATCAAGCTTCTGGAATCATTTGCGGATAATCAGGGTCCCCTTTTCTCGGACGGGGATGTTGATCAGTTGAAAATGGCACTTGCTGAGTCAAGGCAGTTAATCAATTTGCTTTCAAGCAATCATCCAGAGAACTTCCTGAACCCGGTGATCAGGGAGCGGAGTTACGATGCCTTGGACTACAGGAAAGTAGTAACTATATCAGAAAAGTTAAGGGATCCTTCAGATCGGCTCTTTGGAACCTTTGGTAGTCGGGGAGCGAGGCAGAATCCCAAAAGGAAATCACTGGATATATTAATAAGAAGACTTAAAGATGTTAGCTGATTGAGATCAGAGTTGTATGTAAGATCCTTACACTTATTATTTTTCCTTTCTGTTTCAACCATTTTGATTTTAATTTGATTTATCTAATTACTAGTCATTCCCGAAATGAATTAAGGATAAAGCCTGCTTGTTACTTCCATTGTTCCCGTTATGTTCATTGTTTGGGGTTCATCGAGACAAGTGCAAGTCATGTAATTGGATTTATTGTGATCGCTTACTTTGAGTTCGTTGGGAAATTTTCAAGGCTGAGATAAGACCTGCCAGGTCCCGTCAGACTTCTACTTGCAGAAGTTATCATCTTCATCTGTGCGGGATTGTAACATGATGCATGTCTTGTGAGTTATTGCTGGTGAACATTCGAGACTCTTGGTTATTGGGTTTGAGGATTCCAGATTAAAGTAGATCTCTAGATATCTGGTAGTCTTTGTTCGGACATTTGCTGCTCCCTTAATCATGCAATATACCATTTTGTTTCGTTTTTCAACCTTTTATCAAAACAAGATTGAAGAATTTCCCATGTTCTAACTTGTGCTTTTACATTGATTGAGTTCCAATCATTAATGGGGATCAAGAGCAGTTAGAGTTACATTGCATAACTTAAATCGAGCTCCTTGGAAACTTAAATCGAGCTCCTTAGAAACCGTTTTGATTTCTCTAGACTCTAGGCTAGTGAAATTAAAATAGGCCTTTTTTTTAAATAAAAAATTCTCCGTCTATACTATAATTCATGCAAAGGCCTTGTTTGTGTTGAGCGTGCTGGTAAGGTATATAGATCAACACTTGATACGTGCGTGGAGAAATGCTTTTGCTTATAGTTCCATGTTGTATGGTGTAGAAGGAGTTGTAATGTTGTGTACACATTGGACCGTGTTTTTGTTGTTGGTGTGTATTGTGTGTGTATGCTTGTTAGCTTGGACTCGTTGCATCTACTACGTCCGGGGAGGCTGTCACTCGATTCGGCCCGTCATAGTAGGAAGGTTTTGGGGGAAAACTTAGTATGAATGGAAAACGATGCAAGATACTGAGATGGAGTACCCAATTTTTCTCCGTGTATGAAATATGATCACCATTACCATTACGAGTATTATTTTTATTACCGTCCCAAAACGTAGCAAGTTTCCTATATTGTGCTATTCGGGTCCTTGTGAAAGTGTGGGGTGGCAGATAGGTGGAAGGTTAATGATATGCTGAATAAAACAAAATATTATCTTATCTTACAATTCAGGTTAAAAGTAATGATTTCTTATTGTGATTTTTTTAAGTACAAATATGAAAAAGTCATTTTGATTTTATCTGTAATCTGTCAAAAGTAATGAGTAACGATATGGAAGGAGGCCGTGGAGTTGAAGGAAAGGCGTTGGTGGTTGTAATGGTGGGAGTTGGCAAGCAGAGCTCACTTTCTGCGCTTGACTCTTGAGGGGCGACGTCGCTATCTGCTTACGCCACCGCTTGCGTCTCCACCCACGCTTTCTTCCACATCCTTCCCTTCTTCCAAATTTGATCACCACGTCTGCTTCAGTTCACACCTTCAAAATACTTTTTTCACACACAGCCAAGACAATCAAGCTGCATCCACCACCTTTCAAACTGTACGGACAATGTAGCGGTATTAGTAATCTTCGGCATGGCTGGAAACTATACTTTTTTTTCCCTCTTCGTATCCTAAACTTGGCTCGTTTTAAATTGGAAGACTCGACTGGGGGTCAGATTAATTGATCAAGGGAACAAGATTACAGACGCGACTACTTCAGCTGCCTATGCATTTGACAAAACTCAAATTCAGGACTCCTAAATAAAACCTTAGTCCAATCCCTCCTTAGTTTTTTTTTTTTTTTGATAATAAAGATGGCATAAAGCCTACAAGAGAAAAGGAAACTTACATAACTTCCCAAATACTCTTGGTTAACCCAAGAACCTAAATAAGGAGGACAAGCTTTTAAAATAGAAGATTTAACAATGCTCAATCCCTCCTTAGTTGAATGAGCGTTTGGTTGGCTAAATCATACTCCCTCCGGTCCTAATTATAAGAATACATTTTGGAATTGGTCGTGGTCCTAATTATAGGACCAAGTTTTGATTTTTATCAATTTCTTCCTAAAATACCCTTATTGATACTTTCTTAATAATAATTTAATAATATACGTATTTATTCTATAAAGTAATTAATGTTTAACTCATTAATGTTATATACAACTCAATTATACTGCTTTTTTAATAAAATAATTTTGAAACATTTTTGTCATATTTTTCCCATATCACCCCTACTAATACTTCTTTCACAATAATTAATTTAACAACAAGCTTATATTCTATCAAGTGATAAATTCTACTTCATTTTTTATTTTTAAATAAAATAATTTTAATATTTCTTTAAAATTGGTAAATTAGAATAAGATAATTAATGTCATTTCAAATTCTAAATTAGTCTATTTGCAAAAATGAAATCACAGAGTATAACTAGGGTGATTCTATTTACTGCTAAAGATGAAATCATAGGGAGTATAAAGGGGTTGGTGTTTGGCGTATGTAAAGAAAAAAAAAAGAGGGAGGTGGGAAGAGCGGTAAATTAGGGTGATAAATAAGGGTATTTTTGAAAAATAATTATAACCAACTAATTTAACTTCTCTCCTTAATCTTTCTAAATTCCTCAGTAAAGTGTTCTATCAGACCTAGGAGAGAGTCAGTTTTTCGACACATGGGAGAGGAGAGCGGGAGGGTGAAATGTGTGCGGGAGAGATTAAGAATATATTTTGGATTAGTACTACATAATATTTACTCATTATAGCCTCCCCTTATTTTTATTCTAGCCTGAATCATTTCAAATTATACATTCTGGTCCGTCAAGTGTTTTCTCGTTTAAATCGTTAATCCCTAAATTTTAACCTAAACTTAGATCATTTTGGCATTGAAGGAAACAAAATGAACAGTCTAAAATTATAGGGACTCAAATTAAAATAAGGACAAATTGTAAGTGCAACTTTAAAGGTTACTTTTATGTGATTAAGAAGTTTCGTGTTCAAATTATGAAAACAACTTATCCATTTGCAAGCATAGAAGTCTTATACAATGAATCACCTTTTACTAGTATTGAACGCAATATTAACCAATATTAAAATCTCCCCCTCAAAACTCAGACAATCACCATGGGGTGCACGAGTCCCTCGTGTTACTATTATTTTATTATTTAAATAGGAGAAAAATTCGACAGTCTTATTTACTCCCTTTTTACCAAAAAAAAAGGGTTTTTTATTTCCACAAGTTTGTATCTTCCAATAATCAAATTTTATAATTAAAAGATGACAAACTTATACTTTTTTAATATCATAAAAAATATGTATAAATTTTACACCCAACTACATTTTGATTTTAAAATTTGACGTCATTACTTTTAATATTTTATAAGCTAATTTTAACAATAATATGTGAATATTCGTCTTTTTCTTGTCTTTTCCAAATCCTCGTCCGTAGTCACAACTCACAAGCAGAGTTGGGGTCCCCAGTCCCCAGTATTGGGCTTGTTTGGGAAAGCCTTAGGTGAATGATCGGACATGGATAAGTCCGATTGGGTATAAGTCCGATTGGGTAAAAGTCGATTGTGAAACGTGATTTATGTTTGGATTGGTGGTTTAAATAAAGTAGGCATGAAAAAGTCGATTAGGTAAAAAAAACTTGTTTGGAATGACATGGATAAGTGACTTTTGAGATAATTATAAGGAAAAAATTAAAATTACTAAAAATATGAAAAATGTTAAATTACACTCTAAAATATTTTAATGTATTTGATGCATTTTTTTTTTTAAAAAAAATATTCTAGATAGGATCCGACTTGACCTTTTCATAAATGTGAAGAGCTGAGGGGATATTTTTTTTGCAAATGTGAGACTGCAAACGGATATTTTTTTGCGCAGAGGGGATTTGTGGAGAGAGATGAGGAGTTTTTTTTTTTTGGAGAGAGATGAAGAGCTGTTGATAAGCTCTAAAACCAAGCTTATGAAATTGGTCCAATTTAAATCCATAAGTACTTTTGAGAGCCCTTTGTATCCAAACATAAAAACAGAAAAAAAAAACCTACAAGCACTTCTTAAATAGTAAATAAGTCCAAAAGCTCTCTTTTTAATCTCTTCCAAACATGCACAATTATCTGTATCAAGACTTTTCCCCTCCCACGCGTCTGCCCATAAAAGGAGGACTTCCCTGCCTCGAGCATTCTTGGGTCGTAGTAGCTGAAGCTCGATTCTTCTGGAGAACTTCACCCTCTTAAACCCCTCATTCTCACATCACCCAACCCTGACTTCACCACCCATGGCTCTCCTCAGTTTGATTCCACCAAAACTCACTCTCTGTGTGCCAATTCTCTTCTTAGTCCACTTGTTCATCTCCTCCTCCGTTGCATCTAACTCCGGCGGCGATTCCTTGAGTGCTTACCAGGTTCTTCAAAAATACAACTTCCCTGTCGGCCTTCTTCCCAAAGGTGTTTCAGGCTACGAATTAGACCGCTCCACCGGCAGATTCAAAGCCTTCTTAAACGGTACTTGTAGTTTCAAGATTAGTTCATACGACCTCAAGTACGGGTCTACCATCACCGGCGTCATCTCCCAAGGGAGTCTCGCCGACTTGAGAGGTGTTAAGGTGAAGATCCTTTTTCTGTGGATTAACATTGTCTCCGTCACTCGCGTCGACGGCGAGCTCCAGTTCTCCGTCGGCATCGCTTCTGCAGATTTCGACGTCAGTAACTTCTATGAGAGTCCCACTTGCGGCTGCGGCTTCGATTGTGTGTCTATGGTTTCCAATCAGACCCATTCGCATCAAAGCTTTTAGGTTTTCTTCTTAATCTTAATCCACTGCGTCCTTTTATTTCAGAATTATGGTGTTGGCTAAAATAAGATCCATGGTTTTGAACTTGGTATGTATGCGAGGACAACATATAGGAGTGTGGATATTTCTGGTTTAGAACTGGGACAAACTGGAATCAGCTTGTCTTTAGTAGTTAGGGTGAGGAATAAATGTGATGGGCTCTCGAGTTCTCAGATCTAATAGTACTTTTTGGTTAATTGTTAATTGTTGCCATTTTCCTGACGTCTAGTCTCCAAGAAGAGTTGATCGGCTCTTCCTCAGCTAGCATTAAAGCGGGAGCTAGTCTGAAAAATTTATGTTTGGGATAACTTTCAGGGAAAAATGATGCACGGCTAAGGGTATCTTTAAAGTTGAGTCAATTTTTGTTTCTTGCTTTTTTTAACATTTAGCTTCCCCCCTATTATTGAACTTTTTGAAACCGTTCTAGACAATGTTCTTTTTCAATTTATTTTTTTATTATAAAAATCTATCTAAATATAAATCATATTCTATTAGTTAATTTTTATTCTAAAATTAATTGAGATAAAAGTTATTCCAAAACGATAATCCATACAAGTCCCAACAAAGATGTCTGAAATGAGAAAATAAGTGCCATTCACATCCTGCACAAGACAATATTCTAAGCCGAGAAAAAACTATTCATTGATGGATCCAAAATTCCAAGGAGAGTGGTATGTTGCAGGAGTTTTTTTTTTTTTTAGCAAACATGTTGCTAAAGTATTATAACTAGTTAATGGTAATACACCCTTTCTCCTATTGACCAAAAAGGTTGCATACTCTCACTAAAAAGAGGGGTTTAATCCTGGTGCTATACTAGTTTTTGGGTTTCTAGGTACAAGTACGAGGGTAATAGACATTACTATCACTTATAAGGAAAGAAGATTTTATCATATTCGTGAGTGAGTCTAATTGGGTTCACATTACATGCTTATAAAGCATCTACTCACATAATGTTTAGGTTGGTCAATATATACCTCTTATAAGAGGTATAAGCATTTTTATATATTTTTATTTAAAACATTTAAAACTTTTTGGATATTCAAATATTTTGGATTCTTTTGAATAACCAATTAGTATATTTTTGCATGTATAAGACTTACAATTTGGCTTCCCAACTCACAAATTAATTAATTTTCATTTTCCCATCTATTTTTCAACTCGCTTCCGATAATTCTTTTAATATTATGAAACTTATTAACTAGATTGACCCACCCTCTTTACTAAAATGTGTAATTACCAAACTTCAACCTCCTCAACACAAACTTTCGAAAATTTAATATTCCATTTTGCCTTAACTTTCAAACATAGACAAATTATATTAATGAAGGAATAGTTAAAACTAGCAAATTCATAGCAATAAAATGAAAAGAAATTCACACGCAGATTCTAAAGACAACAAATAACCACAACACAATTTTATTGTTAGTAATGAAAATTATGACCTCAAATAATGAGTAAATCAATATGGAATGAAAGAGAAACAATTGCACCAAAAAAACCACAGCACATACTAAATTAAAATGACTTGGATCAATTCAACGGTGAAAGAAATCAACTTGTTTATGATTTATAGCTAGACAATACAAAACACAAGCAAAAAGATTTTTTCCAGAGAGGATAGCAGCAACAGCTCCTACTGAACCCAAAACTAGAAAAAGGATAAGGGAATAAAATTATGTGGAGCAATTGATGAGCAACAAATGCAACAATTAGCTGTTCTAGGAATTTGGCGTGCCCATCCAGATTCCTCATCCAGGCCCTCTATCAGGATAGTGATTCAGATTCTGAATTTTGAAGCTCCTTTACCTAATCTCCCAAAGAAGATGCCTGTGCTATCATATCAACCTCCAACAATTTAGTTTGATTTTCTTTTCTTTTGTTGGTTTAATGTTCTAAGCCTAACTTGCTAAGTCATAAAGAAATAACAAACTAATTAACTCCTCCTATTCCCTTTTATATTTAAGTAACATTTAAATAAATACTTGCTGGACCAAATTTTATATTTTGTAAGTCCCAAAAACCTTGTAACAAGCTGTTCATATACCAATGTTGGCTTGAAGATAAAATTGCTAATACCCACTGCCTTTTGCTTCATTCTTGCCTTGCTGAAAAACCAACCAACTAACAATTCCTATTCCCTTTTATATTTACATAACAGCAAGAAGAAGCAAGGGAAGAAAAATGTGGCAAAAGCATTTGTCTAGAATAAAGCGGATAAAGGAGAATGACAGAAACATTTCCTTCTTATTAAACTAGAAGCACTGGAAAAAGCCCAACAGAAGAGGAAAGGAAATAAAGTAAAGAAAGGACCACACAATATTTGATTTAGGTTTGGACAATAGATACACTTATTTGAGTTTAAACAGAGCATGGATGCTTGTTCACTAAGATTTTATTCATACAACTGGTTACCTTGCCATTGTGGGGTTTTGGCATTAATTGCACTCCGTGTGTTTGTGGTTATTGAGGTTAGAAAGGGTAATGATTCATGATAAAGCATATATACCTGGAGGTGTTATAAGATGACACAAAAAAAGTTTGTCTGTATTTAGAGATTCTAATGACAATAACGAAGGGAAACCTCTAACCCCTCTAGAATTATTATGGGGGCGAGTATGGATGTCTCCAACATGAAGTTAAACAAACGACTATAGTGGAAGCATTTGTAGGGCAGAGAAGGGTGTCTGAATCCACCTGGAAATTGAGGTGGGGTTGGTGTCTGATTCAAACAACAAGACATATTCCAACTTAAAAACAATAAACCAATATGAACATGACAGAGGATACAGCTATGTGCGTACGAATTAAATAGGATAGCCAAAGGATCGATAAGTAAAGAAATAATGAAAGAGTTGATGAGAGTATGTGAATGTGCGTACGAAATTAAATAGGCATGAGCCCTAGGGACAAAGTGAACTAATGCATAATTAATTTCATGACATTCATTACAGATTCTAAAACAATCTTTCAGAGTTTCCAGCCATTCACGTTTGATTTCTTGCAAGGCAAACATTTTGACAAAAGTAACGAGAAATACCAAACTAGCTCAACCTCTAGTTCCATTAGCACCAAGGAGCTACACAAGAATTAGAATCTCTCATCTTTCCTATTCCTTTTTTCCCCTCATGTTCTCAACCTTCTATACTAGACAAATATCTTAACAAGAAAGATTAGTCGAGCTTTTGAACTTCAAATTCTGTTATGAGAAGCTTCCTAATAATTTAAGCATCGAGACAATAGATAAATAGATGGGCTGTAAAACAATGTGAGTCGAAATCATAACTTCAAAGATTCAATCTACCATAACGTTATCAAACTTCAACAACGCTCGAAAAAAGTGAAATAAAACCGAAAGCGGTAAAACAAGAAAAACAGTTCCCAGAATCGAAAATCACAATCTAAAATGAATGGGCCGCCATAAAAATTTCGTAAAGAAGAAAAAATCAAAAATAGATAAGTAGATCGAGAAAATGTAACGAAACTATAAAAATTCCCGTCGACAAACAACAATAATTGAAGTCGGGATCGGAGAATCAACAAAGAAAAACACAAACTACGGAAGTTAAAAGCCTCGAGCCTCACCTTATATGCGACGGGTCGACGATTGAAGCTGGGTCGATGATTTCACAGCGTGAATAGGCGCGAAGGAGAGTACAGACGGGAGCGAGATGGCGAAGGAGAGGGAGTATTCGCGCGAAGAAGAGGGTATTGGGTGTCAATTGCTCAAAAATCAAATACCGGTTACACTCTCTCCCATCTACCGATTTTAACTTTTTTTTTAAGCTTCAAATTGTAGCTTCCAAAAAAAGGAGAATTTTGGGCTTTTTTATTATTTTTGCTTTTTTTTTAAGTTCTCATCCAAACACTTAGAATAATAAAAAAGCACTTTTTTGTTGGAAAAAAAGACCTTTTTTATAAAAAAAATCCATCCAAACATCCTCTATAACTAGTTAATGGTAATACACCCTTTCTCCTATTGACCAAAAAGGTCGCATACTCTCACTAAAATGAGGGTTTAATCCACAGCGATATACTAGTTTTTGGGTTTCTAGGTACAAGTATGAGGGTAATAGACATTACTATCACTTATAAGGAAAAGAGATTTTATCATATTCGTGAGTGAGTCTAATTCCTCTCCTAAAATTTTATGTATAAAAAAAACAGTTAATAGTAATACCACCAACTCTGCTAGATGGTAAAATACTATCAACTCCCTTCATTTTCTCCATCTCCTAGCACAAAGTACCTTGCCTTTATTATTATTACTTCCTCCGGTCTTAATTATATGATATATTTAACCAACTTTGGAAGGATTAATGATATAAGTTAAATTAGTTAATTTTATTTATTTTTTTAGAATGCCCTTATATAAATTTTGTATTTCAATTACTTTGCTGATTTCATATAATCCCTAAGGAAATTATTTTGCTGATGACACATTAATCCCACATACTTCGATCTAGTAGTATTTTTTTTTCTAGTACTGCTGGATGGGAGGATTTAATATTTTATTGATAGTTATTCACAAAAAAAAAAAACTTTGTTGAGTATTGACGTTGGTTCCTAAACCTATTTTTTAAAGATAGCTGAGTCTATTGAATGATTGAATCCTTGGGGTTGGGGGTATGTTTTCGTTTTTTTCGTATACTCCCTCCGGTTCTAATTATAGGAGTAAATTTTAGAGTTGGTTTTGGTCATAATTATAATAACAAGTTTTAACTTTTGTCATTTTTTCCCTATAATACCCCTATTTATACTTTCTCAATAATAATTAAAGACAATAATAATTTAATAATACACCTATATATTTTATAAAGTAAATAATGTTTGCAACTCATTAATGTCATATACACCTAAATATTCTGAAATATACAGTGTGTGTCGTGTTTTAGGTAAGGGTATTTTAGGAAAATACATATAATTAACTAATTTAACTTTCCTCCTTAATCCTTCTAAATTCTGGTAATTTGCTCCTATAATTAGGACCGGAGGGAGTATTATTTTATAATTGTATTTATTTGCCTATTTTTCTAACAATATACTCACAATATTTTCTAACAATAACATAATCCTTGCACTTTAATTTTGCTCAAAATTATTAATTAAAAAACAGTAGAATTAAAGTTTATGTAGGATCAATGAATTGTAAGTATTACTTACTTTATAGAATATATATGTGTATTATTAAATTATTATTGAGAAATTATCAATAAGGATATTTTAAGAAGAAATTGACAAAAATTAAAATGTTGTCCTATAATTAAAACTAAAATAAACTTTCAAATGTTATCCTATAATTAAGGACCGGAGGGAATGTAAGCCTGGCCTTTGACTTTGGTTGCGAGGGGCGTCATTTGTTCAACCATTAAGGCTCACAAAATAATAATAATAATACAATGTTTTTTTGGAGGGTTTTCTCTTAGGGCCTGTTTGGGAGTTTTATTTTGGAAGGAAAGAAAATGTTTGTGTAATCATTTCCCTTGTTTGCAAGTTTAAAAAAATAAAGAGGGGAGGAAATCAGAGATTTTAACAAATCTCCCAAAACCTTCTTTATTTTAAAAAATAAAGTTTCCCCAATATTGGGTGGTTTTAAGAGAAAAAATAGATTAATTATTTTTTTACCCCGATTCACCACCCCCGCCACCACCACATAAATAGTTTTTTTAATATAAAAATTACATAAATAATTTTTTTAGAAAATTAAAATTTATTTGTAAAGTATAATAATTATATTAATTATTAAAAAAAATAACAAAATAGTAAAAATAACTCATTAATTTTCTATCTTCCTCCCTTACTATTTTTTTAACTCCTAAACAAGGGAAAGAAATATCCTTCATTTCCCTTCCCTCCCCTCCATTTTCCTTGCATCTCTTTCCTTCCCCTTCCTTCCAAACTCCCAAACAAAACCTTAAGAGTTTCGATTAAAGAATCAAAGACTAATTGAATTAGATTTTATGAAATCCGATCCGAATGATTTTCTTTCGGGTTGGTGGATAATTACGTTTATAACCTGGAAAAATAAATGTGAGTTGGCATAGATGGTAAGGGATCCAGGATTAGGTGACAGCCCCGTGTTCGATCCCCTCTATCGTCGTCATTTGGGAGACTCAATAACCTAGGGTACATGTGGAGCAACTTCAAAACTTTTATTTATAAAAAATAAAAATAAAAATAAAAAATTAACCTAGGGTACATGTGGAGCAACTCAGTTGCACCAGCCCATGACGAGCTATCATTCTGGAACGGCATCGTTTCACTTCACCTGACTAAGCGATAGACTGCAGCCAGCCCATAAGTAGACCCTACCATAATGGCAATGTCCCCTGCGGCACAGCTGGGAAATCAAGGTGCCCTTTCCAATTCAATGTCTCTCACAGCCTTTCTCATCGTCTCCACCTTTCTGCTCCTCACACCGCCTCCACCAGCATTCTCGACTGCGATCGGCGATGAGGCTGTGACGGTCTACGATATGCTCGGACACTATCACTTTCCCAAGGGTCTTCTTCCCGAAGGAGTTATTGACTACGAATTAGATCAATCCACTGGGAAATTCCGCGCTCGTCTCAACGGTTCCTGCGGTTTCTCTCTGGAGGGTTCATATAAACTAAATTACAAATCCACCATCAGTGGTTACATATCCAGGGACAAGCTTACCCGCCTCGAGGGTGTGAAGGTGAAGGTGTTGCTGTTCTGGTTCGATATCGTCGAGGTGGTTCGCTATGGGGATGACATCGAATTCTCGGTTGGCATCGCTTCCGCTTCTTTCCCTTTGGAGAACTTTTTCGTTTGCCCTAGATGTGGATGTGGTTTGAACTGTGATGACTCCTTATCCCCAATAAGGAAACTCAGATTAAAATCCCCTTTTTCTGTTTCCTCCATGTAGTCTAATTTCGATTTGCTACAGTTCCCTGCTTCTGCTGCTTCATGTTACCCCACCCCCTTCCCTCCGATCGCTGCATTCAATGAATGGTGCCCCTCACTTTAAACGAGGTTCGAGGCTTTTATTTATCTCAATTACTGAAATTTCGAGTCAGTGCCCTTTACTAGTGTTCGTGGTGATTCCGATCATATTCCTGCGTTCGTCTATGGCGAATATTGTTAGAGAAACGCCAAGTTTTATATACATACGTGTTTGCGTTCGGTGTGTGCGCTTTTGTTGTTTTTGAATGAATAATCCTCACACTATGAGAAGTAGGACCGACAAGTTAACAAATGATGTGTTTTTTGCTTTTTTTGGTTCGGAAATACCGAATATTCTGTGTTTATAGGGAAACGTCGAAATTGGATGTATCGCTAATAAGGGTTCCCCCTTCTGGAAGGAAGGCGATGACTCTTAGTTTAATTTGTCCATTATTCTCCGATGCTCCTGTCATCTGGTACAAATAGTTCATCATACTGTCAAAACGAGTTCATATTGCTGGGCGCATAAATGTATGTGATTGGAGTTGAATCTTAATATGATGTTTGCTATTAACGGTAGCGATTGGTGGGTAATCATGGGGTTAACTTTTAAAACGTTGACATGTCTGAGCTCTATGAAGAGGACTGAAATATGAGACTCGCAGGAATAGACGGGGAGGATATAACTAATTGTCTTCCAATATCCAAAAATTTACTCTTACTATGAAGCTTTCGGATATCTAATTCTCATTTTTTTTTGGAAAAAAACAAGGAACCAGCTATGAAATTCTCGTGAAAATAACTCCGTCGTTGTTTATATCAAGTTGTTCTAAAAGATTTTACGTTATACGTAGTACTGACAATGTAAAGAATACGTGACCTTGTAAAGTACAGGAACACTTATTTTAAGTAACACTCCAAGATCATTAGAAGAAACACTCGCTGTGAGGTTAACTTTTTAGAAAGATCAATAAATTAAAATAAACAAATTGTATTATTATTATTTTTTTTTAAAAAAAACTAAACATGTTGTAGGCATCACGGGCTCCAAATGTAACGGGAAAACATAGTCATTTAAGATGAGAGTTGATTCCTTACATATACATGGTAGCTTGTTTGTTTGTTTTTTATTTTTTTTTGGGTATAAATGGAGGCATGGCCTATAAATTAAAAGAGTGGAGTTGAGGATGTAAATCCCATACAATCATAAAGTATGAAGGTCCTCAGATAAGTACAAATCAAAGAAGAAAGAATTGAAAAAAACTTCCGTCGCTAGTTTATCTGCCACCTGATTTTGGCCTTGAGATATATGAGTAATCTTTAAAATCCATCTAAGCTTCATTGAACCTTTAATATGAAAAACAACTAGACTTTGTGTGTTGTAGCTTCCAACATCATTCAATATATCAATCAGATTTTTTGAATCGGTTTCACTAATAACCTTCCTGAATGCCATATTCCAAGTAAGTTGCAAACCTTTTAAAAGCGCCCATTCCTTTGCTTCCTGAGGGCTGCATCGACGAAGAGGTGATGAGAAACCAACAATCCAATTCCCATAATAATTTCTTAAGACTCCACCACAGCTTGCTCTGTTCCTAGCTGAGGACACAGCTCCATCTACATTAATTTTGACCCAATCGTGGAAAGGTGCTTGCCAAACTCTATTTCCTGACATTCCAGAAGAATCAATTGTCAACTGATTTCCTCTGTACACAAAAAGATGCCACAGCTGTAAAATAACTAAATCTAATCTAGGTTGTTTGGTCTATTTAAGTTGTCATCAAAGATTGATTATTTCCTCCAAGGTCATAATTTCTAGATTCCTACACCAAAAATCAGATTCTAGCTAGCACTATTATTTCATTAGCAGCAGATTATTATACCACTCCCTCTTGTGGCATATTTAAGGAGTTAATTTTGTCCTAAATATAAAATATACTTATTATTGATGCTTCCTCAACCAAATTAAAGAGGGCAGGGAATAGGGAAAATTAGTATAAAAGACCTAAGATAAATAATATTTATTAAGAATGACCATAAAAATAGTAATTATTATGAAGGACCATAAATTAAAATATTAAAATAAAAAGACTAATTTGCCCATGTGTTATCTCTATATCCTCTTGTATTCTCTCTCCTTATACAAAGAAGATCTCACTATGTAATTTGTGTTTTCTTTCGATTCCGAACCTACCTTATTGATTTTTGTCTATTTTATTTAAAGTCTTTAATTTATATGAGACTCGATCTTGTTGTTCCTTTTTTGAGGAAGATGCTAATGTTCGTTGTCATGGCTTCTCTTCTCTGTCACTATATTGTAACTCTGTGCACTTAGCCTACGGGGTGGTTCATGTGTTTGGGTCAAGGTTTAGGTTCGATTATCTTGGAATAAATGGGCTGTGGGTCGATTTTCCGTTGTTTACAGTGTGTATGAGACAATTAGGCGCTGGAATCTGATGAGAGGAAGATCAGGAGGAGTAACGATGCAGATGAGTGGTTGAAGCAGGTCAAGACTGATGGGAAAGGCGACGCTTGGCCTCATAGAGTTATCAAAACAAAGCAAGAAGTCTCAGTTATAGGAAAGCATGTAGACTCCGGTACAAAGAAGATGAAGCCGGTGAAAGAAGGGAGATCTTTACGTGACGGAAATGGCCCAAATAAAATGTGTCATCTTGTTCTTGTATATAGTGGAAAAAAGGAACACGTGTCGCTGAAAGTTCACACATTTCAGTTGATGCAGGGGCCAAGTGAAATCTGAAAGATAATAAGAGGTGGGGCTTGTGTTTTACTTGTCGGCAAGGAAGGAAGCTCAATGAATATGATCAGAGTGTTCTTTCTATTGTTGTGAGGCCATCTTGTGGGAACAGTTATTGACTTTCGTCTTTCTTTGCTTTGGTGTTAAGGTAAATTTGCGGGTTGGGTTGACATTTCAGGATTTCTCGGCTTTTATTCTAGTTGAGCCCTTATGTGGTGCCTATGTATCCCATGGCATACAATTCCTATAAGGGTAATTTAGTATTTCTATTTTAATTTTTAATCCTTCAAAATAATTACTATTTTTATGGTCTTTCTTAATAAATATTATTTATCTTAGGTCATTTAATATAATTTTCCCCAAAGAATAAGAGAATTAAAGAATATAACTATAATGTTTTAGAAAATACACTTTATATTAACCAATTTAAACTGCTTTCTTGATCTAATTAAATTAAATAAATATATCTTATATTAAAAACTAGAGTAGACATTTTTTTATTTTATAAGAGTTAGTTGACTAATTTTAGTGTGTTAAGAAGAGTAGTTATGTTAGTTATTTATAACAAATATATATTGATTTTCGTAAAATATCATTTTCATCATGACTAGCTTTAGCTATAAATTCTTTAATATGTGCAATTTAAGTGAATTGATGTATTGTTTTTAAGACTACATCCAACTTCAATTAGCTATTGTGACAACATTAAATTATTTTCTATATAGGGTTAAGATACAAATTTACCAATGAACTATTACCTGAAGAGCGTCTGACACAAAAAAACAATTGAAGGTACCAAATTGGCCGACGAACTATTAAAAAGTGAATAAAAATACCAAATAACTATTAAAAAAATAACTATCACTATTACGTTAAAATATGAGGCATTGGCGTAGGACGGTGGCGGAGACGCTGGAGAAAAGAGCGGTTAAGTCTTCTTGTTGGATAAGGCAAACACCAACAGAGATGAGACCCATGCAAGCAAACTCTGTGGCGGCGGCGGTTGCTGCTTGTGGCATCAGAGGGACGCAACCAGGGTGCAAGGCGCGTGCCGGTTTTGAAAGTTGTGGACTACTGAATGAGTTCAAGAGGGTGAGTGGAACACCCAGCAACAATGGAAGCTTTGGAGACGCCGACGTCGCCGACACTGTAATAGTCAATGGAAGATAGAGACACCAAGACAATGACGGGATAATAGTTCGTTGGCGAATCTGCACAAATTTGTTTGTTTTTTCTTCATTTTTTAATAGTTCGTTGGCCAATTTAGTACCTTCAATTGTTTTTTGGGGCCGACGCTTCTCGAGTAATAATTTATTGGTAAATCTGCACCTTAACCCTTCTATATAATACTATACCATATTTCAATAGTCGTTTCCTTTACCAGGTATTTGAAGCCACCCCCACTAATCCATCTTACAAGTAATAAGCACTCACATCACTCGAAACAAATTATGAGTTAAAAATTAATTAAAAATGATAAATATATATATATATATATATTTTTCGTTAAATATAACTTTATTTATGAAGATGATGAGTGTGGGTGAAAAAAAAATACAAGAGAGAACAATAGAAAAAAATAAAAGAGAAAAGAGAAATATGTAACTAATGGAAAGTAAAAGTAGAAAAAGTTGATTAAATTTTGAGGTAAAACTAAATTGTTAATATCCTTGATTTTAATTATAAGATAAAGTTTGAATTATAAATTACACTATAAACTTTCACCAATATTTATCATATTTTAGATGGTAGTAGGATTTATATTTCTTTTTCTTCCCGAGGAAGCCCGCGGAATCGTGCGGAGCACAATTTCAAAGCTCTTTTTTTGTGGTAGCAACGGCGTCGTTTAAAACGATGCTACTGCTTAATACATAGTACTCCTACATCATTTCCCTCCCCAGTTCCTCAGGACTCTCGAGTTTCGGAGGCGCACTCAATACTCGATGGCTACTAAAATGAAGGTCGAAGAGTTGCGGACCGAGCTCGCTCAACGTGGGCTCAGCACCACCGGAATCAAGCCTACTTTGGTATTCAAGAAAGCTTCTTTCTTTCTGCTCAATCGCTTTTGATCGGTTAGTTATTATCACCCCTCGTCTGCGGGTTACTTCCTACAGGTCCGTAGGCTTGAAGCCGCTCTTCGCGGAGAAAGTGGACAGTTAACGGACAATGGTCGTCCTTTATCTCGTCAAAAGAGGGAACGGGAACCAGAAAACGAGGATTTGGACAACTCTGATAAGCTCACGGCAATCGAGAAGTTACGTGGAATGGGCGTTCAGCAACTGCGCGAAGAAGCTTCCCGGCGCGGAATTTCCGTGGTTGGGTCGAAGAAGCAGCTTCTGGATAGATTCTGTCAAGAATTAAGGAAGGGTTCGGAGAATGCTGATGAAGGTACGTGCTTTTCTCTTACCTTTCGTGACACCGAACTGAAGGAAGCTCTCAAGACTATTACGGATGCCCATAATTATTCTCTAAAATTTCCTAGTAGAATTGGAGCATATACATAGAGA
Organism: Acacia melanoxylon; assembly: GCA_019022615.1. Taxonomy (NCBI): domain Eukaryota; kingdom Viridiplantae; phylum Streptophyta; class Magnoliopsida; order Fabales; family Fabaceae; genus Acacia; species Acacia melanoxylon. Next base: position 9,110,219 of record JAFJYJ010000019.1, on the reverse strand, counting down.
ACTATGTTCTCACATATAATGTGGCCACGGCAGCTGCAGATGAAGCTACAGATTGTGAAGAGAAGGAAAAGATGGTTACAGCAACCATAAAAGGTGCGGCAGTTCTGGATCAGTGGCTTCCAGATTACGTTAAGACTCAGTACCATGTTCTGCAAATGGCAAGTGTAATGGAATAATTATTTTGCCAAGTAATTGCATATGTTTTCAATGAGATGTTATTTTGAGGCTAAAAGCTTTTGTTTGCTCGGTTTCAGACTGACATGACTAAATAATGTAGGATGGTGAAATCTACGATGCCATGTTGAACCAGACAAATGTTGGAGACAACAATAACAAATTCTATGTGATTCAAGTTCTTGGTTGTCTCTCTATTCCAGCTATATGTTGGTGATCATATAATATCAATTTATGAGATTTATAAGTCGTGGGAACATATTTCTTTATGGCCATTAGTTTTCACAAGATTGGGCCTCTAATATTTTTTTTGTCAAACACAAGCTCCAAGAGAGCGAAATACAATGAAGATCGTTTTTTATTAAAAAGGTTAGGTTTTATCAAGAAAAAAAAAAATCTCTTCCACTGTCTATACTCACAGTCTATCTCCTTTTTTTTTTTTTTGGCAGAATCGGATGATGGTGGTAAATTCCTTGTTTACAATAGATGGGGAAGGGTCGGTGTAAAGGGCCAAGACAAGATACATGGCCCTTACACTTCTCGTGAGAATGCAATCCAGGAGTTTGAAAATAAGTTTTATGCCAAGACCAAGAATCATTGGTCAGACAGGAGGAGTTTTGTTTGCCATCCAAAGAGTTATGCTTGGTTGGAAATGGACTACAATGGAAATGATAGAGAATCTACTGTGAGTTATGGCTATTCTTCTTTTCTTCATATGATCTAATGAGTATAATAGGATCGTACGTGCCTATTTGTTGTCTTTGGCCCTTGCTCTCTCAAGGATCAAATAGTTGACTGCCAAGAAGAAACTATTTTTATTTTTCATTCTGAACGATGTGCGATTGCTTTCAGGCCACAGAAAAGCATGCTTGTGCATTAGAAGTGAAACCTTTGGAATCAAAACTTGAGTCACGTGTAGCAAAATTTATATCTCTCATTTGTAATGTGAGCATGATGAATCAGCAAATGATGGAAATAGGTTAGTTTTTCTTTCCAAATTTCCTTGTCAGGGACGACCCAAATCATATGATCATAAAACATGCCAAATATTTAATTGAATTCTCTTTAGATGATCATAACACAGATAACACAATCATAATCAATACTTTTTGACGTGCATCAAATCCCTCTTATTATATAGTAGCTTTGATTAACATCCTCTATATTGTTTAATCTTGGGGTGCTTCTTTTAGGATACAATGCCAATAAGTTGCCTCTTGGAAAACTGAGCAAATCAACAATTTTGAAGGTCAGTCTTTCTCTTAGTTATGCATGCCGTTTTATCTCCTTTGGTGCTTTTTTGATATGATTTTTCTAGAAATTGCTTATAGTATTAGACTTCCCACTGTACCTTAATATGCGATTGATGTAAATCAAGAATCTACAGTATAGCAGCATTTCACTTATGAAAAATAACGTCACTTTGATATATCATGATTCAAACACCTTTTCTTATTTACTTATTCATCTTATAAAGATATTTGAGGTCATTACATCCTGATGATGGTGCACAGATAGATTCCCTTATGTAATCACATCTCCTGTTTTTGTCTTGCTGGGCCCAACAGTTGTATGCTACAATTTGCTTGCTATGCATATCCTCTCTCGTCTCATGGAGAAGTTGACTAATTATATTTCTAATTTCTAAACATATATAGGGTTATGATGTTCTCAAAAGAATTGCTGATGTGATTAATATTTCTGATCGGAAAACTCTAGAGCAGCTAAGTGGGTAAGATATTCCTAAGTTTTCTTTTTTCAAATATAAAAATATAAAGATCATGGAGCTAAGATTTATATTTTTGAAGTACATAACTCTATGTGTTTGCTTCTTATAATTGATTGCAGGGAATTCTACACTGTTATTCCTCACGACTTCGGGTTTAAAAAAATGCGTACACTCTCTTGTTCTCATTTTTAAACTTCCAAGTCATCAAATTTTCATGATATTGCTTTAGTGCATTATTGTGAGAGGATGCTAGCGGATTAACCTAGAAATGTAAATAATTGCAGGTGAGTTTGTGATTGACACACCCCAGAAGTTAAAACGCAAGTTGGAAATGGTACTCCCATTTTCCAGTTATACATCTGGTTATTCTAGTTGCTTTTCACTTCATATTGTCCTTTTTTTCCTTTTGGGTGGTTGATACCTTTCTATGTGGCATTTCTTCTTTGTTTTCACTTTTTTCTGTTCTAGCAGCTTCATCTTTATGAATTACACTGCATACTTTTATTCTCTATGACTCAAATTCCTCCAGTTCTTCTGCAATTTTTTTGAGGAAGAAAAATATGTTTACCTGAGGTTTTTTAATAATGACATTATTTGATTCCTTCAACAAATTAAATATAGGTTGAAGCTCTTGGTGAAATCGAGGTTGCAACAAAACTATTGAACATTGATGTAGGAATGCAGGTACTCTTTGTTCTCCTTCCTCATGGTTGATGGGTAATATCAGGACAGCTTCTTTATGTCATCTTGTTTACAATTACAAGTGTCGCCATGCTGTTCTCTTGAGCCTAAAAGTTAATGATGTAAATTTTAATTGGTTAACATTACATGCAACCCAAGGTTACATGTAAATTTTAATTATTTGTTCCATTTTAGTCTAAGCATTGTAATGGTGCAATGTTTTATTTTATACTTAATTCTTAAACAAGATGTGTTTTTTGGCTGTAGATTTCTTTACTGCTAATGAAGGTGTATTTCTTTTTTGTTTGTTGTGTTTATGTGTTTCCACTTGGTTTCCAGACTTATATTTAAATGATTTGGTATTTAGTATGTTAAATAAGATGCATAAATGGGATAGTCTTTTTATATATTATTTTTTGTCACCATACCCTTCTAGTCTAAATTATGCTACTTCCGTTTCTGGTTAGGCTTATATTAATTTATCGTTTTGGAATTTTTGTAGGGTGACCCCCTGTATGCTCATTACCAACGCCTTCATTGTGAACTGGTGCCTGTTGAAGTTGATTCTGAGGAGTTCTCCATGGTATGAAATTGTTTGTTGATTATGGCGTCTTTCAAATTTAGTAATGCTAATGCATATTAAAATCAAATTTGGTGTCTCTTAATGAAAAGGAAATGAAAGAAAAGAGAAATAGAAATGGTGCTAACGTGTCTCATCGTTGGATTTGGAGATCATTTTGTTTGAACATTAAGACCTGTTACTAGACCTTTAATTCTGATTCGAAACCCTTTTCTTTCATCACTATTTGATGTCACTAGATTGCTAAGTATATGCGGAACACTCATGCTGAAACACATTCAAACTATGCTGTGGATATAGTTCAAATATTCAGGGTATCAAGAAAGGTGAGGCTGAACGCTATAGAAAGGTGAGTCGTGCATTATAATTTAAGGATATTGGTCTGTAAATTTATCCTGTGAGGAAGTCCAGTTGTATGGTTTGAGTTTTGGTATGGAATGTCTTTATCTGTAAATATGAACTCAATTGATTTGCACTTCAACAAACAGTTCTCTTGCACGAAGAATAGGATGCTTTTATGGCATGGTTCGAGGCTCACAAACTGGACTGGAATTTTATCTCAAGGTCATTCCTTTTCTTTCATTTGTTTGACTGCTTCTTTGTGTGCATGATGCTTAGATTTATCTTGGCTAATGCAATAATAACTGAGATGAATGCATCATCAGGTCTCCGCATAGCTCCTCCCGAGGCACCAGTAACTGGTTACATGTTTGGCAAAGGAGTTTACTTTGCTGACATGTTCTCCAAAAGTGCAAATTATTGCTATGCTTCTCGCACAGCTAAGGATGGAGTGCTTCTTTTATGTGAGGTTGTTTTCTTACATTTCATGGTGGACGTGACAGTAATACTAAAGCCTAATAATTAATTTCACCACCTGGTATTGCCTGTCAACCAGAATTTGATAACTAAAATTGCACAAGTTTGTAGTTATTCTGCATTCAGCATCGCATTATATCACTAAGTTCTGAAAATATTTTGTCAATATCTTTTCCAAAGGATCCATTTAGAAGAATGGCTTGCTTTGCGTTTGTAATTGATCCTCCTGGAAGTGCATGATTCATATTAAGTTATATACAGGTTGCACTGGGTGAGATGGCTGAGCTTCTAACTGCAAAGTATGATGCTGATAACCTGCCCGAAGGAAAGCTGAGGTTTGATTCTTTTGTCCATTGTAATTTGTCGTTGCCTTGCATGTGTTTCCACAATGCAATGGCTAATATTTTTAGGTTTTGTGGGTGTGACTTGGTTACTCTTCATCAAACAGTTATATGTATTATATATATTCAATAAGTTCCTTTTCATTACTTTTCGTTGGAAAGCTTAAAAAGAAATTTATTATTGCTAAGGTGTGTTTTATACTGCAGCACAAAAGGAGTAGGAGGAACTGCACCAGATATGTCAGAGGCTCAGGCACTTGAGGACGGACTCATTGTTCCCCTTGGCAAGCCCAAAAAGCGTAAGGGCATGAAGGTATGCACTAGAAGTATGATTTTCATCAACTTGGAAGTTATGAATACTTGACTTTACATAAAGATGCCATCAATTTGTTTTGCAGGGTGATTTATTGTACAATGAGTACATTGTTTATAATGTGGAGCAGGTTAGGATGCGCTATGTTGTTCATGTAAATTCCAACTTTGATCGAAGAACTTAGAAGCAAGATGTGATTGATCATGTATCTTTTAGCCATTTTCTAGTTACAGCGGTTTACAACCTTTGGCCTTCTTGTAGTTCAGAAAATGTTAGTTAAGATGGTTTTAGCAGCCTTTTCCTGTGTTATGGGTGTATATATATGCACAAGGAAAGGGGGAAACGGGGGTTTATAATCATCTTCAAGTCTACAATCTATGAGAAACTATTGCGTCTTTAGCTTCTCCCGTAATCGCCATTTGGTGATAATTTATTTCCTCTTGTTCGTTGTGTGAACAGCGGGAAGTTGGTGATGTAGAAAGCAGTTTGGATTGGGCGGCATGATTATTCTGGTTAAATATGTATTTGTCTAGTTGTGTTTTACATAAGTATTGGTTTACCCTAGGCGTATTAATTTAATGTATTGAAATAAGATATTTTCAAAATAAGGCAACACCTAATTCTTGTCGTTGCAGAGCTTACTTTTAGCATTATGTTCACTGACTTCAGTAACTGCCTATTTGTATCGGTGGTAGAAACTATTTTATCAACATAATTTAGGAGTATGAGAAAAGTGTATAAGAGGAGTTTTGTTTCGGTTTGTTTGTGTGAACGGATTTCTCTCACTAATTCAGATAGGCCTCTATTCCACAATATTGGAATATCTTCTGATGCAAATATAATATTATTTTTAACTTTGGCTAATTCGGTGTACGGTTGTTGGGCGTTGAAAAGACTTAACTCGGGAGCAACTTGTTTCAAAGGAAGTTTATCATTGGTCTGTTCCATTTTTAAACCCAAACATCGTAAGCTGAAGTGCAGGCTTAAATGCGGTAAACAAGTAAGAAAAAGATAAGGCGATCTTAGTCCCATGCCTGCAATTGATGGCTACTGAATGACGTTTGATTTCATCATACAGCAAGGGGCACTGAAACAGAGGAATGGGGATATTTTTTTAAGTTCTCAAATGTAACGCACTAGGAACAGAGTGTCTTTAAGTTGTATTACTGTTCTGTTTTCCGAGGCGTTGTCAAACTGATACATCGAGTGCCGTAGAAACTAGGAACTTAAAGGTGCTTGGGGCATGATTGAGGTTGAAAGTTGAAACGCCTTTGAAAAACATGGTGGTGTGACCAAATAACTGAATAAGGCATTTACTACTATGTATCAAATGCAGGATGCACACGCCAATATTAAAGTCCTTAGATTTTGACAATGACATCATCCAGAATCTATGTTCTTCTCCCACAAGATAGAGCATGCCCATCTTAGAGTGATAACAGTTCCTACCTATATTAAATGGCCCTTTAATTCTTGGCACGCTAGCCATTCTCATGAATTAGTAGGTTCCCATGGTGACTGTTTTGATTTTTGTTTTTGCCCTTTTAACCTTTGCCCCATATTTCAACTTAGGTGGCAGACCTTAGCCACATGTTTATGATGGGTTCTGTAAAGTGACATATGTAGAGACTCGTATTTAAGATTTGAGCCATTGTCGCACGCCACGGATTCTCGCATGCTACGCACTAGACTTCCCTGTGTTTGATTATTGCCCATCCTTTTCCACCAAAACATAAAAGCCTCAAAAACAGGGCACATAAAGAAAGACCCTGTTCTTGTGTTTAAATACTTCTCCTGGATCCTTGGTCAGGCCATGAAAGTTTCAATTAGATAGCTGTATTCTAGAATGCAGGCAAAAATCCCAAATCTGATCTGAAAGCGGGATGAAGGCATAAAAAGAAAATACAACAACAGAGAGAGATAAATGTGCATGTGTAAGTATGGAGTGTAGCTAGTGTTATTTTCTGTGGAACTGGGAAGTTTAAAGAAACAATACTCTGAAGTTCCTGAAATTAAAAGAGCCAAAAAAAAAAAAAAAAGGTTAGGGTGAAGGGAATGGGTCTAGTGCATATAGGGAATGATATCTATGGAGGCTATGGAGGTTGCCAACTTTCTCAAAAACAGAGAGGCAAACAAGCAGAAGCCATACTCAAAAACATGGGTTCAACACGCAAAGCCTACGTGCACTCATACATTATTCTTCTCGCCCTGCTTGCACCATCCAATTCTTCGCAAGCGAAAAAGGCAACCCAGTTTAGAGGGGGCAGAGGGTCCCAATTTGCTGGTGGGCCCTAGTGAGTCTGCCATTTGTACGGAGGCAGAGGAGGGAGCTTCGTGTCTCTGCTGCAGTGAACCTCTCAGAGGAGCCTAGAGGGTGTGCGTGGCTTTTTGGTGAAATTAAGGCAAACATGACTCAGTTTTGGGTTTCCTTGGATATCCCCTAGTTTGAATTTGTAACGCCTGTCCTGGGGTCTCTCTCTCTCTCTCTGTGTCTCCGCCCCTACCTTCAGAATCGCACTTATAAATACTGACTTGTAACCTGCGTCCCGTTCAACTTGGTCTCCAGCTCTCAAAGTTCCAGGTGTGTCTACAGGGCGAGCAACTCCTTGTTGGAGAAGCAGGGCACGTGCAAATCTCTCGGCTCTCAAAGCCTCTTTGCGAATTGCACGTGTTCTCCTTCTCCAACACGGGTTCTTCCCCTTGCCTATCTCCTCCATGTCTCAGTCCCTCACTCATCCCATCTGGTAATGCTCCTTTTTATCCTTTGTTTCTATATATCATACGTTGTGTCATCTTTACAACATGCAATTTCTTCCACAAGCACAAGGCAAACACATTTGTTTCAGAACAGGGGAAATTACATCGCTGATTGCCCCATTAACATGCTTTATTTTTTACTGCTTTGGCGTGTGTATGTGTGTGGGGACCATTTTTGGTAGCTGGAAGCGGAGCCAAGGCCAGTCTCTAATAATCTGTGTGAGCACAGCTTGGGGAGTTGGAGTGGACTCAGTTCTTGAATTTTGAACTGCAAGTTAAATGGGATATTGTAACCACGGCACCAGACAGAGAGCAGAAGAGCAGGGGAGGAGGTACGCTGGAGTGTAACACAAGTGTGATATTGAAAAGCAACGTAGCACTTCACTTGTCGAGCAATTTGGCAAGACATTTTGCTTGAGATAGACAACATAAGTCAGAAGATTTCGTGAGCACGGTTCCCCATGGAATTAAGAAGATTTCTTTGTGTCAGTCTTTTCTTTCCCCGAAGAAAATGACAGACACAGAGCCTGACGTTGTAGCCGCTGGAGTGCAGTGCTCCATATAATCCACAACCCCTGAATTAAGTCTTTGTCTCTATTATTAATGGTTCGTTTTTATTTCCCCTCTTCCAAGTCTCGTACAATGAAGTAAAGTTTAGTTCTTAAGGCAAGAAAATTGAAGCTTCATCCTAAACTTCCCTTCACTTCTACGCATTCAAGGATGTTGCCAGGAGGAAAACACATACATTCGCGGGAGTTCCAAAACAAAGACGTTTTTTGTTTCAGTAACAGACAAGATACAGTCAAGAACTGATACTTGAGGGAAAATCATCTAATTTAACATTTTAAAATTGACATACCCGTTGATGCTTCAAAATACAAGAATGACTACCTTGACTCGTCGTTTAATTTTCTGGTATACAGCACCAGAGTTAATGACCTGTTCATAGCTGTGAATCTTATTTATTCATGAGATAACCTAATTTGACCGAAGATAATCATCCAATGCATGGGCTGCGTAAAAATCAAGAGGTAAGGGGCTTATTGTGATTTTCCTGGGATAACTTCACTGCCAAGTTATATCTGGACTTCGCTCTCGCACTAAATCTTTGAATTTGTGATTGTATCTAATATACTAGTACGGGGCCAAGTACTGAATGGTCGCTATAACCATTATGATTGCGATGTTAGTACATGATAAATTATTTTCCGACCTGATCATTTGATTGGTCCGGTTTTAATCATCTTTCATCTTGATTCATTGGTGCCCTAATCTTTTATCGCATGTTGTCTTGAATCAAAGTGAAGAAATTGTGTTGATGCTTCCGTTTTCTTGATGGATATGAACATGAGTATAAAATTGAAGTGAATGAAATGACATGTGATCGATATGCTAATTGTTCAATATTCAATTTATTTGGGCACGTATTTATAAATCACAAGATATGAAAATAAAACGAGCGCAGAGTATAAGTTATCGGCTGACATTTTGGTGCATCACAAGTAGAATAAGGTTTATAAGTCTGAGTTTTCATTCTCAATAGACCAGTCTTTTAAAATTGGGCTATCCATTTGAGTTTGTAATCATCACACACTGACATTTCTAATTTATGCACTTTCAAGCTTTCCCTTGATGACTATTTTATTGACCCAAGCTGCCATGTTCGCCCCCAGGGAATAGGATTAACATTCTATTTTGCAAGATACTTTTTTTATGCTGTATGCCTTCATCTTCTGTTTTGGTTGCTTGCCGAGGAAAAGCTTGTCTAAAATGATTGTGATCAACACAATCTTTTTAGTTGTTCATTATTGCAAACGCGAGACTACTCTTTTTTAAGATCTTTTGCTAGTTTAATTTCAAGTCTTAGCATATATAGGCACACACACTAAAGGTCCTTTTATCTTGAGTAATGTATGACTTCTTTGAACACACAAAAACTACAACAATGTGTCAGAAGATATTGGATATTATAATGGAGCTTTGCCTGCAATTCTGCTGTAATTTTGAGACCCAAGATAGCTGTTCTAATACTTGTGAGCTGGAACACAGCGGAGTGTCTCAGTGTTATGTTTGGTTTTGCCAAATGATCGATCATATTATTGGAACAGGCATACCAAATGCAGCCGTTGTTTTCGTTAGAGCTTGACATTTAGGCCCGTTTTGGATCAAAGAAAAGGTGAGAATGGAAAGGAAAATATTTTGCCTTGATGTGTTTGGTTCGCATTGGAAAAGAAAATAGGTTGATAGGAAAATTTTTGTTTGATTGAAAGAAAATAAGACAAAATACTATTTTATCCCTAAAATAAAATATTATTACCTTTTTACCCTTAGTTTTAAATAAATTAAAAAAAGAAGATAAAACACCCTCACCGACCAGCCGCCGCCCTGCAGTAGCCATCGACGATGGCCGCTGGCAATTCTCGAGAATTGCTTGACAATTCTCAATGAGAATTGCCAGCGGCCGACTAATTTTACAAGTGCCTGCAACGTGGGAGAATATTTTCTATGAAACGGTGGAATAGCACTGATCGGGAGTGACGGTGTGGGTGGCTGATTTTGTGAAGGAGAACAGAAGCGTTTGGTTACCCCATGATCGAACCGCAATTCTCCGCGTCTCAAGATCTGGTTCGACCGAAAATGCAGGAGGCGGTTGGGTCCGTCATCATCACCACTGTGACTTCTTCCTCCTCCTTCTCAAGATCTGAGTTGAAGTTGAATTTTTATGCTGCTTATGATTCTCCCAGATCTTCAAATCCGTATTTTTTGGTGGTTTTGTGGTTTCCAAATAATTAAGAGCCGGAGATTAGCGAGGGTTGTGTCGCGGATTGAAGACACACCAGAAGCTCGCAATGCAGGGAGAGCTATACCAGCAAATTTTGTTCTCTTCTTCGCGGATTGAAGACACACAAGAAGCGTTCGCAAAGGGTAAGTTCGTCTTCTTTAATTTTCTTGCTCCGCCGGAAAATGGTCATGTATAAGGGAAAATCGCCCCCCCGCGGAAAATATTTTGACAAAAAATGCGAACCAAACAGCCGCGCGCAATGAAAAATACTCATTTTTCTTTTCCTTCCCCCAATTTTCCGCGATCGGCCCTTATTTGAATGGGATTTAATCATGTGAAAATACCTCAACATGGATAAAATAACATGCAATGGCCTTTATGGACAACATTTAACATGTGACCAAATGTTCGTAGGTATGATTCTCAATCACAGTAATTATACATTTGAGTTTGGTTTAACAAATTTCTTCAATGTTTTCTCTGAATTTTGTAGGAATCTAACAAGAAATGGAACTCCTTTTCTGCAGCGGTTAAATCTTAATTCCATCTTTGAGGTAAATCAATCAGACAGCTCTCTGGTTTATTATTATTTGGCGAGGCCACGCCCTGCAGTTTCTTGTTTGAAAGAACAGTAGAATTAGGAATGTTAGGGAGAGTTCAAAGTGGGAGGCTTCATCATGTTGTGTGGGATATTGGCAAGTGACCTTCGGTTTAGTCAATTCCCGCGCCTTCACAAGCTTCGCAGTCATGTGTGCATCTACTTGTCATCATTTACTGATTTTGAAAATCACACTCACATTTTTCTTTTCTTCTGAAATTCAGTTGCACTTTGTGCTTCTGGTGTTGTTGAAAAGTAGATTTATCTGTCCGTCTCTTCAAAAATGGAGGAGATAGATATAGGTGGAAATTTAAAAAATGAGCAAGGGTGTTTTGGTAATAAAAGTGTTATCTAAGGAAAATATCATCTATGTTCAGAAGTTATTCATAGCAACAGACATCTTTCAAGGCAGACTATAGAACAGGATATCAGACTCATGGCTAATTACTTTGATATTGTTTATATCCATATTGGTTCCATGTGCTTTTATAATTCTTGTTTTGATTCCTTTTTCTTAATTCTAATATTGTAAGATTATAACTGCTTTTTTAATATATATATTGTCTTTTTCTAAAAAAATGTAATGAAATGAATTTTCAAAATTTATTAAGAAATTGTTGATCAAACGATGAAGGGAATGAGCATATTTTAAATAAACCAAGTATAAGGAATTGTGGGTTTCATTTCCGTTTCTTGGATCTCATTTTCATCCAGCCAAGTGGGCCAAAGTTGTGTTGCTAGGAAAATTTGTCCCCACCATCTTACCCTCCCCCATAAGAAAAGGAGACACACACTCATCACATAACCCACCTAAAGGTTAGAACCCGCAGGTTTCCATTTAATAAACTTGTGGTTTACCAGTTAAGTCGTAGGCTCTTGGCTTTTAGGAGTTGGACAATTTGTCAATGTAAATTTCTTGTGATTTGCTTTTTTTTTTTTTTTTTTTTTGATAAATAATCATTTCAAAACACTTAATGCCATAGACAATTATTGATTGAGCCCAATGTATGTTTTTTTTTTAAAAAAAAAATTGTCTCTTTAGATTATACATACATCCCTCCAAAAAATCTAGGATCAAAGGATAAGATTATCCAGAACTGAATCATCCTAATCATACCTAGGAAGGATTACCACAAAGTATTTTTTTTACCAGAATGCCACAACGTTGACTGAAGGGTAATTGGAGCAAATTTTTAAAACTGAAAAAGAAAACAGAGAAGGGCGATGATTTGTTTTTGGACCAAAGCATACATACCCATATGCTTTATGGACCGAAAGCTTAGCATATGCGGGTTGACGTTACAGTAGAAAGAGGTTAGGTGGAGCTGGTGAGTGGCGACTGGTAAGACGTCGGAAGCTTAAATTAGGAAGCTTTCTGTTTTGGAGATGGAGCTCCCCAAAACCATTCCTTTCTTCAACCCCATTTATCCCAACCTCCGGCAAAAATGGATTCCGATCGCCAGATACGGGATAACGAAGACCCCAAATCCGCCCAACAGCAAAATCCACTCGCCATTGTGCCCTTCAAAGAAACCACCCTACCTCCATTTGCTACTGCTTCAATCTCTCGTTCTCTCTCTACGATTCTCCCCTCTCACTTCTTTCTGCAACACAAGTCCTCTGCTTTATTCTCGCCGCAACCCAACAAGGTCAAAGTCCCTACCCAGGCTTCCTCTCTCACTCACCTTTCTATTTCCTCCTCTTCTCCTTCCCCTTCCAAAATCTCCTTCAAGTCCACTCTTTCAGCCATTCCTCTCCACAATCCTCTCACTTTGGGTCCCCATCGTCCCTTAGATCCGTCTAATGGGGCTGCAATTCGTCGAGCTTCCATCGTTTGGTTCCGCAACGACTTACGTGTTCGCGACAATGAATGTCTCAATTCCGCCAACAACGAATCGATGTCGGTCTTGCCAGTTTACTGTTTCGATCCTAGAGATCATGGGAATTCTTCGTCTGGGTTCAATAAGAGTCGGTCTTACCCAATCACATTTTTTATCGAAGCGGTCTCGGATCTCAGAAAGAACCTTCAGGCAAGAGGTTCTGATCTTGTGGTCAGAATTGGAAAGCCTGAGACTATATTGGTTGAGTTGGCGAAGGCAATTGGGGCTGATGCTGTGTATGCCCACAGAGAGGCTTCCCGCGACGAGGTGAAGGCCGAGGAGAGGGTTGAGGCGGCAATGAAGGAAGAGAACATAGAGGTTAAGTACTTCTGGGGCAGTACTTTGTACCATGTTGATGACTTACCTTTCAAGTTGGAGGATATGCCTTCCAACCATGGTGGATTTAAGGAGAAAGCTCAAAAGTTGGAGATAAGGAAGACAATCGAGGCATTGGATCAGTTAAAAGGACTTCCATCTCGAGGAGATGTGGAACCGGGGCAAATTCCCTCTTCGACGGACCTTGGTCTTAAGCCATCTGCAACAATGGCACAGGTTTGATTCTTGGTTTTGTTCAGTTTTGCAAAATGCTATCGTTACTCAAATTGTTAATCAGATAACTACGTAAGTTCATGCTATTATCTTTTGGTTGCATCTGACACAAAAAATGGGGACAATTTGTTGGCTATTTGTAGAAAAATTGGTCCAATCATGCCGGTCAAAATAGATTATGTAAGTTTGTGGTGTTTTTCCTCCATCACTTGCGTACGGTTTTCTTTTCTGTCATACGGATGTTGTATGAGAAAATATTCATTTTTATGAAAAGATGGAGTAATTCTGAGTAAGCCTGGATTAGTGCCTTTGTATTAATGACCATAGTGTTATGACAATGAGAGCTTCTTTGGCTCAAGGTGGAGATTGGGGTATTAAATTTTCTCTTAAGAAGACTTACTGTTGAGATTCTACAGTAAGTGTTTCTATCAGAATGACGGCTAAGCTGGTTATTAGCCCGATTGTGGTGTAATTCTTGACGTTGAGGTGTGAACATATTAATATTTATCTATTAGTAGAACATAATAGTATAAGACTAGTACCTTACTGCCAACATCACATGTTGCTTGCTTCTGCTTCACATAATTACATGCTATCTGAGTTTTAATATCAAGGTTAAATTTCTCAAGTTGCACGAGAACAAGATATTCACACCCCCTTTTTTTGCCTTGCCATGTTCTTTAATTTCCAAAAATGTGGCCTTGACTAGACTTCTATGTTCCTATATATTTTAGCTGACTCTAGGGAAGGAGAATAGATTGTTGATGTCAAATTTAGTTTAATAATTAAAAAAGTTGACCTCCACATTTAGCTAATACATTGATTGGAATGCCATCGTCAACCTGTAGGATGGGAAGCAAGCTACCAACACTTCCATAATCGGAGGGGAGACTGAAGCACTACAGAGGCTCAGAAAACTTGCAGCTGAGTGCGAAGCTCAACCACACAAGGGGTTTAATAATGGCACCCAAGATAATATATATGGTGCTAACTTTTCCTGCAAAATTTCTCCATGGTTGTCGACAGGATGCGTCTCCCCTCGCACAATATTTGATGAGCTAAAGAAAACTGCCAGCAGGTGCGCCCTTCAATGATTTATCTTTCTTTCATTGGTATTATGGTTTTAGTAACAAATAGATTATGCACTTAACTAATGAATTGTGCCAATGATAGGACTATTTCTGCTTCCTCAAACCAAAATGGTGGTGGCAGTGGCTCAAATTGGTTGATGCATGAGTTTTTATGGAGGGATTTCTTTAGGTAACCTTATTTTCTTACATGTTTTCTTTTTTTACCTTGGATTTTCATTGCCACAGTTTTGTTTCCAAGAAAACCTATTGTAGGCATATTATATATCATTTCTCATTTAACTGGGTAACAATTGGAATTAAAGATATGATTTCTGATCCCCTTATAAATATTAGGGGCCTTGTGGTTTGTGATCAGGAAAATAGTCTCTTAAGATCTCTCAATCATTATAAAGTAAAACGGTTCTAATGAAGGTTCCAATAGCAATTTGCATATTACAATCATTAGAAAGTGGGATCTATTTATTAATAATCTATCTAAAGATCTAGTTTTTGATAGTGTACAATGACACCATATGATCCATATAGCTGACTTCATCTAGTGGGACAAAGGCTTTGTTGTTGTTTTGGTTTTTTGGAATTGCATCATAGTGGTTCTTCCCTTCTTTTTGGTGGTTTTTTTTTTTTTCCCAATTTGATTGAAATAAAATAAAAATGTTGCGAATTTCTTTTTCATTCTATAAAAGTTCTCAATTGGAATTGTTCAAGGCTAAAGTTGTGGTCTAAATGGTGATTTTTTTGTTAATAATTGTGAGGGCAGGTTTATAACCAAGAAGTACAGTTCAGGAAAGAAACAGCCGGAAGCTGCACCAGCGCTTGCCTAACCTACTATATTTTCAAGTGCAAGGAATCTTCACTTGTAGATGCGAATTGGTTGTTGAAGTGGAGGGACGTAAGAGAGAGACTCGAATGAACTATTCCAACTAATAAATCCTCGGAACAGTGGAGCTTTGTATTATGCCAATGATGCTAAATGTGAGGCCTAATGATATTAGGTCGGGTGTCTGCTATGCTATGCACGAGTCCAAAGTTCATTTCTCTCTTCTTCTTTTTTCGGTGACAAGTGCAAATTTCATTTCTCTTCCCTCGTATTTTAGATGTTGAGCTGATTTTGTTTTTCGAGAATTTGTTGAGGGTTCTGTACTTCTGTTGTTGAAATGCGTAGAATTTCCTGTCTTGGTTGTTATGCGAAGTTCAGTTGATCCATAAATTCACCTACAGATTGATTAATTCCTATAACCCGTCTGCAAACCAAAAAAAAAAAAAAAAAAACAAAGACAGATAATAAGGATGCCCAAAACCCATACAAATTGGTCATCCCTCAACAAAGCAAAGACCCGCAGAAATATGACAAGTAATAAAATCCCTTTCATTTGAAGCTAATGGTAAACATCTTTTCCACTTCTGGGCAACCCTTGAATAGCATGTTTTGAGCAGAGACCAACCCAACTCCCAAATACAACTTTCCTAAACCAAGAGACCAACCTAACTCCCAAGTTCACCTCCCTCAACAATAATAAATAATTAAGGAAGAGAGGGAATAAGAAAATTAAAGAAAATAATTTAGATATTTTAAAATATATATATTATATTAACTAACTATTTTAATCTAATCAAATTAAGTAATCACATCTTATATTAATGGCCTAAAGAAGTACTATTTTTCCAAGTATCAAACCAACATTTGACCCATTTCTTGGGATCTTAACGAGCTATTGCCTTAGAAACACAAGATACTTGTGATACATGCTAATGAAAAATATAATATGAACATGTATAGTTAGACAATAATAGAAAGACTAAAACAAATATCAAGGTTTTGAAACCGGACCGGCCACTAAATTAGCTGCAGTACTGAGTTAAGGGTCAATGGGTCAGACTTAAGTCAAATTAGAGTTAACCTAAAATCAAACCAGTAAAAAATCAAAAATTTCAAAGTAATTAATATAAAATTCTAAAAAAAAAACAACACGTCTCCTCCTACAACATACTAAGTTGAAAAATGGCGATCGTTATTGGTAAAAAGAGTTTAGTGCGTGTTCCGGTTTCAACTGAAGAAGATGATCTTACTAAAAGGAGTTCTAAGAAGCTGAAGAATGGCGATGGTAATGACATGGATGAGGAATGGCCACGGTTAAGTGTAGGGGAATAAAGCATAAGGGAGTGGGACGTTCCTTTGCGGAAATGTTGCAGGGTGTTTCTCACAAGGAATGTGCAGCCGGTGGTTTTGAACAAGCTAAGGTTGCTGCTGATGATGCTTTGACTGATGATGCTATATCTGACTCTGAAACGAGGACTCGGAACCTTTGTGCTTAATAACTGAAGACAAGAATAGAAACTTTCCAACCTTTACTTTCTCTGAAAAGATGAAAAAACGCCTCTACAAAGCTTGGGATAAAGCTGTTATTGTGAAGCTACTTGGTAGAACTATTGGATATAAAATTCTTCTTTCAATCCTTCAATCTCTCTGGGCTAAACGTGGAGTGATCAACTTGATCAATATTAGTAATGGTTTCTTTGTGGTTAAATTTACCAATAAGGAAGACTATCTTCATGCGCTAACTGGTGGCCCCTGGTTACTGTTTGATCACTATCTGACTGTAAGGCCATGGGAACCCCTATTTCATCCGTGGACAGCCACTATCAACAAGGTGGCGGTCTGGATTCGAATGCCTAAGATTGCCCTTGAATATTATGATCGTGAGGCCTTATCGTGGATTGGAGATAAAGTTGGTCAGATCATAAAAATGGATATTAATACGTCTGGTCACCTGAGAGGCCACTATGCCAGAATTTGTGTGTTGGTTGTTCTTAGTAAGCAACTGATGTCTGGCTTCAATATGGATGGTAAGGAGTTTTTTTATTGAGTATGAGGGGCTTCATGGGTTGTGTACGTCATATGGAGTCTACGGTCATCATGCCGATCATTGTAGGTCAGGAGATGGTACTGCAAAAACGATGAAGGTGCCGAGTACTGTGGATGAAGAAATCAGGTCTGGGTCTAGCGATTCTGGGAAGATTAATTCTGAGGATCAAGATGTATGGCGTGTAGTTCATAAACCTAGACGCAGGAAAAAAGAAATTAAGGAGAAAGGACCTGTTAATCCTAAGGAGACTACTGGCTCGAGATTTGGGGTGTTAGTGTCTGAGGGAGAGAGAGTCGATGACGTTGAGAAGCAGGCGGTGTTGGCGGTCTCGGCGGATGAAAGGAAAGCTGGGGGGTCAGAAGAGGTGGAGGTTCCTAGGAGTGATATAATTGTTTTGAGTAAAGGAGAAGCTAGAGGCAAATCGAACCGAAGGGGCAAGAGTAAACATACGAGGAAGGAGAAAGTTGGTGATTTAGCAAATCAGAGTGCACAGAGGATAGAGAAAAGGAGTAGGGATATTGAGGAGTCCGAGGTGGGAAATAAGGAGTTGGTGAGTGAAATTGTGGAGAAAGTCAACCTGGATGTTGACGTGAGGGAGAACGTGTCAGAGAAGTGTTTGAAGAAAGGAAATCCGTTGGGTAATGTAGTGACTTTAGTTGATAATACTTACCCAGTTGGTTTCTCGTATGATCCGGGTGGGGTAGATCCGGTTGTGGCTCTGGAGGGTAAATTCTGGGCCGAGCCAGATCCAGTGGGCCCTGAGTGCAGCATGATGGCGGACACAGCTGAAGAATTAATGGGAATTGGATGTGGGCCTCATGCCCACCTGTCATGATCCATTATGGGAGTTTTTTTTTCGGACCCGTTATTTTGGTTTTAATGTCTATTAAAGATATCTTACTGGAACGTGAGGGGGGCTTGTGGGCGGAATTTTCTGCAGAATATTCGTGTTGTTTGCTCGAAAAATAAACCCTGTCTAATCTTTCTGGCGGAGACTAAATCAGAGTCAATCGATCGGCTTAGGTGCGTGAATAATCTGGGTTTTGACGGTATTGCTCATGTACCTAGTTTGGGTAGGCCAGGAGGTATTCTTGCGGCTTGGAGCTCTGTGTCGATTGAGGTGGAGATTCTTAATCTTGATAGGCAGTTGATACATCTTAGGTGTCGATATCCCAGGAGTGATTGGTTTTGCGTTACAGCTCTGTATGCGATCCCAGATAATAATCATAAGCAGGCCTTATGGAACACGCTCCGCGAGCTTGCTTCCTCAATGATGGTACCGTGGACTGTACTCGAAGATTTCAACGATATTGCTTCTCTGAATGAGAGATCGGGTGGGCTTGGTGGCTGTGTGTCTCGTTGCTCACTTTTCTCTGATCGGATGCAGACTTGTAACCTTGTGGATATAGGCGCAATGGGACCCAAATTTACTTGGAAGGGACCTATGCTCAGTAATGGTCGACGCCTGTATGAGCGGCAGGATCGTGTCACGGTGAATGAAGACTTTCTGTTAATGTTTTCGGAATGCTCTGTTCAGGTATTACCTCGCACTCGGTTTTCTGATCATAATCCCATTCTCCTCATATGTGTGAGTAGTGTGGTTAGAGTTGGTGGGCGTCCATTTATGTTTGAAGCCATGTGGGCCTGTCATGAGATCTTTTCTGCCTTCTTAAGAAACGCCTGGGGGGTGAACGTGGACCTTGACCATTCCCTTGGTAATCTCCAACCGCTTGTTAATTGGAATAAGGAGGTTTTTGGGATGGTTGAACAAAAGAAGCAGACTTTATTGAATAGGCTAAATGGTATTCAAAGTGCCGCTGCGTATCCCCATTCTGTTTTTCTATGTAATCTTGAGTTTGAATTGCAGGATGAGTTGGAGAGACTTCTTAAACTGGAGGAAATTAAGTGGTTCCAAAAGTCTAAGAGTGAGTGGATTTCAAAAGGTGATAGGAACACTAGGTATTACCACTTGAAGGCCAAAATGCGTTGTAGGAGGAATAGGATCATGATGTTGAAAAATGATCATGGAATATGGGTGGATGATGATTCTGATCTGAAGATGCCGGTCACCAGTCATTTTAAGTCTTTATATTGTGCTAGTGTGTGTGATGTTCATGTCTTGGTCACAAGAGCCTCTTTTCCTACTATGGATCCTGGTTTTATGTCTGATCTTGCTGCTGTGCCTAAAGATGAGGAAATCAGAGCAGCTTTGTTTGCTATGGGCAGCTATAAGGCTCCTGGTATTGATGGTTTTCCTCCTTTGTTTTATAAATCTAATTGGAGCATTGTGGGTCCGGCCCTATGGATCCTGGTTTAACTCTTGATCAATTCTGTCTACTCCCACTGTCATTGGAAGAGGAGACTTCTGTGGTTGCTGATTGGGTAAAGGATGGATATTGGAATGTGGATAAACTTTCCTCTGTAATCAGCTATGTTGGTGTGAGAAAGGTTGCGGCGGTTTTGCCTCCCAGAAGGGAGGCGGAATCTGACTGTTTGGTGTGGGGTGCTACTAGAGATGGACACTTCTCTGTTAAAAGCGCTTACTCTCTTATTGAGCCTAATTTACTAGCTCTGCGAGATGATGTTTTTAAAGCCATATGGAAATGGGGTGGAGCTGAGAGAATATGGGTCTTTATGTGGAAGGTGGCTTTGAACAAGTTGTCTACTAATTTATGGAGGAGCTCCTGGTCTCAGAGTTCGTCGCTGTGTGGTATGTGCAATACTGATTCAGAAGATATTCTCCACATTTTACGTGATTGCAGGTATGCTAGGGATATGTGGATTCCTATGGTTAAGCCTAGGTATGTGCCTTCCTTTTTTTCTTCGAATCTGAGAGATTGGCTTGCTCTTAATTTAAAACAGCAAATAGGGTGTAAATGGGAGGGATGCTGGGGTTTGTTTTTCGGTGTTGCTATTTGGAAACTATGGGAGTGGAGGAACAAATGTTTTTTTGATTGTAATTTCTCCAAACCTCATGATCCTGGTTTGGCTATTTCTATGCTTTGGCCTAGTTTTACTGTTGTTTTGGCCCTACAGGAATGTCGGATCAGTATGGTGCGGGTTGTTTGTTGGGATGGAAGAGACCCCCTTTCGGATGGCTGAAACTTAATGTAGATGGGGCGAGTTCCTTGGCTACTTCTAATGCAGGTTGTGGAGGCGTGGTTAGAAATAGTATGGGCAACTGGGTTGTGGGTTTCTCCAAGTTGTTAGGTGACTGCCAGGCTAATTCGGCGGAAGAATGGGCCATTGTGGAAGGATTGCAATTGGTTTGGGATCTAGGTTATAAGAAGATTATTACGGAATCGTGCGGGCTCAGTGGTTAATTTGCTTTTAGATAATGATTGTTCTACTTGTAGTAGTTTAATCCTGAAAGCTAGAGATCTTAAATTGGCAGGTTGTTGTAGTGTCTATCCCTAGAGAGCACAATAGAATTGCGGATGCCTTAGCTAAACAGGGCATTGCTAATTCTAGTATTCTGGATGAGTGCCCAATTTTTTTGAGAAGTTGGGTAGATCAGGAGTGTTTGGGATTAATTTCCCCAGTGGTGTAATTTTCTCTTTGTAATGTAGGCTATATGTCATCTTTTATAGCAAAATATATATATATAAAATTCTAATAAAAAATGAACCAAGTTGATACCCAAACCGAACCGAATTACTGACCACCAATCCGATTCTATTGGCTCGGTCCGTGTTTCAAAACAACGCCAAATATTACACATCTACATTCCCATATTCTAAATAAAAACTTTTCAGTTGATTGGCCTGTTAGAGTTAACTTTCTACCAAAACTCCTCGTACATATATATAGATGTTTGAGTTATCGAGACAACATTCCTACGCTCCTGTTGCAAACTTATTTAGTGTACGGTAAATCATATACCACTCTGATCCTGGGATTTTTACCAAAATAGTAAACTTTTAATAATTACCGGATTGAAGCACATTGAAAAGTATTTTCCAAACTAATGCTTACGCCATCAGTGGCGCATGGAGGGGTAGTGTGACTAGGTTTGGCGCATTGAGATTTCATGTGACCAGTAACGTGGGGCAAGTTCACGTTGCTGGTGGCGTGAAAATTATTCACGCCTCCCATGTGGCGTGAAATACTTTCACGCCACAGGTGGTGTGAATAGTGGACAATTTGACCCACTAAAGTGGGTCTGATTCCATATATATAAAAAATTAAATAAATTAATATTAAATGTAATATTAATATTAAATATAAAAAAAAATTAATATTAATATAATAATAATAAATGATAAAAAAGTGGAATAATTTAAAAAGCTCTACTTCATTTAATTTGAAGTCGAAAAGAAAGAAAGCGTGAAGCTAAAATAACTCATTAAAACGCCTTTTAAAAGATTACGCAGTCTGATTTGGTTATAACAACGGATCCCAATACGGGGGGATCTATATATTTGTTATACATCTATTTGGTTATAACAACGGTATTGATTTTGGGATCTGTATAAAAAAGTGTACTAGCGTAAAAGTGTTTCTAATAAGTTATACAAATCCCGAAACACTTTTAGGCGGTACACTTTTTTATACAGATCTCAAAATCAATACATTTGTTATAACCAAATTGTAGGTGTATAACAAATATATAGATCCCATGTATTGGGATCTGTTATTATAACCAAAATTATACTGTAATCTTTTAAAAGCGTTCTTAATGAGTTATTTATTTCAATTTTCTTTTTTTTGACTTCAAATTAAATTAATATTATATTTATAATTAAATTTATCATTTATCATTATTATATTAATATTAATATTACATTTAATATTAATTTAATTATATATATATATAGAATCAGACCCACTTTAGTGTAGGGGTGAGCAAATCAAAACCGAAACCGAAAACCGAACCGAATAATTCGGTGTTCGGTCTTTTCGGTTTTTTAAAGTTGCTTAGTTCGGTTTTTGCAAAATTATTTTGGTTAAAACCGAAAAAACCGATTTTTTTTAAAATTATTATTTTTTTGGTAGAAATAATCGAAATTAATTAAAACGAATATGCGTATGTATGAGTCGACCAACCTTATGAGTCATGTAAAGTATCTATAGCCGGGGTTAGCACTTCGATAGTCAATATTGTAGATTGATTCAAAAAAAAAAAAAATAGATTGGCCATTTTACATAATTAACCTAAACAAGAAGGCCCAACTTAAGCCCAAAAACCGAATTAACCATAAAACCGAACCGAAATATTTCGGTTTTTCGGTTCGATCTTTTTGGTTCTTCGGTTTCGGTTCGGTTTTTAGAATATGTGTATTTCGGTTTTAATCGAAAAACCGAACCGAAAAACCGAATCTTCACCCCTACTTTAGTGGGTCTGATTGTCCAGTATTCACGCCACCTATGGCGTGAAATACTTTCACGCCACATGGGAGGCGTGAATAATTTTCACACCAAGTGAACCTGCCCCACGTCACTGGTCACGTGAAATCTCCATGCGCCAAGCCTAGTCACGCTACCCCAGCATTAGTTTTGAAAATATTTTTCAATGTGCTTCAATCCGGTAATTATTTTTAAAAAGTTTACTATTTTGGTAAAAATCTCCTCTAATCTTATTTATAAGTCTCTTTTGACCAAATCTAGGAAAGATAGTTAGCTTAATGATCATGGGGTGAATTTTCAATTTTACCCTCATTTATGATTAAGTACCTTTTAACTCTTTTTTCTCTCTCTATTTTCATTAGTACAATTAATATGGACAAAATTGTCACAATCTCTTTTAACTCTTTTTTCTCTCTCTACTTTCATTAGTACAATTAATATGGACAAAATTGTCACAATCTCATTTATTTGGTCATAAGTCTGATTGAGTACATTTTAACTCTTTTTTCTCTTTATATTTTCATTAGTACAATTAATATGGATTAAATTGTCACAATCTCATTTATTTAGTCAAAAGAGACTTATAAATATAACCAAATTTTTTTGATCAAAAGAGACTTTTAAATAGGATCAGAATGGTTATGGTATAACAAACAGTCCTAAAATTCCTAATTAATTGGTCAAAATCTCATCGTACATTTAATTACGCGAACAATCAGAAAAGTGAAAACCCAAGACCTAAAAATTAACGTCAAACCCAAGACCTAAAAATTAACGTCAAGCCTAGCCAGTAGTCATCACAAGCACGGCAACAGTCATAGTTCATACTGAGCACCACATAACTCACGCAGCGAAAATCCTTGAGGCTTTTGTGAAACCTTTGCAAACATATGAGCTCGTTCAAAACCAGTTTTAATAATTAGAATGATCACTGCAGTATAAAACTTAAACGGATGAAAAGTCGATCAACAGAAAAGAAACACAAGAATATTAATTAACCACTAAAAGTTAATATAATAAACAACGACTAAGGAAACTCCACAATAACGGAGCCTAGTTGAGAGCGGCTTAATGCCCCGTGACAGACTCGGACCTCTAGTCTTCCTCCTCTCCCTCGTTCTCGGCGATGTTGAAGTATCTTAATTCATAGACATTGCGCTCCTTGTTGGACGCAATCACACGAAGCCAATCCCTCACATTATGCTTCTTCAGGTACTTCTTTGTTAGATATTTCAAATACCTGAGCAAGGCGAAATTAAGCATCATCAAAAGGAAATCTAAATGGCAGAGTAGGGCCGCATATTTAGGTTAAAAAAAGAGAGAGTAAAGCAGTATATTTTGAGCTATGAATTCATTAATTTTCTCCACTGTAAGCTTTTGTCTTGTTACTGAAAGTCTATCCTTTTGCTGCTGTTCCACCAGAGTTATGGGAATAGGAGCAGTTACAGGGCCTTCTGCTTATTCAGGCAGATATCTTAATGTGATTGTTTTTTATAAATCATGTTGTTTCTCCACAAACAAAGTTACTATTTTCAACGTTTAAGAAGTAAACCATAAGAGACAAATATAAAATTTGCAATGTTGACATTGTATTTATACAAGAGGCAAGCTCTTCCAAGCTTGCTACAATCATGTTTCAATGTGTAAAGTAAGCTAGAAGACATAGTAAACAATCTGAAAGTATTACGACAAAAACATCACAGTCTCAATCTTCAATAATAAAAAAGGGCAGGGCAATTAGATTAAAAATGTTCATTTTTCATTGCTTCAATCACACTTGATACTCCTAAACAATTCGACTAAAAATGTATTGATACATTCAGATGACTTCCGCAAAACCAAAATTAGATTTGAATCCCGTCACGTTGACAAAAGGCTCAAAATTTTCATCAAAAAATGCAGGATCTGTCTTAGCATCTCAGCAAAAACAGCGATGAGATGAAGTGCGAACAAATTACTATTTTGTGAATAAAGGTAAAACGAATGGGGAATAATATAAGGTAGCAAAAATCCAAAACAAATGGGAAAACACATCTTTACCAATAGTCGCAACGGAAAGGCAGCAGGCGAAACGAAAAGAAAAATAATAAGGGTACCTTTTAGAGAAATTGCTGTCGTAAGTAACGGTGATTTTGCTCTTGTCACGAGTGACGGTGACTGAATCACCGAGGGCACCGGCCTTGCCACCGACTTTAATCCTCTCCTGAAGGAACTTCTCAAGCGAGGCAACGTCCATGATCTTATCTTCGACCGGCTTCGCACAGTCGATCACGAAGCTGACTCCCTTCTTCTTGCCCTTGGCTCCAGTTGCTGCCCCGCGGCTCATTCTGGCGTCTCGGCAGAGTCACACAATCACACAGTCGCAGAGGCCTCTTTCCAATAAAGGTCTCTCCAGATTCCGGATTCAGTAACCGTAGGGTTTCTCTTATCTAGGGTTTCCGTCAAACGACACCCATTGTTGTCGTCTTGGTTTCCGGGGCTTAATAGCCGTGGAAATTTGGTGGGTCGATAAAAGCCTGCCTTAAAATGGGCTTGGTTTGGTATTCTGCGAGTTGCGACCAAGCCACTCTCTCTAAATATTTTCAAACATATAGCAAAAATAAATAAATTCAAACATGTTTTATATATTAAATTCAATTATAAATTGTTATAAAGTAAAGTCAAATTAATTTTATTTTTTATATATAATTATATAATTTAATTTAATTGACTCCTAAAATTATAAATGAGTTTATAGTTTGTCGTATCCATTTCGGCGTAAAGTTATGTCGTAAATCACCAAAACTAAATCGTTTTGGGAGTTAGGAGAATTAATGAAGAGGTTTTGGCAAAATTTATATAATAAATATAAAAATAAAAATACCAAGACGACCTTCATTAATTCCCCTAACACCTAAAACGCGGCGTAGTTTTGAGGTTAGAAAATTAATGAAGGTTTTTTTTGGTAAAATTCATATAATAAATACAAAAACAAAAATATCAAAACACTCTTCATTAATTCCCCTAACTCTTAAAATGATATAGTTTTAGAATAATTTGACATAATCTTATTTCAAAATGGCGTAATAAAACGATAAACTCATTATAAATATAAACATATAATTTAATTTACATGACTATTCTATGAATTTATATAAATGAATAAAAAATAAATTAAACTTAAAAATAATTTTTTAAAATAAAATAAATAAGGTTGAATTTAAACTAAGAGCAAAATAATTTTTATTATATTTATAATAAAATATTTTAAAAAGTGTATGTAATTGGGCCTAAACTTGTTATTATATATATGCACACACATGGCACACCATTATAAGTTTATTTTGATCAAAAAGTTTGGCTCTATTTATAAGTCTAGTTTTATATAATAAATGAGATGATTATAATTTTATCCATATTAATTATACTCATAAAATAGATAGAAAAGAAATAGTTAAAAAATAAATGAGGAAAAAAAAAAAAATTTATCTCATGTATGTATATAACTAAATCAAGAATTGGGTGACCCAAAAAAGAAAAGAGAAATGTCCAAAGTTCCGGGTTGCGTGTGTTGTATGGGAGGGAGGCCCCACCTGGCTGAAGATCCGGGATGGGCTGGTCACACCCACCGCTTTATTTAATTATTTATTTTTATATCACTTTGCTTTTTCTTCGTAATCCCACTATAAATAATATCTTGTGGTTTCATTCATCCTCACGGTTCTGCATATTTCTCGGCCATAAAATCTCTCGTTATCTCCTCCTTCCTACCTCCAAAGCCCAACTTCGAGACTAAAAAAAACAGCTGTTCATATTTCGTTTCCCCTCGTCCCATTCTGTCATGGATTTAGAGTTTCAATATCAAGAAGTAAATCTCTCTCTCTCTCACTTACATAATATTCTCGTTCGAGTTCTGTGTGTTCAGCCAGAATGACTAACATATAAGTTACGTTAGGGATACAGAAGGAATTCGAGGGGAGTGCGTCTCTTCACCTGCAAATGGCTGCCACCTTCGTCTCCCAAGGCTCTTGTCTTCCTTTGCCACGGTCCACTCCTCTCTCTCTCTCTCTCATGGTTCAAGTGGGTGAGACCATATAATATATTTAACATGATTTTAATTACTTAATTGTTGCAGGGTATGGTATGGAGTGCAGTCGTTACATGCGAGGTAATAAATGTTCTTCCTTCCTCTGGTATTCTTAATTCCAAAAATCCAAGCATATGTAGTTTTTATTGAGGATTGCGCAATCCCTGAATTATTCAACGACCCAGAGGATAGGAATTCTAGAAGATTAGGAAAGCAGGGCAAGCTATTCCAAAAGAAAGAAAGCTTAGAGGAATGGAAAATGACAAGGTCTCACCTACCCCCCATTGGTTAACCTACATTTACATGACCCATATTGCTTTGCCAAATCTGTTTACCGGTTGCTCCTTTTTCAGTGTATTCCTCTCTGACTTTTTTCAAAAACCAGATCTATAAAATATCCTAAGTTTGGTTAGCTCGGACGAATCTCAGCTATAAAATGTATGGACAACTCACACACGCACGCACGCACGCATATATATACAGGTATACCACCTTTTTCCCAGCAGCAAAGGAGTGCCAAATCTGATATTGATGGCATGTAACATCCCCTGCTTTTAGCACTTATCCCCCAACCCAACATTTATTGTTTTAAGGTACTCTTGCCACACGTGCCGTAATTAAAAAACAAAGGCTAGCTAACTGCATTATTGTATGTGCTCTAGATTAATTACCTACTACTCCCTCCGTCCTAATTATAGGAATATTTTTATAGTGTAAATTGTACTATAAAATTGTTTCTAAAATTAGGATCGGAAGTATATCACAAATCATGTATATGTTATTTAAATGATTATATATATATATATATATATATTATAATTTTATGAGAAAGTCAATGGAAATAATTATATACTACCATTGAAACGTTCTTTCGGTTGGTTTTAAAAGTTGGAAGTGACGTGAGTTCATATTTGGTACACCTGCATAGCTGGAGCCTGGAGGAGGATAAACATGAGATGCAGCACGTTAGGCTTATTATTTTCAAATCCAACAACTTTCATATGTTTTTCATTCATCAACTTAAACTGTCCACGAAAAAGTGCCAGTTGGGTCCAGCTAATTCTTAGGTCCTAAGATTCTGACCTTCCCTGCTGAGTATAAGCTAGATCCTTTTTGTTTATCTGAGTAAATCAATATTACGCCCATAGGTTAAAATCGTTCGAT
Organism: Acacia melanoxylon; assembly: GCA_019022615.1. Taxonomy (NCBI): domain Eukaryota; kingdom Viridiplantae; phylum Streptophyta; class Magnoliopsida; order Fabales; family Fabaceae; genus Acacia; species Acacia melanoxylon. Next base: position 9,082,488 of record JAFJYJ010000019.1, on the reverse strand, counting down.
ATTGGTTGGCAATAAAATAAAAATCATTCGATATGGATCTGTGTGGGAGAAGATAAACATTAGGCGCAGCGTCCGAATCTTCCCCCGATGGCGACATTCCATCTTATCTTTTTCATGTCCACGCCTCTCAATTATATCATATTATAGTACTCTATTATATTTCAATATGATATTATTCATTTGCCAAAATAAAATATGATGCTCTCTTCATTCTTAATTATTTTGCATTATAAAAATATTCCTATAATTAGGATTGAATGTAGTATTATTCGATTACTATATCGTTCACCCACCCAGACACATGATACCAAGTAGTTAAATATTTCAGTTTCTTATATATAGATAATTGCAGCAAGGTGAATAGGAAGAGCACCATAAACATGGTATATAGTTTTTTTTTAAAAAAAAAAAAAACTAGTGTGATTTATTGTAGGATCAAACACTTTTTTTTGATTGGGTGCAAATGTTATAGAAAGTGGAGTGAGGCTAGCGAGAGCTGGGTATGCGGTGTTTGGAATGGATTACGAAGGACATGGACGCTCTGAAGGTTCGCGTTGTTACATCAGAAAATTTGACAACCTTGTTACTGATTGCTATGACTTTTTCAAGTCCGTCGCCGGTAGGCATATTTCCGTTCCTTCCCTTCTTATATATATATATATATGCTCATCAGTTCGTTGGTCCTTGCTGCTTCATATGAATGAATTCATGATCAGTTAATTTGGTATTATATATTAATTACTTCAGAGGTTAACGAATATAAAGGAAAGGGCAGGTTCTTGTACGGAGAGTCCATGGGAGGGGCAGTGGCCTTGCTCCTGCATAAGAAGAACCCTTACTTCTGTGACGGCGCCGTTCTCGTTGCCCCCATGTGTAAGGTACGTACGTACGTATTCATATCTCTCTCTTGCACACACATTCATTGGAATCCGGTGGCTCGTAATGGAATGATCACTCTAGTTCTCTTTGGCAGATATCAGAGGACGTGAAGCCACACCCCATGGTTATAAGCATTTTGACCAAAGTGGAAGATGTTATACCTGCATGGAAGATTGTCCCCACCAAAGATGTCATTGATTCCGCCTTCAAAGACCCTTCCAAGCGAGAAACGGTAACCTTTAATTAATTAAAATAACCTTTCCCTCTCTCTATTTTCTTTTAATGGCAACGAAGTATTCAACATCCGAACAACTATTGCAGATAAGGAAAAACGAGTTGATATATCAGGACAAGCCGAGGTTGAAAACAGCATTAGAAATGCTACGAACCAGCATGAATCTGGAAGAGAGCCTGCACGAGGTGACTCTGCCGTTCTTTGTGTTGCATGGAGCGGCGGACACGGTGACGGATCCAGAAGTAAGCAAGTCACTGTACGAGCGAGCCAGCAGTAAAGACAAGACCTTCAAACTGTACCCAGACATGTGGCATGGCCTCACCTCCGGGGAGCCCGACGAAAACATCGACTTTGTCTTCTCAGACATCATAGATTGGCTCGACAAGCGTGCCCCTTATGCCGTCCAAAACCGAAACACTCTTGAACCAATTGATGACCAAAGTCAGACCATTGACTATGGCGTCGAGAAAGTCACCACAGCTGCTTCACCGTTGCCCGGCGACGAAACACGGCGTTTACGAAAAACACGATCGCGTCCAAGCTATTTTTGTGGGCTGAAAGGACGACGGTTGCTGCATCTCTCGTCAATGTAGAGTGTGTGTGTGTGACCTTGAAATTTCATTTTGTCGAACTTCTTGGAGTTGGACGCCACTGTTTTCTGTTTTTTAATATTTAAGCGCCTTCTGGAGCCAGCGTTGTTTCTGTATCGCTTAACTTGATGCTTAGAAGACCTGACCTTGAAACAGGTCGAAAGACTCGGCGATCTTATGAACTATAGTGCTCCGGTAGATAGAATCAAGGTTGTAATAACTGGAGAGGGCAATAGTCTTACCCGAGAAGAATGAAAAAGAAAAGGGAAAGAAGATAGAATAATAATACAAAGATTACCGGAGGTACAAACTCGAGAATCTGCTTCTACTAATCTTAATTTATGGAGAGGGTATATAATAACAAACACGATAACAATGAGCTAAAAAATTGAGAATGAACAAACGACGGCTAGGGAAATATCACTAACTCTTGCAAGCAGCAGCCGCAAACTACACTAGGTTTAACGATTATGAATTAATTATGAACCACCCTGGGGTCACCAAAACTTCGTTGACGGAAGTCACCAACCACAACAGGGAGGCCCCTGCGCAAGTACCTAACAACTCCCTGGCCCTACTGACATCAGGCTTTCTCTTGTGGGGGGTCCAAAATACCCTTATTATTAAAAAGACAAAAAACCCATAGACGCCACCGCCACTCCCACTCCTCTTGATGATTATCTCCCTAGAGCCACCCGCGACCACACTAACCACCAGTGACCACTAAGGACACTTGTTACAAAAAAATAGATATTATCTTGTTGAAGGGTGTTCTTATTTTAAAAAAAGAAAGTAAAAAGTGTAGGCAGTGACAAAATTAATTATTTAACGCATTTTGAAAAAAAAATTGGCTCCAAATTTTTTTTTAGCATCCTAAAAATATATTTGGGATGTCTTAAATATGATTTTTGGCATCCCAAAACATATTTGAGATGTCAAAAATTATATTGGGAAAATTATATTTAAATTAACCAAATAAGTTTGAATGCCAAAATCGTTATTCAAAATGGCCTTTGGGATTGAATTAATAAAAGAAAAGACACCCCGATTAAAAAAGCAAAAAGGAACAACTCTCCCTCTCGACTTGTCTCTGCCTCTACTCCTTGACTCTCTCTCTCGTCCCCGACTCCCTCGTGCTGGAAGATGAAACCGGCTGCCACCGTCGACCCTCAACTCCGGCCTCCTTCCATCGCCGGTGTAATCATTGGCACATCTGCTTCTCTGATCGGAGAGGCATCTCCTTCTTCTACTTTCGTCTTTCTCGATTTTAATTTTTGCAAATTAGGTTTTGAATCAAACCATCCCGGAGAAAGGAAGGGAAGGAAGAGAGGATTTCAACGTTCTCAGACTCGGTGAGTTGCTCTGTTTCATTTGCCGACTAAATGGTCTGGGCATTGTGGGTTCTTTACTCATGCTGATTTCCCATTTTTTTACTGATCTAACCCACTTCAATGCTTGGAAAAATGAAAGGACCATCGCAGAATATTAGTAAAAGCTTTCTCAATAGGCCTGTGGAGGATGCAAGTGTGCAGAAGAAAGAGTGAGTCATGAAAAGATTAAAATGGTCATGGTTTTTTCTCGAATTTGTGAAGGCGCCTGACATGTTCCAGGTAACTTATTTGCTTTTATGCAATTTAAAGAATCACAGTAGCTATTGTTTCCATGTTATTTCTTGATAAAATGCTTGTCTTGATACTCCTGTTCGAACAGTGTAGCTATCTCAGAAGTCATGCTGTTGTTCTTAAAATCTGTTTTTATGTCTTTCTCACTGAGGGTGCTTGAATTTGTGTTCCTTTGTGAGTGCAAGCATAAGTAAATCTGTCAATTTTTAAAACACGTGATAATTAGTTGCCTAATTTTAAAATCTTAGAGGTGACCCGGATGTTTTCTTGCGCTCAGTTTTGAGACTCAATGCTGCCTGTGTGAATTGTATCCATTATAATTGTATAGACAAATTTGAAGTGATGAATATGGGCCGTGGTTGTTTTTTGGTTACTTGTTTCCGTGATAATTCAGTAATTGTAATTCAGAAAATATTAAACTAGAGTCAAATGTATGGGTTAATCTATATTGTAGACTCTTGGGTTTAATGATGCCCACCATTTTTTTGCCAGCCATTGTGTTTCTTGTCTCTTAAATGAAAAGTTACCACCAGTCTTGCGCTTCAGTAAATATTTTTGATACACGGGTTGTTGCAATGTTGCAGATTGATAAAATAAAATCTTGGTTTCATTTATGCTTTTGCTGTCTTGAAATTAACCATTAGCTACTGGAAGTTAAAATTGGATGTTTGAAATTGTTCATGTCACATTTGGGTCTTGGTTGCTGTGATTTGGTGCTATCATTGACCTTGCTGAAATATAATCTAAATTGGCTATTGGAGAGGCTAAATTTCGTGATATACGGGTAAAAACAAGATCATTATTTTCATGATGAATGTTGCTGGATGGTTATTGATTGGTTTGGAGCCAATGTGCACCCTATTGGCAATATTTTTGTAACAGATTGTTATAATCACCTTGTTTTCTGATCCTGACTGATTGTTGTTTTCATGCATGTTATGAACCAAATGAACCCAAAAGGTTGGCAACCTAGAATTCCAGAGGGAACAGCTGAGTGGGATGAAGATTGGGATAAATTTGAAGATGAAGGTTTGCCTTATTTGTTCAAACTTTTCCAGTAACCCTTTTTTCTCATGAAATAATTTTTGTTCATAGTTTGCTTTATCTACTTGTAGGATTTGCCAACGATCTCACTTTTGATGCGAGTAGGAATGCTTCAAAACCCAAATCTGCATTCATTCAGGAAGAACAAGATTTCTGAGCTAATAATTCAGTTCATTGTATTAGTTTGGTCCTCCGCTTAGTAAAATGACCAAATAAATCGTTTTAGTAATAAAATCATTTCTTTGATCCCCTTGCCGTCTTAGTTCTTCTCGTAAGTCCCCATTAAGTGCTGGTCTTGCCCGGCCTTGTAATGCCGAACCCCTCCAAAACTTTTTTATACCAAAAAAAAAATCATTTCTTTGATACTTAGTTCTTACGCGGTGGTGTAGAGGGCTGCGTTAGCTTCGACCATGGCTTCCAACACTGCGTCTTTGGTGTCGAAAGAGGAGCTCACTCTAACAATGAAGTGGAGCGGTAAGGAGTACACCGTCTGAGTCTACGCCGACAACACTGTCGGCGAATTGAAGCGCCGAATCTGTGAGCTCACCAATGTGTTGCCCAATCGCTAGAAGCTTTTGTACCCTAAAGTAGGTTCTAATCTTGCCTTCTACTGGCTTGCCAGGAATACAAATAAGACGTCCTTAATTTATTTAGGACGCCGTAAATCTCAGATTTACTGCGTCCCTCACATAGACTTCCTAAAAAAAGCGGATGTAAAAGGGGTAAAAAAAAAGGATGTTAAAGAGCATTTTTGTAGTAGTGGGATGAGCATGGAATGGACTTGACCGGGTTTGACATCAACCGAGGCTGGTTTGGAAAGAACCTCATGTTGTACAGGATAGCCTAAGGTCTAGTCTGGTCCAGCCATGGAACAAAAACCGGACCTAACCAACGAATCTGATCGAAAAACCGGTCAACTAGACCCTGGTTTGATCTGGTTCAACATTTGGCTCAAGGGGAGGGTCGACTCGGTTAATTCCGAGTCGCAATCAACTCAGGCAACCCACTTTCTCGAGCCCGAGTTTTTTTTTTTCTTTGAAAATGTCCCAAAACGACATCGTTTTGGGACATTTCAGAAGAAAAAAATGAACATCGGGTTGGATCTGGTTTACCTGATAACCCGGCATGAATTACTTGGCCAAGACGATTGATTCATCGATCATAATATCACATCAACACTCATTCTAGAGTCCAGACGGAGATAGAGAACTTGTGCCCTAACCCCATTTTTCGATTTATCAATCTCGACTCTGCAATGTCGAATCGGCAACATTGAAGTCGACAGCGAGCTCAGGCGAAGGCGAGCTTAAGAGACGGCTAGAGGCGACGACGAGCTGCAACTATGAGAGCGAGGTGACTATAATTTAGTGATTTTGCAACTGTAAGAGCAACGGCTAGCCCCATTCTTCACTTTCTCAACACCGGGTGTTGCTCCTTCAATCTCCTAGTAACGAAACTATTCTTCAATCTCAGTCACTGGCGTGCTGCTCTCTATGATTTTGCTTTAGTGTTGCTCTCTATTCAGTGTTTTCTTATTCACTAGCGTGTTGCTTTCTGTGATTTTACTTCAGTGTTGCTTATTTACTTCACCGGCATGTCAGTAAACCTTTATTTATTCCTAGCTCTCTATGATTATTTTCTGAGTTGAATAGTAAGAGATAAAACTTTGTGGGTTAAGATCTTCATGTCTCTGCTTTTACACCAAAAATATAACCAAAAAGAAAGAATGAAAAATAAGGACGATATGATGATGATGATAGATAAAGAAAATGTTGGGAACAAGTTTTTCTACCTATCTTGGGATAGAGGGAGAGCTTTTCCAAATCTGACCGTTTATTTTTTTTTAAATTGTCATTTTTTAAATGAAAAAATCATTTTTTAAAAATATGTTAGTTGAAAAATTATCTTTATGTTAGATTATCTACTAATTAAAATATTTTTAAAAAAAAAAAAAAAATCTGAACCATCCAAATCCTCATGGACGGTCCAGATGGGATAGGTAGGGAAACTAATTCCGAAGATGTTGATCGATACTACTGATGAAAACCTTAGTGAAAGACAGATTCAACGTAGAAGTGACCACCTCCCCTTGGTTACACAACTATTTGAATAATGACGTTACTGCTGCTCATGCTTTCTCCAATCTAGCTCCTAATGTTTCATCTCCAATAGTTCTTGATGAGTTGTAGAGTTTGGTGTCAATGATTATTAGTGGGAAGAACTAGCTAGGGATGCCTGATGAGTGATGATTAAAATTGCTATCTTTTCTATATATATATATATAAAAAGTCAATTCGTAGCAATTTATACCAAAACCAATAAATTTGCAACGGTATAACTTACGCCAAGTGGCGTGTTGGTTCTTGAACGACATTGTGTAACGGTTATCACAAACTAACCGCTACAAAATATGTCGCCAAGTTGGCACCACAATTTATGGCGATTATTTTGTAGCAGTTTATTTACACAAATCGCCACAAATGTGGCACCAGTTTGGCGTCTTATGGCGCGCCATCAGTGGGGGTTTATTTATAGCGGTTTATATGAAAAAACCCGCTACAGAATGTCAAGAGTTTGAACTTTTGTAACGGTTATACTTAAAACCGCTACAAATTTTCACAACACACAAAGTAGGGTTTCTTCATTTGTAGCGGTTTGGGTAGCAGTGAATAGTTTGTAACATTTTTTTTTAAAATTAAACCACTACAAATGTGAAGTTCTTAAACACGTAGCCAAATAGAAGTTATACAAAAAAAGTTAAGAAATAAATAAATTTATTTTTTTAAAAAATATGTTCATATTTGTAGTGGTTATTTAGATAAACCCTACAAAGTGTGTAATATTGAAATTTGAATATTTCATATTCCGCCAAAGATCATAAAGTTTGTAGTGGTTTTAGTAGATAAACCGTTTCAAAGTGTGTAGTTTTGAATTCTACCAACGTTCATTAATTTGTAGTGGTTTTAAGTATAACCGCGATAAAATGTTAAATTTTTTTTAAAAATTAATATTTTTAAAAAATACTAATGAATTTTGTAGTGGTTACTCAAACAAAAACCGCTACAAAAAAATGTCACATAAATAGCTACAAAGTGTATAATATTGAAATTTTAATATTTCATATCTCGTCAACAATTATGAAGTTTGTAGCGGTTTTAGTAGATAAACCGCTACAAAATGTATAGTTTTGAAATTTAAATATTTTCAATCCTACCAACGTTCATTAATTTGTAGCGGTTTTTAGTATAACAGTTACAAAATATGAAATTTTGAAATTTGTTTTTTTAAAAGAAAATACCAATGAATATTTGTAGCAGTTTTGTAACCGCTACAAAAACTGTCACATAAACCGCTACAAAATCCGTTACATCAACTACTACAAAAGTTACGCATATTCCTATAAATACTTCAACCACACCTCATTTCACACACTCCTTCATTTCTTCCCACCTCCTTCTCTCTCATTTTCTCTAATTTCTTCCCACCCCCTAAAAAATCTTTGATTTCAATCTTTGATATTTTTTTCGTCTTATAATATTGATACTAATTTTTTTTTCTTATCCATAACTTTAAGGATATTTCCTCGACATTTTTTCCATAATCAAATATCATCTACTGGACAACATAATTTTTTTGCTCAAAGGTAATTTTTTTGCTCAAATTTTTGGTGGACAACACAATTAGTTTAAGATAATTATTAAAATTATTTTGAATCTTGAAAATTTGGATTATCTATAGAAATATTATTGTGGAATTAATTATGAGAAATTTAGATTGGATAAATGTTAAAATTAATATTTGGAATTTTAAAATTTGAATAATGGTCATATACTCTCCAATTACTATATTTTAATGGGAGACTTAGATAAGGATTGGTCTCCACTACGTTTATTTTATTGGAACACAAACTAATGGCATATTCTCAAGATAATATAAATTTGACAATAGAGCAAAAGATGACAGCACGGACTCTTCATTTTCGCTGGTTATACACTTTGCTTTGTCTACTATTTTTTTTTTGGATATAAAAGAAGGCTAAGCGCCTACATTACAAGAAAAGATTATACGAGAGGAGGAATTTAATCCAAAGCTCTCTGCGATTGACCCAAGTCCTAAGATAAATAGGGCAAATATCAAAAAGAGAAAGACTTAGAGATCTTTTTTGATTTAGCAGCTAAGGCATCGGCGACACGATTAGAATCCCAGGGATAATACGAATATCCACTTGCCAATCCCAACACAACATATCCTTGATTTTAACAATCAAAGTACTACCAGTATTATAAAAATCATCTAGAATCAAACTAATGACTTCCTACGAATCTGATTCCAAGATGATTTTCTTCATCCCAAGGTCCCAAGCCAACTGGAGGCCTTCAGCCACTGCCCACTCTTCAGCCGTAGACGCCTGACATATCCCAATTATCCTGCTAAAACCCACAATCCAATTACCCAAGAAGTCTCTAATAGCACCTCCACATCCTGCCCTAGAAGACTGCAACTCCATAGTCCCATCAACATTCAACTTGACCCACCCTCTAGGTGGTTTCTCCCAAGCCAGCGCTTGACCAACATCCGAATGAGCAGCCGGCCCCTCACAACCATCCAAAGATACAAATCTCATCCTGATCAAAGACAAAACAATAACAGGATTACAAGGTTTAACAAAATTGTTATCAAAACAGTAACAGGATTACAAGGTTTAACAAAATTGTTATTAAAAGTACTTTGGTTTCTCCAACCCCAAAGTTTCCAAATAGCTACCCCAAAAAATAATTTCCAACAGTCACCCCAATTCCTACCAACATTATGGTTAAAATTAAGAGTCAACCAGTTTCGAAAATTACAAGAGAAAAAGGAAGAGGCAAACCGTTGCTTTATAAGACTGGACCACATTCGTCTAGCATACCTACAGTCCCGCAGGATGTGCAAAATATCCTCACACCCAACAGAGCAAAAACTGCATACAGCGGAAGCAGACGACCAAGAACTCCGCCACAAATTAGTGGGAAGCCTATCCAGTACTATTATTATTTATTTGGACAACAATATATAAGCCCTTACATGATTTTGGCCCATATGCTATCAGAGGTAAAGTCCACCTCAATTGTCTCATTCTTCTTTCTTGAGCCCAAACCGTATGAGATACAACAGAGGCAATATCCAGTAAACCAGTATATCAAACTCACACGTAGAGAAAGAGATCAGTGGGGGCAAAAAAAAAAAACAGATCACGCCAGAAAATCTCAACATGATTACGAAAACGCAGAAGGATCAGAGACACGCAACACAGCCATACTTCTTGAGCCCAGCGCCATGAACCTCTGCTCATTCACCTCGGACCGTTGGCTCCTTCTCGGCTGGACCCTTAGGTCCTCATGTGTATATATATACTATTGCTCCTTTAACTCAAAGAGCAGCAGAGAGTTGAGAGCAGAAACGTAGAGTAAGCGCGAGAGAGAGAGAGAGAATCTGAGAAAGGAGAAAGAAGCTAACGAAAGCCATAGAGTTGGGTGAGTGAGTGTGAGTGCTCTGTTTTTAGAATCGGAGAACAGAGAGAGAAAGACGAGACTGAAAGTGTGAGGTAGAGATGAGATCAAGAGTAGAAGGAGAGACGGTGAAGGCAGAAGAACTTCTGAAGAACCACACATGCAAACTTAGAACCAAGGTAAGCCTTTGGACTTCTTCCTTCAAGTTCTGTACGTGAAGTTTTGGCATGTGTTGTACGTATGAAAAGTCTGGATAACCATAGGAACCATTATAGAATTAAAGAGGACTCTTAAATGGTTGGATGCATATCAATATTGGAGTTTTCTTCAAGTTCTGTGAAGTTTCTGCAGTAAACCGAAACTGAACGAGGTTTAAGAGAATTAACGTGGTGCTGTTAGGAACTTCAAGGAGCATGCATTTGAATTATTTGACCACATCTAAAATATATTTAGATGAGAAGACTTCACTGATACGTTGGCATGCATGAGCAGGAATTACATGCTGCTGTCATTTGCTGGAAAACTAAATTTGCAGCTGGAACACCAATCTTGGAGCAAGGTAAAACCAGAGCAAACAAACTCCTTTAACCCTGAATTTTTTTAGAGACTTAGTACACATCATTATATTTAAAACGAGCCAAATAACACCCAAAACGGACGTGTAGAATGAGAGATAGGCTTTTCCAAAGTTTAGCAAAAATCTGGAACGTTTTTTACACTTCCAGTGAACAGTACTTTTCGGGCTTGATTTTGAAATAGCAAACGCTTGAGTTTTTCCTTGAAAATTTTACAGTAAATATTAGACATCTCAACCTTTCCAACGAGCCAAATAAAAACTTAAAATGAGGTCTATAACTCCAGTTATGATTTTTGGAAGTTGAGCTAAAAATCCAGAAATTTCTGGTATGATTTTGGAGCAGTAAAATGACGATGGATTTCGGACCAAGTAAACCTTTGAGTTTTTATATTAAATTTTCCAGTTAAATATTAGAAACATAGAGGTTTAATTTGATAGGTAATTTGTCGAATTCCGATAAGTATTGAAGGAGTTATGATTCCTCAAAGATTGGTCAAGAAATCTGGGAAATTCTGGACATTGTTTATGTTTTTCGAAAGTTGGGAATTTTTTCAATCATAAATCAACTTGGTGACTTTAATTTATGAAAATAGACTTATCAAGGTTTAAGTAGAAATTGGAATCACTCCATTTGAAGTTGTATCGGTCCAGTTATGAATTTTCTAAATTTTCATAAAAGTTAAAGAAATGAATTTTTGATAAGTCTTAAAATAGTTACGCAAAGTTGTTAACTTTGACATAACCTTCAAAGTAAATGTTTGTTTTGGATAACTTGTCCATTAAGGGTTATAAAGACTCTAAAGTAACAAGGACAACCCTTCTTAACATTTCTAGAGGACATGACACTTAGTAAAATAGATAAATAAATAGTAATAATAATTTTATTATTTATTAAGAAGGAAAATTAATAATTCCGATGATCTTACTTTAGGACATTGAAGAAGTTCGAATTTCTTACACGGAGATTGTAGTTTTACTCGCAAAGTTGAGATTGATTTTTTGGCGTGTGTTTGAGCTCTTGATTAGGGCGAATGTGAAAATAGTTAGATTCGGTGAGAGGTAACTACTTTCCACTTGTTATGTGTATTAGTATGTTGTTTGTGAGTATTTTGTGAAATGATTATGAATATCTTAATAGAAATTGCCTTGTGGAACCTTATGATTTGAATTGTGAAATATTTGCATATATTTAGATATGTATAAGAAATTGGGATTTGAGCTATTATGACATGTGTGAACGTGAAAAATCTTGGAAAATTCCTGTTGAGCTATTTATTGTGATAATTATGATAATGGTTGAATTGGGAATAGATGGAGTAGTTTATTCCACCACGTGGTGAGGCCCATCGATGCACAATGGTTGGCTTTCTATTGTCCCACTTTTTCAATGAGGATCACACTAGTTCAATGAGGGCTTACGACACCCCACTAATTCAATGAGGGGAAAAGACCCGTAGTGGTCTCAGGACATGTCTTTCAAGATTTTGTCGGTCCTCATCATGATGACCAAATGAGCTTTGAAAGAATCAAGAATAACATGGATGTAACTTAGCCTATGGTCTAGTCGAAGGAAATAAAGGCGGTTCGGTTGGATTGGTGGGAGGCATATTGAGAATTGTGTTAATGAAAAATTGTAATACCTAATTTATGATACTTAATTTTGTGATATGGATATTGGTGAATTATATTTTTAATATTTTGGTTATATAAATTGTTTGACTTGGCACCTCACTAGACATATTAGTATTCGTAATAAGTTGGATTGATGGTTACCACATTTTTCGGTGATAGTTAAAATGCGGGTCCATCAGGGAAGGCGCCGAAGCTTGGCTTACTTCAAGCTTAAGAGTAGTCTTGTCTTTTTGGTTTATGTTGGATGATTGTATATTGTCACGTTAGGGCTCATTTTTGCATACTCTGATTCATTTGGATATTTTGATACATGTTGAAGCATTATTAAGTTATTAATCAAACTGTTATATAGTTATTAAGTCAATTAAAATGGAGGACGTTTCATATTCTCAGTATTATACCTACACAATATTTATACTTATCTAACTCAAGTTAATCATTTTTTAAATATTAACTATTATCATTTAATTTTTCACTTAAGTAATAAAATATTCAACATAATATTGTAACAATTGACTCAAATTATGTTTTTTTTTTCAATCTTTCAATATTTTGTTGCGGTTTTAAAACCGCTATAAATTTTAATTCAAATTCGGCTTAAATATTTGGTGCAATTTATGAAATTTTATCAATATTTGTAGCGGTTTTACAACCGCTACAAAATTTTGGTCCAATTTTTTTGAAATTCATCATCTTTGTAGCGAATTTAAAACCATTTCCAATATAGTAGCAGTTTTATTACATGATATAAAACATCTTACAACGATGTACTTTGTAGCGGTTCTTTGAACCGCTACCACTTTCTTTTGTAGTGTTTGACTAGTTTGATGTTTGTTCTAGGTTATGTTTGATAAATGATAATTAACATTGTTATGTTTTGACTATATTTTGATGCATTTTGATATTAGTTATGGGTTATGTTTGAAGAACTAATTAGGTATTTTAACTATTTTGATGTTAACAAGACCTTAGACCCGTGCCTTGTACGGGATATGTATTTCTATCCTTGATCCTTGAATATTGTAATATTTTAATATTGCCACAACTAGTTTATTGTTTGGTCTGATTTTTTATTCCATGGGTCCAGCAAGGCTGAGTTGGACAAAATCAGGTCTGGTGGACTCCCTGCCAGGCAATTCAGGATCTAATTTTTTTTTTCCTTATCTCCACAATCGTCTAATAAAAAGTAGCTCCTCTTCAATGCAATCCTTCTTGGGAAAAGCATCAAAGTAGCAACTTTTAACAAAAATTATACCAAATTGAAGTACTTTAGAAAAGAATTATCAAACTAATACTGACGTCATTAATAGCGTCACGAAGTGTAACGCCACTTAGCTGTGGCGTGTATTAATTGGCGTGAAAAGGCGTCAATTAATTGATGTCTTGTGAAGTTAATTTAAAAATATATATATAATTTTATATTTATATTTAAAATTATAAATATTTAAAATTATAAATAATAAAGAGTAAATAATAATTTTAATTTATAATTAAGGGAATTAAAATATTTAAAATTTATTATAAACTTTAGGATACAAGATTAATTAGTAAATTAATTAATTAGTGAATTTATTATAAACCTTAAGATAGATGAATAATTATTTAATATTTTGTACATTAATTATTTGATATATAAATTGTAAAATATTATTAGCTAAATTTAATTAAAGAAATTTTTGAGAATAATAATTAGTGAATTAATAAAGATATTTTGTGAAATATGTTGTATATTATTATTTATAACGAGTACTAAGATAGATAGGATAAGTTTAAATAGAGAATAATAATTAGTCAAATAATTAATTCACTAATTAATTAGTGATTTAATAATATATTGTGTTATTACAAATTTTTATTAGTCAAATAGATGATCCACACACCCGCAATTAATTGCAATTAATTTGAGATACTAGGGTACAAAATAAGAAAGCATTATATAATTTAAATCTAAATAAATATAATATATATATTAAAAAATATAAAATGTTCATACATTTAATAGAGTTATAAGCAGATAAGAAGCAGATAACTATATGCACTTAAGATGGAGTCCGGCTGCATTATGTCTGCTCGGAACGTCAGATACATCCGTGTGTGCATGATGTTTGTGAGACGTCCGTGTACATGTGCATGATGTTTGAAACAATTCGTATGATGTCTCACAAGTCACAAACATCATGCACACACGGATGTATCTGAGGTTCTGAGCAGACATAAAGCCGCCGAGAGATACGAGAGGACAATCAAGTTGTTCAAGAATAGGAGATATCTATGATGATGAAGCGTACTATATCTGTGACGTTGCTTGATCTAGGGGTGAACGGGGAACCATACTGGGTCTGAATCAAAGGGAATTCGAAAGGTACAGGAAGAGAATTGGTATTTTGAATCTAAACATTGAACTTGCAGAGAGAAATAATTCAAAAAGGGATACAATAGTCTTCACAGGGTTGAACTTGTAATGGACACAGGATGCAGGGCAAGCCAGGAGATAGATCGGATCCACCTCCAGCAAGACAGGCTCGACGACGTCGTGACGACGGATGAGCTCCAATCTGGTGCATCACATTCTCTTTCCTGCCGGTAAAGAAAGACTCAAGTTCTTGAGGGTGTGCTGCATTCATTTCATTTCAATGTCATCACATCACCCATTTGGCCAAATGTCAATTTGCAGATTTCATATAAGATGTAATTAAGGCTCACCATCTGGCTTTGAGACACGCATGAAGTCGCCTTTGTTCGACTTCGATTTTATAAGATAACAAACAAGTTATGTCAAGTCTGCACATTTCAATTAAATATAATGACACAATTCTATGTTTGGCTCAACAGAAGAGAGAAGAGGAGAAGGAGGAAATGAATTTTAATATTGAACAGGCGCTAGCTTTGGTGCCAATACGCCCACACCAAGCACCTTAACTCTTATTTATTATTATTATTATTTTGCCAATACCCAGACCTCACTTAATTGCCAAGATATTGGCAATTAAACAGGTAAGATGAGCCAGTGATGTCTGCCAATCATTTGCGTTTTGCCATTTCAAACCAATGTCGACATATGCGCTGATTGGGGTGGTACCATTTGCTTCAGCCAATTATTCACTTATTGATTCAGCAAGTGGTAACTATTAAACTTAATGCAAACACCACTAGGTTTTAGGAAGGCTCCTGTTTCCAGTGATAAGATCCAAGTTTGAAATGCTCAATGCCTTATCTGTTACAGTATTACATTTGCGCCTTAGGACGGTACTGGGTTCTGGCAACATTGGGCTTATGCCTCATTTTACAAAGGCACATCTCCATAACCACCCAAAAAATGTCATGCCGCGTCACTCTTCTTCGACCCACAATCCCATATTTTGGTTTCTGAATATTAATACGTTAGATTAGATTTTACAAAATATGTGCTAGTACTATTTTCCCCAACTTCTGGCATTATCGAGAGAAGGCTGAATACTGAATGGTCCAAGTGTTAGAAGTGTTGCTAATTAACTAACGCAGGAGTCTGGTAAACTCTATTTAGATGTCTCTCACTTTCCATAGTCAATCAGATATCATAAGTTAAAATCCCTTAAGCAAAAGAAATCAGACATCATAGGATTATACAACACCAGACAGGAAGCGGTGCCCATAGTTATAGAGTAGTAAGTACTAAACACACTATGCAGAGAGACATCTGATCTAGGCCTCGTAGGCCATCTTTATTTCTTCTTCACAGGGACAGCGTCATTTCCTAGACGATTTAAAACGCAACAAGAATAAAATAAATCAAATTAACAGTTCGCCGTATTTGCTGCATCAGAACTTCTATGGATCAGTGATGCTATCCAGACCTGTAGTGGCAAGTTTGTTGACGAGAGCAAGAGCGTTACTGGTTATATGAGAGACGTTCTGAACCTGATCCTGCAGCGATTTAATCTGCCTCTGCGTTTGGTCTTCAAACCCATCAAGACAAGTATCTTCATCAGTGAGAGCTGCACTTATCCATGTATTGAGATCATCCATCTGGTCACTAAACGTGTTTCTGCTTAGCCTCCTGAGCACACCAAGTGATCTGTGAAGCTCACCAAGCGCATCTGCAAAAGTTTCGATACAATCTGAGATAGCAGCTCTGTTTCTTCCTCTCAGGCGACGGTATCTCTTCAGCCTGGCAAGATGTGCTTGAACATTCTTAACCTCGGTTATTGTCACCGACACTCCTGCTCGGGCCCACCTGCTTGGGCTCCTTCTTGCCGCGTTGGAAAACGATGCCAGCGAGTGGATACACAGGTCTTGATACATAGTCACCGAGCATGCGTCTCTGACATAAGTGTTCCCTTTTGCGGACACCAAATGACCTGTACTTGTCAGGGAAGAAGGAAGCAAGAACACTAGCAGAACAAACACGAGACATGATGATATTCTGATCATTTTATAACGATATGAGAGATGATAAAATGAAACAGGAAGTGTTTGTTTTGCTGCTAGTTTGGTATTCAATTAAGAGCTCAAGAACAGAATGGAAGAGGTAGGAATAATGACCATATAGTTTATAGCAGAAAAAAGTTTTGAGTGTGAAATCAGCTCAGAAGGGGTAGGCTCCTTAAATGCGTGATCAGATCTCATACTGGTTATAGTGAAAGTTTGTCGATAGAGGAATGGGGAAGAGAGGAGGGGGTTAGTTGGATAGGCAAGAGAGTAGTGAACGCATTTAAGAAAAGGACTAGGGATGGTGGACATGAGAGATAGGTAGTGAGTACAAGTTAGAAACATGTGAATGAAAGGTGGGTCTCTCATTAATGCCTGTGATGCTCATTTTCAGACTTGTCGTTTCAAGCTGTGAAACCCCAAATATAATGGGTATTCAACTTTCAACTTTCCTATCAATCCATTTCACAAACAGCCGACAGAAACCCTGATATTATAAGCCATCTTTTGGTAAATTAATTGCCTGTACAGGTGCAGTTTATTTTGTAAGCATGGCTTCTGAATTCTAAGTAGAAATTATGCAGAAAGATCATTCACATAACGTCGACTTGACAAACAAGAAGGGGAAGATACCATGATCGTTATCTTTAACGGGTAATCTCTGTTCGGGTAAAAAGTGGAAATGAAAAGAAGATGATCACGCGAAGCAAAACAGATAGATTAGGTAACTGAATGAGACCTTGAACTGATAGGCAACATAAATCTCATGATGGGTTTGAATACATGCAAGTGTCCTAGTGTCTACAAATAAAAATGAGGGCATTTAGTTAGAAAATGACGAAAAAGGGAATGATTATGAACATGACTAGAATGCCCACAAACGAAAGGCTTCGATTTACCAGTCGTATAAAGAGAGGGGACAGGACATAGTACAAGTGATAAGGAGGTTTGGACTCTAATGCCAATAAAAATAGGCCTGCTGCTGCTAATTCGGCTCATTATTGAGATGTTAACTGGATTGGTTCCATGCATTTGTCCTGGGACATTAATTCTGAGCTCCATCTCACAATAATTTCATTCATATATTGAAAGGGAACCCTTTTTAACTTGTCAATTATCAGTATTGATATGTTTAAAAAGAGAATTCATAAAAAAGTTTCTTTTGATTACATTCATGTTTTAAATAGTAGATGACTACTGCTGTCCAACTCGTGAATGGGACTGAGACTAGACGACGATGGAGGTTGAAGGCCCCGAGCTATTGTCTTTATTACTGTGAAAATTTTATATATATCATTTGCGTAGAATCTTTGGTTGAAAAATGCAAAGACTTCCAAAAAAAAATAAAAAAAAAACATGGGGAAGGGATCCTAAAAAAAAAATGAATGCCTCCTTCATGGTAAAAAACTTCCATGAAAAAACTTTTCTTCTTTGGGTCAACCATGAAAAAAAAATGTAAATAATAAAATCATATAAAGTATGTATAAAATGAAAATTAATAAATATAATAATTAATATTGGTTATGCCACTTGATTCTTTACACATAAGGTTAACTTTTTTGTAGCCTAATATCTAATATCTGTTGGGCCGACACTGTTAAGGTTAAAACCTTTATGACAAGTACGCGTGAGATTTAAATTTGTGTTCTCTTTTTTACGGGTGTAAGACCACCTGCCATATCAACCAAAGTGGAAATATATTACTTCCTCCAGTCCTAATTATAAGACATAGTTAATTTTTTTGAAAAAATTAAGGAAGCTAATTAAATTACTTAGAGTATTTTTATTTTTATTTTTTTCTTCAAACTACTCCCCATTATTATTATAAGACCAACTACTAACATTTTTTTCGCTTATTATAAGGCACCAACTTACTTTAACTAACTCATTTATTACTATTTTTCCATTATGCCCTCATTTTTAACTAACTCATTTAAACCTACATCATTAAAGTAGGGTAAAACTGAAACATTTATTACTTTTGGACCTAATTAATGACTTAACTTCCATTCCTTGGTCTGCGAGAAATGGGTAGTTGGTGCCTTATAATAAGGACCGAAGGGAGTAATTAGTTTGACTAATAAACTAATATATAATCTAAAGATGCATAACATATGAAATGATTAAGTAACTTATTTAGCTTCCTTGATCTCTCCAAAAAAAGTCAACTATGTCTTATAATTAGGACCGGAGGTAGTAATATTTATGTTACATTGTTCAGTATGGGGTTTTCTTATTTTCTTATATTAGTTTTCTCAATATTTTCTTTTCTATTTATTTTATTAGTTTTTGTTGAATAGGAGATGAATACTTAAATGGCGCTCGCGAGGTTGAATATTAAATTGAATCTGTCTTCAGATTACTTATAATAAATGTTGATAATTATACGTTTTAAGAGCTATGTATTAATAAATATAATCTCTTACAAATTTACCACACAAGTTTATGTTATGAATCTATATATCATGTAAAAGTTATTGCCTTACGCGTGCTAGACAACTTTGGAAATGACTATTGAGTATTGACTCTATCTGTAAGTGACCAGGACAAATCTGTTCTAAATCATATTTTAAACATAAACAGTCTATGCAAAGTCTATCTATCACATTATGGCATGGCATCGTCCATTATTAAGCTGCATAATAATTTTTTTTCCCTCAAACGTATGGATAACAATGCAAAAATTCTCTCCCCAGAAAGGTTGAACCCAAATGTCAGGCCTAACCGAAACAAATACGGTTTTACCACCACATCTTGAAAATTTCCCAAAAATCCATATGCCTACATTTAACCTTGTTATCAAGTAAGCAACATGTGATACTCAGCACACTGCAGGATTAATTTATCAGGTGCACTTTCTGGGCGAAAACATTTGGAGTCTTGAAGCACAAGCAGAATTAAGGATGGATCTTTCGAGGCGCAGTCACACACAATAAAACAAATCAAAATCATAAATACTGATAAATAATTTAAAATTTATATCAATATGTGATGAAGTTTAACAGCCAACTAGTCAAGAGTTGAGACTTTGTTTCCTTGTCCAAAGAAATCAAGTAGATCTCACAAAGTAGCAAACCCGTATCACACTCACAGATCCACCTGCTCAACTTGCTGACATGCTCGGTATCTTGTTTTGGCTTTAGATATGAGCGTATGACGGATCTTACTTCAATGCATCAACCATTCTACAATCTTGCTTCCTACGTCGGCATCTATGATGGAATTTGTGATCCAGTAGGTTGTTCTCCCCAACCATTTCCATTCTCGAACCTACAGTAGAGCAATGGATGCAAAGTTAGTCTCCAAATCACAACCCAATTGGCTGATACCATAAAAGTAGTCAATAAACTTCAAAATCATTAAGCAATTAATATTGAACACAGAATAACAACTCCCCATTAGATGCTGATAATGAAACCAATCTCAACTGAACCTCCCTCCTATGAAGACTACTCTAATCTCCCACAGTCTTGGTGCTTAAATGAACCTTATCTCCTATTGGAATAACTAACATTCCTTGAAAAGAAGATTGATGATTTTACCACGTTGATCTTTTAACCTGACACATCACATAACATCTCCAAAGTCCAAACACTCCATTATACACTGAATTCGTTTGCTCAAAACCTCGCCAAAGATAAGAAGGATATTTGCAAGCATTAAATGTACTATAGGGATGTTCCTTGAAAACTTGAAGGGTTTACATAATCCACTCTCCAACAAATGACTTATAAAATGGGGCAATTTATTCATGTAAAGAGAGAGATACAAAGAGAGTGAATGTCCTTGTCTCGATCCTTGGGCAAAAAGAATTTTATTTCAGCTCCTTTTCACAGCACATTCAATGATCTCGTTATGCAATCCATAACAAGTGAGTGAAGGTTGTCCTTTGTCCTCAATACCAACTTCCTTCAAGTTATTATTCAAAAACCCCACTTAACCCTATCATATGCTTATATAAACTCAATTTTGATTGAGCAATAGCCCCTTTTTCCTCAACATTCCCGTATGGCGTGAACTATTTCCTGACCCACAATGATAGTCAAAACTAGTTTGACAGGGCGAGATGAGAGAGTCCATTAACAGTAGCAATAGCCCTTGTGCTACATTGCAAAAAGAAATTAGCCATTATTGAGAGATATGATCAGGTTGGTCCCCTTTCTTTTCTTTTTTAAATGAAAAGATCAAAATGATAATAATAAAGTAGTTACAAGACATACTCCAATAAGGAACAAGTGCAAAGAAAAGGTATATGATCAGGAGATAGTGTTTTGATGAATCTTAAAAGAGTAAGCAATTTCAGAAGGTTGGTCCCTTTTTCATAATCAATGTCAAGAGGGTTTTTCAAACCTTAAGTTGCAACTACATTTTCATCTCAGAATTTTAACTCTTCAAATAATGCATTTTTTATTTCAGAACTAGGTCCAGCAAGTCAGCAAGAAGACTGGAAATAGCCACTGAATTACTAAGCATTATTACACATGAATAATCAGAAGATTTATCAAAATCTAAGAGTCTAGGATGGTGATGGAGAAAAGGTAAGCATTATCACACATGAATAAGTGATAATGGATGCATTCAAAGAGTCAACTCAAAGTGCTAATGATTCATAATATTTCCAGTAACCAAGCCTAAAAGAAGCTCGCATTAGCGATTCCCCAGGCCCAGGCTACATGCCCATATGCAACATATCCCACTATGGCGATAAACAAACTCACTTTAGCTCATTCTGACCACTTACCCCGAGCAATACCACCCAAATAAAACAAGTGCATGATTCCGCCAAATCACTAGACCAGTTTTGGATCACAGAGGAGCAAAGGGTAAGCATAAAGGTATATATTTTGGAAAATGAAGCTCATTAACGACAAGAAACGTCACAACAGAGTAAAGGGGTTCGGGGAGCCAAATCCTAGAGAAAAGGGAATAAATATACCTCCAAATTGATCCCCCCAAAATAATAGTCGTGTTTCATCCTCTTCCTCTTCAAGTTCGTCTCCATAACCAAACTCTGCATCCCCCCGATAACCCGGTTCACTTCCATATCCAGATTCATTTCCGTTAGCATCAGAACACCCAGTTACACCGAATCCCAAACCCAAATTTTCCTTCTCTCCACCGCCACCTTCCCTGTCTCTGTCCTTCCTCGAATTTTTCGCTTCACTCACATCCGATGACCAATTCGCATCACCATTTCCAAACAACTCCCCGCTCGAATCTGTACCCATCGCCACCGGAAAATCAGAGCATGTCCCATATGCTGCGGAAGCCCCAACTGAGCAGCATCTACGGGTCCCACTACGATCGCTGCTCCGACCGGATACAGACCTGGACCCCCGGCGACGCCTCTTGCGAGCGATTAAACGGTAGCTTCCACTGTAGTGACCAGCTGCAATCGGCTTATCGTCGTCAATCAAGCTCAGCTTAGACAAATCAATAACATCCACAGAGAAGGACGAGGTGGTGCGGTCGGAGAGGCAGGGGCGCTTGGTATGGATGCCATTGGAGGAGGAGTAATATGGTCTAGGGTTGGCATTAATGTGGGAATCAGAGTCTAGGATCTTGGTATTAGTAGTTTGGGATTGAAAAGGCCTCCAACTATGGAGCTGCAACATACAGGAATCTATGGAGTGCCGTGAATCAAGAGGCTTGCGGGATTGCGAGGTGGGTTTAATCATTACAATTAGGATTGAGTTTCAATTCTCACTTGCGATAGAGTTCTGCAGATGCAAAGATACCGGGACGGAGACACTGTACACTGTGTTGGAGTTTCTTTCGCAAGCGAGACCGATCTTACTGTGTTAGTTTCCCTTCTTGTTGTTGGGGACTTGGAGGCGATATTTCACAAAGCAGAAAAAGATTCTGGAGACGCGCAATCTGGGACTAGGGGCCCACATGCCTCACCAGTCACTACCTCCCGCCAGCCTAAAGTTGGTCCCCGCCTCAAATTGACACTCGGGCGTTGTGAGATGAGGTTTTAGCTTTCAGGCTGGCGTAAACACGTTTTTGTGTATACGTATTTAAATTGTATCTAAAGGGTAGGCAGTAATATCTTTTAATTTCTTGAGCCAAAAAAATATCTTTTAATTTGATTTAAATTTTTTTATAAGTAACAACATTATTTTATAAAAAATCCGGTTATAAAATTAATTTTTTATTATATTCTATTTAAAGTAAGAAAATTAAAATTATAAGAATAAATAAAATATAGATATTCTATGCTATTTCACCTTAAACAGTTTAAATATAAATACAACATCCTTAACTTGAATAATAATGACTTTTATCAGTTTTATTCGTTTTAAAGCATTCTTGTCATCTTAAGACTAGATGATCAGCGGACCCCTTTTTTCCGTCATTTGAGCAAGTGGTTACTGGTCCAATTTACATTTCGTATGTACGTTGGTACGTAGCAACCTAATTAAAAATAATTTATCACACACTCCGAACTCGGTATAAACTTTATATATAATTTGGGCAGCGCCAGAAAGGGGGAAAATCTCTTTATATATATATATATATATATATATATATATATATATATATATATATATATATATATATCATATTTTTTTGATAACGTATATTAAATGTCATATTATTATACGAGTTTCGGCATCTTATCATTTCTTAAGACTTGTTTTTTGTGAAAAATTAAATAAATGATCCAATAGACATTTTAATGACTGAAGGAGTTAGGATCTAGAATTTTGATGCAGGAGTTATTAACTATTTTTAAATTAAAATTAATAGCTAATAAAAATAACAATACTAAATAAATGAACAATTTTGACATGATATTGTCTAAATAACTTTCTTAGATACTCTATTATTCTCTATCGTGATCTTTATTATTTTCCGAAATATTTCTCATATAATAATATCTTCTTTTAGCAATGCCACAAACAAGAAATATCAAATACCTCCAAAATATTAAACTGTGAATTCATAATGATGAAATATTTACATCAACAAAAGAAATTATGGATCAGAGATCAAAATTCTCCATACATATACATACGTGTGTGGGTGCCTGGCGTGCTTGTGTGTCATGAATCAAAATAACGCTAAAATGTTAAATAGCAGAACCATCTGAGGACTCATTTAAGTTTTATCCTTGGTCACAAAAGTTTTTCAAAAAGCCATATCCACAAATGACATCTCACTCACAGTGGGTCCATGCCTAATTTGTCTGAATTTCCTTCAGATGCTCTCTAAGAGTAGCTACATAATCAGCAATGCGACGGTCTGTGGGACGTTGCAGAACAAAAACATATGATATGGGCCTTGATGCCACCAATGGCTTCCTAGTGGTCATGGTGTCATGTACTGCCCCAAAGCTGTCTTCGTCAAAAACAAATGATTCTTCAAGGAAGAAAAAACAGTCTCTCCCCAACTTTTCTACCTGCAATAACGAGCATTCTGTTAGATATTTCCATTGCAGCCATCAAAGATATAGGACGCATCATTAATCCTTTTGTAACCCGTTTGGACAGTAATAGAGAAAAGGATTAGTAATATATAAAGCCCAGGCAATCACCTGAAGTCGGGAAAATCTGAGGTTGTTCATGGTTATGATAACCCGCACCTCGAGCAATTCATCAGCCAAAATTCGAACGGCCAGATACTCAAAGAAGTCCTGTAAGAGTCGCTTCTGTACATCAAAATCTTCACCAAACCCATCAAAACTAGGAAACCATAGCACACAATGAACTTCCTTCCAAGGGATATGGTTTTCCCCTTCTTTGGCAATAATTGTCTCATAAGGGTGACGTAGACCCCATAAAATTCTGACTCCTGACAATGATGGTTTACATATGGTTAGTTCTGGCAAACATGATGAAGAAATTATTCTTGATGGATCATAGAAGCTCGCAAGATGAGAGGTGAAATGTAAATCAGTGTCATCCAGTATAAGAAGGTAGCTGTTGGAAGATGCAGGAAACAAGTCGAGAAGGGCTTGAACATTCCCGCCATCATTTTCTGGCCGGCAGTAGTATGGGCTAAGTGATAGCACTGAATTTCCCACATCATGTGAAAAGTTACAAGACTCTCCATTCCTACACCCCTGCAATATATAATAATCAGAATCGTACTGATACAAATGTTACCATTAAGCCAAAATCACTCATTTTAAATACCTGCAAGGAAAAGAAGAATTTGCACTGGGGCCTCTTAGCTTGTAATGAGTGAGAAAATAAACAACTGCTGCCTCTGCTGCATGACCCATTAATGAAAAATATACAGGGAGGAGCCTGCCCGTTTACACTATAATCATCACCATGCACATTTTCCTGTTGATTGCCAGAGGCCTCCTCTGCATATTGAGCCCTGATCTGTTTGATGCAAGAATATAATATCCATCACACCTCTTTTCTAGAAAAGGAAAGTCAATCGTCACTACAAGGATTACGTGTAACAATAACCCCAAAGGATGATACCTCTTTGATAATAGTAACAAACTTCTTTGCCACATCATTAATGTAAAAGTGATTTGAAGCAACATATGGTACTGCAATGCATTCCCTTGATTTGTTTGATGGTATTACATGTGCACGCTCATCTGGCTGATATTCAAGAAGGCATGTGTGTTTGAATTGATAAGGATCTGTAGAACATGGTAGGACATTTGATGTGCTCAGAAATTCAGGCCGAAACCGATGGACTGAACTTAGTATATCCTCATCTGTAAAATTAGATGGTAAGAAAATTTAAAGTACCACTCAAACAAACTCTTATTTTTTTATACCAAGAAAATTCCAAGAGTATGTATTTTGAGATTATAACAGACAAGATACATACAAATTTCTGACACCTGATGTAGTGATGGCCGCAAAAGATAATGGTAATGACACCATTCTTGTTCAAGCTCAGGCATTAGTTCATTCAGGAGTGTGGCCGGATTCACCTCATCAGTATTCAGAACTTGCATCAAACGTTTAATATTATATGCATCCTGCAAATGAGAGAAAAACTTTACCATCAATGCTAACATATTTAGAATTTGTAAGCACAATTAACAGAGAATGTACCTTGAAAACATGCTGCCAAAACTGAAAAGCACAGAAGTTACCCATAAATACTCTCTCCTTTTGAGCATTTAAGATAGTCTTTTCATCATAGAAGCATTCAATGTACTTCGCAAACTGATGAAATTAAAAATATTCAGTTAGACGATGAGTAGAGGCTGGTAGACATTGCCAAGCAATCAGGTGCATTAGAAAATTATAAAGTTGATTCAGCTGATAGATATTACCAAAGCTTCCTCTCCAAATGGATGAAGAATGGGTAGAGGTTGTGCATCCATCATTATACCAAATAAGATGCCTTCACGCAACATGCCTATTTCTCCAAACTTAAGCACTAGAACAGAAGCATCAAAAGACAATGGAAAACTAGCAAGTAGCCGTCCATAGAATGTAGGCTCATAACGGCCCCGAGGAGGTGCCTCTCTCAATGCATGCATCCGAACAAGCAAATCCAATGCATCTTCAACAACTTGAGTATCTGGGGGATCCAGAGCTTTTCGCAACAGTACTGGCATGAAATCCAAAAGTCAGGACACTTTGCTAGAGCCAAAGGCTAAACAAGCTCATTATATTACACTTTATTATCCCAATATTCACAAGTATCTTCTCATTGTGAGGGAAAATTAAGAAACCCAAGGCTATCATATGTGCACCAGTCAACATTAAGATAAATCAAACTATCTTTAAACGCTGACAAGTTTCAAGTGATGCTTCTTCTAAAGCAAGCAGATGTCAATCCAATAATACTGCCTCTTCAGTATAAATAACCTGTGTACATAATTGTAAAGAGAGATCAAATTTACACTACTTTCACAGGATATCACGGTCATATAAACTTACCCTTGGGATCGTTTATAGCTTTAGATTCAGCACAGCAGATTGAAAGGACTTGAAGCCTCAAGGATAATTTCAGAATAGCAGGATGTTCATGATCCTCAAGCCCATTGAAAAATGGCCCAGTAACCAACCTATAAACTTTGCCATCACAAGTTCGACCAGTTCTTCCCTTGCGCTGATTAGCCTATGAGATCTCATGAAATTAAGAATAATGAAATAATAAATCAATTCACCGTAGAGAAATAAGAATATATTTACCTGAGACTTTGAAACCCAAACAAGCTCTGTAGCTTCCTTTTTCCGGCTCTTATTCCAATAGACTTGTAAGGATCGGCATGAATCAATCACAAAAGCCACTTTAGGTATTGTCACAGATGATTCAGCTATGTTGGTAGCCAAAATTACCTAACAAAATAATCTTTTATCAGATAGCATCAAAAGCATAGATCATGAATAATTGTTTTATAAGAAAATTACTCGGTAAAAATTCCCAAGCAGCCAGAAATTATCAGAGCAGGATATCATTCAAACTACTTCTATCATGTGAATAGCTATGTAAATATCTGAAAACTTGCCAACACAAATGAGAAACCCTATTGAGGAAGAATTACAAGAAAAGAAATCAAGTAATCACCTGCTGCCTATAAATGTGTGCAGGCCAAATTAACAAGACAACTTATATTGGATCCTTTTAGGAAGTTGAACCAATTGTTGTGGCGTATAACTCAAGATATAAAAGTTACAGAGTTTACCAGCTGTATAGTATCCAACTTGCGAAATCTTAATTATAATAAGCATAGATATAAAATTTATTATCTGTTTATATCAAGACATGATGCTCTAATCAATAATAAATTCCACTACACAGTTAATAACACTAAGCTACGACGCTATCCCCTCTTAGCTTTGAAAAGAAAATCCTACAAATGACACCACAACTAGCCAAATTATTAACAAACAAGTACCTTACGATGAGATTTTGAAATCTTCATAGCCATTAGAGCTTCTTCAGTATCAATGCTACTATGTAAGATATGAACTTTGAAGGTTGATTCAAGAGGCTTCATTAGCCGCCATTGCCGCTCCAATGAATAGTAGGTTGGAAGGAAAACCAGAATGCTTTTCTCAATATCTGGCTCATTCTCATGGATATGCAACACCAACTCATGAATAAGTTTGTGCAAGTCATGCGTAATGTCAGCATTGGCCGTGGAAGGATCTGGACCAGGACATATGGACTGCAACAATTCAGCACTTATCCCAAGAAAGTTAGCTACCTGCATTAAGAATGTTAACACTATTGTCACAGACATCCTATTCATGAAACATGAACCAGAAAGATAATGACCAAATATGCATCAGCAGAGAGCAGCCACTTCTTGCCAAAAGCATCACGGGCTAAAATGTTTTTCTCATTTAAAACACCATTGATTATACTCAGGCATGAAGCAGTTATAAGTAGAATAACAGGTCCATCATTGATGCAGTAACTCACAGATTTTAGTAAAGCAGGTAATTTTAGCAGAGAGGACTTGGTTTTCGCATGCAGGATATAAGAAATCAAATGGATCCAGAAAGTTTAAAATGTTCACTTTTTCTGTCTAAAATTATTGCCACAGTTTCCATAAACTTAGAACCATTACAACAGTTCATGTTAGATAAGATATACAAAATGCAGATTAGTTAAGCCAGGAATGAAATTCTATTCTAATGGAATCCACATGCTTGCCTGCTCAAGGTATGTAACACTGCATTGGAAAACAGTTTTCTGATTGGAGCTAGGGATTGCAAGAACTTTAACTCGGTCACCTCTACCAATGTCCCTAAAGTACTCCTTGTATCTTGAAATATCTGCAGTTGCAGACATCAAAACAACCCTGAAAATTTTGAGGATATTATATGTTAGATCCTCATGCCAGCTATTTGAATTGAATGATGCGTGCAACAGAGGGAAAAAAATCTTCTAATCAAGTCCAGAGTGCTATCATTTATCAGGTGCATTTCTAGGCCAGACTGGCCATGAGAACCTTGCGATTAGGTGGCAAAAATATCCATCAATTGGGTTTTGTCGCAGGCTCAAAAAATTACAACTCTCTTCCCCCGGCTCATCTTTAAAGCCAACTCAGCCTTACAAATAAACTTCAAGGTCTCAAGACTTAACATTATTAAGCATGGAATTGAGTATTAGACATTAAAACCAACATAGTTCCTCCATCTTATTTAACATTGAGAATTGAGTCTTCAAGGTTACACTCAAATGGCCCAAAGAAATTTATTGGTCACTCTTGTATGGTTTTAACATCTGTACACATTGACACAGATCCTCAGCTCTAAATAAGAGTACAAGTTTACAACTATAAAACTTCTCTATGACAAAAAGGGAAGACACTAACTATGATTAAAAATAATGTGAGGCACATAAAGTCTCAACATTTTCGAAGACGGCACTGAATTATTGACTTCATGTTAAGTAATAAAAAAAATGCAACCAGAACACAACCATGAACCTCAGATGTTTACCTCAGATCTTTGTCTTTTAACAAAAACTGCTTCACACAGACAAGAACAAGATCAGACTCAACAGATCTTTCATGCACTTCATCGAGAATAATAGCCTTGTACTTTAGTGCAGTCAAGCCCTTCTCTCGCAGTTCATCTAGCAACACTCCAGCAGTTTTAAATACAATCTTTGACCTGCAGTAATGCATGCAGAATCATAGGCACACAAGGTTCAAATGTACCCAAAACAATATAATTATAGGAATATCATTCAAAATGTATATAGATGAGAACCGCGTCTCTTCAACAAAATGGCATTCCCATGAACATGTGAGTTTTGTTATACCATGCGAGTAAAAAAGTAATGTGATATTTTCGTAAGAAAAAGCATTAATGTCAGCATGATATATAGGCAATTAGATTATTTTATAATTTCCAGTGCATCTACAAACATTACAGCAGCCGTGTGGGTACCACGCACCCTCTTCAGACAAATATTGCCATCAACAAAAATAGAAAATTCAATGCCATCGTGCCTAACAATGTCGTTATCTCGTGCCTTTGCGATCACAAAAGCACAATCAAATGAGTGAACGATAGTCCCATTCAATAAAAAGTTGAAAGCCTAAAACCCCAAAGGAAGCTGGTTTACTGACTAGGCATGTGGATTACCTTTCTGAGAATTGCCTTGAATGTCCAATGTGATATCCAACTTCTCCTCCCAAGTCACAATTGCGAGCTTTTGCAACCATTTTAGCAACAGTGACAACTGCAAATCTCCTAGGCTGCGTACATAGGATGGGGGCCATGTTTTCTTCCAAAAGAAACTGCGGAACTTGTGAACTTTTCCCTTGGGAGGAAAAAAAGTGTCAGTATTAACGACATGAAAAGAATAATAAACTATTATCAAGTAGAATATATTCCTCTTAATTGAAGGTCTTTTGAATCAGTACTTCTAGACGAAAATAACCACGCAATTTCAACTTGAAAATCGAAATATCAAATACATTAAGGCCTGAGTGTACGCAAGAGGAACAAATAACCAAGATGCTTTCAGTAGCACCGAACAATGCGACTTTATTTGATCAGGAAGGACGATCGCGCAGATAAAACGTCCAGGACGTAACATTAAAAAGCAAACATACACAGAATGCTACAAGAGGAGGAATGCAAGCATTATTTTTCCTTGACATCTAAATGTAGAAAACGGAGATAACAACTTTCCCCATTCGTGTTTGACTCGACCAAAAACAAAAAGCATCCAAATGCAAATTAATCAGATTGGCACCAAGAGTTTCTCCCATATAAGCAACGCAGTTAAACCGAAACATGATGAAACGAAAAAAGACCAAATGCCTCGTGCAAGTGAACTCGCATAAAAACATACCGCAGCCAGTCTCCCCAACGATGAGGGTGACGCGATTCTCTAGAATCTTCTCTACAATCATCTTTCTGAGGGACATAATGGGAAGAGAGGAGAACTCGAGCGAAGAGGAGAAAGAACTGCACGAAGATGTTGGAGAAGACGGAGGAGAAGACGCCATTGTAAGAAGCTCTCGCCTTCGCACGATACGTTCCGTTGAGAGAAGGAAACGTTAAGGTTAAGGCAGAGCAGAAAGAAAAGGTGGGAATGCTTGCTTTCTCTTCAGAGAGTGATCAATAGCTCCGTAGCAGAAGACCAAGGGACTGAAGAAGTGGAGACTCCCCCGTCAATACTGAAGAGCGCCATTTTATTCTGGAAGAGCAATAATAAGAGAAGGTCGAGCGTAAATGAGCTCAGGAATGCTGTTGCTAGATTGACGCAGGTCAATGATATTAAATTGATTATGACCGTTCACTTGCAAAAAAGCAATCACAGAGCTGCTAGAAAAGTGGATATCCTACGCGCAGGTGTGTGTGATCCCTCTCCACGATCCTTCGCCAGCACGTTGTTGCTTTTTTTGCCCATTCTTCGCTAGCACGTTGCTCAGCAGGGAAGGAGTTCGTGGGGGAGAGTGTATGCCACTATGCCCTCACCAAGTGCTTAATTATGGTGCTGGACAATTAAAAGAAGATCATCAGTGAATCATATTGTCCAGAGTAATGCTACGCCTTTAGCACATTATTATTTTAACTTCTGTGAATTACCAGTACCAGGATAATTTATATACTCATTATATCGGCGATTTAATGATTAATAACAGTAACAGTACAGTGGTCAACATTCCTAGTCGTGTCAGGCGAACCAAATCACGATATTAAAGTCGTTTATGAGTCCGGTGATTTTGACACTCGATTGATTGATTGGGTACCTCATTAAGTCAGTAAATATTCCAACAATCAAATAATTATTACAACTCATGAGATCAATTACAACAGATTCTACACGAACATGGATTAAAGTTGAATTCCTGGAAAAGCCGATGGCGCCATTTCTTCAATTTTATTATAGTCTTTCTAAGTTAGTATCAGAAAAACACTTTAAAAACAATTTTTTTTTTACAAACTTACCTCCTATACTGTAAATTATATTAAAAAACTGATTTTTACCATTAATCTAAATAAAAATGTTATTTGCCTTCTCCCATTTTAGCTGATGCAAATGAAGGCCAGAGATGACGCCAAGAAGATATGATGGATGCATGTAGCACGGAATAAAAAAAACCACTGTGGATCGATATACGTGTGTTACAGTGAGTGACAGATTCTTACATCTTTGTGATTTTAGCAATTACGAGTACATGCTATAATTAAGGATGGATGGAGTATTGTTATGACTTTTAAGTACCGATTATCGTTAAAAAGCCAAGTGACGATCGCTAATGCTAAAGATGACAACATGTAATTGGAATATTTTTTTTTTTTTGTTTTCCAAAGATATCCATGCCGGATAGGGGATGCGTGGCCCAAGGCACGACCATTGTCCGTTGTCCGTTGCAAAATTTATCAGTTTTGCCCGTTTTGCTTTTCTTTTGGGTTTGCTTGTTTCTGATCGTTCTTGACGGATCGGGGACACCCTAACCCCCCTAATATTGGAGAATTGTTTTCCTGCTCGTACATACGGATGATAAGTCTAAATCAGGTCCAGATCTTATATTTTTATTTTCTTATTTTTAAATATATAAAAAATCATTTTTAAAAAAAATATTAATTGAAAGATTATCTTTATTTTTTATTCTCTACCCATTAAACTTATTATATATATATATATATATATATATATTTTTAAAAGGATCTGAACGATGCTAACTCATCCAAAGGACGAGGGCAAGCACAGTAACCAGGTCTCTAGTATTGGTGTATGATTGAATACTACCAAATAAGATGGAAAAAAAAATACTACAACTAAATTAGGGATCTCAAATCACAAAAAAATGTTAAAAAAGTCTATAGAAAATTCGGATGTCAAAAAATTCATTAACAACTTCTACACTAGATGATCAACATCTTCATCTATATGTTTTAACAACTTTTTGGGATATATCAAAAAATTTTTCGTGGGACTCTTTTGATATTTTCTTAGTTCTCTGAGAACTTAGAAGAATTTTCCCAATAAATTAACCTCATTGTCCCAAATAAAAAATTAACCCCATCATCCCTTCACTTCAACTTAACACTGATCGGTTAAACCACAAGCCTCTGGACAAACTGGTATTTTGGTAATTTCGCCTCCACGTCAGCGGATCTGAACTCTGAACCGCGAATCACTTTGATCTCCCGCCGCGGAATCGGTAATCTGTAATCTCCAGCGAGGGCTGAGCCTGATACTCACCGAAGGAGACCGAGATGGCATCAGGGTGGGGAATTACCGGCAACAAAGGTCGCTGCTATGACTTCTGGATCGACTTCAGCGAGTGCATGTCTCGCTGCCGAGAACCCAAGGACTGTGCTCTTCTCCGTGAAGACTACCTCGAGTGCCTCCACCATTCTAAAGAGGTTAACCTGCCCGTCTCTCTATTCTTGCATAAGCAAACGCATTTTTTCCGTTACATTGATTGAATGCGTAATGTAGCATCACTTAATATCGACTAATTTATCAGGTTTCTGAAAACCCTAATTGAGGCATAGAAATCGTCTGCTGACCCGATCGGTTTTCATCATCGTTGAATAGGATTTTGATTGATTACGACTGATTCTTCCTGTCTATTAATTCATGTAACTGATTCACTCATTGCATTATTATAGCGATTGATGTCATATACGTTTGTTTCTTGGAACGAGATATATGGTGGTCTTATGCATTTGTTTGAATAATGTAAATACATGCAATGTCTGGGCACTGGATCTTAAAATTTTTGAAAAGCACCAAAAGTAAGAGATAGTATCTTGAATGACAATTCCTTGATTTTACTCGAAGAGGCATTGTATGTGCAAGTGGTGAACTTTATCTTTTGTACCCTATTGGCCGGGAAAACAAATATTTTATGCCGAAATTCTGTTAGCCAACTCGCGTTTAAAATCAATAAGACAACCCCTTTCCCCGGTAATACACAACCTGTAGAGACCACCAGCTCATGACAAAAATAATGATATCAAACTACTGCTGGAATATACAAGAAAAATTAGAGCCTGCAAATTGTTGCATAATTTGGATATGCTTGGCTCCTGACACTCTGTTGCCATTGGCCAAGGAGTTAGTGGCTCAGTTAAAATTTGATGCATGTATAGTGATAAGGGTTCAATCTCTACTTCCAACTTTTGTGGGGAAAAACCTTTGATTCTCTGTTGTGGGGTGATGTTGAACTTTAACAGCAATTTACAGATCTTTTATCTGGAAACCTTGATTCTCTGTTTTGGGATGTTGTTGAACTTTAACAACAATTTACAGATCTTTTAGTTCCACCTTTTTTCTTTGGCGGTGGATTTAAAAATCCTCATATCTTAACTTGTTTGTTTGAAAACAACTTGGCTGGGGCGTTCTGAGTTCCAAATGCTTCTTTTCATTGCCATCTATTTACCTTTAATGGTGTTTGCTTGTTAAATTCTTAGTTGCAGCCTTTCTCGTGATAAGTAAGTTTTCCCTTTTAGTTTATTTTTGTTTTATTTGGTCCCTTAAAGCTTGTTCTGTGTCACGTCGGTCCTTTTAAGCTCTAATGCGTGTCATGTGTATTCTAAGCTGTCAACTTTATAGACACATATAACGGCGCTGATCTAACATCCCATGTGTCAGATAATTTTGGTAAATGGAGTTGATGGCTTATGATATATATGTTATGAATTAAAGCATAGTTTTGAGAGATTAGATTGAAATAATGAATAAACTTGAGACTAAATACTGATTTAAACTTGACATTCTATGGCACATTCATTATCCTATGGATAAACTTATGTATCAAAAGTGAATGAGATATCAATTATTGGTTAAATTGCTTGAAGTTATCCAAGGTCCTGATGTTTTTTCAAGTAGTTTACCTTCTAGGCATACCTATTAGGGGTTGAGACTATAATGCCTTTGTTGACAACCATATTATAATTTGTTTTTTGAAACTCAACATGTTTGAAGCTGAATTTGCTATTGCCATTGCTTTGACCTGTCCTACTTTGTATACTTTAATTTAACATATCATACTATTTAATGATATAATCAGCACTTAGGGACCTTCGTATGGATTATTGAACTCCTCTTATATATAGTATTGTGTGATTTATAAACTTTTGATTAAAAATTAAGTACATCGTTACCACTCAGGTATTCTGCATGAAACAAATATGAAGACAATATAATGGTAGACCAAGACACTTGCAGTTACAAAAAATGACAAATTTGAATTTGTTCTCCCCTTGACGCTGTCAAGTGGTTGAAGCCAATTGCCTTGTGTTGTCAGGCTTGTATTTTCATTTAGCATGCCAATATGAGATGTCGTGCTTGAATCTCTTGAAAGTTTTCAACTTTTGGTGGCCTATTTAGTTTATCAAAGCTTATTATATCCACAACTCAAATGTTGCTCTGACAATAAGTGCACATATCTCAATATTCTTGGAAAGAATGTAAAATATCAACAACAACAAAAAAAAGGCAAGCTTCCTAGCATTTTATATATTGATTATATTGCATCTCTGTATCTTAACTGCAGTTCCAACGAAGGAATCGGATTTATAAGGAGGAGCAGCGTAAAATAAGAGCTGCTGCCCGGCAGGGTCAGGAGGGTGAAAGTGTGGGCGGGCATCACTAGCGCTAGTGATTAAAATTGCTGTTTTGACTCTCAGAATAAGTTGTGGTGAAATTGTTGTTATTTTGATCGAATTGGCGTTTATGCATGTTAAATGTGCGTTGTTTTTTAACTTCATCCATGGTCGATGGCCTATTTTCTATTAGTAATAATGCAAAAAATGGACAATGCCCCGCTGAGTGAATGTGTCGTAGTTCATACGCCTTGTGAGACAGAGGAATTTAAGCTTTAATTATTGCTTTTAAAATTTTAAATTAAATTCGAGAGTTATTATGAGGAAAAAAACTCAGCTTTTTAACCTTTCTATCAAAATAGCATATATGAAATTTTACTTGCGTGCGAGTCGTTATTTATTTAGATATGCTGATCAAGCAAAACGGCATCTCTCAGTTCATCCTCATTCAACATCCGGTCCGGCGTAATTCATCCCTTGCCTCAACAGCTCGATGTCTGTCCTTGCTATCAACCACAAAAATAAGACCCCGAGTGTTCTGGAAGTAGTGCCTCCACAGTGGACGAATCTTATCCTGACTACCAACATCCCATACAGTGAAGCTGCTGTTCTTGTACGCCACAGTCTCAACGTTAAATCCAATGGTGGTGACGATTCTCAGTTTTCTCTCTTATTTTAGCATTTGAAAATCTTAGGCGATTTTCAAATTTCAAATTATAGGAATAAACAAAACTGTGAAATAAATTTACGAAAATTTCAAATTTTATTGTTTTCAAAATTTAGTTCAGTTCATTTTATTATGCTATCATAAAAATTTGAAAGAATCGTATCCCCGTTCGGCATAATCAGTGCAGCAATGTATATATATATTAAAGATGTATAATATTTTGAGGGAAAAGTTATTACATCAAAACTGATTAGAACTGACAGAATAGTACTTTTGCAAATGAAAATGATTAAATTTGAGTTTTATAACATTAAAAGAATTATTTAATTAAAAAAATTGGGAAATATGAAAACCAGCGCCAGCCACTCGGTGAAATGATGATAACGTTCGTTTCAGCGAAATATCTCTTCGTAACATTAAAAAGAATTATTTAATTAAAAAAATAAGGGGTACTATTACTATATGCATTATGCACCAGCGCCAGCCACCCGATGAAATGACGATAAGGTGGACAACATAATCGTTTCAGCGAAATCTCTTCGCTTCACAAATTCCAAAAAAGGAAAGAAAACAAATGCCAGTGCTCCCATGACGACGACAAAGAAAATGAGGCTGGTCACCATTGATGACGGCGAACACAGCTTGTACGCTCTCTATCACGTCTGTACGGCATCGATCTTCAAGCTTATCGTCCTTCATGTCGAGCCTTTTGCTGTCTCCACCTTCCACATGGACATCTCTAGTACGTATCCGTTCTACTTTTCTTTCTTTCTTATTACGAAAGCATCTCAAATCTCCAAAGTGGCCAATCAAGTCTCTCAATGCAAATCGATCCTGTTCCAGCAACATTCAAGGTACTGTTCTTCTGGCCTATCAGTTTAGCACTTGAATACAATTAATGCCGTTTTTAGTGATTTAATCATATGTTAAGAGAGCAAGAGTAGTATATTTTCTTTTTCTGGTACCTATTTACCTTTCTGTTCCAAAAACTATACTCAAATTAGAATTCTGGCATATTGGATCACTCCCATCATCTTGATCACTATTGAACTTCGTTGTTGATCAACACCTATGCATGAATAAAATAAAAGTGCACATAGAAAAATGCAATCAAATAGAAAAGCCAAAATGACTAAGATTTTCCTCAAGTGAATTGAAACTGAGTTCGAG
The DNA here is from genome assembly GCA_019022615.1 of Acacia melanoxylon. Classification (NCBI taxonomy): domain Eukaryota; kingdom Viridiplantae; phylum Streptophyta; class Magnoliopsida; order Fabales; family Fabaceae; genus Acacia; species Acacia melanoxylon. The sequence goes on along the minus strand of JAFJYJ010000019.1, from coordinate 9,045,709 downwards.
CTTGCAACCACATTCCTAATATCATATAAAGATTGCCTTGGTAGAACCCGTTTGTAACAAAGATATCCAACATCTTCAGAAGATTTCAGATGGTTGAGCACGTAAATAATCATCAATTATTTTTTGTAAAGAAAAATTAGGTGAATATTTTATGCATTATAGGAAATCTAAAGAATGAGGTATAGTATTTGCCATAAATTTTATATGTTATACTGATACTCATACTAATTGATTAGTTTAATTGACTATTTTATTTTCCACATATAAAGCTCATCCAATGTGATAATCAGTTGCTTAAGGCAAATTTTTTATTTCTCCCCAAACAGTACTTCTTTTTTCCAGTCAAACACGTAAATCTTGTTGCCACCGTCCCGGTTGAAGGCTGAAGCTGAATTTATTTAGGAATGATTTTAAAGCAGTACAATTTATTGAAGGGAGAAAAAAAGAAGTGAAACATGACAATTTATGGAAAACAGCGAAGAAAGAAAAGCAGCTTATTATTGAAAGGAATGATGAGCAGAAGCTGAGGATGGAAGTTGCTCAAATGTGATAGACCCATTGTGTATGAAGGTGGTGGTGGTGTTGCTTCTGCCGCCTTTTATAAAGGAAGAGTACCAATGAGCAGAGAGCTTTGGGAGCCTCTTCAAGTGAGGGTCTTCCCTATCAACATAATACAACCCAAAGCTTGATCTGTATCCATCCAATAACTCAAACACATCTAAGAAGGACCATGCAAAGTAGCCTCTCACATTTGATCCATTCCTGCAGAACAACATCACTCCACCACAAACACGTCACTTCACTGCCAAGCAAACAACACAGCTTTCCATATTAACTAACAGATACAAGTACAATACCTCAAGGCATCCAGTACTCCTCCAATGTATTCTTGAAGGTAAGTCACCCTTGAGACGTCTTGCAGCGATGAATTGCTCGCTGTCCTTTGACCTAAACAATGAATCAGTGAGCCTGAGATCAGTATTATAGATTGAGTTCCCTGTTGATATTAATGTCTGCTTGCTCTTGAAAATTTTTGTCCCTGTAGAGGGGGAGAGAGAAAGAGAGACCATTTTCATAAACGTAAACAGGAGGATTGCCATAGAGGAGCTTGAATTTTTCCAGCACTTGTACTAGACCCCATGATGCCACTGTGTACTGAACCAATCAAAGTAAAACCAGACAGTTAGCCATACATTGAACTAGTTAAGATAGTTCAACACATTCACTATTTATATATGTTTCAAGCCTCTTGCCTCTTCGTCTGAAAGTAGATCCTGTCCATCTGCCACAACCAAGAAACCCTTCGTTACCCATCATTTCCCTACTTTATTACCCAAATAAATGACAATGAATGGTGAATAAGGTGAAGGTTCAATTAATTGGAAACTGCAGAGCCATAACAACAACAACAACAATAATGATACAACAATACAGTGAATGAAATACGGTTAGTTCAACGGGCCATGCTTTGAAAACCTTTTATTGAATTTACTATCATTAAAACATAACAAAAGGACTTACAGATTGTTTGTACTGCCGCATCTGCAGTATAGTCTCTGATCTTGTTCTTTAGGATGTCAGAGTTGTCAGTGACATTAAGGACGGTATAATGAATCACTCCTATAAAATCCCATGAACTTTTAATTTGTTTGGATTCTCTACTTGTGAAGGTAGGAATTCTTGAGCCCGCATTTCTCTTCATAACATTGGGATAGTCTCCGTACACCAACGGCTCCATGACCCTGCAAATAACAAAATGAATTGAGCCTCATATTCTTATAACAGCCACCAAAACCAAAAAACCATTAGGCATGTGTCGGAACATACCAACCAATAAGAAACTCATGCTCTCTTTGAGTCGCTATAATGTCTTTTTCTGTATTTGTATGAGGACGTAACCCAAATGTAAAGACAGAGATACCAACAAATCCACGTTGTTTGTCCTGCAACCATGCAGTGTCATTAACATTCTCTGACTGATAAGCTTATAAGTCGGGGGGTTTCTACTCTATACTATCTCCAGTTCTAAATGTAGGATAGTTTGTAAGTCCTACATTTAGGACCGGAGGAGTAATTTATATAAAACTGAAATCATAGCATGATCATTCAGAGCTTAAGTGACATAGTACCTTATATTTTGTCCTATACAATCTTGCAGCAGAAGCGTGAGCTAACAACATATGATGAACTGCCAAGTAGGGCTCAGTTGTTGAGTTGCCTTTAAGGCAATTGTTTATGCCAAACGGAGGAGAACATCGAGCAGGTGGGCATATTGCCCGATCATAACCACCTTGAGCGAACACATTGGGCTCGTTCACTGTAGTCCAGTACAACACTCTGTCACCAAACTCTCTGAAACACACATCTGCATAGGCTGTGAAGTCTCTTCTGCATTCACATTCAAGTTGATCCATTTTTCCATATCACTTTTTTGTTCCCGTTTTTGTAAAGCACAGGAAATCACAGACATGAATTACTCGATAAGAAGGTTTTAAGGACGTACATGACTTTGTGACTAACCCATCCATCATATTCATCTTCAAGTACCTGTGGAAGATCCATGTTGTGTAATGTGACATGTGGTTGGATTCCTGTACAGGGGTAAGACAATACATAGTTACATCTCAGTTCAAGGAGCAAAAAGAGATTTCAGGTCATGGTTTCTTTAGCAAAGAAACTCTTATTTAACCGTTGCTGATTAGTTCATTGATGACATTGTTGTAGTATTTCAACCCTTTTGGATTGACGGGTCCTCTACCATCTGGTCGAAAAAGAAACGTGAAAAGGCATTAATCAAAGTTTTACAAAATCGAAATTCCAATATGAATGGTGCTTATTCAGGAAATTGAGGTCCAAGATTATACTGGGAATCAATCTTGACCAAGAAATGGATATCCTATAGGCATCAAGGCCTGTTTCCACCATAAGCTGCACATCTTCCTGCAGCATATAGATTAGAGCCAGTCAAAAAAGTGCCAAGTCGTCGGCCGTTAAGTTCCTTCGCCAGTAAAAAAATAAACGAGATATTTGAAATTAGCGCGGAGGCGTAGCGGGCCCGACCTGCGCCCTTTTCAATCGTAGCCTTTTTCTTTTTTTTTTTTTTTAAATTTATTAATTTATATATATTTTGTATTTGTTATAGAGTTGTTTATCCATTTAACTACAAATACATAATAACTATACTTTAATTTTATGATTTGATTTATTATTTGTTACAAATAAAGATTATGGATGTGTTCATGATGCGGGAGAAGAATTTCATGATATTAACACTCGTAGTAGAGGCTACTACTCAAAGTGAAGAACGATCAAATGTCGTTAAAATTGATGATAGTGAAAAATGACGAAAATAATAGTCATTATCTTAATGTCGTTTAGTGATATGTTTTTTATGTTTTACTATGTGAGTTATTTGTGAGCATAGTTTTAACGATTATGAATTAGTGATTTGTGTTTATTTATTAGATGATTAGTGTTGTAATTTACTAATTATATTTTTTTCAAAAACACACGTAGGAAAAATAGTTAAGCGCGGCCCTGCCTTTACTTAGAGAACTTTGAAAACACGTATTTTTTTACTCCGGGCGGAGAGCCCGGCCCTGATTGACAGCTCTAATATAGATACTCTAGTGAAATAAATTCTAAATACTCCTTTACTGTGTACTGGAAATCAGAGATCTGCAGATAGAATAATAAACAATACAAGAATTGGTTGGTGTTCACCTTATATTTGTTGTAACCATCGCAAGCTACATCCCCATTGTCCCCGTGCATATATCCTGATTATCATTCATTCAAGAACCCGCTTTGAAATATATCAAGGTTTGCGATCATATTTCTTATTTAAAAGGAGTTTGCTCTCCTTTCTTTTCCTCAACTACAAAATTAAGCTCCCAAAATTATAAATCTTAACAAACAAAATGATGATAAACTTACCGGCATGGGCAAAGGTATCCCATATGCTTGGAGTTCTTCCATCTTTGTCTGCTGCGCCTTCTACCTTTGCTTACAGAAAATTGAGTAGTGTATAAAAAACACACAAGTATACATTTATATCAGAACAGTTTTTTGCCCAAAACTTGATGGGTTCGCCTGCTGAAAATGAAAAAAGAGATGGGAGGAAAGAAGAAGGATGGAGTAAATTGAAGAACCTGATAAGCAGAAGTGCCGGAACCAAAAATGAAGGTAGGTGGGAAGTCAAGTCTGCTATAATTATGAGCACTCAGGACTCCATCAACCAAGTTGATCACAAGTAACCAGAGAAGCAGAAGTAAGGAGGGATTAAGGCTCCAAAACGTGACTACTTGCATCTTCTGCAATCTCTCTTATCTTTTTGTTTCCCTGCTTTTCAAGTTATGAAGTTTGTGCTGTTTACTTGTATAAAGCCAGTGTTTGTTATGCTCAAAGATTTTATGGGATTTCCTAACCCCCTCAATGTGTAATTGCTCTGGAGAGAAAGATAGAAAATTGAGAGTAACAGATTATCTTTTGGGGACTTTGGTATAACATTTACCAGAATATTTGGAAAACCAAATCATACAAATGCGAAACACGTGGATATAAGGTGTTAAGAGATGATGACAAGGTGTCTTAACTTGTATAGGACTTTAGGAGGCTATCGGATGGATGGAGAAGGCGTGGTGAGATTTCAAGCTTGTATTGTACGAACGGCTTCCTTGTTCGTCCTTTGGCAAGCATTTGAGCCGTTCAGATCAGATTTGAACGGTTCAGATTTTATCTTTTTTACTTTTTTATTTGTTATGAAAAATTATGTTAATGAGTAAAGAATCTAAAATAAAGATACGTTTATCTAAACAGCCCAAGGGACAAGCTCTCCTGATCGTCCAAAGGACAAAGGTAACGGTTCCGGTATAGAATCTGTTTGGTAAGCTACTCCCTCCAATCCTAATTATAAGAGCTAGTTGATTTTTTTGGAGAGATTAAGAAAGCTAATTAAATTAGCTTAGAGTATTTTTATTTTTATTTTTTTCTTCAAACTAAATAGTTTGGTAATAAACTAATATATAATCTAATAAAACACAACATATGAAATGATTAAGTAACTTATTTAGCTTCCTTAATCTCTCCAAAAAAAGTCAAATTGCTCTTATAATTAAGACCGAAGATAGTAATATGCAGAGCCATCCCTGAGGGCTGGAGGACACTCATTTCCAGGTAACTAACCAATCAAAACTAGTTGGTCCTGTAATTTCCCTTTCAATTAAGGTGGTCCTCATGGCTCATATGAATACGACGCCCTGGCTTTTGATCGCCACAAACGCTTCTGCCATAAAAATATATTCCCTCTGTTATTACAAGAAATATATTTTACTGTTTTATGTTTCGATTTAAAGCATGTTTGACATGTCGACGAGAAAAAAGGTCCAATACACAGTGATTTAAGCCCAAATGAGAAAAAAATAAAAATGAGCAATGTATTATTTAATATATATTAGTATGTATTCTAATTTATCCATTATAATATATATAATTAAGTTTTTTTATCAAATTTCGGGTTTTATCTTCCATTATCACAATATATACAACTAATATATATATATTATTCAATAAAATTCATGTCATTTTCAATAATTTTTTTATCTCAACTGACTTTTTAAATAATCATCCAAATAAAAGTTTTTTTGGAAAAAAAGTCACTTCTCTCATCATCATTACAAGCACAAATTACATTTACAATCTAACTTTTTATCTTATCTTTTATATGCAAAAGTAAGATTATAAATAAATCACTTTTGTTGCTACTATTCCAAACAAATGCTCAAAAGCGTTTGTTGTAATCTTGAAAACGCCACTAAAAGAGGGAAAAACTGACTCCGGGTGAGGGATATATATATCTCAAGATAAAAATATTTTAGGAATATTAACTAATTATACTAATATGTGAGGGAGTTAAAATTTCTTGTAATGATAAAGAGAATAAGTCTAGTTTCTTTCATTTTTCTTTTTATGTCTCTTTTTTGTAACACTACATGCAATATATTATACATACCTAACTTAAGGCCTCTTAGTCAAAATAAGGGTTGAGTCTCTCTCTTTATCTTTTTTTATCATCCCTAATAATATCTAAATCATATCCGTCCAATTAATACAATACTACTTTAATTTTTCTCTTATTTTTTCAATCAACAACTCAGATGGGTTGATAAGAGAAAATGAGAAAAAAAAAAAGATTAGAAGATGATCTCTTTCCGTCAGAATAACCATTCATTGCCGTTGGTATCATTTTGAAAGTATGTTGAGGATGTAACATCACTTCCTTGGACAAACCTTTGTTTGTTTCATTTTCGATTTACTCCTCCTAACTTTAATATAAGATATATTTGAATAATTGTTTTTTATCCTAAATATAAAACATAATTTTCATATTTATCAGAAAAAAAATCTATTTTACCTCTATCGATACTCATTCAAATATAAGCAATGAGGAGAGAGAGTTAATGAAGATGACTAGAGTATATTAAAAAATACATGTTATATTAAATAACTTAACAAATTACGTTAATCTAATTAAATTAGATAAATATGTCTTATATTTATGACCGGACCGACGTAGTACTAAGTATTGCATGGGGCTTTAGTCCCAAATATTTGTATTGGGCTTTCGATTTTATCGTGATGCATTGAGCAGTAGACCTCGGAGCAGGAGAGGTGCTTGAAGAACGTCAGAGCGGTGGGCTGCAGGGGTAACAGGCGGCGGAGTAACGCAGTGGTGGACGAGACGAATAACTGAAGGCCAATTATAGGGCTCGTGAACAGAACAAGAGAGATGGCTTATAGAAAAACCAAAGGGCCTCTATTTTTGCTTTGAATTTACATTATATTAAACGCAACTTCTTTATTTTTTTTTTTTTCCTCTGTCAGTGGGGGATTTTCTCGTAGTTCTCTAATAAATTTCTTCATCGGCTTGGTGACCGATGTCGAACCCTCCTAAACTTTACCGGCTCATCCTTTGCCGATTAGTCCGGATCCACTCGCGTCGCGACCCTATGGTGGGAGAGTCTCCCAAATGGGGGTTTTTTGCTTCACAGCCGAACTCGGCCGACTCCGCTTCTTACGGCATGTACCATTTCTTAAGCCCAACCCCCGTTGGTACTTTATTTCTTCTTCTATTGGTTCTTTTAATTTCTCTAGTTTTGCACGTTCTGTAAAACAATCCAGCCCTTGCCGTTGATCAACGGACAGTCAAAGCCCTAAAAACAAACTCATATAGCCTAGAGATTTGATGCGAACATAACAAACGAACTAAGTCAATACAGAGATATATTGCAAGGTCGTAGCAAGTGAAAAAGTTTGCGAGGCAGAAGTTCAACCCCATGCCCCTCCAAACAAGTAAAAAGCATATACCAGTATTTCTCATCAAATAACTTCCAACGATTCATACGAAAGCCCCAATGGCAACCATAAATAATAATATCCATTTACACAACTCCTCTTCCTCTACAAGCTTACCACTTGAGAGACAAACATAAACAATGAACAAAATTAGCAACCATGATGTGAATTAAGCTGAGCAATAAGAAGAACGTGATGATTTGACACGTCGCATAAATCCATTTTGGCAAGCAGGAAGTTGAAAGCATCAAAGGCTGCCATGGGTAGAGATGGAGAGTCGAACCATAACAGCTAGACTCAATTGCAAGCCAGGTTTGCAATCTCATACAGACCCAAATTCATACTCAATAAACATCAGACACACTGCTAGAAATTGAGTCAGTCGGTTCACCAAACCAACAAAACGATTCCCATAGAAACGAAACCAGGCATGGGAAATAAAACAACGGAGAGCAAAAGCACAAAGAAAGAATATATACATAATGAATGTAAGAACTATAACATAGTGCTTGCACGAGCTTCGCGCATACTTATATCAATTACTAATCCAAACAGCATATTATATATAATCAACTTGAATATCATTAGACAACTAATCAGAAATTCAAGAGAAAAAAGAACCTTCAACCTAACCAAATTGCCAATTCAAACTTAAACTTGGCATCAAGCGTATAACGGCAAATCGGTCCATGCGCCAGAGACATGACCATTATCACAAACATAAGCTCGAACAACTGGCTCGCCATCGTCATGGAATCCGAAAAATCGCCTTAAACAAAATGCAGAATGTAAATCCCAAACCTCCTTGCATTGGCAAAACGCGCAGCTCAGAGCAATCTTCTTCCGATTCCCATCGTTGATTGTCCTATATACCCTGGACCGCTTGAAATTCTTGAAAATTCCTCTGAAAAGCATGTAGTTTCTCTTCTCCTCATTATGCAGACAGCCAGGCCAATCACAAATATACAGACAATCATCTCGAAACTGTCTAGAAAGTAGCTTGTTACCCTGCTCTCTGCTCAAGTTCCATATTCCAGAAGCCAAATGCGACCGCGACCGCAGTGATCTACAAATCTTCCTTCTTTTACAGGAAGAGAATTCCTGATCGACCTTAACAACACCTTTCCCAGCTTCCTCACATAATTGGAGTTCAGGACCATCTTTGGATTCAGAAGCATTATAGACGGTATCATTATACAGATCATCGAATAAAGACCAGTAACGATTAGAACCGGAAGCACCCATACCTGAAGAACCATTGAATCGACTGGTGAAGATTTCTTGGGATGACGTGATTTGGTAACCCTCATCTGGGCCGAGGTCCCGCTCCAGCCCGAAATCAGAGCTATCTAAGAGAACCCCGGCGTGAAGGAGGCCGGGGCAGCAGACGGCGAGCTTATGCAGGGAAGCCCAGCCGCCGGGGGGAACAGAGGAATCGGAGAGGAGATCGGAGACGATGGATGGGATGGTATGGAAGCAATTGATTTTCCAGCAGAAATTGCGAATGAAGGAGGAGAATTTGGTACAGACACAGGCGAGACGAGCCCAGTGTCGGGGATCGTCTTTGAGGTTAAGGAAGATGTGGAGAGTAACGTCATCGGGGAGCATTGAGAAAACTGTTTCCGCCATTGTCGATCGGCCTTCTGTTGCGAACTGATTGAATCAATATGAGGTTTGGGGTTTTGCTAAGGAACTAAAATCTATCCATATATGAAGCGAGGCATCCCGATTTGGAGCACAATCCAAGGATCGAAGGATAGGTGATAAGTCCACGTTATCTGTACCAGAAAGAGGTGTGCGCCGCCACACGCAACACTCCATCTCCGCCCGCCGGAATTGAATAATTCGTGGGGTGGATTGAATGGGGTCAGAAACCTTAAATTGGTTATTCAATCATTTTTCACGGGATACAAAGAAACAAAGAGGAAACTTTGTTGGCAACTCTAAAATTACGACGTTAACAAAAAAAAAAAAAAATCACATCTTTATCTTATAAATTATAAAAGTTCTTCTTCAAAAACTAATATAAATATACAATAACTCATTAAATGTGTTATAATTTTATTTTTTTATTTTTTAAAAAAGAGATCGTTTTTATCCTTACTAAAAAATATGTTTGAAAATTTTAATAAATGGGTAAAATGAAAATGAGCATTGATTATAAGAAAAAATTGAAAAATAAGTATTTATTATCTTATTAGTGACTTATATTTTGAATAAATTATTCTTCTAAAAGTGTCTTATATAGTTATATCATGAAAAAAAAAAATAGTACTTTTGACAATTTTTTGGAAGAAGACAAAATTTATGCGGCAGTTTTTTTAAAAAAAAGTTTTCCGAGTAGTGTGTATGAAAAATCAAAGGAGAAATTAATTTTTGGCATGTCATGTTATATAGCGTAGTTTTAGTAATTTTAATACGTTGGGAGGACGGAATTCAGGCGGTAAATTTACTTAAATACTACAAACAGCAAAGTAAATTACCGAAATTCAAAAGGTTAAAAAATATTTATCGAAATGCTATACTTCAAATTATTATTGCGAAAAACGACTTTAAAATTGTGAAGAAGTTTTGGTGAAGATTAATTTTAGGGAAAATCAGGTCCTAAGGTACAAATATAATCACAAAAAAGTATCATACCAAATTCCTCTAACTAAAAACTAAAAAGTCCTCAAGGACTTTTGTATGATTAGTTGTTAATGTAAAATGATAAAATTGCCCCAAAAATAAACAAGAAAAAGGCCGGAGAAAGACGCTTGTCATGCGTCTTGTGTCTTGATCCTCCGAACCCCCAACCTTCGTCGAGGATGCAGACGAGCCAAATGTTGCACTAAATTCTAATGAGGACTTTAAAACCAAAATGTAAAGACTATATTCACAAGCCTAGGCATTAATTAACCGTTAACACCCATATAAAATCAATTGAATTTAAAGGTTTGAACAATTTTGTGATGTTTGAAGGCACTTCCAACAATAGCCACGGTGAGCTCCTTTCTACTTTCATGATTATCATTGATTCGTCTATCAAAGTAGCCTCATGATGTTGTCAAACTAGGCAAAAGAAGTTGTTAAAATACATGTAAGCTATTGATGTGAAATTTGGGATAATAAGTACTGAAGTTTCAAAAATTCTCCAGATATGAAAATATCGTTGTCAGAATAGGCTCATAAAGTTGTCAAAATAGGCAAAAGAAGTTGCTAAAATACGCATAAGCTACTAATGTGAAATTTGGGATAATAACTAGTGAAGTTCCAAAAATTCTTCAAGTATGAAAATATCGTTGTCAAAATAGGCTCATAAAGTTGTCAAAAGAGGCATAAGAAGTAATTAAAATACGCTTAAGCTTAAGCTACTGATATGAAATTTAGGACAATAAGTACCAAAATTTCAAAAATATCTAGGTATGAAAATATCGTTGTCAAAATAGGCATAAGAAGTTGTTAAAATACGAATAAACTATTGATGTGAAATTTGGAACAATAACTACTTATCACACCCTGAAAACCTATAAGGGGTGACCGGCACAGAATATTAGTAGACTCACATTCCTTAAACCTTAAACTTATAAACATATGTTCCAAAATACATAAATCTTACCTATAAATTACATAGAATATCTAACTTTAAATAATAATACAAAAGTCTAGGGTTATGATTACATCATTAAAGAGGCCCTTCACCGCTCAGCATGAGATATATAGTCGGCAATATTGTCTGATCCAAAACAAATTTTTCCGGTGAATAACGTCTCATTATTATAATTTAATAAATTGCAAAAGCAAAATAATTTAAACATCTTTATCTTTTGCCAATAACAATATAGTAATAAATCTCAATTTCTAAACCATACGATCAGGAATAAAATAGAATTCTATATAAAATATCGTTAATAAGATAATTTCATGTATGAAATAAAACCTTTGATTTAATATAATCAATGTAAACCATAATTCTTTCATGTACATAATAAAACCTTTGATTTCATATAATCAAATTAAAACATAATTCTCAAACCTCTTCTTTCCATAGAACTTTTTACAGAACGGATGATAAGCGTGGTGACACAGTCCACGAGGGTAACTAACCAAACATGACTCAAGGCCATGAAACAAACATGAACACACGGTCCATGAGGGTGACTAACCAAGAATGGTTCGAAACAAGCTATCCATTTTCAAACAAGCATGAGAGCAAATCCCATGAATATCAAGCGAGCTCGAGGTTAACCATGGTGCACCAAGAACTAACAGTACTGCTGTTAGTAACAACCGTTCTGTATTCAATCATCTCCAAAACATTTTCAAACATGCTTGAGTTCAATTTATCAAAGTAATAAAAATTATTCTTCCAAAATAGTAACAGCTCGTATATGATATTTCATAATCAAATCTCCTAGCATGAAGTTTCACAAACAATATTTTAAAACATTCCTTTGAATTCAATCTATTAATAAAATCCTTTTAAAACATCAAGCACTCGCGTAAAAACATTCCATTTCAAACTATAAATTTTAGCTTATAAAATTTTTCAAAATCCAAGATCATTTCAATGTAAAATTTATGAAAATATCTCAAAAGTCTCATTACCATTTAACTGTATAATCATGAATTATGCTTTAAAACAATTGAAAGAAAATATGTAATAACAAATAAAATCACCATTTTATACTCATACACTATTAACAAATATTCCTTTACAAAATCATACTTTTAAATTTGGAAATAAACATAAAAGTTCAACAATAAAAAAAAAAATCATTTATAAAAATTAGGTACGCTATTCACTCACTAGTTGCTCCTTCCGAAACTATACCTTTATCAAAATCATTTTTTGTTCGTTTTTTTCTCTTGAGCTCTGAAAATTGCCAATTCCTATAAATTTTAAAATTTATATATCAACCTCTAATGGAATTTACCTACTGATTTTAAAAATCCTTAAGTACCAAAACATCTTTCAATCACACATATCACTCAATTATCTATATTTCTAAGTCTCAATTCTTCTAAAGTCAACTTCAAAAGACTGATTCAATCCTTATTTAAGAACTCTTTGACACTCAAACACATGCACAACACCTCTCTGGTTTTGAAAATTCCCAACTTTATATTTATCCTTAAATCCATCATTGTACCACTATCATATGCATCAATAACACCTTTCTATAAGTTCAGCCTCAACAATTTCAGATACCCCTTCTTACTAAGTATAGAAAATTGTTTTACATACTTTAAAATAAAATTATAGCTCTTCAATTATAAACTTTATCCCTTAAAGTAGCTGCTAATCATGTAGAGGTAGCAACTAGAAAACCTTCATAAACTTTGCATCTTCTCATTTCCATATTTGTTACATACAAATCACTTAATGAATCCTCTGATATAACCAGCTTTTAACCTTCAATAATGTTTCAAAAAGCAGTATAACAAAATCTGAAAAATACCTTAGTTTTCAAAAATCAGAAAATTGAAATTAATTTCTCACATGCAGTCTTATATCTTAACTCAAATCCTCTTATACACTACTGATAAGCTTTCCTTCTTCTTCCCATTAATTTCATAATAAAGTCCAATGCCACACACATCAGAAAAAGGAGGAGCTTTTGGATTCCAAATTCACTTAATACTCTCAGCAAAATCAACATGCAACCACTTTAAAGACTCTTATATAGTCATTTGACACTTATTTCATGTATTTATAAGCTTTTTTTTTTTCCCTCTCATTAAGTCTTAATATCATAAAACCCAATGCCATATAAACCGAAATTGCAAGCCCCTAATTTAGACATCATAAAAACATAACCAAACAACACATGAAACACAAATTTTAATGATGATAACTCTTAATCTATCTTTGGCTACCAATATAACGCTTAATCAATGGTTCTTCACCTTAGACCCAATATTCAAACACCCTTCCCATTCTAAAACACTTAAATCTCAAAAATCAGAGCTGGAAAGAGGCTTAGGTGCCTCACCTTGACTGGATTCTAAGGTTGCATGTGGGAATTGGCCAACTCCTCTTGTTTCTCCGGTGATTTCTTTCTCACTCGCACAGCTCTCTTTCTCGCTCTCAGCCTCTGTTTTCTGTCTTCTCTCTGCCGAATGAAATAGGGAATGGAAGGAATGCATGCGGTGTATATGCATGCACCGAAAAGAGAAGAGTGGAGCATGCGTGCTGTCATAAGTGGGTGTGCTGTCCTAAAATGAGTGAAACAGGTGTGCTGGCCGAATGGAATTTTGAGAAATGAGGAGTAAGTGCAATCTGCATAAACTGCAGAATAATAAGAAATTGGAATGTGTTTTGAGAGGAGAATGGGTGGAGAATAATTTGTTTAGTTCATCACGAGTGCTAATTTGTATTTTATTGACTTGAATTTTTTTTATGTTAGCTATACTAAAACGTAAAAAACAAACATTGAACATTGTTAATATGCCAAGTGAGAATCAAGATCAATGCCCGATCTAATACTAACAATGGCAGACTAAATAATTATTTTTAAAAAAGCAGTAAAGCTTTGGATAACAAACAGTTACGGCCTGATGGGCCTATAGCCCATAATATAACTTAGGCCCATAATCGGATTCCTTGTGGGCTATATATTAAGACAAGACACATGAGGTGTTTTTCCCCTTAAGGCAATGAACAAAAACATATTTATGAAAACCATTCCAAGCTTTGACACAAGTTATAAAGGGCTTGTGTCCCTTAAGTAAAATCTCGAGTTCGAGCCTTGTGAATGCAAAAAGTTCCGACTTGGAGACTCACCCACCATAGTCAGGTATGTGACCTGGGTCGGATCCAGATTAGTCAAGACGAAGTTCTGAATATCGGATGAACAACAAAAAAATAAAATAAAATTATGAAGCTAAAAATGTCGTATTTGACGTCAGGTGTTCTTCAAAAAAGTTGTTTGGGAATTTAATTTACCTTGCATATAGTCTTTAGACTTTGAGTAATCTCACTCCCTAGCCCTGGGATTAATGGGAAACCAGCTTCCGCTTCTTCTTAGAACTTGAATTCTAAAAAATACTGGTACTTTTATTGGAGAACGAATAAGATGGACTTTATGGTCTGAACCAATGTGTTTAGAATATCGGAAAGAAGAACATCAGTGCAGTAGGTGGCTAGTTTGAGTAATACAAGTGGTGACAACAGTGAAGAGAAGGAGTGGGTGGTTCGGAAAGTTAAAAATGGAGGGACAATATTAAGAAGGCGCAGGGAATGGGCGACAAATATGAGTGGAGCATCCACTCAAAGCAAAAGGAGCTTGTTTAAGCCGTCAATAGCCCCAACAAGATTCTGTTCCCCTCTGTATTTGCCTCAATAAATAATGTTGGCATGTGATTGTGGATAATGAGGAATCAAAGAGTTGATTTGGTACGAAGGATCAAAGCAAAGCCAATACGACAAGTGTGTACGTGTAAAAGTGTTTGTATTTCGCTATCACTAAATTCTTCCCCCACCTGGACACACAAAAAAGGCCACAAATTATGCAACTTCTCTACATAAGGTAAAGCGGGAGACGAGCACCACTCATAAATATAAATACAGTATAAATTAACTAACTCTCACATTTCAAGAAAAGTTAGTTAACCCATCAATTAGCTCTTATATATTATTAATTTTAAAAGTCAATATAAGTAAATCCTTTTTGTTTGTTACAATTAGTAAGGGCAAAAAAGTTTTTTAAAAAAAAATTACTTTAAAATTGGGCTTATAATAAAGGCCATTTTTTTTTCGAAATGGATTTATAAATAGGATAAAAATGATCAACTACGAGTACCATATAAAATATGAATGATGCTGAGACAAAAATATACTCCATCTAATTCTAATTATAGGACAAAGTTTGTAATACAAATTTACACAACAAACTTTATCCTACTATTAGGATGAGAGGGAGGAATTTTTGCCTGTATGTAATCAGGTAAGACTAAAAATCACCTGGGGACTGTGGCCAATAATCCACAAGGCGGCATTCCTATTCAGGATTTCTTAACACTTCGTTTTGTTCTATGCCTTTTGGCGCGCATGTGGGCCCCCACCAAATCAAGCAAGCCTCGCCTCCCAAACTTCCTTTTCTTGGACAACGCGCCCACTACCAACTTTTTCATGCCACTTCATTTTTTTTTTCGTTAATGGGTTGTTGCCCAAAATAAAAGTAAGAGTTTTGTAGATTCTTATAGCCCTTTATCCGGCTTTTTTTTTTATCAATTTGTCCCTTATAAAATAACTATTTAACAAAATGTCACTGTTTGCAAACTATTTAACGATTTGTCCCTTTTAGTCATTAAACACCGTTTAATCGACTAAAACGCGTGGGTCAATTTTTTTTTTTTTCAACATCATGTGATTTAATCATTAAACCAATGTAGTTTAGTCGACTAAAACACTGAGGACAAATTTTTTTAAAACATCCCATGATTTAGTCGACTAAACCAGGTCAGGAGGGGTTTTTTAAAAACCCCATCGCGCATTTTGGGAATTGAACAGTAACGTGCGTGTTTAGACTTGAACTCATCCTTCACACCAGAATTTGGGAATTCTAAAAGGAAGGGTTTCATGTTACAAACAAAAACAAAAGCTTAACAAAGTTAAACTACAAAGATTATACAATGGAGATGAGAACATCTGAAATCGTATGAAATACACTTAGAATGAAGTTCCCATTCTACCCACCAATGGATTCGGCAAGGAATTGGTGAAAAAAACATATGGGGAGAGGTTTGGGGAGGGAGCTTAGTCGATTAGGGTTCCAAAATGAGCGAGTAGGGTTTTTAAAAAACCCTCCTGATTTGTTTAGTCGATAAACCATGTAGTTTAGTCGATTAAATCATGGGGAATTTTAATAAAATGCCCGTTGCCATTTAGTCGACTAAATTATATGGTTTAGTCGACTAAATCACGGGGATGTTTAAAAAAAATTGGCCCCGTGTTTTAATCGACTAAATGAGATGTTTAGTCGACTAAAATGGGTAAACATGGACAAATCGTTAAATAGTTTGCAAACAGAGACATTTTGTTAAATAGTTATTTAATAAGGGATAAATTGGTAAAAAAGCCCCCTTTATACTATTATTTTCCATTTGAAGTGCATTTCATCCCTTGAATAAAAAAAACACCCAATAAATCCGCCTATTCGTGTGCTTTTCAATTTCATGTTTGAGGATCGCATGCTGTCACCTCGCATCTAAATTTGCACGCGTCGCACCGTAAGCACAGGCCGGGGAGGAAGGATTTTAGCTAAAGAGGAGCCACCAAGTCACAAGTTTTGCTTCTCTCTCCATCACAGCCTTTCAAAATTAGATCTCGTTCCTATTCAGTGTCATCGCGATCCTCAGAGTAGCTTCAGGGAAATTCGTACCTCCAACGAATTCGAATCCCAGAGAAAACATTTTTCGTTCAAAAAATGAAGTTCTGCAAGAGATACGAGGAGTACATGCAAGGACAGCAGAAGAAACTTCCTGGAGTTGGGATCAAGAAGCTCAAGAAGATATTGAAAAAATGTAGCAGAGAATGCCGATCACGCAAAGGCCTCAATGAAGCCTTTGGCCGCCGAAAATGCAGCGACCAATGCCCAGGTAATTGTCTAGTAAAACTTCTCTTTCTTTCCTTCTTTCTTTTTCTCCTTCCAACGCTTTGAAAATCTCTGATGAATTGAATCCGTTCCATTGATTTGTTGCAATACTAGTTATCTCGTCTCTCCCAAGTTCCTTGTTGAAAGGAATTCGTAGATTTTAAAGGTTTGTATCTCGATCATATTCTTAATGTTATAACTAAAATACACGGTGAGAATCAAAAATAATTGTTAGCGATTTGATATTCATTTTAGAACCTGAGGTTCACGGATTCTCTCGATTATTATTATTATTTTGCTTCGGATTTTCTCGTGGTCATGCGTTGTGACCATTGTTATAAAGATCACAGGCTTTTCTCTGCCGTTGTATTTATAACAGATAAGTTTGTCTCTTGGGCCTGATCTCTGAATAATAAACGAAGCCTAAAATTAAAATCATAGAGAGGGCAAACATCAACTTCCTGTTTTTGCCTGCCCTTGCATCCATGACATGCTTATTTATTACAAAAAAGGTCCGAAGGATTTTAGATCCTGTTATATATGAAAGATTTGATGGTCTAAATGGGGAGAGTGGGGTTTATTTAACGTTCATGTTATTGCAACAAACTAATGCAATATAAACTATTCAGTGTGTGATGGAAGCTTCTTCCCTTCCCTCCTCAACGGGATGACAGAAGTAGTAGGTTGCTTTAATGAGCGTGCCCAACAATTGTTGAAGCTACATCTTGCTACTGGCTTCAGAAAGTACCTTTTCTGGTTCAAAGGCAAATTTCCCGGAAAAGAAACTGTCCTCGTTCAAGAAGGCAAAGACCTGGTTGTTTATGCTCTAATTAATGCCATTGCAATTCGAAAGATACTCAAGAAATATGATAAGGTCTGCCTATCCTGGTGTTCATAGGCCTGCTACTTTCAAGTTTTGAAAATTATGGTTGATGTTTTTTTATATTTTTTTTGCCTCTCGCTGGAAGTTCTTTATATTTTTCTTACTATCGCTGTCAGCGCAGATTCATTATTCAAGGCAGGGACAATTATTTAAGTCACAAGCCCAGAGTAAGCACATGGAAATTCTCCAGAGTCCCTGGCTTTGTGAGCTCATGGCCTTTCACATCAATTTAAGGGAAAGCAAGAACAAATCAATGAAGAAGCCATCTGCTTTCTTTGATGGATGTTCCCTCACATTTAAGGATGATAAACCATCTCTTACTTGTGAGCCATTTGATTCCATCAAACTTGATATTGACTTGACTTGCTCTATATGCTTGGTAAGTTAACGGACTTTCATTTTTACTCACATTATGAATGTCAAGTTTGGACCGTGCATCAATCGAGCTTATTTATTTGAATATATCTGCACCACAAATAAAAGAATATTATTGGAGCAAATTTTGCCGATGAAACTTGGAACTGACAATTTAATTTAAGTTTCCGAAGAACAAAAAACTTAGGTATTTACCCAAGTAGCTTATTTCTCAAGGAATTTAAAACAAGTCTCATTCTGAAATCCCCACTCAAAAAAATCTCTAACGACTTTTTTTTATATTAATTACGGAATTTCTCTCAAAAAAAATTTCATTGTCAAAATAACTTTATTAATTGTTAAAATGTCCCTATGAAAATCTTGTAGTCAAAAAGACTTTTCTTGTTGCAAAAAATTTTTTAGGCTTCTAAAATTTTACACGCCGGAGGAAAAACTCAGAATTTTTGATAACATGGAAAGTCATTTTGATAACATGAAAAACTATTTTGATAATGAGACTTTTTTGTGAGAGGAATTCCGTAATTAATGGAAGAACTTTTTTGAGAGGAGATTTGGGGTCAAGACTTTTTTGATATTTTTTATCTACTTTGGATTTTCCCATATTTTTATGTTGCACTTCAATTTCATCTTTCATTGACGATATTAATTTGGCTCGTCTGACAGGAAACAGTATTTGATCCAGTTTCTCTTACTTGTGGCCACATATTCTGCTACATGTGTGCTTGCTCATCGGCATCAGTAACTATTGTTGACGGACTTGAGGCAGCAAATTCAAAAGCAAAATGTCCTCTATGCCGAGTGGTAAGCTTTATGTCATGTATTAGTGAGTTCTCCCACATATCCGTTCCTCGCAACAGGAATATATAGAGGTGATTTCACTTGATTATTAGGGCATCATATGCTTGTCAACTATTGATGATTTCATCCATTACTGATTAAAGAGCCAATGGATGGTTGTTGATCTCAAGTCTATTTGCTGAAATTGTTGCGTTACAATGCCCAATGACTTTTTTTTTTTTTTTTTTTTTTTTTACAATGGCTTTAAAACTGCATCTGGCGGATACTTTTGGCTTAAGTTAAAACCAAACATTTGCAATTATCTGTTGTTCTTGAGTTATTTATTTTGATCTTGCAATGATTTTCTTATTTTGGGAATCATTTTGCTGTTGTGTTTGGTTCTAATCTTTGCTTCTATCATAAAATGGGAGCTGATTGAGACTCTGCAACTACTATAATCTATCATATTTTTATTTTCCTGTTCTTGAAGCACTCAATTATTGGACCATTAGTAACATACGGAGTTCTATTCTTGTTGATTGCAGGGAAGAGTCTATCAAGGTGCCGTGCGCTTGGAAGAATTAAATATTTTGTTAGGCCGAAGGTATGCTCTATTGTTTATATTGCTTTTAGTCTTGCATTCCCATGGGTTAAACTGGCGAAAGTGAGAAAATGGATCACTAAGCTTAACAGCAGACTGTTGGGTGGTGTAGCAAGAGAAGAGTGAGGCTCTCGCAAACCTTTCTTATCACCATCTTGATTGCAACTGCTTAACTTTAATCGTATATTTTGACAGCTGCAAGGGATATTGGGAAGAAAGGCTTCAAACAGAGAGGGCTGAGAGGGTTAAGCAAATAAAAGAGCATTGGGATTCGCAGTGCAGGGCATTTGTGGGCGTTTGACCGATGGATAGAATCTATGTTAATCTTTGAACCAGGTTGGTTCAAAGAAAAGGTTGAGAGGAAATTGAATAGGAAGGAACTAAAAATATTTTGTCATATAATAAGTGTTTTGTAAGTATTAAAAAAGTGGGTTGATAAAAAAAATTGTTTGGTTTGAAGAAGATGAGATAAGAATTTGGGCCAAAGGACATTTTTACTCATCTTAATCATTCTATGTCACATCAACAGTAAGATCAACAACTTTTACGTCTTTAGGCTATTTTTTTAGATGATGGAAAATTGGTTCCCACTGTTTTTTGTGGAAACATATTTTCAATTATGCAATAAAAATTTGGTTTTGTCCCGAAACATTCTCAATTGGAAAATGCAAACCAAACGACTGATGCCGATGGGAAAATTCGATTTTCACTTTCCCACCCTAATTTTTTCACAAACCAAACAAGCTCTTAGACCAATGCCTCTAATCATAGTCTAATTTTTTATTTTATTTTATTTGTAGATAGCATTCAAAATAATGTAACTTAATGTAAGAAGATACCGAGGAGGCGAGGATAGTAGTTTTAATCCATCAAAGGTTGGCGGCTAAGGGGGCGTTTTGACTTTAGTTTATTTTAAGTAATTTCAAAGTGAATGTGTATGTTTGAAGAATGTTGTATTTTAAAATGTTAAAAAGCTCCCCTAGTCATTTTTATAAGATCTTAATTTTAATTAGTTGACCCATTTTACGCAATCCAGTTTGGGGTTGTTTTAATATTAAATGTATTTTTACCAATTTTACCCCAAATTAATTTGGTTATCTCTCATATTTTTCTAAACATTCTCTTTCATATTTTCTTATATTACTATTATATTTCTCTCTTACTTAACCACTTATAAATAAAAGCATAATTAGAATAAAATTCATTTCTTACATATTTATAATTTTTAACTAATTTTAATTGATATCTTAAACTACATAATTCAATTTAAAAGATCTTATAAAAAGGATTGAAGGAGTATTTGTTGGGATTCGTACAAGCAGCGGAATAAATTTACTAAAAGAAACATTGAATCCCAATCATGGATTTATCAATGGCGTTTAATTAGAGTAGTCGGGAATTGTACCTTTCGTATGTCATCCCGTTCGATCACTAGAAGCCAACCGAACAAACCAAATTCCTCTACTTGATATCCATCACGAAACAGGACCCCAACACAGGCAATGTGCTAGCGCCTCTAATGTTTCTCTCTCTATTCTCTAGGGTTTCTCTTATGACCTTTCTAATACATCTTCCTCACTGTCTTAGGGTTTTCCAACCCTAATGGGCCGTATTATATATTCAAAATTAATCTTAATTAATTTTGAAATTTGAATTGGATTAAAATAATATTAATTAAATCTATCCAACAGATTTAATCTAATCTATTTATTTAATCCGAATTAAAAGTCAACTGATTTAATTTATCTTCATAAATTAAATCTGAGATATGATATCTATCTTCAAAATTAAATCTGAGATACGATATCTCTATTAGTTTTAGTTATTTAATTTATCAAATAAATTAGATATAAAACAAATACTACATAATAATATTATTATCTATATATACAATATTATTATTATTATTATTATTTTGAATATATATATATATATATAGCTCGTGTTAGGCTTATTCTCTTGTACGACTGTAATAGCGCATGAAATTAGCGCGCCAACCCTATACTGAAATATAAATCGTAAATGGCGAACTTCTTAAAAAAGACATTACGATATCCAATTCATATGAGGATCGATGATATGATCAACCTATCATACAACCAATGTCACGTCCCTCACTTTTATTGATAATTTGGTCAAGACGAAGCATGAATAAGATCATCCTCCTCGCTTCGACCATTACTTTCTTGACTCTTGAGTAGTCTAACAATTGAAATAGAAACTCCTTTTCATCGTAGTATGACCATACTTTTCTCAGACTTACTCATCGAGGGCCCCAGTAATAACTCTCTACAAATGTTAGGGACAAATCTCATCTTGACCATTCACATTCCTCTGCATGAAAACCATTCATCTCGATCCAAGTTTTTATCATCACCTGGTCAAATGTGACTTTTGACTAGGTCAAAGATTAACAACTCTCATGTAGGAATCTTTGATGATCTTAGGTCAAAAGGCATTGTAACGTGATTATACATGAGATAAACTTATGACTTAATCCATGCAACTTTCTCATATATAGTGGGTCGATCCAACACTTTGTACTCTTACAAGTGCTTAAGACTTTGATTCGTATCTCCATACCTTATCAAAGTAATACTGATCTTATTTCATCTTCGCTCCCGCATAGATGGCCAACCAGGGACATTTAGGACAATTGTTATGATACATACAAGGATACAGTCATCATAATAAACATGCAAATGATATGATAACAAAAATGAAGAAATACTTTAAATAACAATAATGTTTAAAGTACAATGATTGGCCCCTATGGCATAATTTCCAACAGAATTAGGGTTTTCCTGTCCCAAACACCCCTAATAGTCTACTGTCAAGATGCTAAGCTACATCAATTTATGATTAGCTATTCACAACTCATTGGATCATAATATAGTACTCCCTCTAGTCTTAAATATAAAAACAAAGTTGATTCTTTTAAAGAGATTAGGGAAACTAATTAAATTATTTTAGAGTATTTTTATTTTTTTCTCCAAACTAATTCATTTGATTAATAAATTAATATATAATCTAAGAATATATAACATAATATATTATTAAGTAACTTATTTAGCTTCTTTAATTTTGCCAAAAAAAAAAAATCATTCTTGTCTTATATTTAGAAGAAACGGGAGTACTAGAAAATAGGGGCTACTGTCCCCTGTGAACAGGACAAGAACTTGTGACAATAATTTAGCATAATCAGGATATGATGGGAGAAATGAAGTGAACCGTACATAATTCTACCCATAGAGCCATACATAATATTTGATGATTTGACTTCTAGATAACGCAGAACCATTTGAAATATTGGAAAGATAGTAAAATACATAATGAAAAGCACGTCCTCTCTGTCACAAAATTTAGCTGATCCTAAGGGAAAATATCCTCCCCAAATCCAAGTGCACCTCCAGCATGTCATCAATGGATGTATACACGTCCCATTCTTTTAGTCATATCGCTAGTCCAGAGTATTTAAGAATTAGCCACAAGCAGGGGATTCTTATTTTTGTACATATGGTACCTCTCACAGAGTTTCTGCAGAGTCGCAATTGAATGTTGCATGGGATTTAGCTTCATATCCATAAACATACTCTGGCCAAATAATAAAGAAGAGAATAAACATGTAAGCCTCGAAATCTCTCTCAAGTTGCAATTTTCTTGAAATAAAAGCAAACATCAAACCTGATAATCATCTCCGTATTTATCTACCAGTCGTCCAATATGAAGCCGTTGCATTGCTGTCAAAGGTTGAGGGGGTGCACTTTTTCCATCCTTTCGTTTCTTTCCTAAGGCTGATTTCAAGTCTACATAATTCCAATATATATATATATATATAGACTTAGAAAACCATGCATATGTGCTTCTTAGGTTGAAGGACAGCTTGGACTTCAACTAAATAATATTGCCATGGAAAAAACGGGAGGACTAAGTGGCAGATTAAGGAAGATGCCCTCAATTTTTGAAGGTCTTAAATTCAACTCAGGAAGAAAGGATCTTTGGCAACAATTTAGATATTCTGTAATTTGTAATACTTAAAAATAAGAGAGAAATTAAGCTTAAAGGCTACGGCAATCAAGCATAAGACATATCCCAGCATTTAATCCACTGACCGTCTTGAACCATGGTTTTGAAAAAATAATATCTATATATAATAAAAGAAGTATCTCACTGACCGTCTTCTTCGAGGTCGCTACCGGTATCGAGGAGCTCCGATTCGGTGGGAGCACTATCGGTGGCGGCAGAAGGAAGGGGAACCTGAAGGGAATTGCTTTCCACAATATGATGAGTACGAGATCGAACGCTGAGCAAGTTGGGATTGGAGACGACGCCGAAGGACTTGTAATTGTGAATGACGCTCCCTTTGTCGTCCCATTTAGGGTCTTCGTCAGCCAATGAATGCAAAAGCTTGGGAGGAAGACAGAACGCAGGCTTGAACACTCCTGGCTGCTTCTTTGGCAGTCCCACCTGCACCTTCGATCTCGATCGCTTCAATTTTCTTCGCGACCCTCCCATCCTCTCACTGTCCTGATTTGGGAGAAATTTGCCGCAGGGGCTTATTGAGGGTTTTAGGGTTAAGCAGGCAAATATGGCTTCCTACGACGTCGTTTATTCCTCGCTTTGCTGGACCATGAGCATTTAGAAAATGATGGGGGCGGGCGTTTCGCCTTTATCCCAAGGGTGATGCATTTTTTTTTATAGAATTTTATGTTGAAAAAATTATGAAAAATTCATTTTTTTAAAAAAAACTACTATAACAATGTGAATATGATTACCTTCCATAAAAAAAAAAAATACATGTATCTATTAAAAAAATGGATAAACTAAGAACATACCAAATCTAGTATTTTCTCCATTTTTTTTTTATCTTTGTTTTGTTTTTTTAAGCTCAAGGTATTCACCGTTCAAAGACTAATTCCCTCCCATTATAGACTTTTCAAGAGAGTTTTAATACTGGTCATGAAACCCTTTCTGTACCTATTGCTAGAGATTGAACCCCTAACTAGATGTTTAAGAAAACCAACTCAGTGTTAACCATAATCGCAATATGCTGTTTAGTACTACCTCCGGTCCTAATTATAAGAGCTAGTTGACTTTTTTTGGAGAAATTAAGGAAGCTAAATAAGTTACTTAATCATTTCATATGTTGTGTATTCTTAAATTATATATTAGTTTATTAGTCAAACTAATTAGTTTGAAGAAAAAAATACAAATGCAAATACTCTAAAATAATTTAATTAGCTTCCTTAATTTCTCCAAAAAAGTTAACTAGTTCTTATAATTAGGACCGGAGGGAGTATTTCCTTTCTTTCTCTTTGACAATGTGCAATGGGCTAGGCCCGCCTTGTCGAAAGTATGCCCTGCTCTACCCTATAGGCTATACAATTGGATCTTCATGAGCCCTCGAATTCAATAGCAATACTGCACCGCTGTCTGCTGTTTGGTCCAGTTAATATTAGCAGATATTTTTGGGCAAATCTTAAGATTGGCAACCCTTGATCTTGCGATTACCCATGCACCTAATAACAACAATCCAAAAAAACGAATAACTATCGCCTTAATCATGATCTTGGTCATTTGGTAATTAATTAGCATATTCTAGAAACCGCAGGAATGTACTAGAAGTGTCGCCCAACATATATATTCGCGACACTTGCCTCAGTGTCGGGAAAAGAACATTCCCATTATTGCCATCGTTTGGGGATTTTAGCTTATTCTTCGCTTCTTACAGTTAGTATGAGGTAAATGTTTACCATATTCTAGATTTATCTGCTTTTAAATTTTCAACTCTCTGGTTTTTTTCCTTGGTTTTCTGGACAATCGTTGTGTCACATTCGTCACTATGCTTATCATATGCGTGGCCGTGTATTTTATGGCTGATAAACCGCATTTCATTAATGAGTGAACTTAATGAAATGACAAAACAATTGGTTTTGTTCTTTCTGACATTTGGGCGAAAGAGGGGCATCTCTTTTTCTGGGCTGCTGAATTTAGATTCTTCTGCTGAGTTTGTTCTGAACGAATATGTAAGCACATTATTAGTCAGTGGCGTTCCATAATTATTATTTTTTGGGTACATGACGAATGTTTACAGCAGTTTGAGTGAGTGCTTGCCTGGTTTTCTTTTTCTTGCAACAATTCCTGACAGTGTTTCATTTTTTTCTTCTGCATTCATTATTTGTGTCCTTTGCAGCTGGGGCGGAATTGAAGGGGCGGAAATAGAGGGGTTGGGGTGGCCCCCTAAAATTACAGAATAGAATCTATAAGTTTAGAAAATTATATTTTCGCTTTATAAAATTTTTAATATTTTCATTGGAGTTTCGACTAAAAGTTTCGTGGAGGGACTAAAATGAAAATATTGAAATATTTATAGAACTGAAATATGAAATATAGTTTACCTGAGTTCTAACTGTAATTTTCGCGCCCCCCAAATTATAATTTCTAACTCCGCGTCTGCTTTGCAGTCGTCTTCCTGAGGTCAAATGGGTTCAGAGATCAGATAAGGTCTATATCACAGTGCAGTTACCTGATGCAAAAAATGCAAAAGTGGATCTTGCTCCAGAAGGTGTTTTTACTTTCTCCGCCACTGCTGGGGCAGACAATCACCTGTACGAGCTGAAAGTGGAGCTCTTCGACAAGGTTGATGTAGAGGTGAGAATGGACCTTAAAATATGCTACTATACAAGCTTGTATGTTCCCTAAGTTTGAGTACATGTCATCCCTTTCTTTTGGCTTGTGTGATCCGTCTATTTTGAATTTCTATTCTACTCATCTGTGCATTATATTATCCTTCTCTCCTAGTGATGGCTTTCTTGGTTGATTATTTTTTATGCTGTTACTTGATTGCTTTCTTTTCTTCTTTTTCAGGAGAGCAAGATTAACATAGGGGTGAGAAACATATTCTGTGTAGTGCAGAAGGCGGAAGGTGGATGGTGGAAGAGGTTACTGCGTGGAGAAGGCAAGGCTCCACACAACATAAAAGTAGATTGGGATAAATGGGTTGATGAGGATGATGATAATGGTATGCTCTTATCTAATAGTGCATGCCATTCTACTTAAGGTTTCCTTGAAGTTATATAAAGCTATTAAACTGCTGGGTATCAACTGATCAAGTTCTCTCCTTGTTTATTGATTAGGTCTTGGTGACCTGGATTTGGGAGGAATGGACTTCTCGGTATGCAATGTACTCATTTGGTTCTTGCTTTCACTCGTATTATTCTTTCTGATGTTCTGATTAATTTTGCATGGTGCAGAAATTTGGTGGGATGGGTGATGGAGGAATGGGTGATGATTTTGATGATAATGATGATGAAGGTAGACGTGCTGCTTATTTCTGTAGTCGTCAATAGAACATTTTCTGGGTAACATGCAAAATTTTAACTTCACCTCTCTAAAGATACTTTTGGACGGGTGTTAGTCTGCCAGGTATTTTGACTGTAAGGCATGTTTGCATCTAGAAGTAGGGAATAATTGTTCTTTTGAATGAGTATATTCATCTTTATTAAAAAATGTTTTTGATAAAACGGAATATTGGTTCCATCATTGGGGCGAGTGTTTGTTGAGCTTGAGTGGTAGATAGTGGTTTTTCTAGGGATTATAATGATGATTGGCAAAACTGAAGTAGATCGTAAAGCAGCTGTGTCCTCAACTTGATTTGTCTAGTCTTGCGGCTATTAAAACTGATTAGATGAACTTGATTTATATAGGCTAGTTGGTCAGAGCTTGATATTTGAAATGGATCCCTTAAAATTTCTAATGGACATGAGATAACGTTAGGGAATTATGGATATGAACAAGTTCATAATGTGCTGTTAATAAAAAAACTAACTGAAAAAACTTTGATCAAAGCCTTTGTTTTAGATGCCCCTTAAAAGTCATTATTACTTGTTGCCTCTTACTGGCTCGCCACACCTTATTGTACTTTTATGACCTGATTGTTCTGGAGATTCGGGAAGCTAGTACAGAAAATACATCTGTTAGGCGATATTCTGTCTCCCCACAGGCCACAATCGTCTACCGACAGAAGTAGAATATTGATTGTGATGCTTTAGTTTCATTGCTGTGCTATATGAGACATATTTGTTTGGTTAATTATTCTAACAGAGGAAGAAGAGTCAAAGCCTGGAGAAGACACTGTGAAGGTCGGAGAGGGAGGATCTAAGGATGAAAAGCAAGAAGCTGGCGATAATGAGAGTGCAGATTCCACAGAAAAACAAGCGGCACCAAGCACATGATATTTATGAAGTCGGAGATTCTAATTTGAAGATGTCTTGTGTAGTGAAATTTTCAGTTTGTTTGTGCCGATGATTGTCAGTTATTTTGGTGGAGACATCCACGTAATTCTCCTCGTGCCAGCGTAGCACTCGTTATTAACCTGTTAAAGCTCACTCTGATCTTTCTAGGATATTGTACAACTGAGAATTTTATTTCCCGGATGAATGACGTGTCCAAATTCTTGGTGGTGGTTCTTAGATTGGCTCGCAATTACTTAGTGGATCTTCCAACTCTTCTCAATGCTATGTAGATCTTATTAGCGGCCTACAAATGATAAAGTTGATTTGAGTGTCAAATCGTGTCCAAGGATATTATCCTTAAGAGCTACTCCCTCCGGTCATAATTTTAAGAGCTAGTTGACTTTTTTGGAAAGATTAAGGAAGCTAATTAAATTAGTTTAGCGTATTTTTATTTTTATTTTTTCCTTCAAACTAAATAGTTTAACTAGTAAAACTAATATATAATCTAAGAAAACGAGCATATGAAATGATTAGGTAAGCTTATTTAAACTTTCTTTAATCTCTCCAAAAAAATCAACTAAATTTTTATAATTAGGACCGGAGGTAGTATTATGCAATTATTAGTAGATAAGAAGCGACACTCTTCAAAATTAAACGAACTCATTTTATAAAACAAAGTGAAAAAAATTATGAAAGACAATAAAATTCAGCAGATATAAGAATATACTAGAGGAGGAAGAGAGGTGTTCAAGAGTTCAAGAGCTAAGTGTGCAAAGAACCTATGATGATTCCAGCTGCTTATATAGTCTCATGTATCCGAACGTTGACCAAGATTTAATCACCATAAAATGCCCCTCGAATATGTTAGTGGGGATAACACGTTTTAATTGAATCAGTTTCAGAGACTTTAATCCAATTAAAAATTAATTGTCGGATTTTCATATGACTCATCATTGTGCCTTTCACTCCTCTTCTTAGCCTATCTAATAGCCCAAAATCACTCATTATTTGGACCCCTATAATCACAAATAATGTGGGACTTGTTCATTGTAACACAGCTACTCATTATTTTCAACAATTATATTCTTATGTGAAAATAAGCTCTTGCATGTTGTTTTATTGGCCAGCAACCTCTTTATTGCATGTTTAACATGATCAGACGCTTGATTTGGAATACAGTAGTTTCCTCGTATCCCGTCAAAAACAATTGGTCTCGAGTTGTTCGAAAGTGAAACGGTGCTCAACCAAGTGAATTGGTGTGCAAGATCGAGGATATAAAATGGCTGCTGTGTATTTAAAAGGATAGTTGTGTTCCACGCCAAGCAAAGAAAAATTATACCCACTAGTTTTTAATTATAAGACCTAGTCTTCTTTGAAGAGATTAAAGAAATTAATTAAATTATTTTAGAGTATTTTTATTTTTATTTTTATTTTAAAGGGAGAATCTCATATAAAGACGGTTGAAATATGAAAATTCTGATTTGGGTTGGTAAACTTAACAAATTATTAATTAAGTTATGTGACACAATTATATATTTAGAATTTGGGCCAAATTATCTTTATATCCCTTAGTTATTATTATTTTTTTAAAAAAAAATGCAAAATTGAAGACAGAATAATATTGTTTACGCGCTATGTAAAAACCCTAATGACAAGAAATTCATTGGAGGCTCAAATTTAATCTTCATTCCTTAATCGATTTGAGTAATCCTATCCAAATAGATTGTTATAGCGATGGAGGCATAAAGGGCCCGTTTGGGATAGCGGCGGTAGAAGTGACTTTTTTTTCTCTGATGTGCTTTTCTTGTTGGATTTTTTTCTGATGTGATTTGTGTTTGGAATAACGGTGACAGAAGTTGTTTTTTTCTTGATGGGCACTTGTTTGGCATAGCTTTTAAAAAGATCTCCCTCCCATTCTAATTAAAAGAGCTAGTTGACTTTTTTTGGAGGGATTAAGGAAGTTAATTAAATTACTTTAGAGTATTTTTATTTTTATTTTTTTCTTCAAACTATTTAGTTTGACTAATAAACTAATATATAATCAAATAATATACAACTTGTTATATGATTAACTAACTTATTTAAACTTCCTTAATCTCTTCAAAAAAGTCAACTAAATTTTTATAATTAGACCTGGGAGGTAGTAGATGAGATGGAAAATGATTGAAAAATGCGATAAATCATAATATATGTATTGTATAAAATGTGATAATTTGGGATAAAAAATTAAAATTAAATATAAATTTAAAACATATTTGTATATTCATAGCCAATGAAAAAAAAAAATAGAAGGGCACAAGAAAAACCTCGCTGGTGCCGTTCAAAAAGCACCATTATGATTATGATTGAACTACAGTAGAAAACTAGAAATAGAAGGCACGAGGAGAGAGAAGGCAACAAATGGCTGTGGCTTTTTTTGATGGGATTAAAAGCAACGAACTCTTGCTTCATAAAAAATACCACATCAAACCTGATGCCCATCAGTCTTTACTGCCATGCCAAACACCCATTTAATGGGCTTTCCACATCACTAAGCATTCACTGCACTTTTTCCAGCGTTCACAGCTATACCAAACGGGCCCAAAGATGTGCATCTCTTCTACTTCTGATTTTAGAATTGAAAAGTACGAAACCGGTTTTGAAGGAATAAAGATTTGGTCTGTGCATCTCTTCTGCTTCTGATTTCAGAATCGAAAAGAGCGAAATCCAAAAATGGGGACCAAGACATAAAGATGAACTACCGAGTCTGGAGTTTTTCACATAAGAAGCCTGCTTTCTATCAGGTCAAATGAAAGATCTTGGGTTTAACTAGCCCAGAGGTATGACTCTACTCTTACAGTCCTGGACAGCCATAAACAACCCCTACAAAAATAAATAGAGAAATTACTCAAATCGATTAAGGAATGAAGATTAAATTCTAGCCTCCAATGAATTTTTTGTCATTAGGGTTTTTACATAGCGCGTAAATAATATTATTCTGTCTTCACTTTTTTTTTTAGTAACTAAGGGATATAGAGGTAATTTGGCCCAAATTCTAAATCCCTAATTGTGTTACAGTACCTAATTAATAATTTGTTAGGTTTACCATCCCAAATCAGAATTTTTCTATTTCAGCCGTCTTTATATAGATTTCTCCCTTTTTAAAAAACTAATTAATTAGTTTGACTAATAAACCTATATAATATCTAAGGATACACAACATATGAAATGATTAAGTAACTTACTCCCTCCGGTTCTAATTATAGAAATATTTTTATAGTGCAAATTACACTACTAAAGTGTTCCTTATAATTAGGACGAGAGATATTAGGACGAGAGGTAGTATTTAACTTCTCATCTAAAAAAAAAGTTAATTGGTCTTATAATTAGGAGTAAAAGTTAATTGGTCTTATAATTAGGAGTATGAATAAATTCACCCTCCATCTATCGGTTGTGTACTTTTTCTTTTCTACGTCAACGGATCACCAACTACTATCACCCCGTTTTATTTTCCAATTTATCATGGAGGTGATTCGACTTTTTTTTTTGGTTTTTTTTTTTTTTTTACACGAAGGGGGTTTTTGGTTTAAGATATGTATATTATATATAGTACTACTCTCCGATCCTAATTATAAGACTTAGTTGACTTTTTTTTGGAGAGATTAAGGAAGCTAAATGTGTTACTTAATCATTTCATATGTTGTGTATTCTTAAATTATATATTAGTTTATTAGTCAAACTAATTAGTTTGAAGAAAAAAAATAAAAATACTCTAAAGTAATTTAATTAACTTCCTTAATCTCTCAAAAAAAGTTAACTAGGTCTTATAATTACTTAATTAGGATTGGAGGGAGTATATATTTGTTATAATTTAATTTAATTCTATTAAAAAATCACCTACTTTCACATGTAAACATACTTGTATAGATAAAATATAATATAAATTAAATTCATTAAATTATTTAGGAAATTTCTTAGTTATATCGTGAACTTCGAAAAAACCTAGCTGTGTCCTCCCCTCCTGCAGTCCTGCTGCTACTTGCCGGCCTCGAGTTCAACTCTCGGGCCTTCCTCTCGTCTCTAAGCTTCAGTCTCACACTTATACATGCATCTCGAGTTCGCCGTCGCCTTGGAGCTCACTCGCTAACACTTTCTTGTGCACCAGGTTTTCTTCAGTATTTTTTCGTCTCTGTTCCTTTTTTTTTATTCCGTCGCTTCCTGTGATAATTACTCATGTTCTTCTATTCTGTGATAAAGTTAGAGAAGAAAGTGTTCCTTCCAGAAAGAAATGACTATGAATTAAAAGTGAACCAACCTCCCTCATTGCTGTTGTGTCAACTTATATTGCTGGTATGATGATATGTTTTCGCTGCTCAGTTTTGTTCTATTTTCTGGATCAGTTCTGTATATACCAATTGTTTTATATGTAACTAGACAATATCCATGCGGTCAATTTTTCCTCATATTTCTTTGTTGACCTTAGTTTGTAGATGCTAATTTAAAGGAAATCATAATTGGCCCGATAGATTTTTTAATACTATTATTCCAAGGGCGTTGTTTCACCATATAAAAATATGAGAATGTGTGTGGATAGGTTGCAAAATATGCCTTTTGATCCATAACAATATATATATTACCAAATTATTAGGGGCTACAAGACTGATTTCGTTTATGAGAGTTATCAGTAGACTCATTTTATCAAAATGAGGAAATTTAAAGGAGAACAAGATATACAAGGAATTAGAAGGGGAACTTGTCGTTGATCAATATGGTGCTCCATGCTTGATGGACAACTATTTCATATTAGACGCTTTGCACACTTATAGAATTTGTGGGTGTAAGATGGCCTTAGCAAGATTAAGGACGTCATTCAAAATGTTAATGCAATGTTCAAGCATGTAAACATCTCTAGTCCTCTAATGTGAGTGTAAAAATTTTTGTGAAGTTGTTGAGTTAAAAGGCTTGAAAGAAAGTAAACTTATTGTTGGATGTTGTAGCTCGGCTACATTGGAGTTATATACTTGTGTGATAAACAATTTATCTTGTTGTCCCCCCCCCCCCCCCCCCCCCAAAAAAAAAAAAAAAAAACGAAAAAGTAAATCTTTGCAAGGGTTCACATTGTAGCCCCATAAACCCTGATGTTGTCCCTCGGCTGTTCCTTTTTGTTCCAATAG
Organism: Acacia melanoxylon; assembly: GCA_019022615.1. Taxonomy (NCBI): domain Eukaryota; kingdom Viridiplantae; phylum Streptophyta; class Magnoliopsida; order Fabales; family Fabaceae; genus Acacia; species Acacia melanoxylon. Next base: position 9,012,755 of record JAFJYJ010000019.1, on the reverse strand, counting down.
ATTTCTGCATATAACCACGGCACTTCAAGACTAAGCCAGGAAGAGAAATGGAAGCCACTATGGGTATGGATGTCGAGGCACAGCCTTCACCTGCTATCAACTCTGTCAAACGATTCGGACTCAAAAACTCTATTCAAACCAACTTCGGTGATGACTACGTATTTGAAATCATCCCAAAGTACGTTTTTTGTTTTTGCTTTAGTTAGTTCCACAGAAATTAGTTGAAAACCAAATTAAGTAATCTTGTGTGGTCATAAAATTGGAAATCCAATTATCTTTGTGACTTGGTTGTAATTTTTTTTTCTTTGGGTCGCTTCATGCTCCTTCTGGATTGAAGGGATGATTGGAGTACAATGGCAGTGTCATTGTCGACAAACACAGTGAAATTGTATTCACCAGTGGCTGGTCACTACCATGGAGAGTGCCAGGGTCATTCTGATACCATCAACCAAATTTTGTTTTCAGGTCTCCCAAATTCACATGTTCTAGGTTCTTGTTCTTCAGATGGAACTATTAGAATTTGGGACACCCGAACATTACAGCAGGTATCCATGCTTCATGGCTGTTATAACAGTTGCATTTTCAGGTTTACTGGTGAACGTGTGCAATTAACAATTTTAGTGCTAATAATCAAACTGCAGGTATCCTGCATATCAGCTGGTCCTTCTCAAGAGGTATTCAGCTTTTCCGTTGGAGGGCCTAGCGGGAATTTAATTGCTGGTGGCTGTAAATCCCAGGTTTGCTTTCAACTACAATTACTTACATGTTACTGTATGAAATATTGTAGACTGGTATTTAAGATAAGTTATATTCTGCTGGGTAATTTTACTCAGGTAATCTTTTGGGATTGGAGAAACAATAAGCAAATCGCTTGCTTGGAAGATTCTCATGTGGATGATGTTACTCAGGTATGTGCCGTGCAAACTGATTGAACTTCATAAGTCAATACAATCTAAATACGATTGATGTTTTGAGTTAAATGGTACCCATTAGAAATTGGAACTCTAGCCTTGAAGACCCCTCTCATAAAAATGGACGTATTGTATGTCGCTTATACATTATGAGTATCTGAAAGGTGATCAATCCATTACCTTGTTAATAACATGTATATGATGGTTAATTTGGGTGGTCAAAATTGAGCAACAGTAGAATCTTGTTTCTTAACCGCTCACCATCTTAGATGTACATCACAATTGACGCATCTGTATTTCCGTTGGTGCATATCTCATCTGTTTGTAACTTGTCGTCTAAAGATAATGGCGATATTGATTGACTGTAAAGTTTATTCTTTTATTGAAAATGTTGATGCTAGTAATTGAACGTGTATGAGTTCATAAATTTGGTCTGAGCATATGATTGTCGATAGGTTCATTTTGTCCCAAACCAACAAGGGAAGCTTGTTTCTGCTTCAGTAGATGGGTTGATTTGCACATTTGACATTGCTGGAGACATCAATGATGAGGATCATCTAGAATCAGTAGGTATTCCAGGGCAGACGTGACATTGTTTTTTCAGTTTCTTGGGTTACAATTCAGTTTTTAAATTGACACGCACAAACAAATCTATGCATGTACTTATGTATATCATTATGCAATGCATACACATTTAGAGCTTTAGATTTTGAAAAACTCTTATTCATACAAATTGTTGCCTACAATGCAGGTGATTAATGTGGAAACTTCAATCTCAAAGGTGGGGTTTTTTGGTGAAAGTTGTCTGAAGCTTTGGTGTTTAACGCACATTGAAACCCTGAGGCACGTTATGTACTTAAATTGGTTTGCTTGATATTTATATGGTCGTCTCTGCAATTTTGTGGCGCAAATGATATGTGCTTTGTGCCTTTGCCTTGCATTCAATTTAGTTAATAGTTGTTACAGAAAGGCATTTCACACTGCTTAAACAACTATCATGTGAACTCACATTGTGTGTGGAGGTAGTACTTCCAGCAGAAATGTCTACAGAAGCAGTTATATTCTAATGCACCTAATATGGATTTTGATTTGACCAATAAAAAAAAGGATTTTGAGAATTTGCGCATTTGTGACCTGACACTTTTTCTTTGCCAAGCTTTCTTTTGTTGCCTGTTTAGCTTGATTCTAATAGTTTATTCTACTGTGATTCCTTATAGTATATGGGATTGGAAAGATGCTAGAAATGAAGTAAACTTCACAGATGCTCGTTCTTTGGCTTCTGAAGGTTGGAGTTTGGATAATGTGAGTTCTTCCCTCTCTTATGGAATATGATTTAGCGAACTGGAATAGCACCATGCATATGTAGATGTTTCATAACTACTTATATTGAGAGAAATATAACTTTAAAAGCTTATTCCTCTGGAGTTCTCCATGAGGAAGAAGCCATGCTTCAGGGTGTCAGCTTCGTCACATAAGCTGATGCGACCTGCCATAGTAAAAAGGGTGTACGGAGCTTCAGCTACTACTATAAGTGGTCCTCCAAGCCTTTTCAGCTGCCACTACTAAAAGGATTATTCTATAATTCCGTACTCGCAAGTCCACTAACCGATGTACTTTCTCTTGTTAGGTTGACTATTTTGTTGACTGTCACTACTCTGAAGAAGCTCAACAACTATGGGTGATTGGTGGCACTAATGCTGGTGTTTTGGGCTACTTTCCTGTAAATTATAGTGTGGGGGCAACTGTAGGATCCGCGGAAGCAATTCTCCAGGGTGGCCATACAAGTGTTGTAAGGAGCGTCTTACCCATGTCTAGAATTCACGGCGGACCTGGCTGTGACCAAGGCATTTTTGGATGGACCGGTGGGGAAGATGGTCGCCTTTGCTGCTGGCTTTCTGATGATTCACCTCAGATGAATCGATCATGGATTTCAAACGCGTTGATTAAGAAGTCAGAAAGAACTCGCAAGAAAAATCGCCATCAGCCTTACTAGTTTTCTTTTGTGGTCCTTTGAACCAAAGTTATATTAATGGACAGATTCCTCCGAATTGGTATGAAATGAAGGAAGGGGTTGTCAGGTATGTAATTTTCACTAAGATGGAAACATCGGGGCCAGGAATCTGGGTAGTATCTAGCTGCTGCTCATTTTTAAAAGCTGATTGATTGGCAAATTGTATCATATGATGTGTCAAATTTTGGCACAACATTACTCATGAGTACACCTTTGCATCCCTCGACGGAGATTGTAGAAAATTTCATTCTGTAAAATTTAGAGATCCTCTATTCTCAGCAAGAAGGATAACCCGGTTATCGATTAATAAAAAAGGAATTAAACCACCCCATTATTCGAACCTTATTTTTTGAAATAAATTGATTTACTAATTTCTTGGCTTATTATTCAGTTTGTTAGTGCACTTCAAAAAAATGATGCAACTTATTCAGACGAAGAGAAAACAGCTACGACAAATGACATTGCGATGGCCAACCCCCAAATTTTAAAGAGTGCGTTGATTAAAATTTCGCCTCTTATCCACTTCAAGTTACTAAACACTGTAATACATGCTTTAGTGAAACCAAACGCATCTCATGCATACGAGGAACAACCAAGCAAACCTCATCCCCCTTAATTTTATCTGCACAGTTCAACAAGCAACTTAATGTTCAGTAACAGTGTTTTGTTTGAGGGGAGGGAGGGAGAAGAGAGAAATTTTCTCTCATCTTTTACTAAATAGCCAATGAACCCCACTGTGATTCCAATCTCTGCCCTCCAATAGATTCCATTAGAGAGACTAGAAATATTTACCACATTTCATAGGCAATTTGGTAAAAGTATCCCCTCCCCTCACCTCAGGTTGGGTTTCTCTCATAATCTCTTTCTCATTATCCATCATTATCTCTAAATCATATCCATCAAATCAATCACAATACCACATTAACCTTTCTCTCATCTCCCCAATCAATGGCCCAGATGGGCTAATGAGAAAAAATAAGAAAAAAGATGATGAGAGAATCCTCTTCCCCTCACCTCACCTCAAACACATCCTAAGGATTCAAGAAATAACCAACCAAAGGCTCCGTGAATTAAATATGGACCAAGTGTTTAGCATCATCATCCTTACTCATTGGAGCAAAGGAATTCGCATAATGGTTTAAATAAAAAATATGATGCACGGCTGAAGGCTTTTCATCAAGTTCTATGATATCACCTATATATTTGTAACCATAACAACCTGAAAAGTATAAGACGACAAAATATCCATAAAAAAAAACAGAAAATACGCAGAAAAATCTTATGCTGTCTTACAGCACAAACTAAATTAACCTCTTCCTCGCCCAGCACCTACAACAAAAAGCAAAGAAGCTGGATTAGATTTATTCAGTGTGAGCTTCCAATTACAGGAATAACAGGCAGCTCACAGAGTTGAAGTACGGATGCAGCTAAGTGTAAAGACATCTACCAACTATAAATTTCAACGCTGAAACCAATAAAACTAATAAACATGTATATTAATTGTTTATTTATCCAAATTTCTACTCTGGGAGAAATTTCTTGTCCATCAGCAGCTTGTCTAGGCTAAAAACATCAGTAATTCAGAACTAGTGCGGAAAGCAGTTAGAAATCTTCCGTGGCAAATTTAAGGGAGATGACATACATACATCTAGAGAGGAAGGGGATATAACGGGCAATTTACCTCTTCCACCAGGCTTTCCACCTGACCCACCCTTGCCCCGGCCTCCACCTGCTCCTTTTGCACCACCATCATCAAGGCCACGCCCAATTCCTTTTGCTTGACGTCCCCCAGGACCATCCGTGCTGCCTCTTCCTCTACCTCGACCCACCCCAGGTGGTTTGCGATCTGAAAAAGGCAACCTTAATCAGATAACTCCCTAGATTTCAGCAAAATAAATGAAAAGTGATTCATACAATATGGGTAAAATTAAGTCACTCATAGTGGAAATATGCACTGGACCGCCCTTTTTATAGTGCAGATACACTAGTCTTAGCTCATTAACATACAGTAGTCCTTTGCTTATCAAGGAAAAACCCAACTCTGAAACTATCAAGTATTAGGGGGGAAACAACAGGCATCTTAATTATGGTGAGCATTATGGAAGCTTTCTACAATTCACCAGGCTTTATCAATATTAACTAAAAAATTGAACAAGCAACCAATGTGCCAAACAATTCACCTGTGCGGCTCTTGGTTTCTTCCTGAACTTTGTCAATAACCTGAAATGACAAGTAATAGCAACAAATCAGAGAACAAATGTAACAGAGACAAACAGTGTAAAAAATCCAACTTATTCATATGGGGAAAAAATTTCTACCACCCACCTCATCTGGAACTCTTAGGTACTTAATCGTATTCCCTCGTATGTAGCATTCAGGCATTCGCCAAAATCTATCTCCATCCTATATTACCAATATCGACCAAATTTTGTTAAAACTGGTAAGAATAGTAGATAACCAAGCAGACAGAATATTATAAGATGATAAAATGGAATAAAATCAGCAAAGGCCAGTAAGCGGAAATTACTTTTGAGGTACAGATGACTTCACGGAGATGGATGTTCATCCATGTATCACAGTTAACCAAATGTCCGTTGTAGGTTTCCCCATTTTTCAGTTCTACCAACTGTTACAAGATATTAAATAACCACAAGTTACACATCCTGCAAAACAACACAAGTTATAAAGGAAAGGTAAAGCACACTACGTTTCAGAAAGGTTCTGAAGGAACCACACATACACAATACTTACCATAGGGTGTCCTTGAGCAGTCTTGAGAAGGGAAAGAGGAAGCTGCACAAATGAGCAAATAGTCATAGATGTAAGAGATGGATTAAGAATGGGGTGAAATTCACATTGACTGTTAAACGGATCCTACTGCTTCGATTTCAGAAAAAACTTTGACAAGAAAAATACACTGAACCCGGAGTTTGGGACCCCAACACCTTGTGGTAGGAAGGGATAAGTTAAGCCCACTCGGTTTTCCAATTAACGTAATGGGAAGAACAAACATGAAGGAATACGGACCAAATAACTCCACGAAATCCAGGTATCAATTGCGTTGCGCTAGGGTTTTGAAAAAATCATGAACTTGACCAAACAAAGAGAAGTAAACACATACCATAATGGCGATGGGAAAGTCTCTTCAACACGCGGATCGGTGCTAACGTCTTCTTTTGGAGACTACGGTAAATTCCGTTCAAAGGAACAGGAACGAAGAGGAGCTGGTCAGGTACGAGTATCAACTTCACCTGGTTACAATTCGAGTTACCTAAAACCTTAACACCCTTCGGCCGGTGCCAGATAATAAAACCAGGTATTATTCTATAATTCTGTAATCAATCACTATGAATATCAATCTTCTGAAATCCGGACCGGACCGGACCGGCTGAAACCGGCGAACCTATTATTGGGCCAACCTATTAAATATTCAAGATTCAAGATTTTATAGTGAAAATCACCCGCCGAAGGTTGGCCCAATTCACTATAAAATTATTTTCACCTGATTTTATAGTGAAAATAATATCAAAATTGATATTTATAGTGATTTTATTAAATACTCAAAATTCAATGTTTTAAGTCAATTGGGCAAACCTATTATTGGTCTCTTTTGTTATAAAATAAGGGGAAAATAAAGATTAGAAAAAGAATAAATAGAAAATTGGACGGTAAGAAAGAATAATTTTCACCAACTATTCGAGGCTACCAAATATATGTCTATTTATAGGTACACACTTATTTTTTTTCCTATTTGCACTTTTCAATAATTAATTAATTGTCAATTTTTTTGAAAATATTTCTCGATCTGCCACCATTTACCGACTAAACCAAGGTTTAGTGACTAAATCGTGGGATTTTGAATTTTTTGAAAGCCCCCGACATTTAGTCGACTAAACAAAGTGATTTAGTCGACTAAATGTCGACAGCAATTTTTTGAACCCGACATTTAGTCGACTAAATCACTTGGTTTAATCGACTAAATGTCGAAAGAGGTTTTTTTTTTTTTTTTTTTGTAAAAACCCGACATTTAGTCGACTAACCCAGGTGAGTTAGTCGACTAAATGTCGGCAGAGGGCTTTTTTAAAAACCCTTACCGCGGATACAACACCCTTAATCGACTAAATTCTTCCCCAAACCTCTCCCCTCTCGTTTTTTGACCAATTTGTTTCCGAATCCGTTGGTGGGTTCTTGAGCAAACTTCAATCTAGTGGCATTTGCGTCCATATCGGTATGTTTTTATCTCTACTTCGGTTTCCACCGTAGTTTTTGCGTATATGCCAACTCCTACCGGGTTTTTGCGTTTTGTGCTTTCGTTTGGTGGTTTGTTCGTATCTGTGAGTGATTTGAGGTTTGCTATATGATAAGAGACAGAGTATGACGCAAATGAGTGCTTAAAAAAACTCCCGTCGCCATTTAGTCGACTAAACCACTGGTTTAATCGACTAAATAGGGCACAATGGGATTAAACCACTGGTTTTTTGTTAAAATTTGTTGTTTAAACTGTCGCAAACCCATTGTCTTCTAAAGATTATGTTGTGTTTTACTTGTAGGTGTTTATTGTCATCATGCATCGTAGAGAAGGTCCTTCAAACACCGACAATCAAAGTGGGAGAAGGATTAAGCACCGAGCGACCCATGGGGCATCCTCTTCAGGACACGCGCCCACCGGGAGGGCCGAGCCTGGTGTTGACACATTTGTTTGGTTATTTGTTTAACAATAATGCAGCGAGCATGCGAGAATTTATGGCTAATCTTGCTAGCGGACCGATTATCAAGCGAAGTCGTTAGACATGGCATTCTTTAGACAGGAAGGATTTGATATAGTGGCCATCTTGGGGAATTCTCATTTGATAGGGCTGGCGGAGATGACCTGTCCTTATTCAGAGGTTATGGTGAGAGCTTTCTACCATAACCTGAGCTACATAAATGGCAAGCTGCAGTCTCGCGTATGCGGGGTTGATATTATGATGACGGCTCCCATCTGGACGGGTCTACTGGGATTTGATTTTGATGAAGAGGATAGATACCAGTATGATGGGGATAACAATGTATCCATTGAGGGATTTGATCGAGATGAGGCTTTGCATGAGGCCAGGAGGTCATAGACCTATAGTTACTGTGGGGCAGCTGATTGTTAGTTCACGTATCCTCTTCTATGTCATCACCCACATTTTGTTCCCTCGGGCCTACAATCACTCGAGGGTGTTGGAGGGTGACATCCCTGTTATGTGGGCTGTTCGTCATGGCATTGCGGTGAATTGGAGGCACTACATTTGCCACATGATGTATAAGGCCAAGCAAAAGAGAACATCTGCACTTCCATACGCGTATCTGGTTCAAAAGATACTGGAGCATTTTCGTGTTCCGATGCACAATCGCGAGATGGTGAGCCGAAAACATGGAATTCTAGGTTTGGTCGGCGGATATTGGAACGGTGCAAGATTGCACATGTGGCGAGATGGTGTGTGGCAATATCTTTGGTGTCGAAGATGATGTACCCGACGCAGCCTGGTTCCACCTATTGTTCCTCCCGAGGTCCATGATGAGTATGATGCCGATGTTCATACGGAGGACTTTGTTGAGCCGGATGGTGGATTCTCCCTTCGTGATGTCTTGCAAGCCATCAATGCTAGCAGGGAACAAATGTCCCGGATGGAAGCCAAGCAAGATAAGAGGTGGAAGACAGAGGAACAAAGGTGGACGTGGATGCAGGGTCGGATTAAGAGGCTAGAGGATACGCTTGGTAAGTTGCGATTGGACATCCGCTAGAGGAAGAGGAGGAAGATGAGGATTCTGAGACACATGAAGATGAAGATTAGATGTAGTGATTTTAAGTTTGATGTTTGTTGTTTGACTTTTTGTTTTATGCTTGGTCTTTCATTTGATGTTTTATAGTTTGTCGGCTTAAACTTCATGAATTTTATCCGAATTGGTGCTTCATTTGTAATGAATGTCGATGCTTTCAGTTTAGATGATTTAACTTTGTCCATTTTGGTTTATACGGTTTTTGTCCTATGACACTCTTTTCGGGACATTAGCGGACCAAACTTATGAATCGCCCTTAATTGTTGCCAAAAAACCTCCCCAGTCACATTGATCGGTAAAAATGAGTTGGTAATGGTCTAGTGCAAGGAGGCAACCTAAATCGGCAAATGATGGTGCCTCCGGACTGATTTAGTCGACTAAACCAGGCATTTAGTCGACTAAATCAGGTCCGAGGCGAATATTGGTGCCTCTGGACCTGATTTAGGCGACTAAACCCCTGGTTTAGTCGACTAAATCAATGGTTTAGTCGACTAAACCAGGTCCAGAGGCACCAATATTTACTGATTTAGGTTGCCTGCTTGGACTAGACCATTACCAACTCATTTTTAGCAGTCAATGTGACTTGGGGGAGGTATTTTTTGCAACAATTAAGGGCGATTCATAAGTTTGGTCCGCTAATGTCCCGAAAAGAGTGAATGATTCGATACAACATAACAATTATTGAATGATTCAAATTTCAAAGTCATGAACTAAATAAGTCATCATAAACTCAATACAAAACATGTGATACTAGAATTCAAGCTTGTCTAATCCTCGTTGGACATGTGCGCTATTGTGGACTGACCAGGTGTGTTGCAAGTCCTACATCCGGGCCGATCGCTTGAGGGTTGAGACTCCACACAATCCATCTCATTCTGTATCCTTGTAGACTTTGGTCTTCCTCGTGTGCGTGACAAAGTTGCGTTTGGGATAACGATTGGTCCCTCTCCTTGTGGAATCAACAATTCATTGCCTATCGGATACCGGTGTCTTTGCATATACGACTAATGTAGGGGATAGTGAATACCGGTCAACATAATCGTAATGGTTCAAATTTTCCATCTTGCATACTTTGCTAAAACGTGATCACAGCGATATCTTCTTGATGTGAACCTCCCACATTGACATTTACGATTGATCAAGTCAACCCTCATTATGTCACCGATGACATGTGTTGATTGATTGTAAGCGTCCTCAACCTCATATAACTGTAAATCTCTCATAAAAGTCGCACATGGTATGTGACTGTCAATTTGGTCCATTCTTAGTAAGTCTTGCTCGACCTTTTTTGAAACTACCCTACCCGCATCGGTATGTTTGTTAATCTCAACACGCCTGGGTGACAAAATATTCGACAAGTCTACTACAAGTCATCTTCACCAACACCGCATCGGCGGATTACGTGCACCCCTTAGGACCTTGTTGACACACTCGGCTAGGTTAGTGGTCATGTGACCGAACCTCCATCCGTCTAGATCGTAGGACCTGCACCATTTCTCCTTTGGAAGCCGATCAAACCAAGTGACACGCTGTGGGTTTGCATCAATAAACTCTTGAAACTTCATGTCAAATTGGATCTTTGAACTCATATACCCTGCATATCAGCGAATGGAAAATCATAACAATAGGAACAAATCAATCATTACAAATATGTCCAAAAAATAATGAAAATTTGAAATTTCATACCTAGTTTCATAACTGTTTTCTTCAATTGCATATCCTTAAATCTAGAATTAAAGTTGCTCCCGATATGACGTAGGCAATACACATGATAGGCATATGGAGGCCGCCAATTCGTGATCTCAGAACCGCCTTTATGATATGCGGCATGACGGTCGGATATCAAACAAATGCCCGGCCTTTGCGTCACATGTTCACGTAGAAGACACAAAAACCACCACCAATCATCGTACTTCTCACGGGAGGAACAACAGCAAAGGCAATGGGCAGGATCTTCCCATCCTCATCCTGTGAAGTCGCAATCAACAGAGTACCTTTGTATTTTCCGTACAGGTGGGTGCCGTCAATTTGAAGTATGGGCTTACAGTATTTGAAGGCTTCTATGGTCTGGTGAAATGTCCAAAAAACCCTACGAAAGACGCGTTTGTCGCCTAAAAAAAGACGTTCATAAAAAAATTCATCAATTTCAAGCCTGAAAACAGAACCAACATTACACTGCGTCATGTATGTCAGCCAATTGGGCAAGAATGCATATGATTCCTCCCAATCACCAAATAACTTCACAATGGCCTTCATTTTCGCCTTCCAAGCCTTCTTGTATATTATATCCATAGAGACGTTGTATCCTCTCTTGTATCAAAGACCGGTTTTAAAGCTGGATCTTCTCTTAACATACCTGGTGAAAACCAAGCAAGTTCTAAATGTTAACTCAATAAACAAACCAAATGTAACTCGAAAAAAAATAGAAAACCTACGATAATTGCTGCACATATAACATCTCGAATCCGAGTTGCCTATGATCCCGGCAAGACTGCGGTTCGGCGGGTGTGATCTTTACCCCACTTACGGACCACCCAACTATTTCCATTAGTGGGGACCATTGCCCTCATGCTCCGGGGACAACCGTCGGCATGATTTTGACACCTCATCAACAACCTACGCTCATCGCTTTTATAAACTTTGGTTGAACGATGAGACTTCATGCAATGCAATTTCACGGCATGTTGCAATTCAGACTTAGAAGGAAACTGCTGATACAAATATAATTGATCACCTAACTGCCAACCACCTTGCTTGTCATCATCATCATACAACGTCTCCATGTCGTCGTCACAGAACGACCAATTAATTGAGGAATAGTACGGGCTTTCGTTCCAAAATGGCTCAATCTCAGGCCCTGCATCTGTCAATATGATTTTTTTTTTCTCAAAACCACTAAATACATATTACAAATACAACTACACATACAAGTTAACTAACTTACCACTTCTAACTCGGGTCAACACGAAGCGGTGTCATTGTTGCGATCCTCGGGTTCAAGGTTAGTGCGAGCATCAAAATCACCCTCCACATCGATCCGAGGTGTCACCTAGTGGAATAAACCTCTCATTTTCGTCCTCCTCATCACTGTGCATATTCTCATCTTCCTCATCTTCCTCCAAATCTGGTAATGTTACATGACTTAAGACTTGTGGAGGTGCAGATACACCGACAGGTCTATCTTCTTGACCAACATACTGTGCAGATCTTGTATGCATGGGTATAGACGATGATTCACCAGATTCAATCTCAACATATATCTCAATAAAATTTTGTGCTCTCCGATTAGCAAATGCATCTACGACACACTCTACGTCTTCATCATCACATACATCGTTACTAATGTAGTATACACTATCCTTACCCACTATAGTCTCCACTTTGGCAATTAACCGATGAATGCATTGGCCGCCATGTAGCCCCATTTTTGGTGAATTCTTTCTTTGAGCTCGTTGTACGTAATTCCCGTTTGATTTTCATCATTTTCATTTTTCCTTCAAATTGAACACCATCTGGACCTTCAAAATGCCTCCCACTATGGTAGATTACGGTAATGTACGTGTTTGAACTTGAACTCATCCTTCAAACAACAATTTGTGAGCCGCCAAAAGGAGGGTTTCAAATTCCAAACAAAAACGAAAAGCCGAACAAAATGAAACTACAACGATTAGACAACAATAATACCTTGAATACGGTGGAATGGAATTAAACTTTGATGGGTCGCACTAAAACTGAGAAAAGATAGAGTATTGAGGGGGGAAGGTTGGCTATATGATCGAGTTCACAAACATGACGCAAATGAGGGTTTAAAAAAGCCCTCTGACATTTAGTCGACTAACTCACCTGGGTTAGTCGACTAAATGTCGGGTTTTTACAAAAAAAAAAACCCCTCTTTTCGACATTTAGTCGACTAAACCAAGTGATTTAGTCGACTAAATGTCGGGTTCAAAAAAACCCCCTGTCGACATTTAGTCGACTAAATCACTTGGTTTAGTCGACTAAATGTCGGGGCTTTCAAAAAATTCAAAATCCGCGATTTAGTCGACTAAACCTTGGTTTAGTCGACTAAATGGTGGCAGATCGAGAAATTTTTTCAAAAGAGTGGCAAATTGGTAATTAATTATTTAAAAAGTGGCAAATAGGAAAAAAGCCCGACTTATTGGTTTGTTAATTTTGTTTTTTTAAGTGTCACTTCCTTTTATTCTGTTTTTGATAATTTTGCTCAATTATTTAGGGTTTGTTTGGTATGATGGATTTGGAATAGAGGGAGGCGAAATTTTTCTAAATAGGTTTTTAAGAAAATTGAAAAATTGAGCTTATAAAATTTTAATAAAAAGAAGATGGAAGATAAAAGGTAAGAAAAATTAATTACATTTTTTAATCATACTTCTCTAATTTTTTCAAAGGTTAAGAGGCAATTTTGCTCCAAAATTTTTTTGAGGGGCAATTTAAATTGTCCTTGAAGTATAAAAAAGGAAACAATTTTTTCCCGGTCTTATTCCGTTAATTTTGATGATTAGTTAATAAATATGTTGAACGACAGTTGACATGTCATTCACATCATTTTTGTTAAGGTGTAAATTTGCCCCATAAATTTTAAATCTAACTTTCAAAAAAATGAAGTAGATAACACATGGACTTCTAAGAAAAAATTGCTCCATTTTTAACATTTTGGGGCAAATTTATCCCTTGTTGACAACTTCTGGGACAAACTTGCTTAAGATTTTAACTTATTTTGTGTTAAATGGGGTAAATATGTTAAGAGAAGTTTTTTCTTATAAAAGGTAAAAGTTTGTTTTTCTTTGACCTCCAAACACCCACTAAACCAAATTAACCTAGACCGGATCGCTTAACAACCCGGACCAAACTGTTAATGTTTGGCTGATCTACGAATCATGCGTGTCTATGTAAAAGTTACTCATACATTCCTTCAAGCAACATAAAAATATATCAGAGCGAATTTTATGTACATAGGTAGTTGTTCCTTGGTTAAGATGATGAAGGATGAATGACAACTACAAAAAGAAGTTGTAAAATAGGTTAATTCTCTGAATCACAAATAAGAGGGGCCGTTGTTGAAGGTCCTTGTGAATCAATCTACATTCTTTAATTCTGACCTCTTATAAATTGTTGTCAAGTCCACTAGATGACGCATTGTTGGCCTGCCATGAGGACAATTCCATGGAGATTTCAGCCCAGCCAGATGCTCCAGAATCTGAAACAGAGAATAACCGATTTTCATTAGTGAAGGAAGCTACAGATCTTTGACCTGTCAGAGTGAAAGTTGAAGTTTAAAAAATATCTCCAGATTTATAATCAGCTAAACTAATTCTTATTCTGCATTTCTCCCAATGAATGTGCCTTCTGTTTTAGTGAGGGGGAAGAAGCTGAGGTGATGATTACAGGAATGCTTTCTACTACCTTCTGCATTTCATTTCTTGCAAGTGGATCTCCAATCATAATGGATGATCGACATGCACGCGATGCCAGCATTGCACGAATTCTTGGAGGACAAATAGAATCTGACGTGTCCAGCTTATAACTACCAGTAATGGAGCAGTCCCCTTGATCATCAGCCAATGTAGAAACCAGGTCCTTAACATCTGTTGGAAGAAACACAGATCAATAATCACTAAAACACACTATTCAATTAGCAAATATATCATCAATATATATAATACAAAAGTAAAATGAATACTTTGCATATATTGATTTGACTGTTGATTTTCTTTTTCTTTTGATTAATTAACAATTACGTAGTAATTTTCTTTTTAAACTTTATATTGCGGTCGAATAATTTGGAATTCCTGTACAAGTATAGGAGATTGGAGTTAGTACTGATATAAGCAAAATCTATATCGAGCATAATCACACCCAAAGAAATGTCAGATACTCGTTAATATCAAGATCAAAGCTCAGGCCCTGTGCTGTTTTTTGAAGGGGGAAAAACATTTTGGTCTATTTAAAGAGTATTAGTAAGTGCATAATGATTTTTAAGGTAAAGTACACATGACAGATCTTGAACTTGATTGGAGTTGAGGATAGTGCCAAGTGCCAACTGGGGTTTCCCTTGTCCTACCTTAATCATATAAACCAACAGAATCACTGGAAGTAAATTTAAAATCAAAATCAGCAAAATTCAGAGTTAATTAACTACCTTCACTTCCAAAGACTATGTTTTTACTGAAGGGGACAGCCTTTAATTTGTAACGGTGTCCAGGTGGAGCATTAGGATCCTCTTCCAATGTAAACCCATTCTTTCTGGAAATGGAGAGAATGCAAAATGACATCATCAAACATATTAAACCTCAAATATGATGAAGTGAAAAAAAAATGCAAAACCATACAAGTTTGGCTCTTACAAATTTAAATTTAATATCAACTAAAAATGCATATGCAAAACTAACTGACACAACAAGAGGAAATTAGACCAAGTACTAATGATGCAATCGACACAAGAGGAAATTAGACCAAGTATTAATGGTGTAATCCATGAGAAGGAACGCAGAGATCTTAAATTGAACTAGTATCTGTCAGTGACTGTAGCAATAGCCGTCTCAACCACAATTAAAGAGATATCAGTAACCAGGAATCGGCAACTTAAATAGTTCGGGAAATTTCACCAGGGGGGAGTGGGGAAGAGAGTTTGATAACTCAACACTCTACCCTGGCAACCTGAAAGGTGAGCTATTGAGGCCAGCCCAGTCTTGTAACGACACTCTACATCAATGAAATTCTCAGTGTCTGGGTGTAAGCCTGATTCAGTGATTTGGGACCAAAAAAAAGGAATGTAAAAGGTATTTTAGTATAGACGTTTTCAAGAGCCTCAACCTATAGTTGATCATAATGAATTATGCCTTCGTGAGTATATCATGAAACTAATCAAAAAAAAGAAACAAATGAGAAAACATGAGGATGTCGATTCCGTAAAATTAAAAGACAGCATAGTCACCAGTGCATCTTAACCTAAGCATCAGGTCGATGATATCAACCATTGAATAAATCTAATATAATTTTATCCCCAGATTTCATAGTCTTTTGCATTTTGTGGTAGCAAAGTATCCAACCGTACCCCATTTAGAATTGTCTAGGAAAAATCATTAGATTGATTTAGCATAAAATAGAGCAGTTTGAGCTCAAGCCGTCAAGAGATCCAAGAGACTGATATGTGTGCTGTTGAGTTTATTACAGTAAATAAGAGAAAATTAACTATAGGTATTATCTATGTTTTCTGATATAGCATATTAGCATTACATGATTCTTAGTTTCTAAAATAAGGTAGCATCATATGATTCTTAGCTTCTAAAATAAGGTACTATCACTGGGAAATAGGAATTTGTTTAAGACATTTAAGGTTATTTTCTCATTTCATGATACAATGAGCAACTAAATCAGAGCATAATGGGAAACGCTTCTCCAATGACCAAAGCAAAACTGCACAAAAATAAAACTCGCTAGGTTCAAGATTAACATTACAATAGCACTATAGATATCTAGTTTCTGACAATAACCTGAAATAAGTCGAAATAATATATATCAATACTTTATCAGCAGGGTGCCACTTATACCTGATTATGTCCGTGTGCATTGACACAACTATTTCTTCTTGAGGGGATAACTCCAATCTTAGAGGCCTACATTAATAATTTGAAAGGGGTTTCAAACCTTGGAAGAATCTAGAAGTTGAACAAATATGGGAATGAGATTACTCAACCATGTTTCATCAGTGCAGTGTAGATAATACAATAGATGGTTCAATAATCAAGTTTTCCACTCTTAACAGACACTGTAACTTTGGATTCAACAATTCCTTATACTTTAACACGAGAGGATGCAATATTTGATATCAAAATATGCATAATATCTATGCCAATAAATTGCAACCTGGAGTGCCATACTCTCCCTCCTCTTCAAAAACCACAGAAAAAGGGAAGAACAAAGTAAAACTTGTAAGTCAAAAACAGTATATAAACTCCTAACCTAAGCAAAGGCTGCTGGTTCAAGATGGTTGATTGTGAAAGGCGCTCATAATTGTACTTCTCATCAGCAGCATGCTGAAAATAGATTATTCTGTGTTAAGATCCGATACAAAAGTAAATTGGATAAAAAAAAATTTGATGAAAAAAAAATAAAAAAATATTGATCAATCATTCAAATTAATGGAGGTAAAACTATATATTACTAGTTTAGAAGTCGGGATCAGAAATTACCTGATCCACAATAAATAAATCCTGATCCAATTTCCCAATGATAAAACCAAGATTGAATTGCCCAATTACCTACAAGAACAAAGCAGAGCAATCAACAACTTATTGTAGTGCATGTTTAATTTTAAAAGGAAACCATGGCAGTTGACTTTCTAAGAAGTAAACAAGAATCATCAAAACAGATGGCACAGAAAAAAAGGTTAAAGGTGCGGCACATTTAGAAGCATTACAAGCATTTTACGTTATTATTTAAAACTTTTTTTTTTTGGTTTTTTTTTTTTTTTGGGGGGGGGGGGGGGACCTTCATTCTGCTGAAGTCTTCCTTCTTAAAGAGCCTTTCCAATTCAGTTGTTGCAGCACATAAAGCTCTTTCTTTCTGCTCTTCAATTTCCAGCTCTGAAAACTTTAAGTTTGCAGCAGAATAACAACTACAAGTAATCATAAATAGTCAACTGATTAAACAACATGTATATAATCTTTTCAATTACATACAATGGGTATCATAAATAAAGACCTTTTGACATTCACTTTTTGACATCTAGAATTACTGGATCGCAACATAGAAAGTCTCTTCTTTCTCCTTGTCTCAAGGTCTTGAAAAGAAAATTGCAAATTTGAGCATATCACAAGATCAGATGATTTCTTTGAAGTAGACGAACATAATTGACGGTCTGAGACTGAAACATGCTCTGAGATATTGATCAAATCAGTGCTAGATGGAGCAATTGATGCTGCATAGGCTTGAGATGCTTCTTTCTTGTGATCTAACTCCTGAAATCAGCATACTCAATGTGAAAATTATACCAAGAGCAAGTTGATTTTCTTTTTTGGAGATAAAATCTGAGTAATAAAAAAACAAAAAGCTTGCAAGCACAGAGCATCAATAGAAGAAAGCCCTCTAACAGCCTACTTGCTGTCTACCAAGGAGACTTAAACTAAATCATTTGTTAAATGCCAAAGAGAAATCATAAGAACAGCCCCTTCCTCATCACAAAAAAGAAAAAGAAAAAAGAACAACCCCATTCTAAAGCAACTCTAGGGTCAAATACTAGCCTAAAAATACAAGCAATTTACTCCAACTATAGACACCAAGGAATAATGCACAAAGCAGTTCAGATGAAAGGAAGACATAACCTCGTTTTAGCATCTTAATACTATAGCAAAATGACACTTATCAGAAGGATCTCTCCTACCAAATAAAGGATTTAAAAAAGTATTCAAGAATCATGTTGCAGGAACCAAAAGAACAGCTAAAATAGACCAGTGATCACTGACGTAAAAGACACAAAATTTAGGGGGGAAGCCCAAGATCTTTATAGTCCTCATAGAATATGGCTCAAGCCTCAAGCACGTAGTCTACATTTAATGATTGTATGGTTCAATAACTAAAACTGTGGGCATTTATTATTAGCAATTCAGATAAATTTGAGGAACATTTAATTATAAACCACATACCATTTCGGGCTCTTTGACACTTGAATTGCCAAGAGAAGAAGTTAAGTGCTCACTTCTGAGGGTACCATCATCAGGACTAAGATGCTCCAAAGACTCGTTCCTATTCACCTTCCCAGTTTCATCATTTTGGTCATGATGGTGTGACAGTCTTGTAATCAAATCATGCGTTTCAGTATTTACAGTTTTTGGTTGACAATGGAGAGATTGATTTCTGAGGACAGGCACTTCAGATAAGGTTATACTGATGTTATCATGCTTTCTTTTATTTATAGTAACAAATTTGTTGAGAGTTGACTGAAAACGACTTGAATGTTTATATGAACCTTTATTTGAAGAAACCTCATTGTCAACTGTTTTGAACATTAAAGCAGCTTGATCAGGCACAACACTGTTAGAGTGCACCATCTGTCTTCTACTTTTATCAGCCTTTAATGATCTATGGGCTCTAAGTGATAAATCCCTTCCCAATGCACTTCTATTATTCTCATTGTTAAACTGTTCTTCAACATGAAAGCATTGATCATCAGGAACAGGTTCAGAAACAATGTAGGAATCATTATTATCCTTCTCTTTCCACTCCTCCTGAGGAACACTAGCATTATTGCATTCAGTATCATGCTCCTCTTGAAAAGTAACACTATTCATAACAAGAGACTTACTATGAGAAGGACACAACTCAATAGAGTCTTCTCCCACAGCAGGCTGTTCAGGTTCATTAACAGTATAACGGGCACTACTAGGAGAATAAATTTGTTGGAGACTCTCTCTCAGGGCATGCAATAGGCAACTTTCTTCAGAAAAAAATATCTTCCTCTTATCAGGAGTTACATTCACATCATAAGCTCTGGAAGGAACTGAAAAATTCAAAATCGCAATAGGATATTGCCGTGAGTTTGCACCTTTATATAATTCATTTACAAGTTTGCTGACTTTAGGCATATCTACTGGTCTACCATTAACAAAAAAATATTGTCTATCTCCTAAATTGCGTCCACTCCCCTGTCCAGGCTTGGAAAGAAAACCTTCAACCTTGCAGCTATCAGATATGCATAATGTCACAGGCTCTAAACAGTTTAAGGTGTTCATGCCAAAGACTGTTATAATGTTATCTTTAAGAGAACCACTTCCTTGGGTCTTAAGTACCACAGACCTTGCATTTTTTCCAGTTGTGTTGGTGCAGACAAAACGAACACCTTTGGCGATAAGGGCATATGCCTAAAGAATTGATGGTAAAAAAGGGATTAATTAACAAAGAAATATATCATTAAGAAGAAAGTTTTTTTTTTCTTGGAGGGGGGGGGTGGTTCTATAAAAAGAAGAAGCGACATAATAGCAATAACCATAATACTCTACAACAAAGGAAAAGGGCCAGTGCCGCTCAAATTGCTGGAGGGTAAGTGATGTTTTTGTGATGATACATTCCCAGCAATCCAGAACATCAAATTGTTTTCACCAAAAAAAAAAAACCAATTTGAAGAGAGCACAGAAATTTGATTCCTTGCATCATTGTACAAGGAAAATATCCATAAAGATTTGTGTGTGAGAAAAACCAAGTATCTTGTTAAAAAATGTGTGATGATCACACTCCAAGATTGAAACTATCCTTTTTTTTTCTCTAAACTACTCCAGTATTCATAAATAAATTGGCATACCAGAACAATTTTTTTGGGAAGTAGGATGGGTATTTAAAGAGTGTACTGACCTGTGCATGTGTTTTTATAAATAAATAAATAAATAATAAATAAATAATAAAAAACTTTTTAGCTAAGAAGAAATTGCATTGAATGAAAGAATCAGAGTATAAATTCACTGAACCTTTCCATGGAAAGGATACTCACATTTAATAGTGAAACTAACTTTCCATATTCCTTGCGTATGTTGCGACTAAATTCTTTACTTCGGACTGGTAAATTGGAAAATAACTTTTTAACAGTGACAGTGGTTCCAATTTGACGTGCAGCTTTGCTCTCAGCTACTAGTAGACCTGAATGGTCAAAAGTCAAGTGCGTAGCAATTGACTCATTCTTTGTTCTTGTTTCAACTGTCAAACTCCCCAAAGCACAAAGGGAACTCAATGCCTCCCCTCTAAAGCCAAATGTGGTCAGAGACTGAAGATCAGGAAAATCAGATAATTTTGAGGTGTGGTGCTTAATTGCAAGAACCTGCAGTAATGTTCATGCAATAATAATCTGTTATAAACTGTACGACCGTAAAGTACCTGAACTTGATTGGCACATGAAGTGTATTTTCTTGATTACCTGTTTAAGAGAGATCTTGCCTAGGGTCAATTATCTATAATCTCAATTACTTCCACACAAACAATGCCCCTTACAATCACATAAAAATTAAATGAATAAAAGATGATGGCATCCAAGATATCTATCTATACATACACTCAAACTTCTGAGCTATACTCATGTCAAACCGAGAAAGTCATGCCTAGCAACAATTATGTAAATTGAGAAATTGATCATCGTGAGACTTTTAGAGAGACAATTGGTAATAACTATAAGAGAAATTAAAGAAAGAAAAGATAAGAGTTCTAGACAAATTCCTACAAGACAACGTACATGAATTCTACTTATAACCCTCTTGCTACTCAGCCACCCCATTAAGTAGCAGATAATAGGACCATATTTGTAAACACACCCCCCCCCCCCCCAAACAACAAACAGCAGTAAAAGTGGAATCAACATTCTGATCCGAATCATTCAGCATCTGGCCATAAATGGAACCGATTTGCTGCAATCCAAACATAGCATTTGTTCACCATTCAACATCTAGCAATGAATGAAAATTGAGAAAGAAGAGAGAATAATTCTAGACAAAGTACACAGTGGAATAACACTACCTATAACCCCCTTCGGAACCAATTCGGACATGCTAGCCCACTAATAGTACCAGCGAAACATTCGAAAACTTGAATATATGAAAGGGTTAATATGTAGGTGCAACGTTAACCAACCAGAGCAATGAGCTCAACTAAGCCACTAATTATGACTGTCCTACTAGGTCTCCGATTTCGGTGGTACCGCCCTGCTACATTTACAGGCGAGCGTTCTCACAGACTCTGACGTACTAAAAATCAAACAAAGACCCCTCATTTTTAGTGCTATAGAATACCTTGAAATTATTGGGAGAAATACCACAACCGTTATCGATGACCTGAAACCATTCTTCGCCATAATGTTTCAAAGCAATTTCAATGCTAGTCGCGCCAGCATCCAAACTGTTCTCGACTAATTCCTTGACTGCAGATGAGAGGTCGAGGATCACTTGCCCGGCACAGATTCTATGAACAGACGCCTTATTTATAGGCTTGATAATTGGAGATTCAACTGGCATCACTGCTTGCCCAGAAACCCCAATCAATAATCCGTCACCTTTTTTAGTATCTACTGTATCAGTAGTTGATCAATGACCCAAATGGCAGAGCCCCCAGATATAACTAGCATCACCTGCAGGCATTGGTGCTTGGTTTGTGACAAAAACAGGCTTGCAGAATTTACCGCCAGAACCGAAGCGGGAATGAAACCAAATCTGTTCGCAGCCAGCTCGCTTTGGGAAAAATGCCCAACTAAGGCTTGCGTTTAATTATTTGTCTTTTTTTAATCAATCTCGTTAATTTTTAATTAGAAAATTTCCATCTATTAGTTTATTTAATTCATATTTAAAATATTTTTAAAATTTAACACTTATCCCCTGATTTTTTTTTTTCATGCAATGATTTTCAATGAAAGTAAGCCAAAAAAAAAAAAAACACGAGATGAATTGAGAGTTATGGAATTAAATTAACACGTACAATAGATATACTGAAACAAGTTGTTAGATTCAGAAATAGAATTTCATAGTGTTACATAGATGCCCATAATCTCCTAAAGATCATCTTATGGGATTCCATTTTACTCTTGGCAGCTAGTAGTATGCTGATATATATATCCCATGACTTCCCAAGTGAATAGTTTCTTAAGGTTTGTCACATGTTTAGTATAATTTTAAGCAGTCTCATGAACTTTGTATTTATGTTAATGTCAACCTTGGTTGATATCTAAAGTTGAAGATTAACAAGTGGAAATTGTTCACTGAACATTTGAAGCCCGTGTCCCCAAGAAACGTTTACTTTTTGCTTCTCATCCTTGAATTGTTATTACTTTTATCCAGTTATATTTTCATCTTCATCAGAAACAATAACCACTACCATATAATATTTAGTTTGCATTTCAAACATGGAAAACAAGAATCATAGCAAAAAATGAGAAATTTTTACTATTTCATTTCTTTCAATTTCAACCCATAAGAACTGGGGTTACCGGTCTCTTATCTCATAAGGAAGGTGAGACGTGGAGAATCAACAAGTTATTGATTACAGTGATAAACGACCTCATCCTTTAAAAAGAAAATACGAGTTTGAATCTCGGAAAGCATATTTGTTGGAGAGTCGAAAACCCTTCGCGTAATAACTCTCGACAAAAGAAACCCTTGATTATATAGAAAAAGGGATAGAATTCCAACAATCTATGACCTCTGAAAATCAATTACATACACCTCTTATCCACTGAGTTAAGAACAAAATAGAACATTGGAAGGTCGGAAAAAGAAATAGCCAGTTGGATTCATCAGCACAGGTATAATAGACCCGAAAGGATCTAAAATTCTAGGGCTTCTTGATAGAAATTGTCCACAGAAGATCTGAATCAGATTGTACAGTGACAACATCTCCTTTTACAATATTCGATGTGCTCACTAAACCACCAAATTTCATCTTCGTCTCATCTGAAACGGATAACATAAGACGTTACGTATTAGATTCCTGAGACACAAGATAACAGCAAGCTGAGGACGAACTGATAAAACAGTGAAAAGTTGATGCATCAGAACCATCTATCCCATCAAACCATAGCATCATATTTACACACTGCATATCCTCAGAAATTGCTAATTAGTTAGTCAATCACTCACACCACAAAGATAGGTGAATACTCTTGGCATAACATAGAAATCAATTTTCATGGTGGAATCTTGCGAGCAATAATTATCAGCCCTTTAATAAGTGTAATTCATCACTCAGAACACAGGATAGGAAAATACTTGCAGAGTTGCGGCACACTAACTACTACTACCATATAAAAAACTCTTCATAAAGGAATCTCGCAGACAATTATGGTCATTCCATTCATGAAATGTCAAGACAGGCACCTTTTATTTAAAACCAATTAAGGCTTATAAATAAAACAATCTAAAAATAGTAATCATGTAATAATTCTTGTATACTTACTGAGATCCCACTCGAGTCCAGTGGTAGTAGAACTTCCAGATGGCATCCCAATGGGGATGAGTCCACAATGTGGACCCTCGACAGAAGATTGAATATAGATCTTATGATGGTAATTCATTGGAAGAAGGTGAATGAGGCAATCGTCAGATAGAAGAATAATTCGAGTATCAGAGAAACGGCATAGAACATTTATATTTCCAATCTCATGGTCAAATCGCCCACCAAGTGCCCCAGTCACAAGAATCCTTAGCTGCCATACATTACATTACAAGAAATGAAGAATTAATTTAAAAAGATCAATTATAGCGCCTTAGAGCATTAGTGCTCATGACTGCTTTCTTAAAAACTAAAGCAACACAATACACAATTAAATACCCATATCTTTACTGTAAAAACTTAGATCAGAAATAGAAAACAAGAAGTTTGAACCGATTTAACTTACTGATGATTTATCAGTATCTGAAGTACAGTCCCGTATGTAAGCAACAGATTTGTGTAAATCAGTGGTGTCCTGATCATGAGATTCATCTATTATCTTAGTTCCCTGCAAGCAGCAAACAAGCGCACACGATTGAAATATTGCATGTTAAGAATAAAGGAAGTGACAACAATGTATTGACAAGAAAGTAGAACTCGTCCCTTCCAGTTTGGAGACATTACACACATAAACAGAGAGAGAAGAAAAGCCTATGCAAACAGAGAAATAAAGTCATACCAGGACTTTATAGAAGTCCAGTACTTCAGACCGTATTGAATCCATGTCACCTTTAATTGCATCTGGCACGTACCTGATAGAAACCTATCAAGTTATTGTTAGATGAAACTGCAACTGTAAAACGAGATAGCAAACCATACTGCCATCAAAAGAAGCAACAAACTAATTGTTTGTAACACACTGGCTAGAAAATCAAAGTTGCACTATCTGATCCAATCCTCCAGTAACTTGACTCCTTAGGTCAAAAGTGGAATTATGAGATGACTAAGTGACAATTTCATTTGAATAGCTTATACCACTGATATTGATTCTAAAAGCAAGACGTTCTGACTACAGAAACATGTAATGAAAATATTTTGACCAATCGATTCACAGAAGTGGTGAAACAGAAAGCATAATACAGATTGAATGCGATGGATGAAATTCAAATGATACACAGTAACTGAATCCTATGATTAGAAGAAATAACCAAGAAAGAAGTGAGTGCTTTGCCTGTGAGTAACAATGGTTGTAGTAATATATCCATTGAACATTTGCAGCACAATTGCTTTCTTAGAAAATAGCATGGATACTTTTTTTGGGCACAACAATCATATGCCACATAACAACTTCTTAAACACCGTCAAGTAATAATCTGCAAGAACAATTAGGGCTGCGCTTATAATTTAGGCGTCCACGGTTAGAGTGGAAAGGGATTAATTTTTCCATTTCTTTATTCAATCATAGAAAAAAAAAAATGGAAAAGAATTTTGAAAGTTAAATATATCTCCTTTAATCTTGCATTTCAATGGCATTTTCAGATGCCATCACCAAAAAAATTAACAGTACCAATAGCATTTAAGAAAACCTGCGCCAGAATAGATACAAAATTTCAAATTATTACTAACGGTTATTTCCAAAACTCTCAGGATTAATTTATCGATCACAATCATCAGAGGGCTGTGTATAATAAATTTATTATAAGAGTTCATAACGCTCAGCCTTTTGTCCCGCACTATGAAACTACTATATCCCAATCATCATTTAATCATGCTTGAAAGGTTTCGGCATAGTATCAAAACCATCTTATGAATCAAACAACCATCCCAAAGTATTCTTTGGTCAGAAAGATAAGTAGAGAAGAAAGTTAAAAGTAGAAAAATCCAATCAACTGAGAGAATTCACGTATAGAAAACTAACAACACCAAGCATACAATAACATTCAAGGAATCTGCATGAGAGGGTTCTCAGGCTTTTTTTGAATCAAGCAAAAATTTTTATGTCGGTATCTCTATATATGTACAAGTTAACAGGTGCATTAATTGAACAAGAAATAACGTAATAAGTAAAATTTCATTCCTATATAGACTATTCTTATTTATACTCTAGGTAATTGTATGTTTTCTCGATGTACAGGTATTTCAAGCATGCACAAGGAAAGTTAGCATGTCTTACAATTAGTATCCTAGGTTAACCTAGTCACTAGGAACCAAAATCTATAAGTGAAATATTCAAGATGCAATAAAAACATGAATGCAGACACAGTGAGAAGACTAAGACTTAAAGAATAAAGACCAAGGAATCGAATCAGCTTTCTTCTACTTCCTTATGAATAACACAAGTCATAGTTAATGTCAAGCATCTTGATCTGTTCATGATAACTAATTCTTGACATCTTAATTTTCAGCTTTCCAAAGACCTAGGGCCACCAATCTTCCTTAACTCAGTAAATCAGGAAGGGGAATATATTTAAGCCTTAACTTTATAAATCACTTAATGATTACTAGATTTATTTACCCTTAATTTAATTTCAACACATGGTGCCTCACTAGACTAACCCATATTGGTTATACGAGTTTTTGCAGCTCAATTCCTCAAACCACGACTGTTTTACTAGAGAGAAATTGCTAGTATAATTTCACTGCTCCAACCCAAGCAACATGGAAGATTCCTCATGCTAGATAAAAGTGATTAAAAATTCATCGCAATATCCCCCATTCTCCTCACATCACTCAGTAGGAAAAACTAATTGTTAAGGCACAACGGCACATATTCGTGAAAGAATTTTTTTTAAAAAAAAATCATTACAGGTACAAAACAATAACTCAAAACACACCGGAAAGAAAGTATCACACTATCAAAAAAACATTTAAAAAAAAAATCACCGAAAAACTTTCAGAAGAAGAGTGGCAAAGGACTGATTACACAAATGGCGTGAAAATTATTGGTTGAATTACTCATTGAGCTAAGAAACTATTAGGAGTAGAAAATGAACCTGGTTCGAACATGTGAGGCATCTTCATGGGGCAAGAGCAGAGGCATTTCATCGTACAGCCGATTGGCACCTCCGTCTGCGCAGACTCGTATTGGTGCTGTGGTACAGAAGACACAAAACAACAATGAAAAGAAGAAGGAAAAAAAAAAAAACTCAGATAATTTAAACTGAAAGGAAATCAAGCTCCATCGAGAAAATTAAAGGGAGAGAGTTGAGGTGCATGAACAAGGTACCGTGCTCCCAAAGCAGAGAAGCGAATCTCGGCAGGCGCTGGTTCAGAATAACGAGTGCGTTGGTGAAGGGCGGGCGGTTCTTCTCCGGCGGAGTCACAGGCAGAAGAAAGGTCGAAGAGTGAGACATAGACTCCATAATCTGCGACGGAGACGACGATTAGCATCAAGAAGGGTGGTTATTGAAGGTTAACGAGAGCTTTGGCCTTTGGGGGCAAAGAATCTGCCTTATGAGCTTATTTGACGGTGCTGGCGTCTTCACGTCATTTTACCCATAATTACAAAATTACTAAAACTAATATATTTCCACTAATGACGTCGACCATTCATATCTATATCTGGTCAAAATACACGCGCTTCTTCCAACGTTGACAGTTGACAAACTGCGTCTTGCTTGGCTCCTTCCCCATTCTTGCCGTTGGCCACTTGGCCCATGCCCATACTTATTTGCATTTATAATGGGTCTGTTTAGATTGGCGGGAAAAAGCAAAAAGCTAAAACTTTTAACTTTAAAAAAAATCTCGGTAGAAAAAAAGGGTTATAGATAATGATTTGTGTTTGGATTGATGGTGGTAGAAGTGGTGGGACCCACGTCAAAAAACGAATTTTGTAGCTTTTTCCTTAACGGGCTTTTTAAGCTTTTTTGACTTAAAGTCCAGTGAACTTAACGCGCACCTCAAACATATCACGTTGAGTTTTTTCTTCAAAACCCATTAATTCTACGGCAAACGCTCACAATGCTCTCTTAACGCTGACACCAAACAGGCCCAATGATAAGCATCCCTACTTAACTTACCATAACATTAGGTCCCCCTAAAATTATGGAACTGAACCTAAATTTTTAGAAAATTACATTTCAGCTTCATAAAAATTTCATTTTTTTTACTTTCGTTGAGGGACTAAAATAAAAATATTTAAATTTTATGAGGCTAAAATATACTTTCATAAAAATCTGAACCCCCCCCCCCAAAATTACATTTCTACTTCCGCCCCGCATTACAATGAATGAATCATCCGCTGAATGAATCATCCGCTGGAAGCTTCTCTCACGCATTCATTCATTTATATCTTTTTTTTATATGTACAATATATCTTGTTTCTTTTCAATCAAGACAATATGATATTAAGTTAATATGAGTTTTACCAATGACATACAGTTCTGAAAGAAAAAATATATACATATAGTTAAAATACCTATATGAAATTTAAAAACTTAAAAAATGAGGCAATGTAATGATCTTGACACGTATAAAAGAAAAAAAAATCATAAAGGAATTTCAAAATCTCCTTATCAAGTGATAGTCAACAAATCAAAATTTATTTATGATGATCAAATCTAACTCACTGCTGACTCTGATTTCCAATATTCATCACGAATCAGGGGATGGATCATGCATTTATTTAATGAGGGCCAAATTTTGGAAAAGGATTAACGTTGTATACTAAAAATTTGCGTGAGGCGTGTTCTTATGTAGTTATCTTATGTCCGATTTCTTTCACAGTATAAATAAGGTTGTCAAACTCATGAGTTTAAATAAACTCATATAAATTCGTATCATAAACTCGTAAAAATTTACTTTCACAATTAAATAGGTATTAACAATGTATAATAAATAATTAAAATATAAAAAAACAGTTTGATTTAAATATATTTTAAATCCAAATAATTGAAATTAAATCCGTCAACATTCAAAATTTACCATATTTAATAAAGAAATTTTTATAAAACTTATATTATAAAGCTAATTGACTTTTTTTGGAACAAATCAAAAAAGTTAAAATCATTTCATTGAATATGAGTTAACAAATAGTTTGTAAAAAAATAAAAATAAAAAACTAAAAATTTAATGTATAAACTCGTGAGTTTAAATTGTGACTTAGAGAATTATAGAAAGCCACAGTTTGACAATAAATCTAAAAAGTTAAAAGTTTAAATATGATTAACGACTTTGTAATTTAAACGTAAAAAAAAATGTAAAGAAGCAAAGAAAAAGTTTAAAGGTTGAAATCAAAGAAGAACCTAACTTACAAATTTAGACAACAATTGTTATAAAAGCTACCCATAAAAAGTAAAAACACTTAATTTTTTTTTATTCATATTGTTTCAAGTTTATAATCATGACTTGAGATACATCAATAAATAATTAAATACAAGAAGAAAGGAGGAATCATTTGAGCTATGAATTTTTTATTTTTTATTTTTTTTTATCTCATTCGTGAGTACTGAACACGTATAACATAAAAAATTAAATACATAGAAGATTTTATAACTTTTTTATCAAAAAAATTTATAGCTGCTTTTTTTTTTTTTTCCCGGAGCTTTTATAACTATTACTACTATCAATTATAATATATGAAATGATTAAGTAAATCTTTTTTAAGCGAGGTCCGAATCTTTCAAAAAAAGTCAACTACGTTAAAAACTCCCAGGAGAGGTAGTATATCATAAAAAATTAAATACATAGAAGATTTATAACTTTTTTATCAAAAAATTTATAGCTGCTTTTCTTTTCTTTTTTGCCCGGAGCTTTTATAACTATTACTACTATCAAAATATCATGCACAATTATAATTTTGTCACTTTCTTTTAAAATAAATGCAAATTATTCTTTTTGCTACAACTGTTATAATTTGTGTCCTTTATATCGCCCAAGTACATACCGGAAGTACTATTTTTCTTCTTGTGAATGTATGAGGTAATTGATATAAGTTTTTTTTTTTAAAAAAAAAACTTAACACCTCAATTTATATTATTTATTACATTTATAAATTTTTCAAACTATTCATATTAATTGAGGTTTTCATATGAAAAGAAGATATGTTAAGGAAATTAAAACATATTTTTTTAATAAATAAGTTATATAAGATTTAAGATAAAAAGGTATTATTATTCAGTGTGGGTAGATAAAATCAAAACCATGAGTAGATGCCCCGATCCGGTGGCCAGTAGGCTCTCGCCTCCAGAGAGGACAGCGTCCTGATCTGTCTTTTACCTGTTTACGGTTTACCAAAGAAGATCTATGGCTTTTCAAACGGATGCTGTTGGTTTAAGATTATGTTTGTGATGCTTAAAAGTGTTTATTTATGTATATTGAGATAAAGTGTTTATTTATGTATATTGAGATAAAATTTATCTTACATATTTATTTCATATATATCATAATAAGATGATTTTAGAAACTCCAATTACTATTTTAAATAAATATTTATCAGATTTAAGTTTGACTCAGAAAAAGAAAGATCTATTAAGTTGGCCCAGTCGCGTCCGTTACAGAACTATTTCCTCTTGTCCTTATTATAAGGCATCAACTAGCAAGTTTATTTGGTCCTTTTTATAATATATTTGCTTGTTCCCGATGAGTATTAATTATTTTTTTCCATGTATGCCCCTAATAAATAAAGGTAGTAGGTGAGAGTAATAATTAATATAATATTAGAGTTTAGTGCAATTAGTAGGGGTAGTATTGGAAGTTACTTAAATTGTAAGCTAACTTTATTAATTTTAACTATTTTTATTAGTTTGTGAGAATGGTTAGTTGGTCTTTATAATAAGAACTAAAGTAGTGTTTTCGATATAAAGACTACTAATCTTACTAAACTCTAATAAAAATAGCGATATAAAGCACCAACTAACCAACTGCGGCTAGTTAATAAAAAGTTAACGTCCCAGTTATCTAAGGTCTTGATTGACCAACTGAACTTTTACTTTCAGGAGTCCTAAGACAAAATTCTAAATTTTACTAAATTTAATAAGTTTTTTCTCAATTGTCATTATTTAAAACTACTTGTATTATCTATGGACAAAAATGACTTATTCTTCAATTTTTTCAAAATTATAATTTTCTAAATAAACAAATTTTTTAATTAAAAATATAATTATATGATTTAAATAAAAATCAAAGTGTTTTATAGTTTATTATATATGTTAAACAAAAAAATATATGATTTATTTTTATTTTAGAAGAAATTTATGTAATTTAAAAAATTCATTTAATGTTAATCAAATTTTCGTAGGTCAAGTTTTCATTGCTTAACCCATTAAAATCGCTTTCTTTAACCTATTATTAAATCGTCCCTTCATCGCCTCTTAAGTTTTCTTTTTTCTTTTTTTGTCAACAAGTCACAAATAATCAATAGATCATTTAATTAACAAATATATCATCAAGTTCTTGCCGATTTATATTATTAAGATCAATATTGATATCCATTAAAAATAAATCATATGTATATATATATATATATTGTTTAACATATAAATTAAACTATAAAACACCTTGAGTTTTATTTAAATCATATAATTAAAATTTTTGTTTATTTTAGCAAATTATAATTTTGAAAAAATTGAAGAATAAGTCATTTTTGTCCATAGATAATACAAGTAGTTTTAAATAATGACAATTGAGAAACAACTTATTAAATTTAGTAAAATTTAGAATTTTGTCTTACGGCTTCCTTTGGAAAAGTAAAAGTTAGTTTACCAATCTACCTTGCGCTTAGATAACGGACGTTAACTTTTGTCTAACAACGGCGTTATCTTTGACGCTCCGAGTAAAACTTTTTTTTTGGTATTTTTGGTCCACTTAATAGTTAATTGTGTTGGACGCTCCTTGACCAATAGTTCATTGGTGAAAATGCACCTTAACCCTTTAATAAAAGAGACAATAAATGAGAAGCCTGAGCGTCAACGAAACGAAACCACATAAGAGATCGAAAAGCGGCTTCTCTCTTATTCTTATACACTCCTCAGCCTTCATTTTCTGTAAAACTACACTACTTTGACACAAAATAGTGAAATACTAAAGCTGGAGACTTTCTTTTTTTTTTTTTAAAAAAAAAAAAGCATTCAACATCCTGAAATATTTTTTTGTAGTATTACGCAGTTTCCTAAAATATTTTTTAATAACACTCGTTATCATAAATACAATTTTAGTCTACTTATTAGGTAAAAATATTTTTTAATACTACACAATATCTAGCATTCAAGAACCTAAAATAATTTTTCACTAATATTGACTAAGTATTCTAAATTAATTTTTATTGCATCTAACACCCAATTTCGGCAACACTCAGTGTTTTAAACTGATTTTTGGTACCGTATTTTATGGTGCCAGATATACTAAAAATTAGTTTAGTATACTGAGTCTATGTTAGTCAAAAAATTATTTTATGGTGTTGAATACTAGATATTAGGCGGCATTAAAAAATATTTTAGGTGGTAAGTGGACAAAAAAAAATTAGGATGTTGAGTGCAATTTTTTTTTTTTTTTAAAAAAAAAAAGCATTTCAGGATACCAGGTGATAAAAAAAGACTTCAGCATGTTGAATGCCATTTTTCCAAAAATAAAAAAGTAATCAACTTCAATATTTTGAGCCAAAAAGGCGCAGTTTTATAGAAAAGGAGGAATAGGAGAGGAGTTGCTTCCATAAAGTACAATCAAACGCATACTATTTTTTTCCCACTATTTTTGGGAGTTTTCTAGTATTCTTTCTCTTTTAATTTTCTCTCTATCCAAACATAGGATTAAATAAAATTAAAGGAATATTTTTAGTATGAGACTGTAAGGAAATGGGAACAAATATTTATTTTATGATAATGTTTCTAGATAATTTAAGTTTATTTTTATCTTATGTATGATATAAATAATTTTGAATGAAGCTCTTTTTTTTTAATCAAAATTTTGAATGAAGCTCTTGAATGATTAAAAAACATAAAAGATTGACATCAAAGTCACGTGAAAAAATAATTGGAAGAGTAATAAAGTATAAGCACTGTGTACCGTGTACGTATAGACACGTGAATTGAAACTTGAGAGACAGAAGGGTGAAAAACTAAATTTAGGGAGCTAATTAAGATATGACTTGTACTTAGGGGAGGAGTACAATCTTATGAGGCGCACAGCTAAAACAAGATATTAAAATATCTCAAGATGCGAATTAAAAGTTAAAACACACACAAACAGTTATAGTGAGTTAAGTGACGTGGATTAAAAGTTCAACATATAAATGTGTGTGGTTTATATAAATACACCAACACCTTAATATATAATCTCATTTATAATATAATTTACACTACAAATAAAATCTTATACTATCTTTACTCTTAAAGGTAGAACCCGATTTGTACCACCGGAGGAGTATGAAAGACTGATATTAATAATGAAATGGCGGTTTCTATTAGTTTCAACTTTTAACAAATTGTGTAAATAACCAAATTATAAAATAACCAACCCGCACTTTTATCATAGGATATGTGTTAGGAATCCATGTGTTCATGTGTCCTCTTTAGAAGAAAGACATATGTTTAGAAGAAGTTATTGTTATTTTAGAGTAGTTATTGTTATCTTATCTGTTTGTTAGTTTATACAACAGTTATTATAGATAGTTATGATGACTGACCCTTATAAATATGAGTAACTACGTTTTATGGAGGTGTGAAGAATATTATATGAAATTATTGTGTATTGTATATGGGCAAGAGTTACAAATCCTGGTTTTAGATTCCTCTTTTGATTTCCTTAAGTTCTATCAATCTGGTATCACATCAGTGAGTCTTAGGACCTATTTGATACCATGGTTAATACTCAAAATTCCTCATATGGGAATAATTCTCCACAACTCCCACCCCAAAACCCAGAAATACCACCCTCTTCCAATCCTCATAACGATTCAGCAGTGATTTTGTTGTACCCTCCCCCCTCAAACGCCTCATGAACCTAATAATCCACAATTGTCAACCATTATGACGCAATTGAGTCAGATGAATGCAGAAATCAATACTTTGAAGAAGCAAAAAAATACCAATATTTGCTCAAAGGGAGTCAAGTCAGATCAACAAGGAAACTTACAACGAAAATGATGAAGGTGATGATCTTTGGTGGCACAGAAATCCTTCAAGACGCTCTCATTCGAAAATTGAGTTTCCAAAATGTGAAGGAGGAGACCCAAAAGGCTGGATATTAAGGGCTGAAAAATACTTCCGATATTATTAGACGCCTGAAGATTTAAAGGTTGACGTAGCCCCAATAAATCTAGAGGGAGACGCACTAGATACGTTTACTTGGGTTTTGTCAGGAAGAACCATATGATACTGGGATGAACTGGTGCAGATCTTTTAGGAGCAATTTGGCCCTATTGAGTTTCAAAACCCGGACGCTCATCTATGCAACATTAAATAATTGTATCAATCAGCGAGTACAAGCAAGAGTTTGTAAGAAGGCAAGCCCAAGTACAAGGATGCCTGGAGCATTTGTCTCCTGGGAATGTTCATCAATGGCCTCAAGGAAGAATTGCAATCAGACGTGAAGATCCATAAACCACGAACCATATATAAGGCTGTTAGTCTCGCGCTGGAGTTTGAATCGAAATTACAGTCTCAAGGTGCCCAGCGCTCTAGTCCTCGTTTTAAGAATCCACGTGGCACAAATTATAACAAACGTGATTACAAAAACTCTTCACACGATCAGTTCGATTATGTTAATGTCGCGACTTCAAGAAACTCTGGAACTGTATATTCGTTCGACGTTGCATCGCAGGGACACAATCAATATTCAAATCCGGCTTATCAGACCAGTGTGATAACTTCAGTTAACAATTGGAATTCAAATTCTGAAAAATTGAATTCCCAAAAACAATTTCTCTTGACGCTGTCAACGCGCCTTTCGGAAATTGAGAGACAACATCGCGCTGCGATAAGGGGTTGTGTTTCCGCCGTGGTGACAGATTTACCCCTAGCCATTGCTGTTCATCGTCGACATTGAAAATAATGGAAGTCTCTGATCAAGTAGATGGACAAATCTAAAGTGCAGAAGAAAAACCCTTGCAAATGCAAAATTGGCCAAAATTTCCTTCTTTTCGCTTTGAGGACAAGGTTTATTTTCAAAGGAAGGGTATTGTTAGAAGTTTATGTGTCCTCTTTGGAAGAAAGACACATGTTTAGGAAAAGTTATTGCTATTTTAGAATAGTTATTATTGTCTTATCTGTTTGTTAGTTTATACAACAATTATTATAGATAGTTATAGACAGTAATGATGACTGACCCTTATAAATATTTATAACTATATTTTATTAAGGTGTGAAGAATATTATCTGAAATTATTGATATTGGCTAAAGTTACAGATTTTGGCTCTAGATTCCCCTTTTCTTCTTTTAATTTCCTTAAGTTCTATCTATATGCAACGAAATCTTACTATCATGGATTTTCAGACAAGCGTATAATTCTGAAATCTTACCATCATGAATTTTTCGTTGGTCAGGGGAAAAAGGTCAACTTTATTAAGTAGCTAACTTGGTATTTACAATCACGAGCTGAGCTCCGGACGGGACACAAGGCAGAATCCCGGGAGGAGAGGATCCGAGAGTAAAAGAAACCCTAATTTAACTGATGGCTAGTGAAATGCTAGATATTTCTTACAGGGTACACAAAATTTCGAGAGGGGGATGGTAACTTGGGTAAGCTCGAAGAAGGAATTTCCATATGATTGAATTGAATGGGTCCCTAACCTTTTCATGCCATATAAGGTGATAGGAGAAGAGCCTAAGCAAAAAAAGAGAGATGCTGCTATCTATACACAGATTTACATAATATAGCTCGGAGTTGTAAATCTTCTGGATCCACCTTCCCCGTAAAGCTCATTCCATTGGAGCAGCTCGTTCATATTTCTCGACTCCGACGACACGCTTGCGCCCACCTACGTAAAGGGAGATTATATAAATACGCATAACTAAGCAACTACAAGAATGTGAAAGGAAATCAAACCATCCCACTTTTGAAGGGGTTTGGGTAAAGCAGAGATCCAAACAGTTTCCACCCAACCCCCACCCCATTATCGGAAACAATGCTTTGACAATACGAACTGCTGGATCCTAACCAACTTTTCCAGAAAATAAGCAAGAGTGCGTACAAACTGACAAAAAAAAGAAAACCTGGGATAATGAATGCCATATACCTGCTCATGTGCATGTCTAAAATCCTCCATCTTTAAGAGCCGAACGTCAGTACTGCCATACAATGGAGGTAACGGTCTGTTCTCAGCCAAAGCCAAACTTCTCTCCTGAAATATGGGTGAATGTCAAAAAGTTAACTCAAGTAATGAACATGGCAAATATACAATTTCAACAGAATTAATTAATGCCATCCACTTGTCAATCTGTTTTAAAGTGGAGGATAAACAACAAAAGCTACTAGCCAAGATATGCTTCTACGCGGAAATACACAAGAAAATTGAATGAAAATGACCTTCTTTTCCTTCTCCAATATCTCTCTTATTGGGCAGTAAGCTGCTGTGACACACAGATTCTGCAGCCAAAACATAAATGGTGTTCTGTTATTGCAGGCAAAAGCTACTTTTTTCAATACCCAACAGCCAAAACATTGCATCGGCCCCTCACCTTAACGTCACTCCCAGAATATCCATCAGTCATGTTTGATATTATTTCCAGATCGACATCAGGTGCCAAATCTTCCGTTGCTAAAATCGCTTTAAGAATTTTTACTCTGTTTGGAGCATCTGGCAAATTGACCATCAATCTGCATGTCACCCAGAAATATGGAGGAAAAGGATTAGAATAGATTGCCTATAAAACATTATATAGATGATGATATCAGACATAACAAGCTTACCTTCGTGGAAGCCTCCTAATAACAGCCTCATCAAGGTCAAAGGGTCTGTTTGTGGCAGCAAGTACAAGTATGCGCTCATTGTCTTTTGTTCGCAGACCATCCCAATTCACCATAAATTCATTCTTAACTTTACGCATAGCCTCATGCTCACCATGATTTTCACGTCTTCGTAGCAAACTATCAACCTAGCAATTAATAAGAGTTAATCATTCAATGATAATATAATAATAGTTAACCAAATATAGACATTGGCGGAACTAACCACATCCTAAGAACTCCCATCATACAAGAGAGAGGACCAGAAAGAATATTTCACCGAAAATACAGAGGAAGCTTTTACACCAACCTCATCAACAAAAATAACACTAGGAGCAATTTTGCTTGCTAGAGAAAATACTGCTTTGGCATATTTCTCTGCTTCACCAAACCACTGCAAAGAGCGTGCTCATGTCACTAAAGCATATAAAAAGACAATATAACAAAAAATTAATAATTAATAAAATAAATACCTTCGAGGTAATGCTGGACACTGAGATGTTGATGAAATTTGCTCCAGCCTCAGTAGCTACAGCCTTTGCAAGCATTGTTTTTCCAACACCAGGGGGCCCAAACAGCAATACTCCCTTGCAAGGCTATACAGAAAGTAATTGTAGTTAGCAATTAGAAAGCAAGCATACGCAACCAATGAACAACTACTAAACAGGTCTCACAAAATAAAAGAAAAACAAGAGATTCCCAAAATTCTACCTTTGTCAACTGTCCTTTGGAAAACAATTCAGGCCTCTGAAGGGGAAGCATGACCAATTCAATCAAGGTGTCCTTCACATTTTCTAAAGCTCCAATATCATCAAACTTGACCCCAATGTCACTTGGAGGAATAACATCAGCAAGCAATTTTTTCTCAAATTCATTATCAGTGATCACATCCTGTAAACAAATTTTTAAAAAAAAGGTTCGAAAAATTTAGCAAAGAAACCTGCTGGAAACCTAAGCCCAATACAATGTGTTTTACTCTGCCACCACTCCTATTCTGTTTTATTTGATTTTTTTTTTTTTTTTTTTTTTTTTTTTTTTTTGTGTTTTCTTAAGTCAATCTCATGTAAGTCGTTGGGGAAGTTTTCTCCCTGATCTCTGGAGATTCTGATTGTAACCTCGTATCTGCTGAGGTTCTAGGGCAGCAGCCGAGCCTATAAACTATTCGTTCTGCAAGTTTAATAAGATAACAGAGGAGAGCAGCTCTGTTTTCATCAAAACCCATCACATAATGACTCTGAATTTAAATATCTTTCTCATCCCATATATGTTCAAATACAATTTTTTTTAAAGATGGTGAAAGGGTATTGGCATTTGTTACCTTAAAATGTTGAGAAAGTAGAACCGAGTGAATGAACCACTTACTAAAAAATCAAGAATGAAAAAGAACTAAAACTTATAAGATCCTAAGAAATATGATAAATTACCTTCAGTGATTTCTTTAAGTTCTTGCTATCTCCTTGGATGCCCTGTAGAATGTTCAGCCCATACTTAATGCTGCACCAATATGGAAAAAGATAATACCCAGTTAATCAGGAAAATTAAAAGGTTGAAAAAATTCATTTTACTCTGCTGCACATCTTTCATAAGACAATATGATGAAATGACAAAAATGATAATAATGACCTTTCAGTAGACAACATAATCTTAGAATCTTTGATTGAGTCTTCAGATGAATGCATTAGCTGGTAACTTAATGCCCAACCAACAATTTTCCCCACAACTAGTGAAAAGAATTGAGGCAGTATCAGTAATATTGCAGCAAACCTCAAATTTGTGTATTTAGAAAAATAGTCAAGTTCAGAAACTCAGACTTTCAGTTGTTAGGGCTTGATCTTTAATACAAAGATTTTCAAGATCAGGGCAAATAAATCCAATCTTGTCAAGAACCTGTAATCATTGAAACTTCTAATGAAAATTGTAACAAACGAGGAGAAAAATAAGTTATAGTGGTGAATAAATCGTGTGAAGACAAACGAAAGCATAAACTGGCATAAATAAACCATGGGCAGATCCCTTGTTCTCTGAAATTTTTTGCTTATTTAACAAAGCAATTACTGGCCCTAGTACAAAAAATCTAAGCAGGATAGGCATTTGAAATCTTGTAAAATAAGTAAACAAGAAAGATTTCTCTGATAAAAATATTTGGAAAGATCTGATCCTCCTGCAGCGGGGGAAAAAAAAATGCAACATGCCCCCTAAATACCAACCAACTCAGGCAGGTAAAACACCATAATTTCATGAGGCCTCATCCAAGAACAAGCACAGCATAATGCAGCAGTAAAAGAAAACATCAAGTAAGAAAGAAGGAGTATTAATAAAAATAGGTGATATTGTAACACTCACTGTGCGAATGCAGACAATATTTGACTGAGCTTTCATAGTTTCCACGTCATGTTCTAACTGCTGCTTCCAATAAGAGAGCAAAGCCTCATCCTGCACAAATTAGGAGGGGAAAATGGATACATAATCTATAGATAGAGAGACATTATTATCGGACAATACATTTCATCTCCCATGATACCTGAGGCGGCTGTATTGATATTTCATTGGGAAAAAGGAGTCTAAGTTGCTTCATCGTTTTGGTGGTTTCCTTGCTCCTACCATGCAATCCACTAAGGTTATCCTAAACATGGGGAAACTGTTTGATTATTCGAGAAAAAGAACTGAAAGAACCGGACTATGTATAATGAATCTATGATAATAGAAAATATTTTGAAATCCAACTAGAAAAAAGCCTCAAACTCCCTGGAAGACATCCAATGTTTTGTAACACCAAACAACAAAGCAGTCGGAGTATATGCAACCTTGAAAACCAATGAGGGCTGCCGTCTAAACAGAATATTAACAACTACTTTTTGTAGATCCTTTACATGCCCACAGAAATTATATTTTGGCTTTCCAACGATGTTCAAAAAAGGAGAGTTACCCTTCTAGTGGTGAACAAACTCCAATTTCAATTTACCATACTAAAACCTCAAAAGCCCAAATAAGCAACAGAACCTAAGAGCCTCACAATAACTTTTTTAACAGACAAAATATCAACTAGAATTACGCCAGTGTTTAAATCAGGAGGTTCAAAGCTAAGGCTATGATTACTATACCAGAAGACCAAGATCAAATATAGCTGCCCGAGAGATTCCAAATTTTGTAAACGGAAGGCTACCAGGCTGGGTCTGGAAGCACGAAGAAGCCAAAATCAAAATCAGCAACAATGAAGTGAAATCCTAAAGGGTCCATTTGTTTCAGCCTTTTTATTTCATTGAAAAAATAACCTTTTTATTAAAAAAAACCTTCTAAGAAATTTTAAAATGTTTGTTTAAGCTTTTAAGAATAATCAAAATCTTTAATATATATGCATATTTATTATTCTGAGCTTTTAATTATTTTGAGAAGCACTTTCAAATAAAAAATTGCATTTCATAATTCCAACCAATCGCAAATAACTTCTGCTTTTCATAAAAATATCTCAACAATAAAATCACTTCTTCATAAAATATGAATGTCACTTTTTTTAAGTTTAAAAAAATAAGCAGAAAATCCCCACTTCTTGGAAATAGCTACAGAATATAATCATCAAACTGCACCTTGTCCTTGTGATTGCCCAGCTGAGTATGTGAACCAATTACAACTACATTTTGTGGCAAACTTTCAAGTCTGCTTTTTAAGACTTCTGAGTTCCCAATCATAGCCTTCTCTATATCTTTCAAGAACAACACCAACCCACCACTTTTACTCTGGGAAAAAACAACCTAGGTACAGAAAAGCATAAACCATCCTGTGTCAATTTGACATTTTGCAAGAAAAAGACCGTTGTTGAACAGGTATAGCACTTTTACCACCTCAAAGATTTCGTTAATAGCAAGCTTGATAGTTTCATCCCCTCCAGATTTATCCACTCGTAGTAAATGATTAGCTGCAGCATATAATGCAAATATATTTTAACAGAACCACCAAAATTGTAGTGTGCAAAATGCCAACAGGCAGGCAAAGGAACAGAAATTTAAATAAATAAATTTAATAAAGCACCAGAACAAAAAAAACCACGATCATCTTCACATAGGCCTCCAAGATCATTTCCATCTGGAATTGGTTTATCGAATCTAACACCAATTTTGGAAGACTTGTTTTCTTCAAAAGCAAGAAGAACTGTTCCCTGGGAGTCATACGCAGGTCCCCTGACCAACATAATAGAAGAAGAATCACGATGAAACTTAAGGGCTTCCCGCAAGAACAAAGAGAAAACAAAGATATGACACAAGAAATTAATAAGCATCTTCAATAACTCAACTTGCCTTGAAGGATAATTTTGTAATGAAGAGACTACAGAGGGAAGAAGTTTGCCAACAAATTTTACTCGGTCACCTGCAAATTTTCTAACCATCATCACATTAGCATTTCATATTGCCACCCAGCATAAGAGAATAAAACAATATGTAAAAATTCAGGATCAATGATTCTCTAAATACATTTTATTAAATAGGCACAACCTTACATTTATAGAAATTAAAAGGGAGAATATACTCCTTTTTCTATGCCAGGAAAGTAGACTCTTGTTATAATTAAGAGGCATAACTCTCAAAATAAGATGACTAAATCAAAAAGATTAAGTGCAAAAAATTCCCCAAAACATAGTCAAGCGCACAAAAATTTCCTAACCTCTGAAACTTGACAAAAAATTCCTCTAATTTTCAAATTTATGCAAATAACCCCCTATTATTAATTGTTCAGTTATTTCAGTAGTAGAGTATGATACATCAGTGACTATATACCACCTTAAACTGTATCTTTTTGTACAAATAACTCTAAATTAAAAGCAGATAAATCCCTAACATCTAGGTGGCATGTAAATAAATCTATGCCATGTTACACGCCGTTATTGAAATAGCAAACAAATTAACAATAAGGGAGTTATCTGCATAATTTTAAGAATTTAGGAAAATTCAATTGTCAAGTTTCAAATAAGGGATGCTCTTTGCACATAATTCAAAATTTAGGGACCATATATATAATTTTACTTAATCAAAATAAGATAACTTCATCTAAATTAAAACAGAACGCTTAAGTTAATCTAAAGTTTATGGGAAAGTTAGACAAAAATAGTAAATAATCCTTAGTTAAAGTAAAAACGTGTTCAAACAATTAAAAATAACTCAATGTTCAAATGGATGATTCTTCTTCTATTTTCCTCATGTCTCACTTCTGAGAAAGCATCCCTAAGAAATGGGAGAGGTTTGCTTTTTGCCAACTCTTGGCTGGTTGGCAGGGCAATTTTGTTGGTTGTCTCCTATCTTGTGGGGATGAGTGTCATTCCTTGGCCGTATTTTGCCATTTAGGCCATGAAGGCTAAGATGCCATGTAGAAATTCAAGGAAAAAAGAACAGACTCCTATTCCAACTCTAAAAGGTAACTTTGTTCCAATCAAATATTGGATATCTCTAATTAAGACAGAAACTTGAGCTAATTAAAAAGCAAATAATCCTAATCAAAAATTAAAAAATAAAATAATTTAAAAAACTTGGTTGAAATAGATGTCAACTTCCAACAAAATCAGTACACAAGATGGGTACTCAATTTGGAGGGAAAACAGAATACCTGTTTTAAGCATAGGGCCTTTGGACGAAGCAGTAGATACCTCCTGCTTCAGCATAACCTGAGAACTTGATGAGGATCCATCAATAAGATCAGCATTGACAATTGAAGTAGGTTTTTTATGCTGTAATGTGGCAAGCTGGGCACTCTGTTTTGCATACGCCTTTTCAGGCCTTGAACTTTGTTTAGGACAATCAGAGTCCTCTGATGGTGTTCCCTGAGGATTAATTGCAAAGTATAAACAGTTGTTAAATATGTATATTAAAGAATCATGAGCAACAAGCAGGAAAAATGTCCTGGTAGAAGTAAAATCAGAGACGAGTCATACAGAACCTAAAGAGAAGTAATAGAAAAACTGAGTAAACATACACCAGGCAGGGTAAAAGAATCCACAATTAGTAGCCTAGCACCAAAATGTTTTGCAAGAGCCTTGCACAAGGTTTCCTGATATATTTCCGAACCTACAATAAAATTGTCTACATCAGATTTTTTTTCATTACGGAAAAGGGAAAACAAAACTATATAAAAATTATGGCACTACCTGCAGGACCAGATAACAATATTCGGGGGCACAGTGAAGGTAGGCCTGAAGCAAACTTTATAAAATCATTTCGCTTCAAATGAATGTACATAGAATCAGCCAAAACACTTTTTGTAGAATCACTGCAACAATACAAGACATCATGTTCAAAATACAAAAGAAGTAAAACACAATTCAGGTAGCCTATATTTGTTAGGTCAAATAGAAAATAAAATACTCAGGCAACAAAAAATTGCACCTTATATAATATGGGAAGTTTTCAAATGACACATCAATATCATCAGGATTGAGAATTCCTTGCTGTAGATTGTTTTTGAATGCTTGCTGCCCGATGGAAACTAAATCAGCTTGAGGATCAGTATCCTTTAAACAAAGGCCAGCAAGCTTACACGACAAAGGCCTTAACTCATGAGTGGCCCCTGTCAACCTCCCAACATCCACTTTCATGCTGTCAAGATTAAAATTTTCATTGGCAGTGGCGGAGGGTGCAAGAATAGTTTTCTCAGCAGAAACTTCAGCTGAATTGCCATTATTGGTGGTGTCCTTCCTGTCAGTAGTATCATCCCCATGGCCAGAAGCTTGAGATGAAACCTCATCATTCTGTTGGACATTCTCGCTAATTTTAGAATAAGGTGGAAGGATAGATAAATTTTATCAAGATTACAAATAATAATAATATTGACCCTCCAGCAAGGTGTCCTTTATAAAATATAAGCTTCCAAAGTACTTACAGAACAAGGTATCCCAGCAGCAGTGACATTGTTATTGGTGAGCTGCTGAAAAATCTAAATTCCAAGCTAAGGAAGAAATCAAGAGTAGATCCATAGAAGAAATTTAAGTAACACTAGTCCATGATGTATTGACACAGGAAAGTGGGAAACGCAGCTGTTAGTTTTCCTCATGAACACAAGCATGTACGTATGCAAAAGAGGAGGAAGTGAGAAGCAAACAAGAACTAAGGTTACATTAAGTAGGAGGGAAAGGAAGATGTTGAAAGAGAAAATGAATTTGGCACGTTTGCTGGATCTCAACCAGTCTCCTTTGGAATCCCAGTTTCCCGTGTTTAAAGTAGAGGAAAGCAGGATCATCCATGAATGGGATATTTTTGTGACAAAAAGGTCCCCACAAAAGTTAATACATTCCAATATATACCCTTGCCCTAATTAATTAACACAATTGGATCCCTCTCAAAATGACAAAACGATCAAGAGCAAGCATCATCAACCTTTGACCCAAAGCACCCATCAAGCAGAGGAAATCCTTGTAATGCAGAGTAACTTTCAAGCCATTGGAGTTCCTTGCAACATCATCGACAGTGAGTGGGATAGAGCTGCAGATTTCTCACAATTGAGTATGCAATGTTGACAGCAAGCAGAAGAGCACAAGCAAATCTCCTCTCCTTTTTTGTTTATAACCACAACTGCATCTCCCCTTCACTTTCAAAGGCATCTCCTCTCACGGTGGCAAAAAGCATCTCTTCATCTTTCAATCTTCTAATACCCTATATTTTAGATTTGCACCTTCTTGAAAAAGATCCCCCCAATGCTTGATCTCCAGTAGAACATGGAGTTTAAGATGTATCCTTTGTATTCTTGGAATTGTATTCTTTGTATTGCTACAGATCTGCAATTTCAAGATGCTGCACTTTGCATTCTTTTGTATCCTAGCTCTGATGTTGACTATAGAGAATAAATTGGGTATTGCAATTAGAGTAATAGAATTGATATTCTGGAATTTGTACATTGTTTTTCTCGGTCTTGTGATTTTTTGGGTTTGTGAATTTTGTAGATTCTTCTTGCT
The DNA here is from genome assembly GCA_019022615.1 of Acacia melanoxylon. Classification (NCBI taxonomy): domain Eukaryota; kingdom Viridiplantae; phylum Streptophyta; class Magnoliopsida; order Fabales; family Fabaceae; genus Acacia; species Acacia melanoxylon. Next base: position 8,968,305 of record JAFJYJ010000019.1, on the reverse strand, counting down.
TCATGTTTCTGAATCTTTCATTCTGCATTTTGGTTCACACTCTTAAATGTTCTGAGGATGTTGTGCAAGGATATTTGTGTCTTTTAGGCCTTTATTTCATCCTTTCCCTTTCCAGTTGTGCACTCTAAAAGGACCGAGTAACAAGACTCCATCTCCCTTTCCCAACATACCAAACTTGTTTTGGATCCAAATTCCCATTCCCCTTTACCTCTCCTTGCCCCTTGCTTATTTCCATTTTCTACCAAACATAGCCAAATTTCTTCCCAAAGAAGCACCCAAAACATGTGTAAAAGGATACATAAGCATTCTTGTCAGAACTGAAGACCACCTCATCACCTGCATTCAATATCAGCCGGGAATTTTTTTGGTAATTCCGGCCATTAACTTGTACGGCACCTTTATCCCCTGTGATTTCCAGTAATCCAACAGATGAACCTCCACGCTATGCAAGTTCAAATAATCATGGTGGTCAGTGCTCTATCAAAGATTATACATTTTGATTAATAATTTTCTTTCATTGAGAAATTTTGGACACGTCATCTGCAACAGCTGGATAGAAATTCATTGATCTCAAATTTTATATGCATACACTTATGTCTGTGTGTGAGAGTGAGAGTATGACATATGGTAATATAATTAAATTTCAACAATCATGCATGTGTGCGCGCAAGTGCAATTTTCCCAAAAGAAAGAATGAAAGAAAAACAGCTTGTTTGTCACACCTAAGACGTACAGCCAATGGACCCATAACTCAGTTAAATCCCGTACACTTCCAAGATATCGGTAGAAGTTCTACCTTGGTGAGCTTCAACTTGCACAAAACATTACTAACAGCTGGATCATTAAGCCATAAATTGCATTGACGGCCATGACCAACAGTGATTTGAGAACCGCACAAGGACAGATGTCGATTCTGGAGAAGCAGGAGAAATAAAATGCATTAATTTCAAATCCTACAAAAGTTATGACCAGAAATGAAGAAGCACTCTGACCAGATGAGGGAATCATAAACTGGTTCCCACTTCTCACTTGAATTCATCGTCTTCAATTTTTAATTTGATATGGAAAATGAAGGAACTAACACCATTATTTTGGAATTCAACGATATCAAGACCAGATATAATAAGCGATAGTGGCATTGTATTAAAAGCTGCAGATTCATCATCCTTGTTGTTGTGCAGAAGCAGAACAAAAATATTTAAGGACAAAAAAACTTTTTTTTCTTGATGTGAAAGACTGAATAAAGATTTTAAAATAAAAATAAAAACGTATTTTTGGAACGCTGGACCTGAGTAAGATAAATTATCAGTACCACATTGAACAATGTAAAACTTCAAAAGGGCAAACGATGATAACTGATTGAATTAATCTTTCAACAACCCCCCCCCCAAAAAAAAAAAAAAAAACATCCTTTATCACTTGGAGGTACATGGCCACAGGACTCACTTGGCGAAGCACAATAGGCAACAAATCGACAATTTTATATCCGCGTAACATGCTAATTGAAATGAATTGTAGCATAAAACAGTTTCATCCGTTGTAGGTAATGCGTAACATGCTAATTTTATTAACTGTCTTATGATCTGCTCTAACAATTACTCCAAGTATGATTGTTACTCATCACTGCAATAAATTATCAGGCTCCCGCGAAACCAAGTCAACTATTTAACGTGAAATTTCTCCTAAGAAACAGAAGGAGAACATGGAAAAGATGTCTGTGTGTGTGTCTCAAGTTTGATCACGCAGTTTTCTTGCAGAATCTGACAATACAAGTCTCGCACTGATAGCTAGAAACAGATGGAGAACATGGAAATACTCAACGAAGAGTGAATATACACCTGGGAACACTGAGAAATAAGCCTTCCCCATGCAGCCTCCAGGCTCGTCTTCCCTGAGCATTTCTTGGACCCGCCATCGGCGACCGCTCCAACCACCTTTGATTTCTCTTCGTCCACCGCAGTTTCGCCTGAGCTCACCGTGATTTCATAATAATAAACAAAGTGGAAGCGGACGCATGCATACAAGCACGAGCTCCCAATACAAATCAATAGAACGCAGAAAGACGAAAGAAGGCCATTTCGCACCTAGAGGCTGCGGCGATGTCAAAACCTCGCCTTCAATGACGGCCATGGCGGGAGATTGCTCAGAAAGCGTAGCGTCACAAACGTCCGTGCCTTTCAATGAACCGGAATGTGGAAGATTAGAGGGACTTGGCTCCTTGTATCGGGATTCATTTCCAGGCTCGTTGGCAGGACCAAGATTTTCCGCTGAAGGCAGACTTCTTGGCGAAGAATCCTTGGACACCTAGGTTTTGGAGAGCAAAACATCAATTCCAGCATGGAAAATCACGAATTTTCACGGAAGCTCAATAACCAGGTGAGAACAATGAAAATCATGTTGAAACAAATTAGCGAGGAGCTCAAGAAGCAATAAAGATAACACCTTGGGTTTTTTGACGTCGGAAGAAGAGGATGGGGAGCGAGAGCGCTTGGAACTAGACGAGCCCCCTCTGGTTTCGACCATGATGTTGGCTCCGTTGAATTGTGCTCGGTCCCTCTTCACCCCTAATCCAGCAAGAATCAAAGAGGAGCGGAGAAAGTGGCTGTGACGATAGCAGGAAGTCCCGTTATCAAGGTTTATGAATTTGTTGGTTTCTCGGGGATCGAATCAAATACAAATGTTATTCATTTACAATAAATTCATATTCAAGACGATGAAAGAAACGGAATAAGGGAGGTTGAGATGATATGACCTGGGAAGCCGCGAGGCGGGATAGCGGGAACGAGAAGATGGTCGAGCTCGGGACCGGTGGGAAGCCGGAGTGATGGATCGTTGGGGGTGAAATTTATGTGAAGTGGAATAGTGAGACTCAGCGACAGTGAGGACTGAGGCCTTTGTTCCACGGAACATTCGAGGAAGGAAAGGAAAAGAAAGAAAAAAAGATTAGGAGAGAAGTTAAAAAATGTGAGTTGTTTGGTATACGAGTGAAAGGAAGTTAGTTGAGGAAAAATGAAATGTTTTGTATGAAGAATTGGTTGTTGATAAAGTGGGAAAAAGAAGAACCAGGGCCAATTTTGGAAAGAAAAAAACATTTTCATGGGAAGATTACAGCTTTCCCTCTATTTTCTGGATGGAAAGCATCTTTCTTCAAATATGGGAAGATTGGATCTCACCGGAAGATGCTTACTGAATCTTTTGGACCAAAACCCAAAAATTATGGGAAGATTGATATCTTCCTTTCATTCTCTAATTTTCTTTGTAACAAATAGGTCAGCAACGAATTTGAAGAGGAGGGGCTTTGGTCGGATGGGATGGTTCCCTATGAGGTGGGCCCAGAGTCAGTTATATGAACCGAAGTTCTGAACTCCGTTTGCGGTTTCTTATTAGCTAAGGAAGAAGAAAAATGTTAGATGTGGATTGCGAATTCAGATCTCGACGGACGTCTCCCCATCAGCAACTAAGCATAATTTGTGCCAACAAAGTTTTCTTCAAGATTTCCATACAGCCTGTTCTTCCAAATAGCATCCTTACTCTATTGAAAGTATTGAAGCCTATCCGAGTTATCATTTCCAATATCTATAATCATTTTACTATATGTTTGTAGTGTTTGCTTTGGTTCCTCATAAAACTTCAAGGAAACATAGTGTATGCACTCACTTTTACCCCTTTTTTCAAAATGCATTAAATGCTCGGTTCAATGGTTGAGGTTGGTGATAATCATCCCTTCAAAACACATTTTTTGTCAATGACTACTTCACGATGACATTTGGTGAGGTATCCGGCTTGGTGCAGGCAAATAATAAATACATCTACTGTGTGAGCTAATTGAAGGCCATTCATCTCTTCTAGCAAGCCTGTTTGGGCTGGCGGTGACCCAACATTTGCAGACAAAAAAGGTTGGTGGCAGCTGGATGAAATTCTAATGGAAAAAAAAAAGCCCTAAGTTGACCGGTTTGGGATGACTTATTTTGTAATGGACTTAAACAAAAAAATATCCTTTTGCTTCAATACTACTGTGCAAGTGTCTACAACAGAAGCGACATGCATTTTGTCCTTTCTTTTGCCCAATGTTTAGAAGCTCAGCCTTTTGTCCTCTTCTATCAAAATTAAATTTCTGCTTTGAATGGGAAATAAATACTAATTGGCAATGTATTAACCTATAAACAGAATCAGAGACCAAGTATTTAGTACTTTATCGTTTATTAAATTTTTAATGATCATTTAACCTTTTTGTCAAATTTAAATTATAATTTTTATCTTCAATTATCTCATTATATATAATTAATATGTATATGTAGTATTCAATACAATTCATGTCTTTTCAGTCATTTTCCATCCCAACTGATTTTTGAAATAATAATCCAAACACTCGTCAGTTTATAAAAAAGACACTCCTACAAAAGCCAAACGGGCAATCCAAACACAAATCATATTTACAATTTGATTTTTTCCTACCGGGCTTCTGCAAAAGTCATATAAAAAATAAGTCATCATTCTCACCGCTAACCCAAACAAGCCCACATCACTTTCAACCCTATCCTCATATATAAAAAGGTTTTTGTTAAAATGTCAGTTAAGTCCTGTGGGACTTTTTTTAATAAATTCAATTCTACTGCAAATCTAGGTGCATCCGCTGACAAGTTTAGGTGCAGTTCACTAACAAGTCGACAATTAGAATTTAGAGAAAATTTATTTCAAGTCCGAAAGGACCAAAAAAATGTTAAAAAAGTCCAAAGGAAAATTCAGATGTCAGAAAAGTCTCGTTAACAACTCTCATATGTGGGATTAACAACTATTTGGGACTTTTCTGAATCTGAATTTTTCTGAGACTTTTTTATATTTTCTTAGGGCCCGTTTGAATGGGCTTTTTTTATAAAAAAAAAATCACTTTTTTAATGTAAAAAAAATGCTCATTTTATTAATTTATGTGTTTAGATTATATTTTTTTAAAAAGCAAAAGTCACAAAAAAAAAGCCAAAATCTTTGTTTTTTTTTTAAAAGCTCTAATTTGGAGCATAAAAAAAACACTTTTTTTAAAAGCTCATCCAAACGGGCCCTTAGTCCTTTAGGACCTGAAAGGAATTTTCCCTAGAATTTATTGCAAAAGAGTCTCACGGGACTTTTTTTCTTTCTTCTGTTGCTCCCACAGTTTTTAAAAGATAAAATTGATAATTGATTGATATTCAAGTGAATTTAATTTTGTTAATATCATTGTTAGGAGAAACTGCCAAATAGGAATCATGATTAGCCAAACTCAATTTTAACTCCAATTAAAATGAGTGATTTTTATACTAAAGTACTTAAAAAATAATTATATGCAGTGAACTTAATAAAACACCCAAAAAATATTAAAAGGCATTAAAAATACTATAATAATGATAAGGGAGAGTTAGGCGATCAAAAGCAATTAATAAATACTCTCCCAGTCAATATAAAACATATTTACCATTAGATTAAATAAGTTAGTTAAATTGATTAACATGACATTTATTTTATAAAATATTTTAGTAATCTTTCTTAATTTCTTTATTCCCTCTCCTCCTTAATTATTATCGATGAAGTATCAATATGGTAAGTTAGAAAAAGATTGACAAGTTTTAGAGTTAGAATCAATATCAACTCTCCAAAATATGTCTTATATTAAAAAATAGATGAGTAACTCTCATTCCCACTTTGTCCCCCCCCCAAAAAAAAAAATCGCATTCCCTCTTTGAGGATATAACGTTTTAGTGCATAAATTTTAGGGAAATTAATTTGTTTGTCCATATTTTGAATCAGGCCCCTGGTTTCGCCAAATTTTGAATAAGGTCCTTAGAGATTTTTTGTTCTTTTTTATTGGTTCCTTATTGTTTGCACAATTATCATAAGTCCTTCTGTGTATAAAATTTGAAGATTCTGTTAGACGAGGTGATGTGGCAATCTAACTCGGCACATTGAAAGAAAAGAACCACTGAGTGGGGGAAGAGAGAGAGCATTAAGAAAATTAATTGCCCATTTGGATAGTGATCGAACCATATTTTTATATAATTTTTTATAATTAATTTGGGATTTAATCATGTTAATTGGGCAAAAAATGTATTATTTATGATTAATTTTGATTAATGAGTGATTACCTGAAAAATGTGTTAAAAGGGGTAAAATTGTCATAATTATTGTAATTACTCTTAATCATTGCTTCTTAGGAAGAATTGATATTGGCGGATTGGTTTAAATTGTAGGTGCTTGAAGAAATTAAATCAAATTTGAAAATTGAAGTTTGGGCTCAAGTTGTAAAAGTTTCAGTTTAATCCCTCTTTGAAACTTTTTAATATTTTCACTTAGGTCCCTGTGTAAAGCTGCTGCGTCTTGGAGAGATTAGGTCTGACTTCTTCATTGAGCTATAAAGGACCCGATAAAACAGAGTGAGCGTCGAGGCAACTTGGAACTGGGGGGGGACCTTGGATTCTCTTCATCCTCTCGTCACTTTCCTTTAAGTCGCCGCGACAACTTGGAACCGGGGGGGACCTTGGATTCTCTTCATCCTCTCGTCACTTTCCTTTAAGTCGCCGGCGACTTTCGGCTCTTCATTCACCGTCACCGGCGACCACGCCAACAACCTAACCACCGTCACCTCTTCCTTCAGCCACTCCCTCTGTCTTCACCATTGGATAATCCGGATTTTCCTTCATCGCCAACCGGAGAGAATCAGCCCTCTGTTTTAATATCACCATAAAAAACCAACTACCTTCGTCATTCCTCTTCTTCAACAGTCACCACCACCATCGACCATTTTCTCTCTCACATTCCGCCACCTCCAACTTGAATTTTTATGGCAGCTGCATTTTTACTGTTCTTTGGTGACAGTTGCTAAAGTTCTAATGTGTGGCTGAGCATGTTTTGATTCTTGGGGATGGAAGTAGCTTGAGTTCCAAAGCTTCAATTAGGGGAGTTTATTTTGTTCAATATATTATCTCTAATTGTATTTGGATTTCCTAGTTTTAAGAATATTGATTTGTATTGTTGAGACTTAGTTTACCCATTTGGATAACTTTGTGGATTGAACATATGTGATTAGATTGAATTTTGTAGCTTGTTGGATTTATATATATGTATTTTCCTTATTGATTCAATGATATTGTGCTTTCTACGTGTTATTATTAGATAGTATGATTGAAATAGATAAATTGAGCGGCGTGTTATCGCATTCATATTAAAAGGAAGCAAGTTGCATTAGTCTAATCCTAATCGCACATTAAGTGTACTTCAATAATGCCTTAAGAGGTGACTGCTAGCTATGTTAGTAGGAGAAATCACTAATTAAGAACACTAGACTCAAGTGTTTGCTTGGGTTTTTCATTAAGACTTGGTGAAAATTTACTCCTACATTTAGTTGAACTATGATAGTTACTACCCATTTCCAAGAACATTCATTCATACCCATTTTTATACTCATTCTATATTATAAAAAAAATACCAAAAACAATAGTTAGCATTTAATTAAATCGCATTACTCTTTTATTTCATTAATTTAAAAAACCAAAACCAATTTTTTCCCTTGTTTTCATTGCATTTGCATGGCATCTAGATTACTTAGATTCAATAAAAGACTCCTCGAGAAGAGAAAATGATCATAGGTTTGTCTATACGCAATCGTTGGTTAATTTTGATTGTGACCCTAAGGTTAAAGACAAAAAGGCCCTCATCAGATAACAATAATAAAAATAGTTTTTTTTAGATGGGTTTTTGCAAACGAAAGATATGATAAAAGTTATATTGTAAAAATATTTGTGTTTGTGATAGCGGTAGTAAGAGTGTTTTTTTCCATATGGGCTCTTATTTGGAATAGCCTATAAAAAGTCAGTTAAGATCATGGTTTAGGAACCGGGACTGGACAAACCGAAAACCGCCAAACCGGCCTGAAAACCAGTCCCAAGTTAGAAGAAATACGAGTTGACTCGGTGACTCCATATCAACTCGTCCAACTCAGCCGGTTCCGGTTAAGTTGGACGGTCACCGAGTCAACCCAGTATTTTTTAAAAAAAAACTAAGAGTAAAAGACAGAGATCGCGATCTGGGTTTGTCTAAGGTGAAGGTCGCCGGTGATGGTGCTATGGAGGCTCAGACACAAAACAAGAAGAAGGAGGGGGAGAGAGAGAGATCTAGATCTGAAGTGCTTCTCAATATCGAGGTTGTCCACCGGTGGGTAAGACACCGATGATGGAGATTAGAAGAATGAAGAAGGATGGTGGAGCCGCCGCCGCCGGAACTGCCATGGGAAGAGGGAGTAATAAGCAGCGACTTAGCGAGTGGGGTTGTATTTTTGCTGGTAAAGGGGGGGAGAGAGGCGTTTGAGAGGATAATAGCGAAAATATTAGAGGTGACTTGGTGAGGATGAATGTGGAGCGTGGGAGTCTCGTAAAATGAAAAGATGATCTCATATCTTTGCATCACTACCTTGTTAATCTTCTCATGAATATTTTTTCTTTTGCAAATTACAGTATATGAATAAAAAGTTACTACATGAAAAGATTATATAATATTTTTTCTTTGTCGTATTGTTCCATCTTCATTTATTGTTTAGGCAAACAAAAAGTTATATGAATATCTAAGAAGGAAAGGATGGGACAGGATGAATATGAGTAAAAAAGTTTACTGTCTAGGTCAACAAAAAGTTGTATCTCTTCTGAGCCAAAAAAAAAGAAAGTTATACCTCACATCCCTCATGTCACAAAATATTTTATGTTATTAAAATATAAATATATTTACCTATTTTAATTAAATTATATATTTTAATTAATATCAGTTTGACTCCGGTCTAAACCACTGACCCTTGATCCAGTGCCTTCACCGGTTTAGTGACCGGTCCGGGTTTCAGAACCTTGGTTAAGATAGAAAATGACTGAAAAAGGGTATAAATATTATTGAATACTACACACACACATATATTAGTTGTATATTGTGTAATAATAGAAGATAAAAATTAAATTAGATTACATACAAATGTATATTTAATACTCTATCATCCTAAATATAAGACAAAGTTAATTTTTTTAAGAGATTAAGGAAGCTAATTAAATTACTTTAGAGTATTTATATTTATATTTTTCTGTAAGAATACACAACATATGATATGATTAAGTAACTTTCTTAATCTCTCAAAAAAATCAACTATGTCTTATATTTTGAATACTCCCTCCGGTCCTAATTATAGGAACATTTTTGTAGTGTAAATTACACTATAAAAGTGTTCCTATAATTAGAACTAGTAGTATATTACTTATTAGTTCATCCATATCCCTAACAATTTGACCTACTTTAATAGTTGATTCTTTCAAAACAATAAGTTATTGGGGCAATCTACCAAGCGTGAGCGCCAAATTGTGGAATTCAACGTTTCTAACAACCATCTCAAAGGTTTGATCCCCAAATCTCTCTTGAATTTCCCTACAACTTCTTTTGCGGAAACTTAGATCTTTGCGGTCTTGTTACTCCTTCTGCTCTTGCTATGCCTAGGCAAACGCCGGCAACGCCAGCCAGCGAAGACCAGTGGCGGAACCAAGAAACTATTTTAGCCCGGGCCAAAAAATAAATATATTGAACTATTTACTAAATAATATCGCATAATATTGAAAATACAAATAAATAATAACTGACAATTATAGATCAAAAAATAACATAATAAATAAAAATTCTATAGCGTTTGGAAGGAGACTTATTACAAGGTGCATCACTTTCAGAAATTATTTTTTTAGAAATATCACTTTTTGAAGTTATTTTCTTCTTAAAGAACACACATCTATGCTTTTCTGTTTATCCTTACTCATCTTTTTCAACCTACAACAAATTTGGTGACCCATAATATATATTGTTGTAAGTGTTAATTAGTATCTTGTGTCACTAAACATTAATTATTATAGTACTATTCAATCCACAAAACTAACACTTAAATGCGCATTCTACCTACCTCAAAACAAAATAATTGGAGAAAATAAAAGAAATATAATATGAACCCAAAAAAATATTTTTTTAAAAAAACATATGTGATATCCTAATTTATTTTTAGGATTTCAAAATAATAATTATAATTATAATTATAAAAAAAAAAAAAAAAAAAAAAAACCAAACAAAGTGACCTCCCCTCCCACCGTCGACAAATGGGAGGCCATGTCTCCCACCTACTTCCATTTAAAAAATAAAATACAAAATACATGTGTGTGTGTGTTGGGGGGATTATAAATACCCCCACACACTAAACAGACAACACACACATACACGGTCTGAGCAGGGGGAGAGGCGAGAGAAGAGTGTGAGGAAAGGAGAGGAAAGAAAAGAAGGGATGGAGGCTAAATTAAGGTATGTTATGTATCTTATAAAATTTTTTATGGTCCCATATATTGGGCCATCTGGATATCCGGCCCAACCAAGGGGCCTACAGTAAAACCGCCCGTTTAACCAGGTGAATGGTCAAACGCTACTCCACCTTGTATGTTATGCAGAGCCGTACAAGTAGTGGAGCGGGTAATGGCAGAACGTGGGAGGCGCATAATGGCTTGTGGATAAACACATTTGCATGGGAGTGAAACCCTAGGTAATCCCTATAAATAGGAGGTTACCCACCAGATGCACTCTGATCTCTCTGGATTGATAATTTACCATTCAGTCACACTGCACACACACCACTCCCTTTGGCGAAACGCCTTACCTGTGTTGCATTGTGGTCTGAGCTATCTCGACGATATCTTCCTCATAGATATCATCGAGCCAGTATCCTTTCCTTGAGACCTAATCATCAAAAGGACTATTGATCAAACATTAACCATTCCTAGCTCATTGAAGCTAGACATCTGTGTTCTATACCAGAACAAGATTATTTATGTAGCTAAACTAGCTTCTTTCTAATAAACCTTCTTCATGAAAATTATTACATACATTTTTCTCTTACTAATAAAAGTATTATTATGTTGGTTAGTGAAAATTTTGGGGTTAAGATTTTGGAAAAATTTTGATTTTTGACAATAGAAGACTATATGTATATAGTATATGGTTAAGAGTAAGTTTTAATCGGTTTTGATTTATTGTTTGGTTGTTTTAGGAATTTAAAATATTTTTTTCTATTTAAGAGGTTTAAGATTTATGTCATATAAAATATTTTTACTTGATTAAATGCTATGAAAATAATTTATTTGGGATATGGAGATATTATTGAAATTTAATCAATTTAGTTTTTATATATGAAGGAATAAAACTGTAATTTATGGAAGTTTGGGGCAAAACTGTAATTTCTGGAATTTTTTGGACTTAAATGACATTTTTGAAATTCGTGGCACTAAACTGTAAATTTTTTTTTTTTGTTATAACAACATATTATTATAAAAATTTGTATATTTTGAATTATATGAAATTATAAGTAATAATTTTAATTATGTAGAGTTTTGAAGAGATATTAATAGTTAGTAAATTGATTTTTGGCGTGTGTTTGAGCTTTTGGATTAGGAGCAGTGTGATAATAGTTAGCTTCGGCGAGAGGTAACCACTTTCCATTTGTTATGTATATTGGTATGTTGTTTGTGAGTATTTTGTGAAATAATAGAAATTTCCTTGTGGAACCTTATGTTTTGAATTGTGAAATATATGCATATATTTATATATGTGTAAGAATTGAGATATTATGATATGGTTATGAGAATTATTTAAATAACATGTTATGAATGTGAACATCTTGGAAAAAATCCTATTGATTTATTTATTATGATAATTATGAAAAGGGTTGAATTGGAAAGAAATGGAGTAGTTATTCCACCACGTGGTGAGGCCTCCATTGGTGTACAATGGTTGAATTTCTATTGTCCCTCCTGTTCAATGAGAGACTGGCCCGCTAGTTCAATGAGGGCTTATGACCCCCACTAGTTCAATGAGGGAAAAGACCCGTGGTGCAGGACATATGCTCGATGATTTTGGCGGTCTCATCATATGACCAAATGAGCTTTTGAGTAACCAGAACATAGATGTAACTTAGCCCATGGGTCTAGTCGGAGGAAATAAGACGGTTCGGTTGGATTGATGGGAGGCATCTTAGGAATTGTGTTAATGAAAAATTGTAATATATAATTTATGATACATAATTTATTATATGAAAATTTGTGATGTGGATATTAGTGAATTATATTTTTAATATTTTGTTATATAAATTGTTCCACTTAGCACCTCACTAGCACATATTAGTATTCGTAATAAGTTGGATTGATGGTTACCACATTTTTTCAGGTGATAGTTCCCGTCTGGGTCCATTAGGGAAGACCTCGGAAGCTTAGGCTATTTCTGCCGAAAGTAGTGCTTTTATCTTTTTGGTGTATGTTGGACGATTGTATATTGTCACATTATGGCTCATTTTGCATACTTTGGTTTATTTTGGATATTTTGTTAAATGTTGAAGCACTATTAAATTACTGAACGAACTATTATATAGTTATTTTGTTAAGTAAAATGGAGGATGTTATAACATACAGATCCGATTTAATTTCAGTTAAGCAAATAACATATTATAATCTATTTTTTAAAGAGAAATTCATTATAAAATCATAAGACAACCAAATAATAAATCTAAACCGATTAAAATTAGCTATTAATCATCCTCTACATATATATAGTTATCTATTGTCAAAACTCAAGACTCTCCCAAAATCATAACTCCAAAATTTTCACTAATCAATACAATATTACCCTCATTATAAAGAGAAAAATACATAGAATAACTTTCATAAAAGGAGTTAGGTGAAAAGAAGTGATTTTGAATACCTATTTAGTCCTTAAAATGAAGATGAATAGCGCCGGATATAAGATGATACTAACATTTTCTGTAGGTATCTTAAACAAGAATTTTACTTTCCTCTCACAACCTAATGAGTAATAAACTAAATATTGTCCTAATACAAAAAAAAAAGTATAATTATAGAAAAGATAAGAGATTAGTTAGGGCCAAATTATTGACCAAAATAAAATATTATATAATACATACATATAAATACATAAGATAAGAGAAAGTCAACTGGGGTCAAGGCCCTAGCTGGTCATAACATGGCTCCGCCACTGGCTAGCACCTTGATAAGAGATTAGGGGGCCAAATTATTAGCCAAAATAAAATATTATATAATATATACATATATTTTAACAAATTTTAGAAGGCTAGTTGAGGTCAAGGCCCTAGCTGGCCATTGAAGAGTTCCGCCACTGGCGAAGACGCTGTAGCCCGTGGTGGCGGTGCGTGCTGCACTGGTAGAACTTCCTACAAGCGTCAGAACTAACCACAAGGGGTACTGGAAGAAGTGTTGGAGGCCGGAACAAAAGTCGTAACTTCCTACAAGGCGGTGCTGGAAGAAGGAGCTACATTGGTGGTAAAGCCGAATCATTGTACAACGATTGATAGCAGTGGCGGAGCCACGTTGGGGCATGGGACTGCAAGTACAGACATGAAGTTTCAGTTTTTTTTTTTTTTTTTTTTTAAAATATTTTAGACAAATGGTTGAGAGGTGATGGATGAAAAGGTAAATAAGAGGAGCTAAATCTTACTCGAGTTTCATTTAAAAGGTTGTGCCCAATAATTCATATACGTATCTGCGTAAAATACATCAAACTCACCAGAAGGGCTCTTGCTGGCATGCAAAAGAAGGACACTTTAGAAACCTTCTGATTCCTTCAATTTTTTCCCCTTTCGTGACGAATTTCTTCACTTAGTTTCTGGAAACAATGAAGATTGGGACAGAGAAAGCTAACTAATGAGCCTCTATCTGTTTTGCGCGATTCAAAGAACGTAAAGGCCGGTAAGCGACAGACAGGGACGGGAAGGAACAACGTTCGGTTGAGATTCAACGTGAAGCACAATGAGGCGGTTGAAAGATAAAACAACAGAGGAGAAGATGAAGGGTGTCTTTTTTTTTTACAAGAAACTCGTGTGTCGAATAAATTAGCGGTACTTGGATGTTGAAGTCTCTTGAAATAATAGAGATAAAATGGGCACAACAGTTATAAAGGATGACGATGGTTAGGAAGAAGAAGTGAGAAAACCGTGAGATGCTGGGCTGGGACGAAGATAGCCATGCGAGCGAACAATCAATTGATCATTTCCGTTGATCGGGGATGTTGGTCAACTTTCATCTTTTCTTAGCATCCAATCATCTCACGCATTAAATTAAATTAGTCAGAAAGGGCATATAAATTGCTCTTCTCAATTACTAATATGCCTCCAAACACAAAAGACCCCACCATCCAGACCTCAACTAGTGTGAGCAAAGCTCCTCCTTTTTTTACGAATATAAAAAAACAAAGTTTAATTAGTTTTTTTTTTTACTTAATGTAGTTTTTTATATTTTATAAAAAGGATAAAAGGGAGCAGAGCAGACGGGATAAATTTTAGGGTTAAGTATCAATTTTGCCCCTGAAGTACGTGCCCAGGAGCAATTTTGCCCCTGAAGTTTTTAGCGTAGCAATGTTGCCTGTGAACTATAAAAACGTAGCAAAGTTGCCCCTCCGTTAACTGCCCTAACGATCAATGTTAGGGTTGTTAATGGAGGGGCAACATTGCTACGTTTTTATACTTCACAGGCAACATTGCTCCAAAAAAACGTAGCAATTTTGTCCATGAAGTATAAAAACGTAGCAATGTTACACCTCTGTTAATAACCCTAACGGTCAACTCATGGTCAACGTTAGTTGACCGTTAGAGTTGTTAACGGAGGGGCAATATTGTTACGTTTTTATACTTCAGGGGCAACATTGCTATGCCGAAAACTTCAAGGGCAAAATTGCTCATTGGTGTGTACTTTAGGGGCAAAATTGATACTTAACCCTAAATTTTATCATGATTAATTTCTACTTTCACTTATAAAATTATAAAATGCCTAATAGAAAAAAGACTAAACACGCATTGTGAAATGTTTGTAAAATTTGATAAATGCTATAAATCCTCTCCAAGTTTATAAATGCAAATACTTTTCGTCTTTTCTAACAAATATGGTTCCTAATATTTCAACTTATGTTTTCCAAATGTACTTTTTTATAGGGTTAAGGAGCTTGGAGCACACTAAAATATATTTTTAATACATACAATACCTTAAAATATGTCGTGCTTTTGATGCTCTGAAGTATTTTTATGTGTATTTAGCACTTTAAAGTATTTTTCAATGTTTTAAAACCCAGACCGGACCGACCGGTTCAGACCGGAAACTGGCGAACCAGTCGGGAAACCGGTCCGAGTTAGCTGCCAAACCGGGTTTAGAGGTGACCCCGAGTCAACTCGGCCAACTCGGTGTGATTCGGCCGAGTTGAGCGAGTCACCTCTTTTTACTTCTCAGAGCTTGAAACGCCGGAAACTCAGGGAAGAAGAAGGAGAAAGTTTCAGGAAGAGGAGGAGGAGAACCGCAAAAACAAAAGCCGGGCTTCAAAGGCTTCAAGTAACTAGTAGATCGAGATTCAAATTGCAAATCTAAGCCCAACCAGTGAAAGTCCTTCAATCGCAGAACTCAACCCCAAATCGTGACGATTCAGAGAAACAGAGAGGGTGAAAATAGAGAAGGAAGGGAGGCGGGGGTTTAGAATCTCTCTCCCGCCCGGAATCTCAGAGAACTAGAAACGAAAATGGGAGGGAAGAAAGAGAAATGTAGCAAGGATATTTTTTAAGGGGATGGCACCACACATTTGCTATTGAAGACGCAAGTTGAGAGAGAGAGAAGGACTAGATAGACCAGAGGAACTCCAGCTGGAAAATAAATGCCTGACTTCTTTTCTGACTGGAAGTGACGCTTGCTTTTTTTTTTTTTTTGGCTCAAGGAAACTGACCGAAAATAAATGCCTGACGCTTGCTTGGAGGATGGGATTTCTAACTTTTACATTTTCCGAAGCTAGGTATGTAATCTCGATGAACCTTTTAAACAGAAATTGCAGAATAAGCCTAAACTATCATTATCATAAATATTATAATAAGAACAAGGGAATCGGGCTGTTATTAATTAGAGAAGTATTATATAATAATATATACCTTTTATTGGCAATAAAAATTATATTACTTTTATTATTTAACAAAATATTTTTAATTATGAAATATGAATATGAATATTTTTTCTATTTTAATTATATTATATTTTTTAATTAATACCTACGTCTGATTCCGGTTTGACTCCCTTCTACGCACTGACCAAGATTCCACCGTCAAAGAGATGGCCCGAGTTTTAGAACCTTGGTATTTTTTATGTGTTGGTGCTAGATGCACTAAAAAATACTTTAAAGTGCTAGACACATTTGAAAAATATACTTTGGGTGTTAAGCTTGGTGCTAGATCCTTGTGATTTATTTGCTAATTTAAACAAAGAAAAGTTGATTGAGTTTGCTAGATTCTATCATTTGGAGTTTGATGAGCTTACATATATTCTTTTTCTTTCTTATAGTCTTGGTAATTTTATTGTTGATGTAAGAGAAGATTCTGATTTTGTCAATTTGAAAACAATTTCTGACCTTGCTTTGAAAATGGTTGGGAAGAGAAAGAATATTGTTTATCCATTGGTGTATTTGTTGATAAAGTTGGCACTCGTTCTATCGGTAGAATCTTTAGTGTTGAAATGGATTTTTTCTACAATGACTTTTGTTAAGGATAAGTTGCGCAATCGATAAGTGATGATTGGTTTAACTCATGCATCTAACTTATGTTAAACGTGATATGTTTGATAAGATTGATGATGAAGATATAATCTGATATTTTCAGGAATGAAGAATCGAAGAATCTTTTGTAATCGTTCTATTGTAATAGTTTAGTTGAATCTTGATTATTATTTTTCTATGTTAAGTTGAAATTTATTTTCTTTTCTTGTCTATATTCTTTTGTTTTTAAATGCATTTAAAACTTTCCTTAACAAAAAAAAAAAAAAAAAAAATTGGAGGCAAACCCCCCGACTCCCCCAATTGTGTAACAAAACATGAAATCCTGGCTCCATTGGTCAACAGTGAAGCCAATCACTACATCTAGAAGCTTAAAAATAGCTTCTTCATAAACCACTTTTTTCAATTAAGCCCGTCAAAATTGAAAGCCATCCCTTGAAAGTACATCATTTTTCTCCACCGAGTGTTTTCTACTGTGCACTGGGTTTTTCCTCTTCAGTGCTGTCATACCAAACAGACCAACGCTTCCTTAAGCTGTCTTCCTCATCCCCATCGTCTTCTCCCTTTAGCTTCATTTTTTCCCAAATCTCCTCTGCACTGTACTCTTTAGTGAATCAATCAGTTAATGGTAACTTTATTTTCAGGCATCTAATTTAAAGATTTAGCTCAAAGCCTATAATGTCAGTTGTAAATAAATACTACTCTGCGCGATTATATAATATAAAATTAGTGGATTGCGACTAATAAAAAGTATATTGTGGAGGCTGTATGATAACGGGTTTGGAAAAAATATTTTAAAAAAGTCAATTAGATGGCGGTGTGCAGTACTAGCATGATCAATTAGCTTAACACGGCAAAGATGCCTGGAATTAATAGTGTCCATTATCATCTATGATAATGGAAGAAAGGAGCTTCCGATGAATGAGTTTCTTGTGATATACTGTACTAGGAGAAAGGTTCAAAGGGGCATCGTTCGAGAGCCTTCAACTTGGCTAAAAGATAACACAGATCATCATTGCTAAAAGATCATATTGAACAAGCTAGGATATAGAGTATATCCTTGATTAATTTGGACCCGGGCTGTAATATTTTGATCAGCTAGCTAACAGATTGCGATTGGCGGATGTAAATGTGGATGCTATTTAAGACGGCAATTATTGCTGTTAATGGACTTCATTATACTCAAAATAATTATTCACTACCAAGCTCATACTCTTTAACCGAATAATACTTCACATATCAAAATATTCATATCAGACCAATTTATGGATCCACAAGTTCAAAACACGTCATAAGGCCTCCATGCTACCCAAAATCAATAAGAGTAATCAAGTCAAAGAAATTAAAAGTATATAGTTAATGCATCAAATCTCCAAAATAAATTTGAGTATGCAAGAAGCTAAGAACCCTAACATGACAATATATAATAATCTAACATATACTAAAAATATGAAAGCATTGCTATTAGTAGCTAGAACTAGTTTAAGCTTCGGAAGTATTCCTTGATAAACCCACAAAATAACTGTCACCTAGAAAAATGTTAAATCAACAGAGTGATACAAAAGCCTAGCAATCAACAATCCATTCCATCAGGTATACTAGTAAGTGCTCGTGAATTGTTAAGTAGAACAGTTATAAAATCATAACATTATTAAAAATCGCACATGGCTATATATCAATTCATAATATCATTTTCATATTTATCACATGAGTGCACAAAAATCAATAAACAATAATTTATTCTCTATCCTCCCTTATTTTCTCTCCGCCTTATTTCCTCTGATTGAACACACATGAGCTACTACTCACCCATGTGACTGGTAGTTTAACTCAGCAAGCTCACTGATCTAATGATATGAATCGACCAAAATTCATAGAATACAAGATTGGACCATGATTCATTCTCTAATATGTTAATGGGGTGTCAAGACCCTACTAGATACAAATGAGCCAAAGGATTAACCAGTGTACATCTGGAAGCTGACCACCTTATTTCCTCATGTTGTATAAGAATCCGCCCTCTTATTTCCTCTTTGAATAACCTCCCATCAAATCTCTATCCACTCTCAGTACTTTAGAGATATAATCACAATGCATTATTACATACTATTATTAATTCATAAGTCATCGAGAGAATCTTCCCAATATCACAAATCAACACCAATTCATCTCATATAATACAACTAGTCATTTCTCAATGAAAGTAAGTCCCACAGACAATTTTATTAGCAACATAGTATCATAGTCCATGTCACATGCCAATAGCAAATTTATTTTCTATAAAGTTAAAAATCACTTATAAATATCATACAAACATGCACAATATGAGAAAAATGGTTACCTCTCGCCAAAATAAAATATTACCACAATGCTCTTAATCCAAAGTCGAAATATTATTAGAACAACTAACTTAATTCTACAAATTTAAAGTTTTGAATTAATTACTTAAAAAATTCAATTTCACGCAAAAATTCCAATATATTTAACATTAATTCAAATATTTTTCTTCACCAAAACAATTCCTTTAAGTAATTGATGTATTTCATTCAATTACATAAAATCTCCAATTTAAAATTAGGGCATAAAATTACTAAACTACAAATCTCCACTTTAATAAAAATCTAAACCGATTAAAACTTGATTACAACTTTAAGAACGCCTCCAATAATTCATTCTCAACTTTCATGGGTTAAAAATGTCTGATATAAAATTATTTATAGACTAATGATAAAAAAATTCATTCTAATTAAAGTCATATATTAACAAAATTCAAAACTTATCTAAAATCTAGATCCTACAATATGATCAAACCAAACGGAAATTACTATCATAAGAAAAATTATTCAGAACTGTTTTTATGAAAAGGAAGTTTTGTTAGAAGTGATTTTCAGTGTTGTTAAGATGTAGAGTCTACGTAGAAACGGTAAGGGTGAGCAAAAACGTAAAATCGAAAAATGTAAATGAAACGTAAAAGTTTACTACATAGTACAAAAAAAAATCAAACATATATAATACCAAAACACACCAATACATTAAAGACATCACAAATTTAAGTCCAAAAACTAAAGGAAATAATTAAGTTCAAACTTAATCATCATAATACATATTAAAATGATTAATTTGGATTAATGAGTGATTATAAAATTTTCAGTTTAGTCCCTCTATAAAACTTTCTAAAAATTTCAGTTAGGTCCCTGCATTAAACACAACGTTTTGACCAAATAGGGCAACTGACCTTTCTCCATTCAGTATAGCAGACCCGAGTCCCAACATTAAAGCATGAGGGATCCGGATACAGAGCCGTGAATCTGATTAAGCGAAGAAGAAGAAGCAGTTTGCCGTGAATCCGACCGTTTTGCACCACCATTGCCGTGAATCTGATTCAGCGAAGAAGAAGCAACAACGTCCAGCGATCAGATTCAGTGAAGAAGAAGAAAGAAGAAAAATGTGGAAACGGACGTTTCAACCGAGTTTACCGAATTGACATGGTGTTTCAACCATCATTTCAACCCAAATTTTGTTCCTACCTCCGTTTTGACTCGATCTGCAGCCAAAAAACGTAGAAACGGACGTTTCAACCATCATCATTTCAACCCAAATTCCGTTCCTACCTCCGTTTTGACTGGATTTGCAGCCAAAAAACGTAGAAACGGATGTTTTTACGTTTTAACAACACTGGTGTTTTTACCTACCAAAATAAACCAAAAGACTGCCTTATGCTCTGAAAAAATGGAGAACCAGCGCGGCTGAGACTCTCAGACACTCCCTCGCGTTACTGATCGGGATTGATTGATAGGGCCCAACGTCGCCCTTAGTTTTTTCTTTTTAAAATTAGTGTGTGTGTTAATTCTTTTATTTGTTTAGTTTTAAACCCTAACGGGCTTGAAACATTTATTTTTTCCTAATCATATTATTTTTGCTTTCATTTTTATTTATTAATAATAACAAAAAACAAAAAAATATCATTTTTTTATTCTATAGTTTCTTTTACTATCATAAATCATATTTTAAATAAACTCTTCCAATAATTAAATGATAAATCCATCTACCTAATTTTGTCTCTCAAAATTCTTTCTTATTTATAATTAAACCTCAATATAAAAATTAGAATGTTACCTTAAAAAAAAAAAAAGAAGCTTAGTTATTAAAAAACTACCAAATTTGCATATGTAGCTGCAGATCGATCATTATTGGACCGCTGAGGAGGTTCCTTCGCCATTGGCTGACACGCTTGGGCTCTCCTCAAAGATTTTAGCGATCCGATCTTTCGGAATCAGCGGCAGGTAAGCAGCCGCCGTGTAATTCCTCGATGCCATATAGGAAATAACCCGATTATACTTCTCCGACCAGTAAGCCGCCGTGGGAATGACAAGTTCAGCCGCTTGTGGGAATAGCGGAAGTCGATTCAGCTTTCGCCAAGTCGATATCGCATAGTGCTCAGCCACTGGCTCGTACTTCGAGTAAAGCTCCTTAGCCGATGGCTCGTACTTAGTGTAGACGTTCTTCGTTATGCTTTTTGTGGTGTCTAGCACACCGTCGCGTCGTATTTCCGATACGATAGCTCGAGCCACATCTGGAGCCTTCTGCGCCACATTAATAGCATGGCTCGATGCTTGCCTCAACAATGAGGGCAAATGGCGCTCCACCTGGATTACAGACTTGTCTACCTGCATAGTGCATACAGATCGTGATCAGCCATAAATTATCCGCGAAATAAGGATTCAAGACCAATGGAACACAGCTAACCTGACGATCAGCAAAACTGAGGAGCTTGAATGGAACGTGGCGGAACTTCTCATGAATTGGTCCAACCACGGTCTTGACGGTTCCTTCTATGGTCTCAACTCCCTGGTTTAACGGACCAGAATTTTCTTTGGCATATCCATAGAAGGTTGAGAGATATATAGTGGCATAGATCGATGCCACTCGAACGAAATCCAGATACTTCAATTTTTCCTCTTTTTCCTGATCCTAATACAATGGGGAAATTTTAGACAAACAGAGAAGAAAAACAGATCATTGTAAACCGAGGTACATTCGGCGGTGGTTGGTTTGTTTGCTTCTTTTATGGAGCGATGTTATATGAGCATCATTGGATATAAAACCGTAAATACCGCAAAAGGGCAAATAACGAGAGATTTCCAGAAAAAGAAAAAGAGAAATGGAGAAGAGAAATATACTAGATCCGGTCGATTGTCTTCCGACTCCGCCATGTTTTGTTTTCCTGTTACGGTCGCTGATATGACGACCACCTTGGAAGATGGAGATTTGAGGGGGGATGAGAAGGGTTAGGAGGAGTTGGCTTTTTTATATCAGGTTGCAGGGTAGGCGATAATCTCGAGGAGAATAGAGAAATGCTACGTGGCAGTCATGTGTGGACTGAGATGTCAAAAGAATAAGATGGGGAGGTCAGAGGTGCCATCCTGCGTCTGTGCATGTGGATGGGCAAAGATGCGATGGGTGCCACCTGTCATTAAATGAGCGAGGGGGTCAGTGACAGATTGCAACGTGGAGCTGTCTGATAACAAGCTCTGCATGTCAAGTTGAGAAATGGGTGGGTGTATGGCATGTGGTCCATGACACTAAAAGCTGAATAACTATCCCTCATGGCACCAATCTTGAGATGATTCCGCTTTTACGGTTCCGCATATGTAGGGTAGGTTTAACATCAGCGTCCAACATTAAGTATTTTTTTTAGGTAAAAAAATACATACGTAGTTATAAATTAGATACAAAAATACTATTTGATGGTTTAAGTATTTTTTCATCATTAAGTTTGATTTCTTTTTACTGACTAGACGATGACATGACTTTCAAAGATTAAAAAATATACATATGGATTGGCGAAAAGAATCGCTTAACACCATTTTTTTTAATTTAATAATTTTATTTTAATTAAAGGAAAATTATTATTTCTCTGGTATAATTCCTAGAAAGTAGGCCAAGTTTTTATTTCCATAATTTATTTTCTTTTTTTAAAATCCTTATTAAATTTTCTTATTAATAATTAATAAATGAGTATTTATGCATTTGAAATTTGATATTATAAATACTATATTTAATTAAAAATAATTTTATCTGAAAAATTCAACCACAAATTATGTAAATAATTTTTCAATGAAAACCAAACAATATTGTTTAATTTTTATTGCATTAAAAAATATGCAATATAAACGTTTACACTCTAAATGAGTTATTTCTATTTATATAATGATTGAAAGTAAATCAAAGAATGTTATAAACTTATAGTTATAAATTTGACTTTTTCAAAGTAAATCAATTATTTTTTTATTGAATAAATAAATTATTTCTTTAACTATTTCTTTTTCAAAAAAATAAAAATATTTTTAAGTAAATATATTATTTATTAGATCAAATTTCAAATGCATAAATACTCATTTATCAATTATTAATTAGAAAATTTAATAATGATTTTTTTTAAAAAAGGAAATAAATTATGGAAATAAAATATTTATCATTTTTATCCATTGAATAAATCCTCCTTCCCATAATGATAAATCAGAAGAAAAAAGTTGGCCACCCAGGAATTGTAAAAAATAATAATTTTCCATTAATTGAAATAAAATTCTTAATTTTTTTTTTAAAAAAAACTTGGTGTTAGACGCTTTCTTTCGACCAAATCACATTTGTATTTTTCCACCTTTCAAAACCACGCGTCATCGTCCCCATCAAAAAAAAAAAAAAGGTAAACTTAACGGTTAAACAATATTTTTTCACTTAATTTGTAACAACATGTACACTTTTGTACTTTAAAAAACCACTTGATGTTGAGTGCTCCTAAAGGTAAAGTAGTGTATATTTTTGCCCCTTAGACCGCATAGGTATCCTTTTTGTTTTTTTTTGGGTCAACGTTCCGAATATGTATCCAGTGCATAGTATGGAGTAGTAATTTTTTTTTTTAATATTTATTTAGTTATTCACTATTTTACCGGAATCATAATTCATAAATATCTACCTCCGCCTTTCAAGCTCGTTAGAGAAAATGTATCATTTAATTGGAGTGGGGGATAAAAAAGATGTGTGCTCACTACTACTACTACTGAACACATGGACTCCGAATCGAATCATAGTTCTTCTTAAAATGTGTTTGGATATATTGATAAAATTTAAGGGGTTTAAATTTCTCATGTTGTATGAGAAGAAGAAGATTTCTACCCACACATGAAATGGTGAGACCCATATATATATAATTAGCATTATATATATATGTGGGTCCCACAATTTTATGTGTGTGACATGAAAATATAATTCTCCTATAATATGAAAAATGTTTTTCCCAAAATTTAAATACTCTTTATATGTAATTTTTTTTTTTTTTGATAAAAGAAAAGTTTTGGAGGGTTTGACATCGATCCCACTGCGCCAAAAGACGGCCCGAGCTTCATGAAGACTTACGGACTTACGAGATCGCTACCAAAGGAGTCCCGCCAACGGAGGATCAACCCACGACCCAAGGGCCTAATCCTGGATCCCTTACCATCTATGCCAACTCACATTGGTTTCTTTATATGTAAATTATTACTGAAAAAAAGGACATTGGTTTGATCATAGCTTCTGCCTTGATCAAATTTTTAGGAAGCCCGTTTATGCAGTGAAGAGTAATGGGCTATGTACCGAGTAGCCCGGGTACGTCTGTTTCAGAGATCCGTCCTCTAGAGTCCAAAAGTGGCATATTGGGCCCTAGATATTTGACTAAAACAAAATGCCGTTTTACCTGAGTCGATCGAGACTTCTGCTTCGAAGTCTGTCAGCGTGCACAATGGATGACGGCACCCGACTCAGGAGCAGAGAAATCATGGATGTCCAATCTGTTACTCGATCGTCTCCTCCGCTGAGATCAAAGTCATTAACCCGCAAGCTTATGGAAAATCCAAAGTTACCCTTTGCTGTTGCTCTGATCTTTGCGGACGTCATCCTTGCCTTTCTCATCATCGCATTTGTTCCATGTAAGTTCAACATGGATGCGGAATTTCTACAGTCGGCTAAATGACTGTAGGCTTTGCAGTCAATCAATAAGAAGCCATTTCACTGATGTAATGGGAGATCTCAAGCCATGTTAGACACTTTTATTAATCAAGAAACCTTAAAATGCATTATTTGAGCTTTTCTATTCAAATTAGCGTATTTTAAATATCCCACCAGAATATATTACTGAACGAAATCAAAGGATGAGTTCAATTTGTAGGACGATTATCTCCGACCAAAAAGTTGATATGGCATATAATCCCCAAATGAATTATAGGAATGGCTCAGTTCTATTAACTACGCATCCTACAGTCATTTAGCCAGCTGCAGATAATCCACACCCGTTCAACATGCTGTCCATTCTCTCATGTATTCGGGCCTTTTCGGGGGTATTTTGGGACCATTTTGACTGCTGATGTTTGCCTATGTCTTTCATTGCAGATACAAAGATAGATTGGGACGCTTACATGTCACAGGTAAACGTCTTTTTGGGCTATTCACCGAACAAATGGAAGAGTCTTTTGTGAGCTTGTCTATCTCTATAGATGAAACTAGGTAGTCAATACGCCATCCTGACTCCTGATGATTTTAAGCAGCATGACTATGTTTTAATTGAGTGTTCGATTGACTTAAAATTGTTCAGTTCTGGTTAAGGGACAATGTAGGCCTAAAAGTTTCAATTTCTTGCCCTAAGTCCCCTATTTTGTAAGCCATCTCCAAAAGTTTTAATTCAATTACCGGGTTTACTGAATTTGTATTATAAATTTGTAGTCCAATGTTGCTTCGTCAAACAGGTTACCGGGTTTCTTGGAGGGGAAAGAGATTACAAGAACCTGAAAGGTGATACTGGGCCTCTGGTCTACCCAGCTGGATTTCTATACATCTATTCTGCATTCCAGTATCTTACTGGAGGAGAAGTTTATCCAGCTCAGGTTATTGGATATGCCTAATACTTTCTGGATTATATTTCTTGTTAATTATAGATTTACTTATTTCCTATTGCTTTGCTGATGCACTGTTCCATCAAAAGTGATGCTTTGGTCAGATAGGGACAGCGAACTGCTTGCTTGGGTAGCGCCCCCTCCCCCCCCAAACAAACAAACAAACAAAAAAGGAAAAAAACCTCCCCTCTGTGATGGCAGGGGTTTTCCTCTATTAAAATGCACTCTAACATTTTTCACAGGAAAAAATTTACTACACCAAAAGCATTTCCTGCATTTTGCTAGAAAAGCCAATCAAACCAGTCATTATGTTTAATGAGTGCATGAAAGAATCATATTAGGAATCATGACATGTTTCTCTTTTCTCATTGCAGATTTTGTTCGCATTTTTGTATATTCTTAATCTGGCAATTATTCTCCTGGTGTATGTGAAGACTGATGTGGTAAGGAAGTCTATCTGAGGACAGATTTCTGTTGTTGTTTTTTCTTGAAAAAAGATATGCGGATTAGGGCATAAATGTGACTATATTTAGGAGATGTGATCAATTGTGTTTAACAAGTGAAATCTTCAACATATTGTTCATGTTTTTAGCACCATTTAATGAAATCTTTAATGCTTTATATTGGTTCGTGCCTTGCAGAAATTATTGCAATTATACATTGCCTTTATCCATAAATCTATCTAATTTGCATAACTCAACCTGTATAATCATTTTTGTGGATTTTATTATGACCTTTGCTGGTAGTTCTCAGTGAGCCTTGGCGCAGTGGTAAGGTTGCTGCCATGTGACCTGAAAGTCACGGGTTCAAATCTTAGAAACAGTTTCTCCAATTGTGGGGGGTAAGGCTGTGTATATCTATCCCTCCCCAGACTTCACCTGGTGGGAGCCTTGTGCCTTGGGCCGCCCTTTGCTACTAGTTCCCTCCTGACATCATTGGTTTTCTTTTGCTTGGCATTGATGACAGTTCTCATTGTTCTTGAAATGTCTAACAGGTTCCGTGGTGGGCCCTTTGCTTACTTTCTTTGTCAAAAAGATTGCACTCTATTTTCATGCTTCGTCTCTTTAATGATTGTGTGGCCATGACACTTCTTCATGCTGCTTTGCTCTTAGTCATTCACCAAAGGTGGCATCTTGGTTTAATTATGTTCAGGTAATGCCGTAATGGTTCCTTTCCTGGACTTGTCTTCCCATCTGTTAAAATTTTTACTGGGTTTTTCATATTTATTTGATAGTGGGGCTGTTTCTGTGAAGATGAATGTGCTTCTTTATGCTCCACCCTTATTGCTGCTGATGCTAAAGGTACACTAGACACAGTTGAGTGTGCTGTATTATTCTCTTGGAATTGGATGCAGAATTTTCAATCACCATCCGTTTCTTCAAACACATGCAGGCTATGGATATCAGTGGGGTGTTATTGGCGTTAGCTGGTGCAGCATTGGTTCAGGTGTTTGACTCTGTTGTTTGGTTTACTCTGTATTTCTTTTTGTGTCATAATCTTTAAAATGTTATATGGCAACAAACCTTCTCTTTTTATACCACCAGTTGTTTCTTTCCTCAAATATCATGCTTTACATTGTAAAAGAAACTTTTATGAAGATAGGTGTATGGCTTTCTTTAACATTTTTTCACTTTATTAAGTGAGTTGGACTTACTAGAGTTAAAATGCAATCAGTGCCGAAGAGTGATCTCTGCCCAATTTTAGTGTCATTTGTTAACACCTAGGTGGTAAAATGGTGCTGCAGGTATTGTTGGGACTTCCTTTCCTAGTTTCATATCCAGTCGCATATATATCAAGAGCCTTCAATCTTGGCCGTGTCTTCATCCATTTCTGGTACTTGTTTCTGGATTTTGTGTTTTGATGTATGCTTATTAACTGTGAACCCTGCTAGCAAATTTAACCTTAAGAATGCTATCTGAGTCAATTGTTGATTGATTGTTTATGAGTAGAAGAGGGGAATCAACTTGATTCCAATTTTCATTTTATACAGAGATTGTTGGCAACCTCTTGGCACAATGGAATATATTTTCACAAACACACTCAGATTTTTGTTGAAACAATACATTAGCAAATAAGCTGAGAAATTTGCTTGAGTGACAAATGAATTGATTTCTCTGGTCAGTTTTTTACTCTCAATCTTATGGAAAGCCAAAGTCTTCAATGTAAAAACTAAAAAGGACCCTTAAACATTGTTTACATGTTTTTTTTCAGGCTGTATATCTATTCCAGTTAACTTTATGTGATCGTGCCTCTATTAATCTACATTTACATGCATCTCTTTCATTGACCCTTATCTGATATATAATTCTAATTGCATGTTATCAGGTCCGTTAACTTCAAGTTCATGCCTGAACCAGTCTTCATATCCAAAGGATTTGCAATCTTTTTGCTGGCTGCTCACCTCATGTTACTTGCTTTGTTTGCACACTGTAGATGGTGCAAGTAGGTACAAAGTGAGGGAAAAAGAAAATTAGGAAAGGGGTTGTTGCATTTGTTTTTTAAGAACATATTTATGTGGGCTGCTATTTTATATCATGTCTACGTATATATCTTGCAGGCATGAAGGAGGACTCCTCAAATTTCTGCACTCCAGATATGTCTCTATGAGGCTAGAGTTTGTGCGTTTTTCCTCTTCATTTAAAAAGCTTGGCAACACCAGTTCGTCATCCTTGAAAGTTCTTACCAAGGAACGTAAGTAGTGAATTTCAGAAAATTTATCGAGGACCAGATTAATTCTTCTTTTGACTAAAGTTGAAGCTGTATTCCTCCTCTGAATTCTCATTTATCTTCTTCATGCTCTTCTTTTAAATACTAAGTTTGCCTTATACTCAGATATCGTGACGACTATGTTTGTTGGAAATTTCATTGGCATTGTTTGTGCAAGGTCGTTGCATTATCAATTTTATTCATGGTAAGTTCTGCTGAGCATAATCCTTGCCTAATTTTTGCTACAAGTTCTCGATGCAGAAGTTGCTTGCTTTATTCCTAACTGTTGTAGCTTTTAAGATAATTTTCGTACGGACTTCTTATAACATAGTGGAAATTTTCTTTGAAGTCCCTGCATGAACAGATCGATCCTTTTCCCCCCCTTAAATTAGAAGTGGCCTAAACTAGCTTTGTGAGGGATTGAACCTACCACGTACCACCTCCCCCTTACAAGGAAATTATTTTGGAACTGGGCAATGCACTCATGTTCATAAATCTATCATTTCTGTTTATAATATTTTCAATACGTTCCTTGTAGAATTATTGTGGTATAATCCTTATTATTTACGTAATCACTGCTTATATCTGTCTGGATTTTTTGGTGAATAGAAAATGTCTCAGGGTGTGAACTCTTACCTGTGCACTTTTTTCTTCTTTTATGTTTTCACAGTTATGCTGGTATCTGATCCAAAAGTTATTGCATTTATCATTTATTATGCTGATACATGTGAATTATCTTTTTCACATTCATCTTCAATTGGTGCTCATCCAATAACCAAGATCAGATCAAAGGAATAACTCCTAGTTTCCTTTTCTCTGCTGAACCGAGTAAACTAATATTAGGAAACATGTAGCCTAACAAAAATATTATCTGTCAAGTGCAATGGTGCCAATTAACACAACTCGTCGAATGGTATGTGGTACAGGTATTTCCATAGCCTACCTTACCTTCTGTGGAGAACAAATTATCCGACATCGATGCGGTAAATTATTCCAAATCCGTGGCCTTGCAATATTTTTCTTTTTTTTATGCGCTACATGGAGTTCATAACAAGATCAATTTCTCTTTATGGAACAGTTTAATTTTGTTCATGGGAGTGGAGATGTGCTGGAATATATATCCTTCAAATAGCCTTTCCTCAGGGCTGCTTCTCTGCCTCCACTTGATTATACTGTGGGGTTTGTGGTCTGCTCAACCGGATTATCCCTATGTACAAGATAAATCATCCTCGCACAAAGACACATAGAAATTCTGAAGCCTCCCGTTCCTTTTATTTATGTGGAGGAAACTGGAAAGGGACAAACTTTTCTCCCGCTCACCTCCCTTTCACCTCCCTTTCGATGTTTTCTTTTTGAATCTTCATGTTTAATTTTGTTTAGGAGTTCTTCTGTGCCAAATGTGTTAGTCAGCATGTTCCAGTGACAACCCTATTTGTATTAAAACTTAAACCTCTCATTTTAGAATTTCTTAGTTAAATTGCACAAAAAATACTGGCAAACTTAAATCAAGGTCAGCGAAGGAAATATCTCTTGCGTTAATATTCTTTCCATAGTGGATGGTCATGTCATGGCTTTTGGCCCCAAAAAAATTATAGGATTGTGGCGATTGTGATTTGTGAGAATTAAAATAAGATCAAAAATTGTGTAAGGATCAATATATGAATGCTAACAAACATTGCCGTGGTAAAATACTTTGCAGATGAGTGTTACAAAAATGGAAGTTATTTTAATCTTAGTGAGTTCAACTTACCCATCTAATATTTCTTTTTAATTTTAAAATCTATATTTAGTTTCTTTTTAATATTTGTATAAATAACTTTCTTCGTAATGTGTGGTTTTATTTTAGTTTTATATTATGTTGAAGATATATTTATTCATTCATGAACTGAATTAAAAAAAGATATTACTGTCATAAAAGTACAATTTTTTACTCGATAAAAAAAGTTTAAAAATATTGTTAATACGATACGATATATGAAATTTTATTTCTCCCTACACGTTAGCCATATGCCGGAGAGCGTTCTGTCTCGCCAGCTATTGGAAATTTTAAATTTGAATTTTCATGGTACAGAATAATTGAATATTGAATGATATATATGAAAAAGAGAGAGGCGCATTTGAATGGAATGCCGCGGATTCTGAATCCCATCTTCTTTATCGTCTCAAATGACCAAATTACCCAAAAACTTCAAATACTAATACTAGACCGTCAAAATAATAACAAAATTCTAAAAACTTACGTAATTTATTAAATTATAAATAGTAATCGAATTTCTTGACCCCAAAAAAATTGAATTTCACTTCGGTTTTTTTTTTTGGGGGGCTTCTGACTGTCAGGACAAACAGATAAAGTTTATAAAAATAAGTACAGAAGCAAATAATAACACTTCATGGAAAAAAAAGTAGTGGTAGTTTTGTAATTGCGCCTGACCCATCGGGTTCGTTATTGTGAATCCGATATGTACTCACTGCGTCCTCTCGCTCATTTCGTGACCTTGGAGCTTTGTTGTCTCTGTGGATTTCAGGAGCCGTTGTAGAAATCCCACCTGCATTGAATCATGGTTTGGGTTTCTTTCCCTGATTTCATTTTGTTACCTGATCTGTTTCCTGGATATCTTCTTCGTTCTTGTATTGTGATTCCGGATGGCAATTAGGGTTTATATAATTTATGAACAATCTAAATAAATACATGCCCCTTGAGATCTTGTCCTTGGTCCGCTTTTATCTAGTTTCATGGATTACTCGCCGAGTTGGGTTTGATTTTCGATCTTGTTGATGATTAGATAATAGAGACTAAGCAAGCATTTCGGATTTCATTTGTCTGTCTTGATTCAAATGTTTACTTGTTGGATCTCTGGGTTGTTCATTTTTCCCCTTTTCTGCGGCCTGAGCCTATTTCAACTTGTAAGGTTACTTTTGATTTAATCTGCGTTTCACTATCTCCGTTTTTGCTCGTAATCTGATCCCTTTCAATGAGTGACGAGTTTTTGTAATTCTATTTGGGCTATTTTTTTTTTTTTTGGCTTTCTAACCACCCCAAACCAACCCTTCTTATGACAGGACGGTCATGACTCCGAAGACCCTAAGCAGAGCACTGCAGATATGACAGCCTTTGTAAGTTGTCAGCTCTACAATTTGGAGGATTAATGGTTTTCTATTGTTGCATTTGTTAATGTCAATTCCACTAGTAACTGATATTTTGACACCTGGTATTTCTCAAAACGGTTTATTTGGCATTTCAAGCCATTATTAATGAGGGGTTTCTTCCGGCAAATTGGTGTGTCTGATGTAGTAGTGGGAAAGCTTTTGCTAGATTATTTAATTGTGTTTTTTTATGCGAATGAGATCTGACTTTTCTCTGGCCCTTTTTCCCTTCAGGTGCAAAATCTTCTTCAGCAGATGGTGAGCTATTTTGGTGTAGACTCTTATTATTACATTTTTGGTTATCAGAATATATTCAACTATTGCTAACATGACTTCTTTTTCCCAGCAAGCTAGGTTCCAGACTATGTCAGATTCCATAGTCACAAAGAATATCCTTTCTAAAAATATGGTAGTCTATGTGCTACTTTGTATGAAGTTTAATTGTTGTTGCTTCTCTTGGGTGCGGAAGTTGTGTTGATTTCTTCAAACTTTTGTTATTTCTTGCCATAATTTTCCAGAAACAATATTAGAAATAGGTTGGATGATAGAAAACTAAAGGAGCTTACATTTCATGAACCTACATTTAACATAAGATTTTTTTTTTTTTTTTTTATTTTTTTATAAAAAAACAAAAGTCATCAAAACTTTGGTTCAGAACTTAAACGGAATTTTTCTGTATTTGATTAAGAGGTATAAATATCCAAAACATTAATATGTCCTGTATAACTAATCGCAGAAGTGGTACAGTGCAACTGCATAATTGCAAAATTTGCTTCTTACCAAATGATTGGTTTAGTAAGGATTTTATTGATATCTATTTTATAACATGATAATGTGGCGCAAACTTCCTATCATGCTGCAATGTTTTCCTTGACGTTAATGCACTTGATGAGATGGGAAACCGGATAAACGAGTTGGAGCAAAGCATCAATGACCTTAAAGCGGAGATGGGTGTGGAGGGTTCACCATCACCTGCAGCGCCCGCCAAGCCAAAGCAAGAAGAGGGATCTGCTTAAAGTCACGTTCATGTTAAAGTGCTTTTCATTATTTTCTTGCTTTACATCAGGATTTTGGTATTATGGCTTCTATCCCTGTATGCGTAGTGGTTCCTCAAGTAGGTGTTTACTAAGAAATGTGGCCAAGAGTGCGTTCCTTTGTATCTAGTTATCTTGCTGTTCGAAACATGAAAGCGGTTTTGCTGACCATTTCATTGTATTTCCCATTTGAGACGGGCTTGATTGAGTACCATTCGTGTGATGGGGAAATTAAAGATACTTGATGCTTCCATATCTCATATATTGCGATTTATTTGTAACTGTTCCTAAATCCTAAGCTAGATCTGAGCTGTCAGTGATATGCATATGTTTAAAGGACCACGGCATGAAACATGTTCATTGGAGAGAAACAACTTTTATGTTGGCCCTCATATACTGGGGCTGAGTGAGGCATATTTTGTGAAGATCGTCATCGTTTTGTAATGGATCAAAAGAAGATCGTCTAATTTGCTTCACGGATGATGGATACCTAATGAATTGCTTGCGTGTAACTGAGCTTTGGTAACAATGGCATCTGAGCATTTAAAATATTTTATTCTAATCGAACCAGAGAATAGAAATATTTATATCTTACTTATGAGGTTCTTGTATGCATAAGGATTTGAATTCACTGGCGATGAATTGCTCCAAATTTGAGACCTCACACGCTGAATAAAGTCTTGGTCATTCCCATCAACACATCTCTGCTTTTTCCGAATTTGTAGAGAGCCATTTTTCAAAGAATATATCACTCTCTCTCATCACTCGAAAAATTAGTACGTGATAAAACCATTCCATCAAACATCCGGATCCGGGTCTTGCTGAAGTATCTGAATTCTGAGAAAGAAAGGCGAAACTCAACGACAATTACCCATCCAATGACTTCGTCAAAGCTTTGCTGTCGCTTATGGTGGCCATCTGATCGGAGGGATACGCTTCCTTTTGAGAGTGTTAGTTATAGGTTTCGCGATCGAAATGCTCCATTGTTATTAATTACTAGTATTGATTTACAAATTGCAAGACAAGTAATCATCCCTTACTTTCTCTTAATTCCTTTTTTATGCAGCGGATAAATAGAGATTCCACCAGACAAATGCTAGTGGGAGATAATAACTCCAGAAACACAAAGAACAAGCTCAAGCGAAGAATTAAAATAGCTAAAGAAAGGACAAGGGAGCAGCACTCAAGAGAATTAACGGTATAATATTACAGAAACGCACCCATAACCATATAATTTAGAAGCTACAACTCATTTTACTACTCTAGAAGGCCACAAACCCTTTTTATTTACTAAACATCCTGATTATTTGTGTAGTGCATATACTATACT
This sequence comes from Acacia melanoxylon, assembly GCA_019022615.1. Taxonomy (NCBI): domain Eukaryota; kingdom Viridiplantae; phylum Streptophyta; class Magnoliopsida; order Fabales; family Fabaceae; genus Acacia; species Acacia melanoxylon. Next base: position 8,934,541 of record JAFJYJ010000019.1, on the reverse strand, counting down.
ATACACTATACAATCAATCAAATTATAGATGATGCAGAAATTAACCCGAGTATTAAAGCCTGATGAGCATCTTTACATCATCTACTGCGTTTATTTGACAAATATACTACACCATTTGATTGGATTGTGTTTTCCATAGATGCGTCATCCAATTTTCACTTCAATTTAGGGTTTCAGTAAGAAGCGATTTTGGTTTTGGTAGATGCTTCAAGTGTGATTCCAAGATCCCAGGAACATCAATGTTCTAATCGGGTCGTCTGCCCGTACACGGTGGTTCCATCCCCGTCTCTCAGTTTGATTACGCGGAACAATCCTTGGCTGCTTCAGAGAATCGGCGGAGACGGCCACTACGGCGGCCTCGTAGACTCGTCGGAGCTTGTCGCCAATAGATTTGGTGGAGTCGTTGGAACGAGAAGCTTCGCCGGAGACAGAATGGGGCTTCATCCTAGACGTCGAGAGGAATGCGATTAAGAGGCCGGGATATTAGAAACGAGGAGTGTAGCCGTGGGGTCTATATATAAGGAAATATCATGAGATGCCGATAAGGTTACAATGGACAATCTCTACGTGCCTAGTGGGTGTGGGTGGGGACAGATTCCTTTTTTATTTGGATTCCAGATCATCGCCACTCTTGGTATCATTATTGGCGACATTATGGTCCCCTTTTTTAATTCTGGATTTAAACATTTCTCTATTTTTTTTTTTTGCTCAGAACATTTCTCTATTTCACACCAAGGAATATATATATATCCTTTACATTGCTTTTTTTTTTTATTTGAAGAAAAATTGCAATAGTTTCAGGACAAATTCCTTTTTGTCCAACAGAAAAAAGGAGTTACTTTATTATATTCCTTTACTGTCCCTCTCGGCCCCGCAGTAAGAAGGCGCTTCACATTAGATACTTCTTTTTTATGTGCTCATCTTTTTAAGTTTGGGGTCGGAACATTTTTTTTTATATTTTTTTTATTTAAATTAAATTATATACTATATCCTGAAATAATTTTTACAGCTAGTATTCGAAATTAATTAATTTTCAGAATACTAGTGTTACAGGAAAAATATTTCTAAATGCATAAGTGAAAATTAATTAATTTGAGATACTTGATGAAAAAATATTCTAAGATGCAACATATAATTTAATCTAAATAAATAATAAAATATAAAAATGCCCTCATCTCAAAATTAGAGAGATTAATACATAAAAAGCACATAAGAGTAGGGTATAGCAATGAGCGGGTTGAGAAGCCCATGCCTAAACCCATATCCCGCCCATTTAACTCAACTTATACTTGTACCTCAACCCATTTAAATCCATGTTAAACGGGCTAACATATAAATGAGCGAGCTAATCGGGTTTTGGGTAAACCATTTACATTTGACAAATTTATTTTTTGGAGAAAAATATATATAAACAATAAGTATCCACCCAAATTTATCATTATAAATTCTGAAATATGAATCTTCAAAATTCAATAATCATAATTCACACAAAAGAACCTAAATTTAGACAAATGTTATCATAACATAATTTTGATGTTCAAACTCCAAGTGGGGAAATGGTCAAAAATAGGGAAATGGGGAATGGTTATTTCATGGCAATGGGGCATAATATTATCTAAGTGTCCATATAGTTAATAAAATATATAATATATAACTAAATGGGTGGGTATGAAATGGCCATAGAATATGTCTTTCACAACCCGCCATTTTAAGTTTTAAATGAATGGTTTTTAATCCACTTGTTATTGACCTTTTTGGGTGGGCTCAAAATGACCAAATTGTATTGAGTTTTGGTCAGACTCACCAGGTTACAGGTTACAGGTTCCATACTCAGCCCTACATAAAAGAGAATCACCCAATGCGAACCCATACAAAAATTCCATTATGCGATGTCGCAATATAAAAAATAAGAAAGAAACACAAAATCAGCGACAAATGACATCAAACCACTTATCGGATAGGCGCAACGTTAGAGTGAAGAGGAAAATCTCGCAATAGCTCATTGCTTATTTAATGATAAGACCAATAAAAAGAATCTCCCAATAGCTCAAAAGAAAGAGAATAAAATGAAGAGGAAAATCAACTGCGAGGAGTTATCAAAATATAAAAGAGATATATGCACACACAAAAGTTGAGTATAGGATACGTTAGATTAAACATACACGTCCCAATCCTCATGTCAATGTGATTCTGTTTCACATGTTCTCCTTGTTTGTCTAAAACAATTAACTGCACACTTTTTTATTTTTATTGAAAAATAATAATTCTTCCTCGTCTTGAAATTTTTTTTTTTTCTGGGATTAGAATAATAGCTCTTCTTATCTGTACACGAACGAAGAGGTTAGATACTACGTCGACATCTTGGGCCAATTGTACAAAAAACATAAAGTCCTGGGCCAGCACTACATATCTCACGATGTGGCCCATTTATACTTTTTCTCCTTTTTTTCTCATCTTTTTCTTCTTTTTCCTTAACAGCCCATCTGGGCCGTTGATTAGAAAGAGGAGAGAGGGGTTAAAGTAGTATTGTGATTGATTTGAGGAATATGATTTAGAGATGATGGAGGGATAATGAGAAAATGATTAGGAGAGAAACTTAACCCCATTTATCCTACGGCCCAAGTCACATAGTTTTCCTTGCCATGTTTATATTGATTGGTGAAACGTTTATAATATTAGCTAATTTTTCTCTATCTTTATTCAAATTTTTCGTTTGTAAATTGTAAGTTTATCTTAATTATAAAATTAAGACCAATTTTTCATATTTATTAATATTTTTTCAAATTACCCCTATTCATATTCCCTCAACCATAATTAAGTAAAAGAAGAATGAAGGAAATTGAGTAAGATGATTAGAATATTTTTAAAAAAACATGTCATATCAATTAATTTAACTAAATTTCTTAATATAATTAAAGTAGATAAATATGTCTTACACTATAGAATAGGAGTATTAATTATTAAGATAAAGTATATTCAACTTCCCAACATGGATGAGTAGGTTAGATATTTATTGTCCATCTCTTGATTTTTAACCTCTCTTAACATGATATCTTTATTCTTTATTATTTAGTGCAGTTTTTTTTTTTTTTTTTTTTTAAATGGTTGATGACAGTGGTCAACCGTTCTTATGTCTGGATGGAGAGAAAATTAGGGAAGAAAAAGGTTAAGAGGAAAACTCCCAAAAATAGTAAATTATTTTATCATATTATAAAGTTTTCATTTATAGTATTCCCTTATCCCTATTTTTTTCTGAACTTTTTTCTAAAGAGGGTGATAGCCTAAGGCGATGGTTAGACATGGCTGATAGTGGCTGCCTGCGTCCAAATTAAAGTGGCTTATAACACAACAAGTGTTCACAAAAATACTAAGAAATCATTTATGTCAATAATATAATGGGAAAATCTATCTTGGGGCCCTTTTTGGGAAAAAAATCCCAAAAAGGCGCCCCAAGATTTCTTGAAAAAAGAAAGGGCCCTTGGGCCTTTTTTAGGATAAATTAAATTTTTTTTACAACTAAAACAATCATATTTACAACAATATCAGCCCTCCGTTTACAACTAAAACAGTCACATTTGCAATAATATTTTTACAACTAAAACAGTCATATTTAAAACATTTAATGAAAAATCCCAAAAAGGGCCCTAGGACCCTTTCTGGGTTTTCCAGAATCTTGGGGCCCTTTTTGGGATTTGTTTTCCAAAAAGGGCCCCAAGATGGATTTTCCCTAATATAATACAATGCCACGTGAATTTGAAGTATGAGATGTATATCCCAAAAAAGAAAAAGAAAAAGAAAAAGGAGAAGTATGAGATGCTCCCTCCAATCCTGAATGTAAGACAAAGTTAATTTTTTCTGAAGAGCTTAGAGAGTTAAATAAGCTACTCCCTTCGGTCCTAATTATAAGGTCTAGTTGACTTTTTTTGGAGAGATTAAGGAAGCTAATTAAATTACTCTAAAATATTTTTATTTTTATTTTTTTCTTCAAACTAATTAGTTTAACTAATAAACTAATATATAATCTAAGGATATACACAAATGAAATGATTAAGTAACTTATTTAGCTTGCCTCCGGTCCTAATTATAAGACCTAGTTGACTTTTTTAGAGAGATCAAGGAAGCTAATTAAATTAGTTTAGAGTATTTTTATTTTTATTTTTTTCTTCAAACTAAATAATTTGACTAATAAACTAATATATAATCTAAGAAAACATAACATATGAAATGATTAAGTAACTTATTTAGCTTCCTTAATCTTTCCAAAAAAAAGTCAACTAGGTCTTATAATTAGGACCGGAGGTAGTATTTAATTATATCATATGTTGTGTATCATTAGTTTATATGTTAGACAAAATAATTTGGAGAAAAAACGTTAAATATATAAATATTTTAAAGTAATTTAATTAGTACCCTTAATCTCTCAAAAAATTGATATGTGGGAGTATATCCTTATCAAACATAAAGCTTCATTGGCAAGGGAAACTTGTGTTGTAATATTATTAGTATTAAATTATCCACGAAAACATGACAAGAACAGGCCTTTCTGTCAATAATACAATAACTTATAATTTTTATAACGCATCTATTATTTTCAATGAAATTATACATTTTATATTTTCTGAATGAAAATAATCAAATAGAATTCATTATGTTTTAATTTTATATCAAAATTGCATCGAACATTAAGCTTTTTCCCCCACTATTTTCATTTGCCATTTATTGGAGCTTCCGGGAATCTTTGAAGTTGGGAAGGAAAAGCAGTGGATGTTACCGGGGCTGCAAATTGTCAACGTATGCATTCTTAGCTCTTAAGTTAAAAACCTTGTTGCCAAAAAAAAAAAACTTCTTAAGTTGAAATCCTAACACCGATTGGCTACAAGCATGCATAAAATGCTATTTAAAATGGTACGAAAGAAAAAGAAAAAAAGGCATAAACTTTGGTACACAGGAATCTACTTTACAGACAAACCTGAAAGGAAAAGGGAGAATTAAGGTCCTACACATAGCATATCATTAAGGAGTTACTGGCCTTTCTTAAGCAAAACTCCAAAGAGACGTACTAAAAGGAGAGAAACCAAAAAAAAAAAGATAAATAAGGACAAGGCATTAAAGATCCTCCATACCCTGCATCTATCGATTAATCCTACTTTTTTTGGCTCCCTGCTTTTTTCTTTCCAACAGATATTACGAAACTGAAACCACCCCACAGTACCCCTCAGGCCTCAGCATTAACGTACTAACACTACGTAATATTCATATTAGCAGTAGGGCAATACTTCACATAATAAAGCATCCACCTTCATACTCATCAACGTCATCCCTGTAGCGCTCGACCCAACCAGACGGCGGCGGCTGAGAGTACGTAGCATAAGCATGCATGGGAGGGGCATAATACAGAGCACTAGAACTGGGGTATGCTGTGTTATAGCTTAAACCGTGTACATGCGGAATTGCAGGAGAATAGTACACTGGTGTTGGTGGGTATGATGGATAGGCATGCTGAATCGGAGGACCAAGATCCACGGCAGCCATAGAAGCAGCCAAGTTGGGGATGTCTCCGGCTGATTTACTTGGTGGTGTGGCTGCAGCTGCAGCATCAATCATATTTTCCCCACCAACTCCTTTATTGTTGGGAGAATCACCATTGGTTTGCCCCTTTCTCTTGTTCTTGTTCTTTTTCTTCTTTTTGGGGCCTCCGGCACTGCCGTTGCCGTTGCCTGCATCTGCTCCTCCGGCATCCTCACATTCACTGTCTTCTTTGTTTGACTCTGTTTCTTCATCAGCAGCCAAACCATTTTGTTCAATGTCATCGCCATGTGGTTCACTGTTCGTTTGGTCTTTCTTTTGCTTATTGTTTCCCTTGGATTTAGACTTTTTATCTTTCTTCTGGTTCTCTGAAGGCCATAGCTCTGCGAATTTTCCTGATCTCACAAGCTTCTTGATTAGAGTGTTAGCGTCCACGTTTCCAATCACCGTAACCTTGTGTTGTTGAGAATCAACCTCAGTGGTATAAACCCCTAAAATCAACGAATGACGATATATGTCATAATTAAGACAGTAAAGAGAACGAACGATGAATCACAAACACATGGTAAGATTGTTCTTATAATTTAATATTGCCGCACTACCATCAATTCCCTGAAGAACTTTGTTGACTTTCTTCTTGCAGCCTTCACAGTGGATTAAGACTTTCAGCACCCACGTCTGCATGACAGAGTGATTATACAAGGGAAGTTGGAGTGAAATTACCAGAGAGAGGAACATGGAAGAAAGAGGATTTGAGAGAGGAAGGTTGTGGAATTAATTATACCTGGCATCTCAGAGCTGCTAATGGAGGATCTTCTTCAACTGGTTTGGCTGCCATATGGAGGGTTAGTTGGATGGGGTGTAATGCAAGGGATGAGAAGTTTCGCGTTTGTCTACTGGCAGCGAATGGTTTAAAGAGAGAGGCCAATGCACTAGAGGCAGAGCCCCATCTCTTCCGTACCACAGACAGAGAGAGAGAGAGACAGAGTAAAAGGATGCTTTGAGAGGGAAGGAAAAATAAGGAGAAAGAAGCGAGTTAAAAGGTCCAAGAAAAAGCATGAGAATGTAGATTAGCACCACACCACCTTAAATTCCTACTAATTAATTAACAAACCACTAGGCTTATGAAAACGATACATCAGCAACGTCACGTGAGCATTAAAAGAATATGTGGGGGTGGGATTGGTGAGCTTCTAGATATCTCCGAAAACATCCCGAGACTGATAGAACCAGCAGTAATACTAACCAAAGAAATAAAATCAAGCTTTCAGTTCAGTGTTTGATTTTCATGTCTTTAGTTGCGTAAGATGTAAAAAACAGGTGAGGAGTTCAATAGGTCTTTAGCATCAACTTCTATGGCATCTTTTGCAGCTACTTCTGTCATTATCAGATGGTTTTGAGGGCTTCATCAATTTTGGTACTAACTCAATTTTCGTCTCTTGCTTTGGGTCCTTCTCCATGGCCCTACAATCCACCTACCAGCTCATCACCCAGCATCTGCTGCTCATATAGGCTAATAGATTCATAATGGTTAATCAATATCAAGCTACAAGCAATACGGGTTAAGAGCCATGGTTATGAGTTCGGTAAAAAGAGGGTAATAAAGCCAAAAATCATGAGTCAGGATATTTGTCCTTTGACCATGTCTGCACTAACACTACAAATGAATGAGTAGGGCAAAAAAATTGCATCAAGGATCAGCTGAAATGTACTCCTGCTTAAATTATAAAATAAACCGCCTGTTATTTAGGCTAGAATCTGGTATCTGATGCATCTAGAATTAGACCAATGGTTTTGAAGTTTTGATATGTATATAGCTGGTAAAAGTGAATCCGAAGCTGGCATCGGTCAGGTTTCATATTTAAAAATATAACGCAGATGAACTTTAAAGAGAGTCAGGCATAAAGTTAAACCACTAAAAAAGCCAAACATAAAATGTAATACGTCTTTTTCATGTCATGCCCATTTTTAACTATACCATGGTACTTGCCTGGTGATGGCCTGGGTTGATCGTACAAAAGCATCAGAATCCTGAACTTACAATACCCGCAGCGATGACAGTAGGAATTGCCCATGCCCATTTTCAGAAGATAAATGCATCGCTTACATTACATCACTGGGTCAAGAAAACCAGAGGAAAACCCAGCCAGCCTTGACTACGATGCAAACTTCCCTATTCAATTATGGATTATGATTTTGATATTGATGACAGTAGCAATTTTCCTTGCATAATGAGCTCAATCTGTTCTCATCTCAAATGTTTAAGGCTGAAAATTTGGCAGTGTAAATTCTGATTTCCCCCCTTTATTTTAAGAAAAGCCTACCAGGAACCAACACCTCACCGGAGGCAAAGCAGCAAACGGTCACACATAGACCACCAAACTGTCTTACTGAGACAAACACCTCACTGAATGGGCCATGAAATTACCCAACCACAAACACGGCATTCAAGACAAAAGAACACTTCACGAACGTGCTAGAAAACAAAGAACCCAACTACAAGAAACAAGTGAACGTGCACAGAACAAAATGTCGAAAACCCGCCTCACAACGCAACCTTCATGGAACCCAAATGACCGAGTAGATCACAACAAGCAAACGAGGTATCAATAACCTCAAAACCTCTTTAGTCACTACGTATTCCTCATCAAAAACCGTACCTTGTTTTCAAACATGTGGGACCCACCACTACCAACTATTCTTCTTTTCAAAAATCGAGTGCGCTGCAACATGGTGAAATGAAAAAAAGAATTCCACTTTATCAAACTCTTGTTTCGATTTTCACACCATTGCACATGGTGCCCCACCATTACCAAAGCCTACTTTTGATTCTCCCATTGCATACGCTCACAGCACCATGAACTGGCACCACGAACGAACCATGGAAGAAGCGGCGCCAAGTTGAAGTATAGTTTTTTCAGCTGAACTTGAGCATCAGCTAGTTCTCGAGTGAATTGGAAAACCATTGAATGATTCAAGCCGCTATTGACCCCAATGCAACTCGGTAAGATCGATTTATTCCTGAGAACGTGTCATCTTAGATAACAAATAAATTCACATACATAAGCGGAGTTTAATGCAACAGCATATGAATACATCAAACCCTGACGTTTTCTGATATCCAAGCACCTAGTTCAGCATATTAATTGTTATTAGATTCACTTTTAACTCCAACAAAGCTTAAACTCAATTGGATTTAGCTAAGAAAAGAAAAAAAAAGGGGGGGGGGGAAGGTATGCCTGTTGGAGCAGCGAAAAGGGTTTAAAAAATGCCACTAAATGCAAACGAAACCCTAACCAGAAGCAAACGAGTTTTATGCATGTCAGTGGGGGACCTCTTCGAAAAAGGAAAAAAAAACATATAATAAAGTGTGCATGCAAAAGATTATGGACACTCAGCTTGTAATAGGAAAGAAAGAAAAAGGAATTTAATCAAAGTGTAGCAGTTGTAATAGGCTGTCTTCAAACCAGTAAAATAGACTTAATATTCAATATCAGTACAAACATATCCATATCAATACTGTACAGCATAATAATGGACACTCAGCCATCGCCAACTATGTAAAGGGAAGGCTAATAATCTTTTTGGTTTTTACAGGGAAGTGCCATGTGACCTTGATTCCTCTCTTCTGGGTCATCCTTATCTAATTTCAGAACTAGACAATAATCAATCAATCCGTGGAAGGGGATGAAATTTAAAGGCTAAAATTATAATGTCACCTCTAACCTCAATGTTGACTAACTAGACCACATGGATTAAAATTAAAACATTTCAGACGGCCAAAGAAGATTTGTGACAAAAAATCTTCAAGAACTAGAGGTATCCTGGCATGAGCTATTGCACAATATGTTTGAAGAATGAGAAGGCCAAACATCCCAATTTCCATGATCTGTGTCACCACAGACTCTACTTGTAGAAACAAGGAACGTACATATAGACTTAAAAACTTATCCTTTCACATGTTTTTTTAAGTCAATGATGACTTTTGTGATTTCCCTTTTTTTCTTTAAAAGTATTTACCTAATTTTCGAAGCACATTTTTGCAAATAAGAAAAGCTGACCAAACCTCCTTAGGAGGCATAGTATCTCCACCATGTAGGAGACACGAGAATAATATATGTGAACAAAATGGTAAAAGAAAACTACGTATTTTATAATACTCCTTTCAATTCTAAATATATATAAAAAAAAGTTGATTTTTTTCTAGAAAGATTAAAAAAGCTTTATAAGTTACTTAATCATATCATATGTTGTGTATCTTCAAGAAAAATAGTTTAGAGAAAAAATGACAAATAACAATATTTTAAAATAATTTAATCAACTTTCTTAATATCTCCAAAAAAAATCTAACTGTAACTTATATTTTATTAATTTTAATCAATTCCACATAGTCATTTGAAATTTCAGTATTCTTTGGAGAATTCAAAAACTAGATATGAAACCGCATCTATATGTAGTTATACGAATCACACTCCAAAGAAAATCAAGCGGCTACAAATCATCAATGTTAAATGCCTTTCTGCATAAAAGAACACCTAAGGTGACAAAAGCAAGAGCCGTCAATCCTCCCTGCCTGGAACGCCAGAACTCAGTCCATGTCAAAGGTTTTGAGACCTCTGATAAGACCTTCAGAAACTGTTCATTCAAGTCATCCAGCGAACCAGAGTTATCTATTATTATGTCTGCTTTACTCCTTTTTACATCCAGTGACATCTGAGCGTTTATCCTATTCCTCGCATCCTCCTCATTTGATCCGTCTCTTGCCATGAGTCGCTGAATCTGTATTTCCGGATCAACCCAAACAACAATAATGGGCTTTGTAAACTTGTCCATCGTGGCCTCAAATAACAGAGGGACATCAAGAACAATTATCTTATGACCCTTCATCCAAAGCTTCACAATTTCCCAAAAGATTCCAGAGGATATATGAGGAGCCATCAATCTAAAAAAAATCACAATTGAAACTCAAAAACTGATTCCAATACACCTTGAGAAACAAAATATTCCAAAAGTTTCTCCCCAAAATCAAGGGAAATCATGCACTGAAGCAACTGGTATAACCTAGCAATCAAAATATAAATTGAACTTTGGACTAGGACCAAAAATTGATCACAAAATGTAGTTTGCACAGCCATATATGTAGCAGTTTGTTGCATTGAAGTTATTAGCTACTACAGCTCGATAAGGCAAAAGTATAACAGCGTCCCTTCCACATGATGAAAGTTCTCACTCAAGTATAATAACTATCTCACGTTGCACTGAAAATATATATGGATCCTTTCCACACATGAAACCAGGGCCATCAGTAGGCCATAAAAACGAAAAAATCGATTAAGGAAAACAAGCTTCACATCAAATGCAAAAATCGCAAATAGCTACCGATTAAGAAGTTGGCGCTTATCTGGATCGGAAAAAACAATCTGTCCAAGTCTTGGCCTGTTAACTTTTCCATTCTCGAGTAAAATTTCCTGCCCGAAAGCTGCAACAACTTTTCTCCACCCACCGGTGCCTTTATTTAGTACAGCCTGTAGTCCAAAGAAAATAAAAATCAGACCCATTAAGACATGACCTCTTTTCAATGAAGAGAGCAACGAAAGTTTAGTTTCAAGGTCCATTAAAATTTAAGAGGTCAACGAAAGACGAACTACAAACATACACGAGCAACGACGTCGGCATCTACAACCGGAATGCCATGAGATTTGAATAGATTAGAAACAGTGCTCTTTCCTGAAGATATCCCACCGGTAAGTCCAACGATTCTCATTGCTCCCCTGCCGTTGAGTTTTTGATTCGCTACGATTGTGTTTCGCCAACGCCCTTGTGCTGAGAAATGGTATGTATCATACATTCATACTCACTATCAGTACCAAAGACCAACCCTATGATTACTATATGGCATCAAAAATATAATGTGGACATCATCACCCCAACAAGCGCATCTAGTGTAGTGGTATCATAGTACCCTCCCACGGTACTGACCGGGGTTCGATTCCCCGGATGCGCATCGTTGTATTTTTTAAGGCACGCTGCTAGGTATTTGCTCTTCCGTTTTTATTCTCACGTTGCCTCGTTTGGTTGGTTGTGGAAAATTACTGGTTACTACTTTCCCTCACAAACGTTTGGGCACACACTTTCCCTCACGTAGATTCGAACGTTGTCTAGTTGTGAGCTACTAGCCTCTCCTATACTTTCATTTCTATTCCTTTTCTTCAAAATACAGTCTTTTCACCAATCGGTCGTTGAAGTGCTCCTTCTTCACGTCGAAGCCATTTTATTCGGGTAGCCTTCGGAGATTATTTGTGTATGACGATGAGACAGGTTTCCGAGGTAAGTGCTTTCGCAAATAGAATTGTTTCTCTGCTAAACACTTGTGCTTCCCGAGCTCAACTCCACCAGATTCAAGCCCAACTGATCATCAACAATCTCCAGTCAAACAGCACCATTGCTTCCCACTTCATCACTGCATGCCAATCCGTAGGTCTTCTCAACTCTGCTTTTCTACTCCTCACCCTTCTTCCAAGGGAAAGTGTTTTCGTTTGCAACTCTCTCATTAGGGCCTTTGCCCACTCTCACATTCCTCATACTCCTCTTGCCATATACTTTCATATGCATAAGAATTCTATTCACCCTAATAACTATACCTTCCCTTTCCTTTTCAAATCTTTATCTGACTTCCGTGAGTTTAAACAAGTTCAATGCATTTACACTCACGTCTTAAAACTGGGCCATCTTAATGATATTTATGTCCAAAACTCACTTCTTGATGTTTATGCGTCTTGTGGCCGCATGGACTTGTGCCGCCAACTGTTTGATGAAATGCTTCAAAGGGATGTTGTGTCATGGACAGTGTTAATCATGGGTTATCGAAATGCTGGGAAGTACGATGATGCGTTGATTGTCTTCGAACAGATGCAATATGCGGGTGTAGAGCCTAACAGGGTGACGATGGTAAATGCCTTAGCTGCTTGTGCAAAATTTGGTGCAATTGAAATGGGTATCTGGATACATAATATCCTAAAGAAAAATGGGTGGGAACTCGATGTTGTATTGGGGACTGCGTTGATTGAGATGTATGTGAAATGTGGGAGAGTTGAAGAAGGGCTGGATGTTTTCAGAATGATGAAAGAAAAGAATGTATTTACTTGGAATGCACTTATTAAAGGGCTAGCTTCAGCTAAAGGAGGCCAAGAAGCAATCTGGTGGTTTCACAGAATGGAGGAGGATGGAGTAAGAGCAGATGAAGTGACTTTGGTGGCAGTCCTTTCTGCTTGTAGCCACTCAGGTCTGGTAGACATGGGACAACAGATATTCAGTTGTTTGATTAATGGGAAGTATGGATTTTCGCCTAATGTCAAACACTATGCATGTATGGTCGACCTCTTAGCACGTTCAGGGCGCATAAAAGAGGCTTTTGGATTTGTAAGATATATGCCTTTTGAGCCTACGAAAGCTATGTGGGGATCCTTATTCGACAGTTCCAAATCTCAGGGGGAATTGGAGCTCAGCGAGTTTGCAGTCAGAAAACTAGTAGATTTGGAGCCACATAATTCTGCTTATTATATTCATCTGTCAAATCTGTATGCGGAGATGGGAAGATGGTGGGATGTGGAAAAAGTTAGGGGAATAATGAAAGACAGAAAGTTGACCAAGGACCTGGGGTGTAGTTCTGTGCAGTTTGAGCCACAGGAGCACGCCAATTTTTAATGCTGTATTCTCAAAACATTTAGATAAATGCTAACTAAGATGGAATACTTGTGGTCCGATTATTTCTTGATTCTTGATGGTTAGTTTTGGGAGAAAACATGATTTGGCATTCGCTCCAAAGACATCATTTTCTACTGAAGCCAATGACAATAATTGCAGCGCAAATTGGAAGATGATTCCAAAGAACAGAGTGAAATAATTTTATAACTTATTTGAGTAACATCAAGCGGAACAGGGATTTGAAACTAAGACCTCCAATAGAGGCTACGCAAATCTTTGAGTGGTAAGATTAAACAAAGTGGCTTTATTCTGTTCATCTTTAAACTTTCAGAGTATACCCATACTGAAGTGGTTTCCTGCTATTTCCTAATTCTTGTTTTGCATAGCAAGGACCTTTGACCAAGCTGGTCTTGCAGTGATATCAGCTACCCATGCATGAACATGGGGTCGTGATTCAAACAGCTTCCTAGTCTGTGAGTTCATCAAGTATTGAATGGTGGGGAGGTGATGCAGATCCACCAATGTAAAGCAGTCTCCTGCCAAGTATTTGAACTCGGATAATCTCTTCTCGTATATATCAAGAACAGTACCCAGCTTGGCTTCACTTTCTTCAACCACTACTGTATCTGCAGACATCCCATACATAGGTTTTATTGCCAGCTCCCAAACAAGTTGGGAAGCCGGTGGATCATAGTGTTGAGACTCCACTTCCAGCCACACCCCTATAATCGCCATCTCCTTGGACTTTCTGCTTATCAGCTGGGTCCCTTTCTCAGCATACTTTTGGACAATATATTGCGTGATTGCTCTTGATTCTGCATATTGAAATGGTTTTGTTCAATAAGTTAATTCTGCAAACGCTATGTTAGTTATTTCTTTGGGAACATACCAAATAGCTGCAGTTCTCCATCTTCAAATGCTGGAACCTGACCGAATGGCTGTAACGACGACAGAAGGTTAAGTTAGTTGAAATGAAATTCAACGGACATGAGGCAGGAAAGCCTTGCTATGTTTTGTATGTGTAACTTACATTAAGAGAAATGAAGGGCTCCTTTTTGTGCTCACGCTCTCTCAGGTTAACGCTGACAAACTCAAATTCAAGCTGTTTCTCAAAAAGGCAAGCAGTAACTCGCATGGTGGCTGTCGAGAAAGGACTTCCATGAACTTTTACAGCTGCCATGTTTGTGTGAGATTAGAAGATAGGAAGGAAAGAGGAGCTGATGAGTATAATTCTTAAGGAGGAGGAGCCTCAGATTGGTGTTATATAAAGATTGGGGCAAGAGGCAATCTGTTTCTGGTATTTTCCAATGGTGGATGTACATTTCATTAAGCAGTTAAATTAAACAATAAAGTTGAAATGTTGTGTCTGGTTTACGACTAAGATTCTTAGCCAAGAAAAGCTTGACAGAAGACAATTTGTCTTCATTTTTTTTGGACAGAAGTAATTTTTGCTTCTCCTTCTCCTTTTCTTTTCTACTTCCTTTTTTAGTTTAAAAAACATTTTTAGAATATATAGCCGGTACGAACTAGTTAAATTAAAAGCTATAGATGTGGTGTAATGCTACAAATAATTATCCAACCACCCACAAAATCGAGATTGGTATTTTCATGTGATTAAGGAGGCTAATATTTGTGTAAGTAAGCGTTTTCCTCTGATTTATGATAGTGTGCCTGCGGTGAGCGGACTTTCACATTCAGCCCTAAGTACCCAACTCTTCATGCTTTCTGTGCGTTGCATCAAAGCAAGCTCGAGGAGAATATCGTCAAGGAAAGAAATTCATTCGAACTTTTGCATTAATGGCCACGGCATTTGATTCCCCACTCAAGTCCGGACTCTGGAAACGACGCCGTTCACCCAAAAGAAGGGAGAGGTTTGAACTAGTCCCACGGCGCTCTCACTTATTTTATTTTTTCCCTTTAATCAGTTTTCTTTATCTTGTTTTTCATACATCTCATTCATTACATTTTTTTATTTTTCAATAGTTCTCTCCATTTTTAAATTTTATTTTAAATTAAATACAATCTGAAATTATTATTTTTATAGGGGAAATATCTATGATTTCTGTAAACATAATCTTGAGGATATTTCATACGTAAAATGTATTACCATATTATAGATGTTTCAATGGAAGCACAAGGTAGACCCCCCAGAAAATATGTAGGGGCAATTTACCGGGAGAAAGAGAAGAAATATGTAGGGGCTAACATTTACTCACACTATAGCCTACACTCAGGTTAGAGTGTAGCCATTTAGAGTTAGACGTTTACATTGTTAAGAAGAGATGACTAACTTATCAGTTATCATTTAAATATCATCACTGGCTTGAGGCTTGCATCTCAGAAGCTGTTTCTGGCTTTAAAAAGTTATGGCATTCCAGCTGAGTCATTTCTGCACCACGCACTGGGTCAAATTGGCATCGATAGAAGCTGCAAAACACAGTCCAATTGGGATCATTAACATTGATATAACAGAAAAAGCTACTTATGTAAAATACCGAGTACGGAAGCAAAAACACAATTTGATAGCAAAAAGTTAAAGGTGCATATCTGCCTGCCCTGAAAGTTTTCGTCGAGGAACAATGTTTCCGTATAAGTTTTTTTAAGTTCAATATCACCTGAAAGTTTCAAAATGTACCAATGTTGTTCTATTATGTTAAAAAACTAGCATTGACCATTAAAAAACTGACGTTGGCCCTTAACTTTTTAATGGAAAAGGGGTTATATTGCTCAATTTTAACATTTTCGGGACAATATTGAACCTAAAAAAACTTTCGGGGCCATATTGCTCTTCAGCGAAACTTCCGGGACAAATTTACATCTTAACTCAAAGGAAAAAAAGGTTCTCTTAAAAACAGCTTTAGGCTCAACACAATATGTAATGCAATGACCAAAATGACACGAGAAAGAACATGCGCCTTCATCTACATTCTCAGCTAAAATAATGCAGATATAAAATAGAGCGAGTGGTATGGCGCCTCTCTTCAAAATATCAGCTCAGCAATACTCAAGAGTGACCAATTTTTCAGGTGTCGAAGAAAAATAGAACCATTCATCAATGAGAACCTTAGTATCTAGGGGGAAAAAAGAGCAGCTATTGCTACAGCCCACAGAAGACAGCATTCTGGCATTTGAAGTTACTTTTACCTTCCATCCATGCCAACAATTATGACCGTATTCTTTTGATGACCAAATACAACTATGTAACGACAGCCCTCTTGTAAGTGAAACTGAGCAAATGAACGCTCTGAATTGAAATATTTGGGCAATACTCCTGCAAGTGCAAAGTAAAACAAGCTTCAAATGAAAAACTGGAATCAATTAAAGTTTCTCTCTGAGAAAACTAAAACTGAGAACTCCAAACAATTAAAAACATAGAAAAAAATAACAAAGTGAAATAGTTATGGAGTGGAGGAAAACTGGGTGATATTGGTGGCTGTCAACGATTATTTACAACACATCTCAAGCTCTTAACATTCAAACTCCTTCACAATTCACAGGTTAAGAGATAGAACGGTCCAGGCAAATGGTGAAAAATTCCAAGGTCAAAATTTAACAATTTTAGTTATTACGTGGTCATACATACTAACAGAATATCAAGTTAGAATAACAATAAGATGTTTTACCTTTTAAGTACTTGAACGAGAGAGGTGAGCTAGATGGCGTAACGGCAGGAACAGAATTGGATGTAATCCTTGACTTATCATGCTCTGGCCCACTAGAATTAACCTTGAGGCTGAAAACATGGACAGTACCCTTGTCACTCGAAACTGCTAACCACTCTGCCGTAGAAGAGAATGCCAAACTATATATCTCCGCCACATTTGCACCCCTCCTTACCTATATTTTTTGTTCCATAAATGTATTTATTAGCACAAAACTCTACGTACTCAAGTTTCAATAGACAGATTCTTTTTCTTAACGGCCATCTTAAATAGACTAATTCAAGCTTCCAAAGGAGACAAACAGTTTATTCACACCGCAGGCAAACAGTATAAGATAAATGGCAACAAAGAAAGATACAAGAGCTAAAAAGCATGCATGGATAACAAATACTACAGGAAGACCTGCATCATCAAATAGAGTAGCACTTGTCTACAATAGGAAGACGTATCTCCTCAAATAATTGACAATACATTGCTTCTGCGGATTTCAAAAAACACGCAGAATCATCACAACGCACCCTATACTTTAATGCCGTGAGCATATGAAAAGCATTAATTGTTAAGTATCAGAAAATCCACATACTTCTTGGAGCAGCGTGCCATTATCTGTCTCAAAAATCCTAATCAGTGTCCCCTTAGTGCTTGCGGTGGCCAGTAACTGACCATCGAGTGTGAGAGTAAAACAAGCTATCCCAGAATCGTGTGCCGAAATAAATTTGGTTTTCTGCCGCGTATAATGCTCTATTCGAATCTGGCCCTTATGCAAAGCAGGGCAGGCCAGCACCAGAGAATCGGCCGATTGTGAAACTTCACAGAGCCCCTTCGGGTTCGCAACAGTCTCAATCTGATGCAACAACTGGAGGTTCTTGAAATTGTACACAAATATCTTCTGCTCCAAGACTACAAATATTCTGTCTCGTCGAAGCCGGACTCTCCGAACAGGAGCTCGGAACGTCAACTCACCAAAGCACTTGCCTTCACTGTCGTCCCAGATCATCAGCTTGTTAGGAGGAAATTGCGGGCGGGGACCACCTCCGACAAGGGCCAGTATATTACACCGGAAAAGCATCGCCACGTGACCAATCCCACCAGCAGTGCCTCCACCACCATCGAACTCTCTGCGAAAGTGCTCTCGGAAAGGGTCGCAATCGTAGACACGAAAACCGTTATCTGTGGCGGCGGCGAAACAGGCTTGATCCTGGTTGAAGGAGAGTTGAAGCAGCGAAGGAGGGGTGGTCATCGCATTCACAGGGGAATCGGGCGAAGCATCATTAGAGTCGCGATAAGAGATGGAGTGATTGTGACTGTGAGGCAGGGTTGATTGCCGAAGCATAAAGGAATCCAAGTTTGGCGTATGAGATTGTGCCGAGTGAAAACTAGGAATTGAATTGGAATCGAGGTTAGGGCTCGGCAATGGAGGAGAAGAGGAGGCTGAAAGAGTGGCCATGGATGGCAGAGAATTGACGGAGCTTATATCCCCTTCTCACTCTATCCCTCTTACGACTCCGACGATCAGTCCCAGTGAATAAGTTCCTTTCATTCGGGAAGGCATAAACAAGCAGGTGCCGGGATGAACAGGATTCTCAGAATTTTCCGCAAAATAACGATTTTCTCCTTTTCCTGATGTTTTTTTTTTCCCTGATGTTGGTGATTGATGATTGCGTCATCACCGATCCAGGGCCCGACTTTGCCGGAAGCAGTTGATTTTTTTAAAAAAATATGGTTTTTTTGCCTTAATAAAAAATATATGGTTTGATTATAATATTTTATAAACATTTTTTTTTTTATTTTTTATAGATTAGATTATAATCTGTTTAGATCAAATTTTTGTTACAAATATAATATTGATATGGATATCCATAATATGTTATTTCTTATTATCTCTTATCATTTTGAAATGATAAAGGTAGATGAGATTCTAATCTAACGGTGAAAAAAATGGTAGTGATATAAAATTGGTAGTGACAATATCTTATCCCATAAATAAAATATATAAGTTATGTAATTTGTACCCCGTAGGAAATGAGAATTACCCCTATTGTTTCCTTCCTTTAACAATTCTTTCACTCTATAGTTGGGAAAATAGGCTAAGGCAATCGGACCAACCTATTTAAGCTAAAGACCGACTCATGATTGAGAACATCTAAAAAGAGTCAGCTTGTAATAAGAAAAAAAAGGAGTTGAGCCTAAACGGCCTGACCCTATAAAGCCACAACCTTATATGGACGAGCTCGTTTAAGTCACTTTTTTTTTTTTTTACACCCCTACCTCCTCATATTTATGGTCTATAAAATCCTTTGATATATTTACCCAGACTTTTTGTTTTATATGAATATTAAATTAATAAAAATGAGACATTTATTAGCAAATAAATCAAAAGACGACGTCATTGAAAATAGTAGGAGTGGTTTCGCCTAATAATGGTTGGAAAAATGAAAAACAAAGACGCATAAAAGTTCATATATTTACAAATTGGTTTTAAGTGGAGATGGTATATATTTTCGAAACAATGGATTGGTTTGTAAGGTCAAGCATCATCCAACGAATCCATTCTCAATGTTGACGAACAACTTTCACCCCAATACAACTTCCAAGTTTCCTTAAGGCCCCGTTGGAATCAAAGAAAAGGTGGGAATGGAATGAAATGGAAAATATTTTTTTCGATCGTTTGATTGACTTTGGAAAAGAAAATGGGTTGATAGAAAAAAATTTATTTGGTCGGAAGAAAATAAGGTAGGAAAATTAGGCAAAATACTATTTTACCTTTATAAATAGAATATTTTTTAAAAAATTACATTAAAAGAAATACCGAGAATATAGCGGATAATTCTCAATGAGAATTGCCCATGGCAATTCCAATTATGAAATTGTTGGCAACTCATGGCAAGGCAATTCTCAATTATGAATTGCCATGGGCAATTCTCGAGAATTGCCAATGGCGATTCTCATTGAGAATTGCTTGACAATTTTTGAGAATTGCGAGAATTTGTCCGTTGTGGCCTCCCCTGTTCCGACATCAAACACTAGATTTTGGCATCGCTCTCCCTGTCACACTCTCCCTGTCTCCGAACACCGAATTTGCAAGGCGAGAATGCCTTCCTACACTCCATTTTCTTCTTCTTCCGCTTCCGCTTCCTTCTCTTCTTCCTTCTTCCTTTTTCCTTCACTCACTTCACGCCACTTCTTCTTCCAATTAACCTGTGAATCAAAATCGTGGAGGGAGCAACAGAACGAAGGTCGTTTGACCGAATTTCGCCGATCTCAAATCACATTAAAGCATTATCGATGGACCCATAGCTTAGGTGCTTCTTAAGCACAACCCAATTCTACATTCGGAAATTCAAGCTTCGTCAATATGAATATGAAAAACGAAAACTTAACATGTAGGTTAAAATTTTTTTGGGGGAAACATTGTTTCGGCGAAAGTGTTTGATTCACCAAGAAGGGGTTAATCTGATTCAACACACTGTTTCGTCAATTGCTCAAGGATCTTGCTTCCAGCAACAAGAAAACGCAAAAGTCACTGACCTCCAACACAACAAAAATGGAGCTCTTCAAGGCATTTGGGTCTTTTGGCGGTTTTCTTAAAGCGTAGGAAACCCACCATTTTTTGTAGGAACCCATTTTCATTCATCGGGATGAAAATTGGCAGAGGCAGGAAAACGTTTTCCGATGGAATTTTGATCCAAACGCCCGTCGTCGTTGGAAAATCTCCATTTTCCTATTCCATTGCTCCATTTTCCGCGATCCAAACGGGGCCTAACAGTTAAATCTTTGTAGTTTTGTAGTACTATCTCCGATCCTAATTATAGGAACACTAAATTGTACTATAAAAGTGTTCCTATAATTAAGATCGGAAGTATGTAATTATGCACATGATTTCTAACTATCTGATTCTATGAGATAGATCGTTAAAATTAAACATCTAACTTCACACAATATGTATGTATGTGTATTTACTGAGCCTATTTTCCAATTTGATAATATTTATATTTTAAACTAGGAATTTTATTATTTTAATTTTAACTTAATTTTTTTTATATAAATATACAAAAATAGTGGAAATATGTTAAATAGGTCCAAGCCTATAAGCTAAAAAATGGGGAGTTTTTTTCCTACTCAAGTCTGGGCCTATGATGGGCCGGTCCTAACCCGTTTTCCCAATCCACCATCGGTATAAGATTGGATTTGAGATCTATATTTATCTTTCTTTTTCTTTCACTCTATTTTATACCAATTTTAATAATTTGAATTTAATTGTTTTTCTAATAGTAGTTTTATAAAATATTAAATCAAAAAATTCATTTTCTTGATCTAGGACAAAGATAAGATTACAAGAAGAAAAAGGAGGTAAAAAAAAATACATTTAGCCTTTTAAGTTTATATTAAATTTAAATTCGGTCATGAAAATTGAAAGCTCCACTTACAATCCTTTCCTTTTAACATTGTTATTTTTATTTAATGAAAAATTCGAACACAAAAAATTTAAATGATGATAAATCATGCTTAAATTTTAAAATATAAAAATTATTATATTAAAGAACTAAAATTTGAGCATACTTTTGTCAGCTTAATTGTGAAATCACTATTTAAATTTACTGTGTCGGCATTTTTTAAAATAAAATTAGTGGTGTCAAAATTACCGGAGAAAAAGTGCTCTTTTTAAATTTAAGTTATTAAATTTAAGTCCGGCCCGACTTACATACTCTATCAGATTTTCCAGGGAAAACTCATCTGAACATTGTTATAGATTTTATAAATTTTGAATTACGTCCTTAAGTTTTTTTTTAAAAAAATAAAATAAAATAATTTCTGGGTCCTTTAATTTTACGCAGTTTGATCCAAGTCCCTACCTTTCAAAACCGTTAAATAATGACTGACACAGTTAAAAATTTCCGTTAGTAAGCTACCCCGCGTTCTGCTCTCTCTCCTTCCACCATAACCGCAGGCATGAAGCTCTCCTCTCTCCACTATGCCATCTGAAGTTCTCCCTCCATACGCAAATTCAAGCTCGACCCAAACCCCAAATCAAAATCATGCTATATTCATTCGTATGCATATTTCTTCAACGACAAATCATCGCGGCACGCATGTTGATGCAATCGTATACATGCTAGCATATGATCCTTTCCTTGTTGCGGCATAGTAGAAGTTTGATGCTTTGCCATTGGCATAATCTCATACACATACCAGCATGCTATCCTTTTCTTGCTGTAGCAGAGTCTTGGATGAATTGAACACGAATTTGGAAAACAGCGACTGCCCGCACAAGGTGGCCTGGAATCTTTGAGCCCCTATTAATCCAAAAGCATCCTTCGAAGTTGGGACAAGGACGATCACAAGTCACACCTCCGTTAATCTCCCTCTTCCAATCACATGGATCGTTGTATGATCGATTTATCAGTCAGACCCATGAAAGGTGTAGCTCTCAATCACATTAATTATGCCTTTCACCTTCTATTTGCCCCTTCCCTTCACATTTTCCTTTCTGCATATCTTGTAGATTCAATTGAACTGACTAGCGGTGTTTTTTTCTCTCTTGGGTGATAATATATTTTAGGAAGAATAATTCCTCCTTGTCACTGCTTATTCAAAATCGAGTCCTTCTCGACCCTTTCCGAGGCCTCAGTAGAAAACTACACCTCAGAAGAGTTCGAAGCAGGCGGCTACCAATGGCATGTTCTCATGTTTTTTTTTTTTTTTTTGACGTGTTTTAATTTTAATGCAAAATAAAATGATGGCCTGTCTTATTGTCTTTGTTGCAGGACTCTATCCATATACCCAACTGGCAACAAGAAAAAGGACGGGCAGCATCATTTATCGCTTTATTTGAATTTGATGGCTTCAAGCTCGAGCTCATTTCCTGTTGGCTGGGAGGTCAATGCCATTGTAAATTTGTTTGTATATGATTTTCTTCGTGACGAGTATTTTTCTTATCAAGGTACTTCAAAAGCTCTAGCATGTATCGTTTAGCCTTGCATTTCATACCTTGTTGGCTCAATCACTGATGAAATGCGCAGACGCAAGCACAAGGCATTTTCATAACCTCCAAACTGAATGGGGCATATCAAAATTCGTGGACCTCGTCTCGTTCAATGACCCTTCAAATGGATTTCTAATTGAGGATGCCTGCGTTTTCGGAGCCGAGATCTTTGTCATAAAGCCTCCTTCCAAGCAAGAATACTTATCAATGATTCATGAACCTCCTCTTCTGTCTTATAGGTGGAAATTCGACAACTTTTCAAAAGTTAACTTAGAAAAGTATGAGTCCGAGCTTTTCCCTGCTGGAAACTACAGATGGTATGAAACAATGCTTCCTAACTTAGCTTCCTAGATAGCCATCACCTACTAATGTTATGTTTTAATCAAATGCATGAAATAACGTATTCTGGTTTTGTTTTGATACAGGAAACTCGTTTTCTACCCTAATGGGACAATTGAGGGCAAGGGCAATAGTGTCTCTCTGTTTCTGACCGTAGACACCTCGTCACTTCCATCTGACACTAAATTATATGCGCACTGCATTTTGCGTGTCAAGGACCAAATCAAGGGACAACATGCTGAAACAAAATGTGAGATTCACGACTATGTTTTTGTTTTAACTTGGAAACTTCAATTGATCACGTGTTTAAAATAATTCTCAACATATGTTCATTTGTTTTCCCATTTTTTCCAGTCTATAGGCACTTCTCCAGGTCGAATCCCACGTGGGGATCAAGAAACCTCTTGCCATTGGCCATACTCAAGGACCTAGCTAAGGGCTTTTTAGAAGCAAATAGTTGTATCCTCGAAACAAAGTTTAAAGTTCTGGGCGTAGTTAAACCCCTTTGATGATCAAACCACAGTTTATGATCAAAGAATTCATTGTAAGAGTGTGAAATGATTTTCACTGAGTGCAGCATCACAGCTGATTCACGTGACGTATTTTCTAAAATATGTATTTATTTCTCATGTACCGTAGAACTATTTATGTATTAAATATAAAATGGTGTGGATATTAATGCTTTTGTCATTAGCTTTGTTTTTTCCTTATACCAATGCCTTTATAAGCTTGAAGCTTCCAACCATTAAAAACGCTAGAGCTACAAAAAACAAAGATAGGTTTAATGACAGTAATCACACGAAACCCCTCTTAAGTCATCCATTGGAGTTACAATATTTAGGATATTTTTTTTTGTCAAAAAAAAAATTAGAAGATTAAAGATAAAGAATTATAAGAATTACAGGTCATACAAAGTTAATACTCTCTTCGATCTTAAATATAAGACAAAATTTGTAGTGTAAAATATTATTAGACAAAGGTGTGCGATAACTGCAATCACATGGACATTTTTTGATTTTAAAAATTAAAATTCCCAATGGCCTAGATGGCATCTGCCCTCGCACTTGCGCAGTGCGCATCAGCTAGCCCTAAGAAGAAACTGACAAATCTAAGTGGCGGTCAGGCCACAGGGAAAGAAGCTTATGTAGCACGCAGTACTCAGCACTAAACATGCCCCCCCTCAAAACATGGTCGTTTAGAATAAGAGAGATCCTAGCATCGACACGATATCAGTGGTTCCTCATTCCGAAACAAATGGTGAAGATTCGACGTTGAATCCATCTTGAAAAGTGGAAAACCCACGCGATTTGAACATTTTGCGATGCTTTAGTTTTTCTGACTGAAATTATTAAATTATTATCTCTTGGGAAAATAAGTACATTTAAGAAATTGATATTAAGGCGTTTAAATCAACAAGTGAAGGACTAAGGCCCTGTTTGTTACACGAAATTTGGGTCAAGAAAAGGGAACTTAACACACTTCCTTCCAATTAAACATGTTTGGCATGCCTCTCTTCCCGGAAGCTAAATTCTCGCCCTCTCCAATGTTTCCTTAAATGTGCAAACCTTCATTCCATCTGAAAGTGGCGGGAGAGCTGAAATCTTTCCGGGAGAGTGGTATATTGGGACATAAATGCCCCTGTAAAAAATCACATTTGTTTAAGGCCCGAGCTACCGAGGAGCTTGACGAAGAATAAGGATGCGTTGAAGAAGGTTGGAATGAGGAGCTATCGAGGTGAATGAAAAGTTGAACCCAAGAAAAACTGAAGCTGAACTCGATTAAGTGGCAATGGGTATACATTGATGTTTAATTTAGCATTTTTGGATAAAACTTGTCGCTGCCCTGTTGCTTCCAGTTAGGTTTAAACAGACAGAAATTGGGTTGGGAAGCAACAAGGGAGACAATTTTTAAGGGGTCTGTGTGAATGGGTATTTTTGTGGGTTGAGTTTTGATGAGTTTGGAGATGTTGTGATAGAGGCAACTGGAATATGCGATTTCAAATGTTGTTTGTTCCTGTTCATTTTGCTATGTTGTTGTATTAAAAATGTTGTTTGTTGCTTTACTGTGTGCTTTGGTTTTTTGAATGATAAATGTGGTCATAATGTGAATTGTGTTAGATATGAAATTGAAGGTGTACATACTATAGGTTGAGGAAAATTGATTGTTGGATATGTAATGATATATATGGAATGAAAATGACTGTTGTTGTCCTATTTCAATTTTGAACTGATGCAGAAGTTTGGCTACTGCCAAAATTTTGGTTCGAACGTGTTCTCACTTTAGCTCGTTACATTTGAACTTAACGCCATCGTTCAAATGTTTGAAATAAAAGTTTGAACCAGTCAAATCATTTTCTCCATTTTTTATTATAGGACATAATGGGAAGAAATGAAGGTTGCAGATGAAGGAGAGGGTACCGACGACCATTGACGAAAATGAAAGTCACAGATGAGAGCTAGGAAGAAGGTCGCAGATGAGAGTGATGAAGAAGGTGTGGTTGTTTTATTTTTTAGGGGCATTATTGGTATTTTACCTCTCCTTCTCACTTAACCAACTTCCTTTTCTTCCCACCAAACATTTTATTTTCCCTCAATTTAAGTTCCATTCCTATGTCTACCAAACAGATAAACATTTTAAGGTCCCTTTCAACCTTCCCTTCCCTCCTCTAAGCGGGGCGGACACAGGGGGCGAGGCGTGGCCCTCGCCCCCCTAAAATGCTGATACGGTATCCTAAAGCCGAGCAAAAGCCAATATTAAAGCACAAAAAAAAACCCAATGAGGAAGTTCAGAGAGATAGTTAGTAATGGAGAGAGGTTGAGAGGGTGGAAGGGAGAGGGACGTTAGGACAAAAACTATGGAATGTTCTCGTTTGAGGGCAAAAGCCTGAGCTGGGATTGACTTGGTTTTTGCCATGCAGGGAAGTTCAGAGAAGTATAAGCTTACTGGGATTAGGCGTCTCAGATAGTGTTTTGTAGATACATATAGTAGAAACTAGAAAAGTCAAAACACTAGAAAGAAATTGCGTCTGGCTTGCTTTTATGCTCACTGATTCAGAATTTCTGATTAAAAGATGTGCTCTCTTTTTTTTTTTTTTTTGCAAAAATGAGAAGGAAAAAAAACAAAAACAGATGTTTAGGCGTCAGGTAATATCTATAGTAGCACAGTCCGTGAAAGGTAGATGATGATGCATTTGTGACGTGTTTCATGTGTTTCGTTTTACCTTTAATTGTTCTAACTTCTACAGTTACAGGCTCTGTTGTGTGATGATGGGAAATAATTCCTTTAATATAAGATCGGTACCATACATCAAGTTAATCAAGCTACTTGTTTGGCTTATCATTACAATTCCATATATATATATATATATAATTTGTTTAAAACATTTCAAGTCATTTGTGAAGTTTTTGAGTTTGACATTTGTAAACATCCAGATTTAATTAATTTATCAACTACGTCTAATTATGTCAAGGGCTAGTAAGAACTGAAAAATCCATTATTTATCCTCTTATTGATAAAGTGATTAGATTTGTACTAACTCTTCCAGTTTTTATAGCAATTACTGAAAGATCTTTCTTTATTATGAAGATAATCAAGAACAAGCTTCAAAATAGGATGAAAAACTAATTTCTTAATGATTCTTTGATTATATACATTGAAAAAGAAATTGTTTTGAGTTTTAGCATGGATTCAATTATAGATGAGTTTAACAATATAAAAAACGTAGAGTAAAAGTCAAATGAAATGATCTTAATTTCAGTAATAGATTTCTTTCAATTTTTTGTGTGTATATTAAGTATGTATTGTATTTCAAGTATTTTTATTTATATGATATAGTATTTTTTACTTTCACCCCCTGTCGATAAAATTCCTGGGTCTGCCACTGCCTCTAAATTCCTTTCCATCATTAAATCTTCCCCGTATCTAATGGGTTGTGATTGATCATTGATGAGGGGGAAGAGCTATGGGAGGAGGACTAGCCGTAGAAGACGAAGTGTGAGTAAGGAGGTGACCAAAATGAAGGGAACACTAGCTAGGCACTTGCCGAATCAGCTAGGGCAAGTATCCATCTTTCCCTTTGACCAACAATCATCATCTTTCATCGTCCCTCGCTTCTCGAACCTTCTTGAAGTCAAAGCCCGTGACAACAATCTCCCCTCATCTTCTCCTCTTGCTCTAGATCATATGGTTGACAACAATGTGGATGACAAAGATTTCATTCTTAGCCATTCTAGTGCAAAAATCTTTACTCATTTACATTTCCCCTTTCTACTTTTTTTGTTTGGTATTCATAATTTGTGATTCGCCAATTTCACTGGAAATCTAAATGATTTTTGTTTAACATATTTGTCTTCTCGTTCTTTGTTGCTCCTGGCAACACTTCAGATTACATATCCCTGGATAATCAGTATATTTTTAACGGCTTGGACTGCAACAAGGTGGAAAGTAATTCAAATTGATGATGTTGCAATTTGTTTTTTTAATCTGTTATGGACTCAAATATGAGGCTCATTCAAGGTGTGGCCCAACAAAAGACAATCTATATGACACAGACATGACGACCCAAAATTTGGGCTTGGAGGCACAAGAAGCCCACAAGTCCAAACCCCAACCCTAAGGTACACTCTATAAATAGAGGGTAAACCCTAAGGTACACAAATTCTATGCTCTTTCTAATTTACTATTCAATTGTCATTGTGCGCACACACACTACCCCCTTATGCGAAAGCCTTCATATTTGTGCACAGTGATCTCCTATTCTTATAGGTATCTCATCCATGGATACCTAGGAGAGAGCTATTCAATCCAATATCAATATACTAGTCCATTGAGGCTAGACATCTGTATTCTTATAACAGAACATTGGAGCCGACCGTGGGAAATCGGTAAATTTTGATTTCCACAACCTAAGATAGTCGCACCAAAAAAGTTGAAAGAATTTCTTTCTTAATCAACCGGTGACAGAAAGCTTTATTTCACCTGAAGGAAAGGGTTACTCTACATCGAAGCTACCATCACGCTTGCTGGAAAATTTGCAATGGCAACGTCGCTGCCAATTCCTAATCAAGGCTTCGCACCCGATACAACTCCAAATCCAACCTAGATGGATACACCGCACAGATGAGGCAGGAGCAAATTGGCTCTTTAGATTCTTCTATCTGCGTCATTCTTAAAACAATGATCTGACTCTACAAATGGATTATATGGGTGGATTGCAATTTTGAGATTAGCACTATTTATTGCCTTCTTTCCACCTGGGATGGGATTTGTACCATGGACCGTAAACTCAGAAATATATCCTGAAGAGTATCGCAGAATATGTGGAGGAATGGCAGCTACTATGAATTGGTTTTTAAACTTGATTGTGTCTCAGTTTTTTTCTTTCAATTGCAGCAGTTATAAGGGACGGGTTCAACCTTCCTCCAGGATTGTCTTTTACATTAATTTTGCAGTAAATAAGCTACTGTCGTTGTCTTTATCAGTGTTGCTGAAGCATTGTGTAATGAGTGGATATGCCGCTATTGATACAGTCTTTTCTACTCTCTCAGAAGGAAGAAATTTCTCGGAACCAAGGGATGCCTCAAATATTATCCGGGTTTGAATTATGGCGGGATATTTGAACCGAGATCCAATGAGATTCCTCGATCCAATGCCGGGATGCCCCATTGTTCATAGCTAGTCAAATTTTAATTAATTCATCTATTCAAGAGCAAAATGTGAAGACTTTTACGTACGAATGACAATCTTCTCACTGATAGTGGCTTTTTCACTGAGAAAAAGAGGCACTACAATACCATTGGCTTTGAATCCAATGGATTGAGATTGAAAGCCGAACTCCAATCACGGAAGGCCACACCAGGAAATTTCAAGCACCAATCATTTTGCGAAGCGGGGCATGTCAATCGGAATTTTCTAGCACTCCTATTAAGAAGCGGCGGTTGTTTCTAAATTCGGAGCCTATAACCCAAAAACCCAGGCCCAATTGGAGCTTGCACACTTCAAATCAATTCGAAGCCTTCTGTTCTTCACCTAGAGTTCGCAGGAAGAAAGTGCCAAGAAAATCCAGTAACTGTGGTGGCATCGTACAATATCCTTGGCGTTGAAAATGCGTTGAAGCAACCGGATTTGTATTCAAACATTCCATATCATTTTTTGGAGTGGGACCAGCAGAAACTACTCATACGTGAGGAGGTTTATAGCTATAATGTCAGCATTTTATGTTTCCAGTTTCTTAGAAGGTTGCACAGAAATGAGGAGTATAACCCATGTAAGCAAATGTTTGGACCTGATGGAAGAGCACTTGGTTTGAAACAATGAAGTCACGTACACACTGCTTCTTAAGGTTTGTGTATCAAAAATTCTTCCATAATCATTCTATCATTGATTTTAAAGAGGATAGATTACTGATGACTTCTCATTTTTAATAGATTTGAGATATATTTTGATATATTTGAAAAGTCATTATTACTAATTCAAAGAGATTTTAAGAGAAATCAATTTGGATATATCATTTATGAGATTTCAATTTAAAATAAGAGTTTGAGTTTAGGAAATAAATAAATATATTATTATTATAATATAATATTATTTTATATTATTAGGGAGAGCACATGCATTCAGGATCAATTGTTTTGCATTGAATGGACAAATGGGTCCCACCATTGAAAGTCAAGAGAAAGCGCATTCTGCACATTGGAAGGAGAGAATGAATCAAAAGAAAGATTTTTTTTTTTTTTTTTTTTGCTATGCACCCGGTTCACGGAGAGCTGCCCGACTAGTCCGGATCGAGGTTACGTCGGCGCATATGCGGGGGACCTCTCCCGGGGAGTTTTACGCATCCACAAGGACTCGAACTTGAGACCAGGAAGTCCCTTCCACTTGAGCCAACTCCCGCTGGTAATCAAAAGAAAGATTTTGAATGAGAGATACGGTGGATTGAGAGCCGTGGGCCCACGGGAATGAAAATAAAGGAATCCATTATGCAACCCCACGGCCCAAGTTATTGAAGGGGAGGCGAGACCTAAATCTAATAAAAGGAGAACGAGCAGCGAACAAGAAGGAGAGGACGGCACAGGCGCAAAACAAGGCAGATATCAATAGCCGCGAACATCACGAGGAAAAGATCAGCACGCACGAGATGCAAGAACTAGAAACGATTAAGGGTTTTCTTCTTTTGTGGCGGCAATAAGAAGAATACTCCACATTTGCGATCTCATTGCTCTTTCTTTTACTTGCTTTCTTGAATGGAGATTTTATTTGTTTTATGGATTTAAGTATAGCCATGTGTGGCTAGTTGGTTTTACAACCTAGAGGACCTATGAACTTGTGGGTGAATTGAATTTTGTTTTCATTATTTAATTAAATTTGATATTAATTTTGGTTACTTAATCTTGCTTAGTTTTATCTATTTAGTGATTGGCCATCATTGAATATGATTTTGAGAATTAGGATTTACCTTGACGAAGGAAATTTTAATTAAGCTTTGAGATTAAGTAATATGAGATTAGATTACGATTTAATTTGCGATTAGGATAAACATATAACTAATGGCCCCATATAATTGTTGAAGAGTGTGTTCGATTTTTGTTGCCTCTTGGGTAACTATGTTAGACATAACAAGTTATACTTAAGAGAGGGTTGTAAGTGGACCGACAGACACTTACGGCTATTTATACTCGAGATTAACAAAATTGATATTAAGGCTAATTAAATTAGTAAAATTAAGGTTTATGAAGCTAATAAGGGATTAGTGACTCTGGGTTGTTCATTTAATATTTCAGGTAGTTTGCTTATTTTGATTTTCTTTTCTTTTAATTAAATTCAATTTGGTTTGCTCAACTTAAACAAAAGTGTAAAATTAATGCTTAACTGAAGTTGTGGGTACCAAGTCTTCGTGGGAACAACACTTTTCTTATCACTTTATTACTTGATACGGCCCGTATACTTGTGGAGTTATAGGCTATAAAGTTTTGCCCTATCAATTACCATTGTTCTAGTTTAGCGAACGATAATTTTTCTTCTCCTCCTGTTTGGATATATTTGTTGAAGTTGTGATATATGATAGATGATTAAGCCCTGGAAGTACTTTCATTTGTGAATATGTTATCAATTTGGGATTTCTTCACATCAGCCTGTTCTTATGAATGTTACTGACTACATTGCAAGAAGCAACATATCATAGTTTTTGTCGAAGCTGGTTCTTGGTCTTGTCGAGAACGAGTTCTTCGAAGATGCATCGGCATTGTTCAATTCAATGGTGAAAGGACACTTGAACCAAATTACTCAACTATTGCAAGATATGCCTCTAATGGTGAATGGTTGAAAGCATTGCATTTATCTGCATCTTTCCTCTGTGTGCTCAATTAAGATACTTAGAGTCATTGGAGAGAGGTTTAATGGCGATAAAGAAAGATATTTCTTGAAGCAAGTATTGGCAATATTGAAGGGTGTCAATGATGCCATTGCATGTGGAAGCATCTTGAAATGGTTGCGAAGTTTTGCTCTTGATCGAGCAGCTGGCAGAACTTTTTTCTAATCTAATATATGTAATTACTTACTCCATGATGCAACCTTGATGAATGAAGCTGTTATATTGCTTAATCCTCTGCTACAAATGATAGTGTCGATATCACAAATATCCACAAAAAAGAAGTGGATTTCATAAAATGTGGTGACCAATGATGGCTCTTAATTAATGACACTAGCGTCCCATCATCAGAATCATCTGCTTTATCTGTAGAAGAGTCGTGAAGATCCTCAT
The DNA here is from genome assembly GCA_019022615.1 of Acacia melanoxylon. Classification (NCBI taxonomy): domain Eukaryota; kingdom Viridiplantae; phylum Streptophyta; class Magnoliopsida; order Fabales; family Fabaceae; genus Acacia; species Acacia melanoxylon. Next base: position 8,902,569 of record JAFJYJ010000019.1, on the reverse strand, counting down.
CTCTTGGGTGCATCTTGCCTTTCAAATGCTTCGTCCACCCATAGAAGCAATGATCTTGGGAGCAGGTGTGAATGCAAATCTGACTGGGAATTTTTGGTGCCTCCCTCTTATGGAGTATTACCAACATTCAGGGATGTTCCTAATTCTGAGAAGCTGAACTGGTTTATTAAAAAGTTGAAGATGTGTTGTGTTGTGTTTGACTTCACTGACCCAACAAAGCACACCAAAGAAAAGGAAATTAAGCGGTCAACAAGGTTATTATTAGATTCAATGCAGAGTTTTTATCCTTCAAATTCAAGACCAGAGGATAGTGAATATGAGGAAAATATTATGGAGAAGACTGTTGATATTCTTAATTTGTTTGAGTATTTTTTATACTTTTCATTAGAAGCTATTTTCTTAATGGTTCAACCTTTTTTGATTGCACGTATTGATGACCATAACCATTATGAGGTTGATATGGTGAATCTGAAGAAACTCATCCCAAAAATTATGGAATTGGTGACTCAACATTCTTTGGTAGACCATGCCTCAAAATGTAGACAAGATATACAAATTGTGAATGTGAAGCAGTTGATGCCTGATGATGAAAAATCGATGATTATAGGGACTTGCTTATGACAGCAAATGTCTAGATTCATGATATATAATTTGAATAAAATTATGGATACACTCGAAGATGGTAATTTGCCTGGTTCTTTCAACAGAAAGTATGATCGCACGGCATCAATTCTCTTGACTCCAGATACCGATGGCATCAACTTGCCTGAGCAGATGAGTATTTTTCTTATTAACTATACATAATGAAGCCCTTCCTATTTGAATTTTACGTTAGCCGAAGGTAGAAATTATTTATACCTACCACGAATAATTTAAATAAAATAAAAAAACATATTACATATAAACGCACTATATATCTATGTGGGTATTGAGAGCAATGGGCGATTGGTAGCAACAGACGAGGTAGGACTCAGTGGACACAAGGCGCAACAAGAGGGGAAAGAAACAACACTGGATACAAGGTTATTATATTTATGGAGGACTGTAGTCAAGGACATAAAATTACTCCTTTAATATTTTTATAGATACTAATAGGGAAGGTAAAGTAAAGGAAAATATGGGACGCTCATACACACAGTACAGTGGAGTAAGGCTTCGTTTGGTTTGAAGGGAGGGGAGGAGGGGAGCTCTTCTTAGCTTCTTAGGATAAAAAGTCAAATATAACCCTGATTTGCTTCGTTTTTCGCACAAATATTTAAAATCAAGGTTATATATGTCTTTTTACACTAGGGAGATGAGTTCCCCTCCCTCCCCTCCTTCAAATCAAACGGAAGACAAGACATATGCATTTGAAACATGGTTCAGAGCAACAGTAACAGTAGAGATGGGTAGGAAGCAGAACACACACCTAAAGCGGATGGAATTGAGACGCGGCGTTGAGACTAGAGAGTATGAGGGAATGATAAGAAAATAGGGTTTTATAGGGGTAGGGTTAGGGTTTGACCCTTCTATAAAAATGTTATTATTATCTTTTTTAAAAAATAATAATATTTATTTATTCTCTCTCTCTCTCATAGCTTCCTTTTTATTTAGATATATATTGGATTATTTCATGAAGATATTTTCCCTACTTATTTTTATTTTTCTTATTAATCTTATCAATATCATTTATCATTATTAATTAATCAACCATGGAAAAAATTTATTATATTTATTTATTTATTATTATTATTATTATTTTCAACTCTCAATTTTATATTTCTAGATCTTCTCTAAACTTATATTACTTAATAAATCATATCCTAATAGCACTTAAGTACAATTGGAAAAATTGGGATGTTACAGTAAGAGTAGCTACAACCTTGAATCCTTGATACTTCTGTTGGCATTGTTGTACTTTGCAAAGTTATATTTTCCAGCCCCCGCCCCAAGAATAAAAAAGATAAAATATTGGTTTTGGAGTTTCTAATTTTGAAGTACATTGTCGCGAAGAGCATATTCAGTAGAGATTGGATGGGATAAGGTCATACGTACGTAGCATTTGGAACTCTTCTGTTTGCTTACATGATGCTAATATATGAGGGATTGTGCTACATTTGCTTTGAGTATGAAAATAGAAGAAGTGAGCTTCATACTCGTCTAGAGATAAACCAGCTTCAGCCCTGAAAACTTGCAAGCTAACCATTCATTATCGCAGGAAATGTGAACTTTACCAGAGTGGATATGTAACATCCTAATTTTTAATTTTAGGATATAATTATAATTATTAAATAATTATATATGATAAATGTATTTATTATGTATTTTTTGGAAGAAAAATAAAGAAAAAGAAAGAAATCTGAAAAAAAAAAGGGCATCAGCAAGTAGCAAAAAAAAAAAAAACGTGTTGCAGCGAGAGATGGGAGCAGTTGACTTGCCCCTAGGCATTGAAATAGGTCGGGCTGCGAAACTTTTAGCTAAACAGGCCTGAGCCTGTAATAGGGTTAAAAGGCCTAAGCCTGAACGCATGCCTTTTTTTAGGCTCAGGTCTAAGCCTTCATAAGGCCTGGTCAAGCCTGAAGCTTTTTTAAAAACCTACTTACAATGTAGGCCTTTAAAAAGGTCTCATATTGTAGGCCTTGAAGGCCATAAGTAGGCTTCATGCACTTTGAGCCTATTAAAATCTATATAAATATAAGAATGAAAATATAAATATTGTGTTATTATATGATATAAATATAACTATATTTATTTAATGTGTAAATAAGTCAGGCCTGAAGGCGTATAGGCTAGGCTTTAACAAAATAGGTCTGACCTATTAACACATATAGGTCTTGGCCTGACCTTTTTAACAAACAGGCCAGACCAGACCAGGCCCTAAACATGTCAAGCTGTAGGCCATCTGATAGGGGTCTGGCCTATTCTCACCCCTCCTTGCCCCATCATTAAATCAATGAATTATGAGGGAGTGGTTAAAACCACTTCCAACCACTCCCTTAGCTCCTTTTTATTGAAACCCATCCATACACAACACACCCACAGTTACACACACACACACAGGTCCAGCCAGCAGAGGAAGGGCGAGAGTGAGAGTGAGGAAGGAAGGGAAAAAGAGGAGTTGGAGGTTTTCAGTATATTTTAAGGTATGTATTTTATCTTATAAGATAATTTAGGTCGCTAAATTAGCTTTTTTTCAATAAACTTTCTTCATGAAAGTTATTCTATATATTTATCTCTTTCTAATGAGGTTAATATTATGTTGGTTAGTGAAAATTTTGAGGATAAGATTTTGGGAGAGTTTTGAGTTTTGACAACAGAAAACTATATATATGTAGTAGATGATTAATAGTAAATTTTAATCGGTTTAGATTTATTGTTTGGTTTTTTTAAAAATTTAAAATGAATTTTTCTATTTTAGAGGTTTAGGATTTATGTCCTATAAAATATTTTTACCGATTAAATGTTATGAAAATAATTTATTTGGGATAGGGAGATATTAGTGGAATTTAATCAATTTAGTTTTTATATACGAAGGAATAAACTGGAATTTCTGGAATTTTGGGGCAAAAATGTAATTTCTAGAATTTTGGGACAAAACTGTAATTTCTGGAATTTTGGGGGAAAATGTAATTTCTGGAATTTTAGGGCAAAACCATAATTTCTGAAATTTTGGGGCAAAACTGTAATTTCTAGAATTGTAGGACAAACGTCATTTTCAGTTTTCTTTATAATAATATATTAATATTACAATTTTTATTTTAAGTTATAGGAAATTATAAGTTATATTTGTGATAATGTAAAGCTTTTTTGTGGCCGACCTAGAATCGGGTGGTCTTTCCTTAAGCTAAGGTTAAGGCTTGAAATTGAGCTAATCGGGTTAATTTATTTTATATCCTTGTTTTGGGCCATAAGGTGTTTTTCTACGTCTTACTTTCATATATACTACTTATATGTGTTTTGAAAAATTATGTGTGTGTTTGAATGTGAAATTATTTTAGTGAAGCAGTGTATTTTTCCAATCTATGTGTTTAATTGAATATTTTGTAATGGGGTTGTTATTGTTGTGATGATTATAATGTTTGTTGTGAGATGATGTATATGGAATAATAATTTAATAAAATGTTGTTAAAATTTTAGTATTATATTATTTCTTCTGTTGTGGGATATGTTGGGTTGTGTGAAAGAGATTGAGGGTGAAATTGTGCCCATAGACTCTCTCGTTCCTGACCCGGAATTTTGAGTTGAGTGTTTTGAGCGGACACCTCTTTGTTACGGTATATCGGTGATGACATGGGAGAGGGACAAGATGTGCTTGAAGTGACTAATAACCTTGGCCTCGGTATCTTAGCACCGAAGATCGATAGTCATCCACATCCAAAAGATATAAGGAGGAGTAGGATGGATGAGTGGGGATGATTTTAAATATTGTTAATTATTATGTATTATTTAATTATGTCAATAAACCTGCTTCTCTAACTTGCAATCCTTTTCTGCATATTTGATAAATTAATTTTGGTTACGGGGGCTTTATGTCTTACCCCGTCATTATTAAAAAAAAATTCAGGTGAGACCTCTAACCTTACTAGAGGACAAAGGAAGCAACCGGAGGCATAGAAATCGTGGAATTTGTAGGCCTTTTTTTGGTATTAGTGTTGTGTTGATTTTTATATTGTCATTCTAGGGCCCTCATATTTTTGAAATACTACATTAACTATTTTTGGATAATTGTTGATTTTCTGAAGGCCTTATTTTATTCACTATTATATTATGGTGGATCCACAATCATATCTTGTGCAAAAATTGTTTTGAGTAGACCCTTTTGTTGCGGGGTTAGTGTTGTAAGACTCGTTGGTTATGTATTCTCCTGATCGATAATTGTGCCCAGAGTTATGGTTCCTGTGGTGGGTTTGTGGGAAGAATTTTTACCCTGAACCCCGAGGCGTGTTGTCTTGAAAAGGGGGGAAAAAAGGTTTTCCATAATTACCTATTAATCATGTTTTATGAAATCAATATGGTTAATTGTTGTTTAGTGAGAAAGGGTCTTTTCAGGATATCACTTTTCGATCAAATTATTTTTGTGGCTTAAAGTTGAGATTATAAAAGGAAAATATATTATAAAATATGTTTATAAAATTATTATTATATTTTATAAACATAATTTTTTTTTTTCTCTTAGATTAGATGGTATTATGATCCGTTTAGAAAAAAAAATGTTACAAATATAATAGGGAGAATCTCATATAGAAACAGTTGAAATAGAAAGATTATAGATAAGACTGATAAATTCAACAAATTTTAAATTAAGTCAATGATCCAATTTATAATATTTAAATATTGGTTATTTTTTAATAATATCCTGACCATAATCCAAAGAAAAGAAGAAAGGATAGGCATCAAGTAGGATTATCCAGCACGGCCTTGAACAATTCCCTACTTAATTTCCAACTCTTGATTCTTGTGCCGTGGGGACGCCATTTATGTACGGACAAGCCTCTCTGCAGAGCTATATTCCGGCAGGTGAGGTTTCTCCACACCATATTTAACGTACCAATTGGATATCGTTGATCTGTGAGCCAAATTTAGAATCACAACGGAGAAATTAGGAGTGGATCTATCTTCTAGTTTGGGAGTGAACTCTAAGTCTTTGCACACTTGAACAGATCAAAAGGACCAGAAACAACGACGACGAGTTCAGCTATGAGAGGCCCAGAAATTGGGCACTGAAACTTGACAGGAGGTTCTTTTGGTTGGAGCTTGAGGAATTATGATAGAAAGAGATTTTCCACCTGGGCCTGCCATTGCCACCCATAAGAATATGACAATAAATCAACAAATCTCTTAAGACTTTGGTGCTGAATTGTTATATTTAATAACCTAAATTAGAATTTAACTGTCTTTATATGAGATTTTTTCAATATAATATTGATATGGATATCCATATATGTTATTTCTTATTATCTTTCCATTATCTCCTATGATTATGAAATTAGTATAATTGGAAGTTGGAACTTATAAAGTTGTGTTTATAAATAAAATGTATATGTTATGTAATTTGTCCCCTGTAGGAAATGAGAATTACCCCTATCATTTCCTTGTTTTAGCAATTCTCTCACTCTAGAGTTCAAAAAATAGGCTGAGGCAATTGGCCTAGCCCATTTAAATCAGAAAACGATTTAGAACTTTCAAAAAAAGTTGAACTTGTACCAAAAAAGAAAAGGAGTAGAGCCTACACGGCTTGACGTTATAGGGTCATGGGCTTAAATGCTCGAGCTCATTTAAGTCTGCCAATTTTTTTTTACCCGTCTCCTCATATTTGTGGTCTATAAAATCCTTTTATATATTTACCCAAACTTTTTGTTTTATATGAATATTAAATTAAAAAAAAGGGACATTATATAGCAAATAAATCAAAAGACGACGTTGTCATTAAAACAAAAGGCAAACATTGAAAATAGTAGGAGTGGTTTCGTGTAATAATGGTTGGAAAAATAAAAACAAAGACGCATAAAAGTGCATATATTTACAAATTGGTTTTAACAGTTAAATCTTTGTAGTTCCGTAGTATGCAATTATGCACATGATTTCTAACTATTTGATTTTATGAGATAGATCGTTAGAATTAAACATCTAACTTCACATAATATGTATGTATATTTACTGAGCCTATTTTCCAATTTGATAATATTTATATTTTAAATTCGGAATTTTATTATTTTAATATTAACTTCATTTATTTTTACAAATATACTAAAATAGTGGGAATATGTTAAACGGTCCAAGCCTATGTGCTAAAAAATGGGGAGCCTTTTCTTATTCATGTCTAGGCCCATGATGGGCCGGCCCTAACTCATTGTTCCATCCTCTCCTTTTGTATAAGATTGGATTTGAGATCTATATTTCTCTTTCACTATATTTCATAACAATTTAATAATTCAAATGTAATTTTTTTTTATAATAGTTTTATAAAATATTAAATCAAAAAATTCATTTTCTTGTATAAAGATAAGATTACAAGAAGAAAAAAGGAGGTAAAAATATAGATTTAGCCTTCTAAGTTTAAATTCGGTCCCAAAATTTGATAGCTCCACTTACAATCCTTTCCTTTTAACATTGTTATTTTTATTTAATGAAAAAACGAACTCAAAAAATTTAAATGATGATAAATCATGCTTAAATTTTAAAATATAAAAATTATCATGTTAAAGTACTAATATTTGAGTATATTTTTGTCAGCACTTAATTGTGAAATCACTTTTAAAATTTACTGTGTCGGCATTTTAAAAAAATAAAATTAGTGGTGTCAAAATTACCGGAGAAAAATGCTCTTTTTAAATTTAAGTTATTAAAGTAAAACTTGATGGAAATTGATGTCCGGCACGACTACATACTCTATCAGATTTTCCAGGAAAACTCATTTGAACATTGTTATAGATTTTATAAATTTTGAATCACGTCCTTAAGTTTTTTTTTTTTTTTTTTAATTGCTGGGTCCTTTAATTTTACGCAGTTTGATCTAAGTCCCTACCTTTCAAACTGTTAAATAATGACTGACATAGTTAAAAATTTCCGTTAGTAAGCTACCCCATGTTCTGCCCTCTCTCCTTCCACCATAACCGCAGGTATGAAGCTCTCCTCTCTCAACCACACCTTCTGAAATTCTCCCTCCATACGCATATTCAAGCTCGACCCAAAACCCAAATCAAAATCGTGCTACATTCATTCATATGCATATTTCTTCTACGACAAACCATCGCGGCACGCATGTTGATGCAATCGTATACATATGCTCGCATATTATCCTTTTCTTGTTGCCGCATTGCGGCATAATAGAAGCTTGATGCTTTGCCATTGGCATAATCTCATACACATACCAGCATGCTATCCTTTTCTTGCTGTAGCAGAGTCTTGGATGAATTGAACACGAATTTGGAAGACAGGGACTGCCCGCACAAGGTGGCCTGGAATCTTTGAGCCCCTATTAATTCAAAAGCATCCTTCGAAGTTGGGACAAGGACGATCACAAGTCACAACTCCGTTAATCTCCCTCTTCCAATCACATGTATTGTTGTACCTGCGTTCCATTATCAGTCAGACCCATGAAAGGTGTAGCTCTCAATCACATTAATTATGCCTTTCACCTTCTATTTGCCCCTTCCCTTCACATTTTCCTTTCTGCATATCTTGTAGATTCAATTGAACTGACTAGCGGTGTTTTTTTTTTTTTTTTTCTCTTTTGGGTGATAATATATTTTAGGGAGAATAATTCCTCCTTGTCACTGCTTATTCAAAATCGAGTCCTTCTCGACCCTTTCCAGGGCCTCAGTAGAAAACTACACCTCAGAAGAATTCGAAGCAGGGGGCTACCAATGGCAAGCATCTCTCATGCTTTTTTTTTTTTTTCTTTTTTCTGACATGTTTTAATTTTAATGCAAAATAAAATGATGACCTGTCTTATTGTCTTTGTTGCAGGACTCTATCCATATACCCAACTGGCAACAAGAAAAAGGACGGGCAGGATCATATCTCAGCGTATTTGAATTTGATGGTTTCAAGCTCGAGCTCATTTCCTGTTGGCTGGGAGGTCAATGCCATTGTAAATTTGTTTGTATATGATTTTCTTCGTGACGAGTATTTTTCTTATCAAGGTACTTCAAAAGCTCTAGCATGTATCATTTAGCCTTGCATTTCATACCTTGTTGGCTCAGTCACTGATGAAATGCGCAGACGCAAGCACAAGGCATTTTCATATGCTCCAAACTGAATGGGGCATATCAAAATTTGTGGACCTCGTCTCGTTCAACGAGCATTCAAATGGATTTCTAATTGAGGATGGCTGCGTTTTCGGAGCCGAGATCTTTGTCATAAAGCCTCCTTCCAAGCGAGAATACTTATCAATGATACATGAACCTCCTCTTCTGTCTTATAGGTGGAAGTTCGACAACTTTTCAGGCATCTACTATGACAAATATGAGTCCAAACTTTTCCCTGCTGGAAACTACAGATGGTATGAAACAATGCTTCCTAACTTCCTAGGTAGCCATCACCTACTAATGTTATGTTTTAATCAAATGCATGAAATAACGTCTTCTGGTTTTGTTTTGATGCAGGAAACTCGTTTTCTACCCTAATGGGACATTTGAGGGCAATGGCAACAGTGTCTCTCTGTTTCTGACCTTAGACACCTCGTCAATTCCATCTGACACTAAATTATATGTGCACTGCATTTTGCGCGTCAAGGACCAAATCAAGGGACATCATGCTGAAACAAAATGTGAGATTCACGACTATGTCTTTGTTTTAACTTGGAAACTTCAATTGAGCATGTGTTTAAAATAATTCTCAAGATATGTTCATTTGTTTTCCCATTTTTTCCAGTCTATAACCACTTCTCTAGCTCGCATCCCAGGTGGGGAGTAAAAAAGCTCTTGCCATTGGCCACATTCAAGGACCCAACTAAGGGCTTTTTAGAAGCAGATAGTTGTATCCTCGAAACAGAGTTTAAAGTTCTCGGCTTAGTTAAAGCCCTTTGATGATGAAGCCACAGTTTATGATCAAAGAATTCTTTGTAATAGTGTGAAATGATTTTCACCGAGTGCCGCATCACAGCTGATTCACGTGACGTATTTTCTAAAATATGTATTTATTTCTCATGTGCCGTAGGACTATTTATGTATTAAATATAAAATGGTGTGGATATTAATGCTTTTGTCATTAGCTTTGTTTTTTCTTTATACCAATGCCTTTATAACCTTGAAGCTTCCAACCATTAAAATCTGACGCTATAGCTACAAAAAATAAAGATAGGTTTTGTTCTGTCTAGATTGACAGAGGTGTCTAGATCGATGGATTAGTATGTTAATATTGGATCGATTAACTATCTCCTAGGTATCCATGGATTAGATACCTATGAGTATGGTAGATCACTATACACGAATAAGTGTTAGCTAAAGGGGGTTGTGTGTATGCACAGTGACGATAGAATGATAATTGAGAGAGAATCTCATACCTTTAGGGTTTACCTCTTATTTATAGAGTTACCTGTAGAGTTAGGGTTTGGACTTACTGGCTTTTGTGCCTCTAAGCTCAAGTGTTGTGCCGCCATATCTGTGTCACGTAGATTGCCCCTTGTTAGGACCATACGTTGAGTGAGCCTCATATATGAGTCCATAACAGGTTTAATGACAGTAATCACACGAAACCCCTCTCAAGTCATTCACTGGAGTGACAATATTTAGGAGATTTGTTTTTTATTTTTTTGTCAAAAACAATATTTAGACGATTAAAGATAAAGAATTATAAGAGTTACAAGTCATACAAAGTTAATACTCCCTCCGTCAATTATTTTATAAATTTTGTCTTATATTTAAAATCAGAAGTAGTAATAACTTTAAAAGTATTAATAAATCCTTTTTCACTTTTTAGTCTCAAACATGGTCAAACAACGATGTGCGATGACTGCGATCACATGGACTTTTTTTTAAAAAAAAAAAAAAAATTAAGATTCCCAAAGGCCTAGATGGCGTCTCCCCGCTCACACTTGCGCAGTGCGCGTCAGCCCTAAGAAGAAACCGACAGATCTAAGGGGCGGTCAGGCCACAAGGAGAGAAGCTTACGTAGCTCGCAACATGTAGCACTAAACATGAGCCCTTCAAAATGTGGTCGTTTAGAATAAGATAGATCCAAGCGTCGACACGATATCAATGCTTCCTTATTCTGAAACAACGGTGAGGATTCGACGTTGAATCCATCTTGAAAAGTAGAGAATCCGTGCGATTTGAACATTTTGCGATGCTTTAGTTTTTCCCACTGAAATTATTAAATTATTATCTTGTGGGTAAATAAGTACATTTAAGAAATGAGATTAAGAGGTTCAAAAAAATCAATGAGTGAAGAACTAAGAAGCAGGGGGAGGCATCATTGTGATTGATCATTGATGAAGGGGAAGAGCTGTGGGAGGAGGACCAGTAGTAGAAGATGAAGTGTGAGTAACAAGGCGACCAAAATGAAGGGAAAACTAGCTAGGCACTTGCCGAATCAGCTAAGGACCCGTTTGTTACAAAGAATTAGTGGGGAAGGAAAGGGAAGATCTCAATCTTCCCATGGATTTTGGGTGTTTGGTAAAGAGAAAGTCCAGTCAGCATCTTCCAGTAAGTACTTATCTTCCCTTATTTGAGGGAAGATGTTTTCCATCAGAAAATGGAAGGAAAGCTGCAATCTTCCCAGGAAAATGTTTTTTTGATGATTACCCCTAAAATTCAAACTTGGCGGGAAAGTTTGAACTTGGCGATTTTTTTTTTTCACGAGTTCAAACTTAACAAGAATATATTTTTTTAAAAAAATTTTAGCAAAAAAAATATTTTTCTTTTTTATTTTGAATTAATTTCTTTTGAGGGTAAAATAGACATTTCCTAATTCTTTACCAACTACTACCTCTTCATTTTCTTCCTACCAAACAACTCAAAACATCTTCCCTCATCTTTCCTTCCCCAAATCTTCTTTGTAACAAACGAGGCCTAAGGCAAGTATCCCTATTTCCCTTTCACCAACAGTCATCATCTTCCGTCGTCCCTCGCTTCCAGAACCTTCTTGAAGCCGAAGCCCATGACAACAATCTCCCCTCATCTTCTCCTCTCGCTTTGGATCATATGGTTGACAATAATGTGGACGACAAAGATTTCATTCTCAACCAAGATTTCTTCTGGTACACAAGTCTTTACTCATCTACGTTGCCCCTTTCTACTTTTTTGTTTGATATTCATAATCTGCGGTTCGCCAATCTTACTGGAAATCTAAGTGATTTTCGCTTAACATATTTGTCTCCTCGTTCTTTGTTGCTCTTGGCAGCACTCCAGATTACATAAACATGGAGAATCAATATATTTTTAACGGCTTGGACTGCAACAAGGTGGAAAGTAATTCAAATTGATGATGTTGCAATTTTATTTTTAATATAATACTAATTTTTAGTCATCTCTCTTCCTAAACCAGGAGAATATCTCATGCCCCAACTCACCAAAAAAAACTAAATACTACAAAAAGCAAGAGATGCCGATTGGGTAAGAGTAGTGTTCTGGTTTAGAACACAAATGTCTAGCCTATTGACTAGTGAGTTGATGTTGAATTAGATGGTTCTATCTAGATATTTATGAGGTAGATATCTAGAAGAATATTGGATCACTATACACAAGGAAGGCTTGCACTAAAAGGGGGTGATATGTGTGCGTAGTGATGGCAGTATGTAAATAGTTCAGAGTTAGTCTGCATACCTTAGGGTTTACCTCTTATTTATAGAGTGTCCCTTAGGTTAGGATTTATGGGCTTTGTACGCCTTGTAGCCCAACTATCTTGGCTGTCAAATCTATATTGAATCCCCTAGTTGAGATCTTCCCTAATTATAGCATTGATTATATGTTGGTTAAGATATTCCTTTATTATATGTAGATCTTGATGTGCAGAATACTCCTTATTGGGTTATCCCGTAAATGGGCCTAATATAGATCCGTAACAGTTGCCCCCCAGCCCGGTAGTTTAGGCTTCTAGACTGTCAGGACGCATTGACTATGTAATCCAGTTCTTGTGTTCGGGTCGCTTTGATTTTCATCCAAGTTTTGGGAATGACTTGGGATTTTTATACCCGTAATTTGCCCCAAAACGTATGATCCGGGTTAACTGGCCTTTATCTTTATTCCTTTTCCTGATTGTCCACATTCTTTGTGCATCAACGTCCAGGATTCCAGGTTCGTATGATGTAGTATCGAGTTTCCCCTCATACGGACTTTCATGAGCAGGGTTTGGGTTTCTTTGCTTGTCTTTTGGATATTGTCCGAGCTCGTCTGCGTTGATCTCGGCTACTGAGGGTGTATACTTTAAGAGCCGGGATAAAATTAGAGAGTTCGTGCAAATCCAGGAGAACTTCCATTTCTTTTGCTTATGTCATCATGATCGATTGACAGCTGTCCATCCTAAACTGCCAAAAAGCCGTAACCGCCACGCTTAGCCACCTGCGGTATTCGTGCGCATTTAATGCACCCATCACTTCACGTACATTACCCTTGCTTTTTGGGTGAATGGTCTATTTTTCCCTTGACCCTTCGGATTCGTAACATTTATATTCATATTTCCCTCTATTCTCCACACTTTTATTCGCTGCTCCCTTTTTTCCCCCAAGAAACCTCTCGCTTTCTGGACACAAACGCCTTCTTGCGATCCAACGATTTCACCATTGTAGGTTCTCCCGACTTTCGCACAGTCATGTATTTTCACTATTTCTCTTCGCTTCTTCCACTTTTACTTCAAAGTTTGCCGATGTTGCGGTATTCAATTCCTACTTTTTCATTTGTCTTTGTCAAGAAATTGGTCTTCCGGGTCTTCTAGGTAGGTTTGGATATGAGGTTCTGGGTAGTCTTCGATTTCTGGCCTCATCAGTATGAATGTAGACCCCTGTTCTTGGGTATAACTGCCTCCACCTCTTTTGTTTAAGCAATCGAACAACAGCGTCATCGTCTAGTTACATTCTCGTCTTTCTTATTTTTGTTTAGGGCCGGGTTCATACTACGGCCTCCTTGTTTGCGCTTGTTGCTTTTCCGTCCCTGAGTTTTAATCACATATTCTTGTAATTTACCATCTCGGATGAATTTCTCAATAGCGTCATGGAGTTCATAGCATTGATCCATAGTATGCCCCGGTCCATCATGAAATGCGCAAAATCGGGACTGATCAGTGTTGGTTCTATTCTGGGTGGGCCGAGGTCGTTCCACCTTCTTCATCTCGATCAGCACTACCTCCCTTCAAACTTGGGCCGTGAGACATTCAAGGGAGTGTACTTATCATATTTTGCTTTTGCTTCAAACCTCCCTCCCTAGGATCTGTTATCTGAGTTTCTTCCTCGGGAATCTTGCTTTCGATTCTTGGACCGCTCTTTGTTTCTCGGAGGTGAATTCTTTCTTCGCTTGTTTCCCACGGCATTTGCTACCTCCATTTGCTCCACCTTTAGATATTGTTTTAACCGACTTCTGAAATCAGTCAGGGTCGTGACCGAGTTCTTAAAAAGTGACTTCGCCAGTCGAGATGATCCGTCTAGGTCGTCTATGAGACAATGCACGTGCACACTTTCTGAGAGGGCACGTACTTGCAAAGCAACGTCTTTGAACCTATCTAAATACTTTTGGAGCGTTTCTCCAGGCTGCTGCTTAATCTTGTCAAGAGTGAATTGGGACTTCGGTTGCTTCTTGCTGGTTGCAAAGTTCAACTCAAACCTATCTCCGAAATCCTCAAAGGTCTAGATTGAGTTTGTCGGAAGCGTATAGAGCCATTTTTGGGCAGCTCTAGTTAGTGTGGCGGCAAAAATCTGGGAAACGACAGGCCCTAAAATTTGTCTTATGAACATTAGCAATTCAAAAGTATCGAGATGGGATCGTGGGTTTTAACTTTCATTGTACTTTGGCAAATCTGTCAAATCAAAGTCTTCTAGATAATGCGCGCTCTCAATTTTATCGGAGAAAGGACTACAGTTGTGCCCCATAGCGTACTTTATCTTATACCTTTTAGAGGGCTTGAAGTTCAGGGTACCCTATCACAATCTTGGTCCTCTTCATCCGGGATCCTCTTGGTGCACATTTTCTTCAAGATAGAGACGGGGTTCTAAACTCGTACTCGTCTCGAGCTCATCCATTGAGTAGGACCGCCAGCATTGCCTTGCATAGATCTCGGCTGCTCACTACGAGAAGGATCACTAGTATTCTCACTCGCCCTTTCTTTCCTCCCAAGCAGGTCATCTCAGTTTTCTTTCCGAACCTGCATTTCAAATTGTCTGAAACGCTCCTCCATCAATTGCTGTATTGCTCTGAGATCCTCTTAGGGTTGGAGATTGTTACGCTTCTCCAGATTTTCCATCAACCTTAGCATCAAGCCCACAACGTTCTGCAGGAGGAGAAAGTCTGGGTTTGGGACTGGAATCTCCTAAAGAAGATCCTACTGTTGAACCTCTTGGACCACCTCATCCTAGGGATTAGCCACGATTGGTGGGGAGGATGTCGTATCAGCCACGTCATCCCCATCATTCACAGCGTCGTAATCAGGGACATCCTCAAGTAGCGGTGGGTCTTGATTTTGCTGCAGTGGATCCGCCTCCATTGGATTTGGATCTCCTGTCAGAGGGATCCGACTACTGCTTCTTGTTTCAACCATCGTTGGTCACGTGGATCGAAGTTTATGGTTCCCTACAGACGGCGCCAATGTTCTGATGTAGAACACAGATGTCTAGCCTAATTGGCTAGCGGGTTGAAGTTGGATCAGATGGTTCTATCTATATATCTATGAGGCAAATATCCAAAAGAATGTTAGATCACTGTACACAAGGAAGGCTTGCGCCAAAAAGGGGTGATGTGTTTGCGCAATGATGGCAGTATGTAAATAGTTTAGAGTCAGTCTGCGTACCTTAGGTTTTCCTCTTATTTATAGAGTGTACCTTAGGTTAGGATTTATGGGCCCTGTGCGCCTTGTAGCCCAACTATCTTGGCTGTCAAATCTAAGATTGAATCCCCTGGTTGAGATCTTCCCTGATAATAACCTTGATTATATGCTGGTTAAAATATTCCTTTATTATAGGCGGATCCTGATGTGCAGAATACTCCTTGTTGGGCCATCCCGTAAATGGGCCTAATATAGGTCCGTAACAAGTAGCTATAGCCTTGATACTTCAGCTGGCATTGTTGTACTTTGCAAAGTTATATTTTCCAGCCCCTGCCCTAAGAATAAAAAAGGAAAAAGATTGGTTGGAGCTTCTAATTTTGAAGTGCATCGTCACGAAGAGCATATTCAGAAGAGAATGGATGGGATAAGGTTCATATGTAGCGTTTGGAACTCTTCTGTTTGCTTAAATGGTGCTAATATATGAGGGATTGTGCTACATTTGCTTTGAGTATGAAAATATAAGAAGTGAGCTTCATACTCGTTTAGATACAACAACTTCAGCCCTTGAAAACTTGCAAGCTAACTATTCATTATCACAAGAAATGTGAACTTTACCAGAGTGGATATGATCACTTTTCGATCAAATTATTTTTGTGGCTTAAAGTTGAGATTATAAAAAGGAAAATGTGTTGTGTATGTTTATAAAATTATTATTATATTTTATAAACATTTTTTTATTTGTTTTAGATTATATTGTATTATGATCTGTTTAGATCAAATTTTTGTTACAAATATAATAGGGAGAATATCCTAGGTATATAAAGACGATTGAAATAGAAAAATCCTAAATAAGGCTGGTAAACTCAACAAATCTTAAATTGAATTAACGACCCAATTTAGAATATTTAAATGTTAGTTATTTTCTAATAATACCTTGACCATAATCCAAAGAAAAGAGGAAAGGAAAGGCACCAAGTTGGATTATCCAGCACGACCGTGAACAATTCCCTACTTAATTTCCAACTCTTGATTCTCGCTCCGTGGGATCCGTCGCAAAAAGACATAAAAAGGCGGCCTTTTTGTCGCCTTTTTTGCGACAGTCCCGGTCCGTCGCAAAATTAGTGCGACGGATCCGGGGATCCGTCGCAAAAAGATACAAAAAGCGACCTTTTTGCGGGATCCCGCATCCGTCGCAAATTAATGCGACGGATCCGGGATCCGTCGCAAAAAGATATAAAAGCGGCCTTTTTGCGACGGATCCCATATCCGTCGCACTAATTTGCGACGGATCTCGGGATCCGTCGCAAAAAGATATAAAGACGGCCTTTTGGCGCCTTTTTGCGACGGATCCCGCATCCGTCGGACTAATTGGCAACGGATCTAGGATCCGTCGCAAAAAGGAATAAGGTGACCAAAAATGGTCCAAAATTGCGACGGATGAGGTCATCCGTCGCAATTTTTTACCATTTTGCATTTTTTTGCTACGGAATTAAAAATCCGTAGCAAAATCCGTCACCATTGCTACGGAAAAATGTGGCGTAGCAAATTCCGTAGCTATTTTCTATTTTTCTAGTAATGATTTATGTACGGATGAGCCTCTCCACAGAGCTATATTCTGGCGGACAATGTTGTCAAAATCGAGTTTCTACGCGGAAATGGAAGAGGGTGGTAGAGACATAAATCGTAGAAACGACACGAAACATAACATTTTTACTACTTAAAGTCAAAATACAAATTTTTTTTATACAAGTATATATGTGTACACATATCTACAATGTGTGTGTGTGTGTGTGTATACATGTAAAAAAACATAAATCACTACTCAAAATTTAATAAACAATTTTATATTTAAAAAATATAAGTTATATAACTATATAAAACATAAATCTAAAAACATAAAGAGTTTAACAACTTCTACAACCAAATTCCAAAATATCAAAAGAATAAAATTTAACAATGCTTTTCTCTTGCTTTTATAACAAGTTTATTTGCAAAACTTAGAACATTTAAATCATGATCATTCATAAGTTTCCTTACTTCAACTTCATTCAAGCTTTTCTCATCATGGACATCAACATCTAAATTGTTTACATCTTCCCAATCTTCTTCATTTTCCACTATTCAATCATCATTGGATGAAAGATCATCAAAATTATATGCATAAGAGTTTTGAGTTTTATTTTTCTTGCCTAATCTTGAATTAGCCATCACAAAAACAATATCATTCATAATATTTTGATTTTGAGGTGAGCACTTATTTATTTATTTTTTATATATTTTATTCAATCATCATCGGACTTTTTTCAATTTTAAAAATTAATACTAAAATTCCCAATGGCCTAGATGGCATCTTGCCTCGCCCTTGCGCCATGCGCGTTATGTAATATCCTAATTTATTTTTAGGATTAAAATAATAAAGAATAAAGAATAAATTATGCCTAAAAATTATAGAAATTATATTTTCAGGCCAAAAAAATTTAAATGAGAAAGAAAATCCTTAAATGGAATTAAGGATTAAATTTTAATATTTATCCAATTTTTTTGCAAGAGATAATTTTGGAACACATTCTCCTATTTTTAAAGGGTGAATGTAAATATCTAACACAATTATTTATTTATGGTGCATTTAAAATAGGCCAAAAAACACAATCCCGTTTGTTTTATGAAGTAACGGACGTTTAGTTCAATGGAGATGCTGATGTGGCTGTTGTGCAATGAACATGTAGCAACTTGTGTCAGAAAGATTTAACTCTGTTTTTTAATGCAGGTAACGAAGGCAATCATCGAGACGCCTATCGTTCTTGCCATCAATGTAACCTTCGGAGTTGAACCATCAGATCTGCCCACCGAACCTCGTGGGGGAACTTGGAGGCATCAAATCGATCAACGGGACCTATTCCGCTTTCACCCGCACGATGCTTCTCATAGAATGTATTGACGTCGTTGCCGAACACAGATGCAAGCCCCATTCCCGTTATCACCACCCGCTTCTTCGGGTCCTGCTCTCTCTTGGGAGCAGAAACGTTGGGGGATGCAGTGGCAGAAATGAAATGAACTTTCTTCTTGGATTTTTGGGTGCATTGAGAGATTTGCGAAGTGGGTCCCATGGAGAAGCTCTAATAGTCGGAGATTGAAGTGCCAGCATGGTGTGGTGGCGGTGAGTGAAAGGCGTGACGATGACAACGACGGAAAAGTGGAGATGAGGAATTCAGACGTAGTTGGGCTACTCCGAGGAATCGTTAGGATTAGCTTATGATTGGAATGAAGCAAGTGTGTTAAGGCCTTGGAGCGATATTTGAGAGCTTAATCTTCAGCTATGTTTTCGTGTGACGACAAATAATCAATCCTTCGAACTCCTTGCATCCAGTGGCACAATCAAATGGCAAGCGACCATCACGATGCAGGTCAAGGACTAAGCAATTCTGACACAAGTTGCCACATGTTCATTGCACAACAGCCACATCATTGAGCTAAACGTTCGTTACTTCATAAAACAAACGGATGGTGTTTTTTAGCCTGTTTTAATTATTCTTTTGTATTTAAGGTACCCTAAATAAATAATTGTGTCAGATGTTCTTTCCCTAATAGTTTGTTGGTAAAATTGCACCTTCACCCTTATTTAAATGATGAACCAATGACACAATAACACAAAGCCCATTCTCATCTTATATTGTCCAATTGAAGCCCAAAACGCATCATCCTTGTCCATTTAATCTATTAGACTTGTATTGTATCTATTCACTAATTCATTCTATCAAAAACCTGAAACGTATATACCAACAAACAAACAAAAAACTGAAACGTAACGGCAAGAGAAGGCCCAACACACTATCAGAATACCCATTAAATCGTTTTTCCTCTCTGCACGCTGTCACGAGACAAACACGTTAACACCGAGAAACAGAGTCAGCAAAAGACCAGCGGAAAATCATTTGCTTGAAGCATTAAACCACTGTTCACGCAATCAGAGTTGGCCGCGAGAGATTTCAAGACCATACCTCTCCATCCTTCTCGAGCCTCTTCCACATCAACTGCTCCTCAGACCGACATTTTATGCATCGGATCGTTAGTTTTATTTATCAGACTGGACCCTTAGGATATCATATAAACCCTGTTTCTTAGCTTGCTTTCATTCACTTTATCCCAGTGAAAACCAGAGTGGAGTTGCGAGTCTGAGAACGAGAGAAAGACTGAGACCCAACGAGAGAGAGAAGGAGAGTACAATGTTTTTCTTTGCTCTGCTAGAACTCACCGAAGGCAGAGGTCCTTGATTCTCGTTGAAGGCCACGTCCTCCAAACAAGCAGGAATTGAAGGTAAGACTTTGGGTACTTTCCTTCTAGTTTCCCTGTTTGATCGATGAAAGTTTTGAGTGAAGCCGTTAGAAAGGTAGTTTTGGTTTCTAGGAGAGTTCTCCGTTTTATACACGCTAAGCCAGGGGTATTGTCAATATATAAATATATAGTTGCTGGGTTGGAAAAGCAATCACGGTTGCTGATATGAGTACTTGATATTTTATTATATAACCATGTTGCTTGCTGCTATATAAACGTAGCTTATCAAAAAGAGAAGTGTGTAATGTGTAATGTGTGCACGTTGCTACATGAGAAGAAAGAAAGAAATATTGCTACGCATAAAAAGGAATGAAAGTTGTTGTAATAGTTTTTCTGCATATATATATATATATTAGATACAAAAAGTAAGAGAAGGAGAATAATAAAATAATATATATCTATACACACACATGGCTGCCTAATAAACCAAAAGCTAATTGTTGTTTCCATAATGCATAAAACGCTACTGCATGCCTTGCATCAGGTTTTTATTATTGTTCCTATACATATATTAAGTTGCAGTTAGGAGGCATATGTACGTGGGTTTTGTGGATTTTTTTTTATGTATAAATATATAGCACGTGAAATGGGAATCTGATTATATTTTGGAAGTTATTTTATGAACATAATATCATGAAATCAAAAAGATAGAATCTGATCCAACTTATTTTTATATAATATGATCTAATCTAACTTACTCCTATATTATTTCATTTTAAATATTATTTACAAATATGTATATATATGATATAAAATAAATAAATATATATATTTTTTATGTTGTTAATATTTATTTAAGCTCTTAATTTGTATTGAAATAAGCTCTGAGAGTTTAAAATACTTTTAGAGAAATAATAATAAATAAATAATATAATAATAATAATAATAATAATAATAATAATAGCAGCAACAATAATAATAAAAGTAAATAATTGTTGTTATTAGGGAAAAAAATAATAAAATAGAATAAATAAATAATAATAAAATAGATTATTATTAAAAAAAAAGGGAATAAATTAAAAAGGGAGTTAGTAATTAATAATAATAAATAGGGGTATTATTAATTACTAATAAATAGAAAATGGTATTATTAATTACTAACAAATAGAAAAGGGTATTATTAATTAATAATTAACGAGAAAGAGAACTAATAGCCTCCCATATTTTTTTTAGTCTCGTCCTAATTTACCCACTTCAAGCATTCTAAATTTATTATAATAATTTTTTTATTTTTTAAAATTTTATGAAATTATAAGTTATAATTTTATGTAAAGTTTTAGAAGAGTTATTAATGGTTAGTAAATTGGTTGTGGTAGATTGATTTTTGGCGTGTGTTTGAGCTCTTGGATTAGGAGTAGTGTGATAATAGTTAGGCTTCGAGATGTAACCACTTTCCACTTGTTATGCGTATTAGTATGTTGTTTGTGAGTATTTTGTGAAATGATCATGAATATCTTAATAGAGATTGCCTTGTGGGACCGTATGATTTAAATGATGAAATATATGCAATATATTTATATATGTATAAGAACTGAGAATTAAGATATTATGACATGTATATGAGAATTATTTGATATGAACGTGAATATCTTGGAAAATACTGTTGAGTATTTATTATGATAATTATGAAAAGGGTTGAGTTGGGAAGAAATGGAGTAGTTATTCCACCACGTGGTAAGACCTCCATTGATGCATAATGATTGGCTTTCTATTGTCTCACATGTTCAATGAGGGACTGGTTTACTAGTTCAATGAGGGCTTACGACATCCCACTAGTTTAATGAGGGGAAAAGACCCATGTCCAGGACATGTGCTTTACGAGGATTTTGGCCGGTCCTCATCACATGACTGAATGAGCTTTTGAGTAACCAAGGTAATATAGATGTAACTTAGCCCATGGGTCTAGTCGGAGGAAATAAGACGGTTGAGTTGGATTGATGGGATGCATCTTGGGATTTGTGTTAATGAAAAATTGTAATACCTAATTTTTTTATTTAGAATTTATGATATGAATTTTTGTGATGTGGAAACTGGTGAATTTTATTTTTAATATTTTGTTATATAAATTGTTCCACTTGGCACCTCATTAGCACGTATTAGTATTCATAATAAGTTGGATTGATGGTTACCACATTTTTCAGGTGATAGTTCTCGTGCAGAAGATGTCGGAAGCTTAGACTACTCTACTAAAAATAGTGCTTCTGTCTTTTTTGTTTATGTTGGATGATTGTATATTGCCACGTTAGGGCTCATTCAACATACTTTGGTTTATTTTGGATATTTTGGTAAATGATGGAACATTACCTAATTGTTTATGAACCCTTAATTAGTTATTATGTTAAGTTAATTTTGAGGACGTTACACGTTAGCCCTAAGCTAAGAACCGGCCCTTTTAAGTCCTGACCTTTCAAGGGTCGGGCTTAAAAATTAGAGGAACTAAATGAAATAGACCCTATAGGGTCGGCTCGTTAGGCCCCCCCTTTTTTTATAAAAAAATAAAATAAAATACCTAAGCTACTCAGACTTGAGAGTTGAGAAGTGACCGTAAAAATTTCAATATTGGTTTCTCTTTTCTTTTTTTCTTTGAAAATCTCACTGACACTCACAGATCACTCAATTTTCAATCTCAATCTCAGTTTCACAGCTCAATCTGCCTAGACTTTATGTGTTCATGATGCGGGAGAATAATAAATTTATGATATTCTTACTCATAAAGTAGAGCCTACTATTCAAAGTGAAGTACAATCAAATGTCTTTGAAATTAATGATAGTGGTGAAGAATATGATAGTCAATGATAGTGATATCGCTTTTTATGTTTTATGTGAGTTATTTATGGACAATAATTTACTTTTGATTATGAGTTTGTGAATGTGTTTATTTGTTGGATGATTCATGTTGTTTGGATATTAATGTTGACAACATTTATTTGATAAATTAGAATTTTAATTGTTGTAATTTACTAATTACATCTTTTTTTAAAAAAAACGGAGAAAAATAGTTAAAATTTTGAATAGTAACTTCGGGCTTTGTAGGGCCAGCCCTGACACTGCTGCTCTCATGTTGGGCTTTAAAATATAGTCGTTTTTCTTATCCTAGGCCCTGTTAGACCCTAACTCTTCAAAAGCCGGACCTGTAGGGCTAGTTTGGTTTGAGGGAGGGGGAGGGGCCAATCTTTGGTTCCTCTTACACAATCGCCTTTAAACTTTTCAATATTTCAAAAATATACTCTCAATAAAAAGAATATTATTTTCATTAATGAGTTAAAGTTGTGTCATTTCTCTACTTTCTACTCTCTTCCCTTCCACTCTCTCCCCTCAAACAAAACTTGCCCGTAGTGTCAGACTGGTCCTAATTCCTAGCTGTACAGGGAGAGAAGCTTACGCAGCACTAAACATCCGCCGCTCAAAACATGGTCGTTTAGAATATGACAGATCCAAGCGTCCACACGATATCAGTGGTTCCTCATTCGAAACGAACGGTGAGGATTCGACGTTGAATCAATCTTGAAAAAGTGGAGAACCCGCGCGATTTGAACATTTTGCGATGCTTTTGTTTTTTCCCACTGAAATTATTAAATTATTATCTCTTGGGAAAATAAGTACATTTAAGAAACTGAGATTAAGACCTTCAAAATCAACAAGTGAATGACTAAGAAGCAGGGGGAGGCACGATTGTGATTGATCATTGATGAAGGGGAAGAGCTGTAGGAGGAGGACCAGCAGTAGAAGACGAAGTGTGAGTAAGGAGGTGACCAAAATGAAGGGAACACTAGCTAGGCACTTGCCGAATCAGCTAGGGCAATTATCCCTCTTTCCCTTTCACCAACAGTCATCGTCTTCCGCCGTCCCTCGCTTCCAAAACCTTCTTGAATCCGAAGCCCGTGACAGCAATCTCCCCTCATCTTCTCCTCTCGCTCTGGATCATATGGTTGACAACAATGTGGACGACAAAGATTTCATTCTCAGCCAAGATTTCTTCTGGTACACAAGTCTTTACTCATCTACGTTGCCCCTTTCTACTTTTTGTTTGGTATTCATAATCTGCGGTTCGCCAATCTCACTGGAAATCCAAATTATTTTCGTTTAACATATTTGTCTCCTCGTTCTTTGTTGCTCTTGGCAGCACTCCAGATTACATAACCCCGGATAATCAGTATATTTTTAACGGCTTGGACTGCAACAAGGTGGAAAGTAATTCAAATTGATGATGTTGCAATTTGTTTTTTAATATAATACTAATTTTTAGTCATCTCTCTTCCTAAAGCAGGAGAATATCCCATGTCCCAAGTCACCGGAAAAACTAAATACTACAAAAAGCAAGAGATGCCGATTGGGTAAGAGTAGCTATAGCCTTGATACTTCAGCTAGCATTGCTGTACTTTGCAAAGTTATATTTTCCAGCCCCCGCCCCAAGAATAAAAAAGGAAAAACATTGGTTTTGGAGCTTCTAATTTTGAAGTGCATTGTCACGAAGAGCATATTCAGTAGAGATTGGATGGGATAAGGTGCATACGTATTGTTTGGAACTCTTCTGTTTGCTTACATGATGCTAATATATGAGGGATTGTGCTACATTTGCTTTGAGTCTGAAAATGTAAGAAATGAGCTTCATACTCGTTTAGATACAGCAGCTTCAGCCCTGAAAACTCTCAACCTAACTATTCATTATCGCCGGAAATGTGAACTTTACCAGAGTGGATATAATCACTTTTCGATCAAATTATTTTTTTGGCTTAAAATTGAGATTATAAAAGGAAAATGTGTTGTGAAAGCCACACCTCACCTCGCCACTGGAATTATTTGTTCTGGCTAGCCTCTGAGCATTTATTTCAAGTGGGGCTAATTGGACTGATTGGTTTCTAATTTGCTTTGAAAACTAAGATACTCAGAAGAGTCTAGAGATCTTTGGTAAATAGTGGCATGCTTTTATTATGTGGTCATTATGGTGTAAAAGCTTGTAAATTACAGACGTGCACTGAAGAATTAGGTACTCAAATATGTGCATTTAATGATTCATTAGAGTCCCTAATGAGTGTTTGCGGAGGTTAGAATCGTGTTGAAGAAGATTTTGAAATTTTGTTGAATGTCATGATTCATGACTGTTGATCTTTATCTTTCAAGCACTCAATTCAATTAATTTAATTTTGCATTGGTGTTTGCCCACCACATGAAAATGACAACAGCAATCTTTTAATGCGCTAAAGCATCTTATACTGATAAACCATTCTTATTCAACCTACTTTTTGCTGTCAATGTCTACTTTTCATAGATGGTATCTCAGGGAACCCTCTTAGCCCTACTTTATCTGGTGGTCATCAAGCTGTAGAGCTTGGAACTGAGTCTGCAGCAGATGAAGAAGATATTGAGAAACTGATTTCCACTGGCAAACCAAAGGCTCAAAATTATCTCTCACATTCTGTGGTTGCCTTGCGCTCTAGGGTCATTCCCCCTCCTTGCATTAGGAACCCGTATTTGAAAGATGCTTTAGAAAAGGACAAAGATCCCTATGGGAACCAAAGATCAAAATATGCAGGTACATTTTTGGTCATCCCTCTTTAGACAAGCATGCATAGAGAACATCTCTTGGTTTTTATCCTTCAAAGTTACTGCATTGTAGAAACCATATAATGCTAGAACTGCAGGTCTGTTCCCTTCAATTACTGGTGGTGATGGGCTTTCACGCTATCGCACTGACTTCCATGAGATTGAGGTATTACGCTGAAAATAGAAATTTTAGTTGCCAACGTTTTAAATGGCTTGAGACCTGAAACCTCTTAACTTCTTCCATTAATATTTCATTTTCCCCCCTTTTTTCCTCAGCAAATTGGTATAGGAAACTTTAGTAACGTTTTCAAAGTTTTAAAGAGAATAGATGGTTGCTTGTATGCTGTGAAACACAGCACAAGACAGTTGTCCCAGGAAACAGAAAGGTAGCATCTTCATCTCTTTTGGATTATTCTTAGCTTAGGTTGAGCCATTAACTTAATCTTTCTGCATTTCAGGAGAAAAGCTTTGATGGAAGTTCAAGCACTGGCTGCCTTAGGTTTTGTACAGTTAAATTTTCCTTGTGGTTTCCTTCTTTCTTGGAAATTTTATACCAAATTTGTTTTCTCATTCTCTTTAGGATCCTATGAAAACGTAGTGGGGTACTATTCTTCATGGTTTGAAAACGAGCGGCTGTACATTCAGATGGAGTTATGTGATCATAGCTTATCCATAAGCAAGGCCAATACAATGTTTACGGAAGGCCAAGTGTTAGAAGTACTGCATCAGGTCAACTTCCTTTCATGACCATTTCAATTGGATCTCACTGTTGACAGTTATTGTTGACATCTAGGAACCACTGTCAATTAACATCTAAATTTTTGTTTTAAGTATATGATGAAAGTCCCTTTTACTCTCTGAATGCTTAACTATTCTAACATTAGCTTTCAAAAAATCCAATTTGATTGAAAGGCTTTATCATGCTGCTGATGGCCCTCTTTAGTAGATTAGTTTTTTTTTTTTTTTTCCTTCATATTTTGACAAATTTTACTTGAATTTTTGTGAAGGTTGCAAAGGCACTGTTGTTTATACATGAAAGAGGAATAGCTCATCTTGATGTTAAACCTGATAATATTTATGTCAAAAATGGTGTTTATAAGCTTGGTGATTTTGGCTGTGCAACTCTCATTGATAAGAGCCTGCCAATTGAAGAGGGTGATGCACGTTACATGCCCCAGGAAATCCTGAATGAGAATTATGATCACCTTGACAAGGTTGATATCTTTTCTTTGGGAGCTTCTATTTTTGAGCTCATTCGAGGATCACCTTTGCCAGAATCAGGATGTAAATCTTTTAATCTGAAAGAAGGCAGGTTGCCACTGCTGCCTGGCCATTCGCTGCAATTTCAGAACTTGCTCAAGGTACTATACAGTATTTTACCTCTATGGCACCATGTGTGTGTGTGTAAAGAAGTTACATTTCCGTTATTCCCGTGTCTAGTTTTCTACAGGGAAGGCAGTGATTGGTAGTTGCGAATGCATCTGTTACCTGTGCTATTAACAGTGAACTATAGTATTCTACAGCTTTGCATTTTATGTCAACTATATCATTTTTCCCGTGGAAACTGATGCGTGACTGTGTGGTTCATTTAGGTCATGATGGACCCTGATCCAGTTAAACGACCCAGTGCAAGAGAGTTAGCGGAGAACCCAATCTTTGATTGGGCCCTAAGAAAGTAAGATATTGTAGAGGCATGGGTTTTATATTATGGGGGCTTTTTGTATATTGTGTATGTAAGCATCATTCAACCGAGCAAGTGGTCACGGCCCTGGTTACTAGATACTGGAAAGACGTCTGCTTTTCGTAGTGAAATTAGCAGAGCTTTCCATTGCAACGCTTTATAAGCCTTTTTTTTTTGCGTGTCACAAGACGCTAATCAAAAGTTGAAGTGTATGTTTAGTATGGCGAAAATGAAGTGCAAGCTTAGATGATTATGGCTCGTTGATTTGATGTTCAACCTACTAGGATTATTTAAATTGAGTAACTCTTGGATTGTCCAAAAACTTCGACGTTTATCATATTTTACTGCTCAATGATTTATTACCAAATAAGTTTCACTTTTTGCTAGGGAAATTCTAAATGAATCAAATCCGATCTCAATTATTGAGAGAAGACCTATGACTATTTTGTAAATGGGGAGAAAATGTGGCAATGGCTGACAAATCTGAGTCGGACAGTTTGTCCAAGGTGGTATATATCCTTCCAAATCCAAACATGAAATCTCACGTATAACAACCATATATATATAAATAAATATGATCTTTAGTTTATTGAATTTGTTCTCATTTTAGTTTTGGTCTCTCAAATTTTAAACTTGAGGAACTGTGTGTCAATAAAGACAGTTTGTTGAAGAGCAACAACACGCCATTGGTTTTGTCCCAAAACTGTTGGGGCCCTCAGAAGTCAGAACTAGGATGTTTATTTTAAAATATTCATATTATTGCTTTGACATCAAGAACAAGGCTATTATACTATAATTAGGTCGATTTCCTTTATGCATTGAGAAGGCTCGTCCGCATACTTCACCAGGAAAAAATGCACAGATAAAAACAAGCACTGCCCCCCATATCACCTTATCTCAATTTCTGTTTCTTGTTAATCACACTGTTTCTACCGGCGCTTTACTTGCCTCTCTTAGTGTTTATCTAGGATTACTGTTGGACATCCTAAAAGTGTTTATTCACGAAAAAGAGTTCGTATACTATAAATCCTAATTAAAAATTTATTTTTGATGGCTTCAATCGCTATTTCTAAATAAACACTTAATAATATTTAGCGCTGTTTTTCACTTATATGAAACCTGTAAGTCCTTTGTACATACTTAGCTTTCATTAAAAAAATATCCATGCCTTTATGGGCCCCAAAAAAAGTTTCGTTTTCAAGTTAACTGATGTTAATGGGTGACATTAATGGAGCCGATGTACGTTGTAGGGCATCACGAATCACATTACTTGTGCTTCCGCATGATGCTTTTTGGAATTTCGGTATCTTGATAACTTGAACATAGTGCTTCGCAATTCCAATTTAACATCCTTTTGAGTTAATCTTGTTACGTGCCTATGGCAAGGCCCGCAGATATTTTTGTGCGAAAATCTTCCTATAAGAGTTTGATTCATTCATTCCTTAACACCACCAATTGAACATTTCATTAAATTTATTTTGTTTGGTAAGTCTCAAAATGGAAGATATTAATTTTATGTGCAGGCCCGATAGTGGTTATTATTGGAGAAATAACATGGGAGATAATATAAAATAATTTAAAAAAGACATGTTATATTTTTGAAGTTTAATAAATAGACAAGATTTTGACGGCAAATATTTGAACATGTTGTATGTATACATAGTGTCCCAAAGCAGACAATTCTTCATTGGTTTTAGTATCGTATCTTAACCTTAATGCGTTGTCTCATGGCATGTGAGGGGCAATCTCAAGAATATGCATAGAACCAAATCTGAATCAATCATAATACTACTTTAACCTCTCTCTTCTTCTTCCCAATCAACTCAGAGAGGCTTATAAGAAAATCTTAAGAGAGGCTTCTTGGTTAATGGGATTGGTTGCCTACCCTGCCATAACCTTTTCACGATTCCAACTACGGCAATGAACCTCCCAACAGCGAAGGAGGATATTGCCGCCGGCGAGTCGCACGTGAACATGGTCCCCGACCACACTAGTCACGTGACTGTACCCCCAACTAAAACTAAAAAGTGGAAACCAACGGAGAGAAGCCAAGTTCGGAACAAGAAAATCAAAGATAGAAAATTATATAATTTATTCAAAAATTAAAACAAATGTTCTTAACTAACGCAAACCAAACTATCTAATTTTATATTTTATAAATAAAAAAAACCTTATACATTATTCTGTTTTGAAAATTAAATAGAATATTTCTTTCTTTCTTTTTTCTTCTCTTAGGTCATAGTAAAAAAAAAAATTACATAAAGTTAAAATCGAACAGGCTAAAATCACAAAAATCCCAGCCTATGAGCCTGACTTGCTCGATTCGCGGGACATTGACTCCTCCAACGGCACGCGCTTTTCTGTTTATCACATCTTCCCTTTATCATCCTACTTGATCACGTGAAAAGTGATTTCCAATGAATATTCAAGATAAAGCGGTTCAAAAATTCATGAGTAATTGACAAAAAAAGCGATGTCCTTAAAAAAAAAAAAAAAAAAAAGGTTATTTTTAAATCCAAAAGATAAATAAGGGTCGATTGGTTGACATTTTGATCCCTCATAAATTTTTAAAAGGTCTTTTTTAGTTTATAAAAAAGATAAATAAGGGTTGTTTTTTTGTAAGGAACAAAAACGGAGGTCTGTTTTTTGTCAAGGACCAGAAAGAGTATTTACTCAAAATTCATATATTAATTAATGGCATATGAGGTAGAAAAACACAAGTTAATTTAGGATTTAATTGAATGGTCATGTCATTCATACAATGAACCTCGCAAAGTTTAATTTAGAAACAAATTAAAGGGATGCAATAATATTTACGCGTAACATACGTGTGTCTACGTAGGAATAACTTCAAAACGAAAACGTCAAGATACTCGCTACATATCGTATGGCTTCTTGTATTTAAACTAGCTCATATACTCACCATCCAATTCCAATTGCAATTCCACTCTCTTTGTTTCTCTCTTTCTCAGGTTCTTGGTGTTTTCTTCCACTGAGAAAGATGTCGTCGGAGAAGAGTGAAGAGCTGCAGGAAGCCCGTGGTGGTTCCGGCCGCCTCACGGGGAACAAGCTTTCTTGGCGAAAGTTACCCGCCAGACATGACTCTCTCGACATAGAATCTCGAATCTACTCCAATCCTAACGCTCATCATCGTTCCTCCCAGGTTAACTAATTCCATTTTAATTTCATTGATAAATAATAATTAGTTGGTTGGTGGAAATTTGATGTTGAAACTAACGGGGTTGCATTTATAGCAGTCGACGTGGGTGATGATGCAGCTGGCGTTTCAGAGTATAGGAATAGTGTATGGGGACATCGGGACGTCGCCGCTTTATGTGTATGCAAGTACCTTCACCGCCGGCATCAATCATAACGACGACGTTTTGGGAGTTCTCTCCATGATCATTTACACCATCACTCTCATCCCTCTCATCAAATACGTCTTCATCGTTTTGAAGGCCAACGACAACGGCGACGGTACGTCCATATACACCCTCTTCTCCGTTCATTCTCTCATAATATATTAATAATTCATAAATTAAATTGCTATCACTAATTCAGTTTACATTGCGATATTTACTATCCGTGACAAAGTTTTCAGGCCGTATCACGATATTTTACGTCTTTTTGTGGGGATATTCTTCTTCTTTTATTTGCCAGACTTCTCTGTTATTATCTCACCGCTTTGTTAACTGAAAACAATATTCTTTAATTAAGAAATAATTGTGTGTGTAATACATCCGTAAATTAAATTACCTTCAAGTCAAGGAGTCCCTCGCCGCCAAAAATCATGAATGCGTGATTCTTTTGCCGACTGACAGTGATGCTGAATTTACTTCCATAATTTAAGTCAAAAGAACTTGCATCTTAAGTATTGTTATATCAACACAACAAGTCATGATAATGAAAAAGGAAAAATAAATTACGGTAACGCTCTTCAATTCTTTGCGTTTGGAGGATATATTGTAATGTACTGTGCATAGTGAACTGTATACAGGAGGGACATTTGCGTTGTACTCTCTGATATGTCGTTACGCAAAAGTGGGGCTTATTCCGAATGTGCAATCGGAGGATGCAGAGGTGTCTAACTATCGTTTAGAGTTGCCTAATAGCACAAGAATGAGGAGAGCTTCAAAGATCAAATCTAAACTTGAGAATAGCCACTTTGCCAAGCTTTTCCTCTTGTTTGCTACTATGCTTGGCACTTCTATGGTCATTGGTGATGGTGTTCTCACTCCCTGCATTTCTGGTTCGTCTCTTTCGTTCCCTCCCTTTTTCTTTTTCCATTAATTTCTCATTTATAATCTCCACAATATGGGCGCATAAAAAACAAAGTTAGTAATTGATTCTGAAATTTTTCGTTTGGCTGCAGTATTATCAGCTGTTGGAGGGATCAAGCAGGCTGCTAAATCCGTAACAGACGGTCCGTATATGCTCTGTTAACATACACAATTTTATGCTCACAGCTAGACAAAGCTATATATCATTTGCATGTCAAGTGAAACTGATGATTTTTTTATTTTTTTTTACGTTTATGGTGCACAGATGGGATTGTTTGGATATCCGTTGCAATTTTGGTGTGTCTTTTCATGGTCCAAAGATTTGGAACTGATAAGGTGGGGTACAGTTTTGCTCCCATCATTTGTGTTTGGTTCACCTTCATCGGAGGCATTGGTATTTACAACTTTATCAAGTATGATCCAACCGTCCTCAAAGCGTTAAATCCTGCATACATTATACAATATTTCAAAAGGAACAAGAAAGATGCTTGGATTTCTCTTGGTGGCGTTGTGCTCTCCATCACAGGTTTAATTTCATGCTGTTAATTTCAGTTCGTTTCCCCTGCAGTGATAAAGTTATTTACCATTTCTGACTCGTTAATTTGCAGGAACTGAAGCACTATTTGCTGATGTTGGACATTTCAGTGTTCGGTCTATCCAAATCAGTATGTGTTCTGTGACATACCCTGCTCTTATATTGGCTTACACTGGCCAAGCCTCCTTTCTTCGCAAACACAACGACCTTGTTGGAAACACCTTCTACGAGTCAATTCCAGGTATATGCTAATTAATGCAAACCCTCAAAACCACTGCTACAGGCAAAAATAAAGGGTTAAACTTAATTGTTAAGTAACCATAATAATCTATTGTTGGTTATTGCAGGCCCTTTGTACTGGCCAATGTTTGTGATCGCGGTTGCAGCGGCAATCATAGCTTCTCAAGCCATGATTTCTGGGACTTTCTCTATAATCCAACAATCCCTTTCACTGGGTTGCTTTCCTCGTGTGAAGATCGTGCATACTTCTGCCAAGTACGAAGGACAAGTTTACATACCTGAAATTAACTACATCTTAATGATAGCTTGTGTTGCCGTCACTCTTGGATTTAGAGACACCACAAAAATTGGCAATGCCTACGGTATAAATAATCCATCATTTTCTTGTATATACCCAAACTTCTAATCTTACTTTATAATCTAACGAATAGTTTCGTTCGTTTTTATGTATTCAGGGATAGCTGTGGTTTTTGTGATGACACTTACATCAGCTTTACTTGTTCTGATCATGATCATGATATGGAAAACACATTTCCTTCTTGTTATTGGTTACGTTGTTATATTTTACTCTGTGGAGCTTGTGTATTTGAGCTCCGTGTTATACAAATTTGACCAAGGAGGGTATCTTCCTCTTGCGTTCGCAGCGGTGCTCATGTCCATCATGTTCATCTGGAACAACGTGTACAGAAGGAAGTACTACTTTGAGCTTGACCACAAGATTTCTGCAGAGAAACTCAGAGAGGTTGCGGCTGACACACAAGTTTCCAGAATTCCTGGTTTGGCCTTATTCTACTCTGAGCTTGTTCAAGGTATCCCACCTATTTTCCAGCATTACGTGACAAATGTGCCTGCACTTCACTCAGTCCTTGTCTTTGTGTCCATCAAGTCGTTACCTATAAGCAAAGTTGCTGTAGAAGAGCGATTCCTTTTCCGCAGAGTAGAACCCGAAGAACTTAACGTGTTCCGTTGTGTGGCGAGATACGGGTACACTGATGTGCGAAACGAGAATGAGCCATTTGAGAGATTATTGGTTGAAAAATTGAAGGAGTTTATTTCTGGAGAGGTTTGGATGTCACAGAGAGTAGTGATAGAGAATGGTGAAATTGATGATGATGGGGAGAGATTAGAGGTTGAAGATAATGATGGAGGAGTAGTACAAGAGTGTGGTGAGGAAGAGATGAGACAGAGACTACAAGAGGCTGTGAAGAGGGAGATAGAGGCGATTGAGAGGGCAATGCGAGCAGGTGTTGTGCACTTGATCGGTGAGAGCGAGGTGGTTGCTAGCAGAGGATCCAACATAGGGAAGAAGATTTTGATCAATCATGCTTACAACTTTCTCAAGAACAACTTGAGACAAAGTGACAAAGTGTTTGATATTCCTCATAAGCGTTTGCTCAAAGTGGGTATGACTTACGAGCTTTAAATCACACAACACACCAACTTTGTATATCCCTCGCTGAATTACATATGAATCTTTGGTATTTAATTAGTTGAACTGGAAGCTCTATTTAGTTGTATATTTTATTATTTTATAACTTGTGTAATTGGTGGGGTGCAAGTGGCAAGTTCTATATATTGGTAGATACTCCCTTCCATCTTACTTATTTAATTTACATATTGAAAAGTTGATCTCGGTGTTAAATATAAGATTTTTTTTTTTTAATATTTGTTAATTTTTTTCCTAATTTATTCCTATTATACCCTCAAGAAGGAAAAGGAGAGGGATAATTGAGAAAGATGACTACGGTATTATAAAAAATACATGCGAAATCATGAAGGCAAGAAATCATGAATGAATGTTATTTTGTATTGAAGGATGATGGGGCCGGGTTCCATTATTAAACATGTGATGGAATATAGAAAGTGATTATCGAGAATCACTAGAAGAGATTGTCCGGATGGCAACTTGTTGAAACACCACCATGTGGGAATGGGGTATCATATACGACAACAAGGCGTCAGATGAGGATATCGAAGTGGATCATTTTGAAGGCAAGAAGATTGGTGACAATATCAGCAAAGGAAGAGTTCAAATTAAATACGACAAAACCATATGGGAGGAAGGTCTGTAGAGCCACAAAAAATGTGGTCCCAGGGGATGTAGGGTTTTGAATTCAATTACAGACAAATGTTATCTGCTAATCAACGAGATTAGATATAGGACAATTGATGACCATTCCGACGAGCCAAGCGATTGCGACAAAATGAATCCTTCAATTGAACTCTCACCATATAACTATACCTAACAATCAAAGTTTTCTCAGAAATTCATCTGTTTAAACAAACATGAATCCCAGTATAGCTAAAAGGCCAGAAGACCTAAAACTAGGAAACATTGAATCAGAGTATAATATGAACAGATCAGATGTGTATTATCTATCAGAACATGAATAGAAGTTAAAATAATTGTAGAAATGCGGTGGTAAAGGTAGAATGAAATGTAAATAATGTGTGAATCTGGACTATATTTAATTAAAGGAATCTAAATAAAAAAAATAAAGTAAAAGTAATCGTAAGAAAGCATTATAACTGCCATATTTCCCCATACGACTGAGTACTCTCTAAGTTGGCAGTTTGTTACTATATATATAGTTATCTTCAAAAACTTCTACATCAAACACTATATGTAGGAATAAATTACTTCACCTCTACTAGCTGAAAATGGAATCCTTTTTGTTAAAGGAAGGTGGATATTGTGATGAAGAAGCAAAAATTGCTAAAACATGAGCAGAAATTATGAAAAAGAGGCCTTCCTATTGAGTTGCTCTCTGGTATGTACCAGTTGTACGAAGAATTCCAGTTTGCCTTGTAAAATTTCCCAAAAGGGGGCCGGAAAGCAATTGCAGAAGGTGGCAATTTAATGGAAATCCTAATACCATATCCCAGGGTTAGTTGGTTACAAGAGAGACTGAGTTACAGTGGGTATATATGTGTGTTTGTACGGAATTTAAAATTAATGAATATTGCTTAAAAATTTATATACCAAACAGGCGAAGACTGGAAATTTAATTCCTTAAATAGATCGATCGTTTAGAGGGAGATGTCAAGAAATGCCTTTATAGCAGACAGATCTAGTGCCTATTGCCTATGCGTCATAGGTACTCAAAAGATTATATTTGAGCATCAAACTATGACAGATTTCCACACACACGAATTATTATTCATAGATGATTCAACATATTTTCTTTTAACAACTAATCCTTCGTCTAGGATAAAAGAGTAAGACCTGTTGACACTTGATGTCCTCTTTCATCGAACAGTTATTAAAAGCAAGAAAATACAATTTATATCTTGATCAACTGACAATTTCATTAAAATTTAAAAATCTTCACCAAATGAGCGATAACTAATTAAACTTATCTTTTTCAAACTGCCAAAATGAATTGTCGAGACGAATTGAAACATGATGTTAATTAATCATCAGCTCACCACTTCTGATAGCAAAAGCTTATTGCAGGACAAGAAGAATTACAAATATTAGCTATATATATAACTCACATAATCCTCAGACACTATCTGTTAATTAATATAGAGTCATACCCAACAATTTAATTAAGCCTAAACAACAAAGTACTAGGCCACTACACCGGAATAAACATATATGCGTCATCTTTTCATAAATTCATAGGGAGGAAGTTAAATCTAACTAGAAGTTTGAAAACTGGCGTGAATGAGAGGTGCCATTGAACCTCATCAATGAGGTTCCACTAGCAGAGGAAGCACTAGTGGCAGTAGTGGGGGCTCTCCTAGTAGGCTCACCTCCATATTCATACGCTTGATGATCATCATCAATAATATTTAGCTCATGATCAGTATGAATATTGGTAGCATTATTTTGGTTAGATCTCTCGCCCTCTGATTCCCTAAACTTAAGCAAATACCTCTTGAGGGGCTCGGCGTAGTCGTCAAACCCTAGAGTGGCGAGGGCCCAGCAAATATCGTCGCCGTTCACTGTCTTGCGCTTCTCCTTGTGACACTTGTCAGAGGCCTCCCCAGTCACGAAGCTTATGAACTCAGAAACACATTCTTGCATTGTTTCTTTGGCTTCTTTGGAGATTTTGGCGTTAGGAGGCAGAATTTGCTTCATAATCCTCCCAACATTCGCTATCGGAAGCAACCGATCTTGCTCTTTGATGACTCCCCCATCTTGATGATGATGAGATCCTGTGTTGTTGTTGAAGTTGTACCTGTTAAAGCCTTCTCTCTCTGAGTTATCGCTCATCTCTCCGTACCACAATACAAAGAGAGATTAACTTTAGTCCTGTCAAACACAGACACGTTGCTCTCTTAACTTGTCAATTAAGTACCCCCTAATTATATATATTTATAGACACGAATCCAACAGCTCCCATGTTTATGCAACATCATATGTACGCATATGCGTGCGCACCATTCATTCAAGAGAATATTTTCGGTAAGGAGCATCTAGCTTGACGTGAATATCAGCCATTGATTTAACGAGATTGTCACTTCATATCATCGATCCTAAACTCATAATGTGATAAATATCCTTTTATTTAAAAAAAATATTCAACAAGAATCTTGTAGTTATTTGACTTTGATGACGAGGCTGGTCATGAACAGGACCCACTCAGATTCACTGGGGAACACAGTGGTAGGCACTAGGCAATTCCTTCGTTGCTATGAGTTAGGTTTATATATTTCTTTATGTAACTATGTATCCTTTCATATACACACACATAGGGTAAAGAATTTCTCCAATCACTGAAAATAAAATCTCTAGAGACCCCCTTAATTAAGTCGTTTTAGATTAATGAAGGATGTTTCTGTAATTTTGTACTCTTCACTAATTCAACTAAAATTACAAACACACCCTTCATTAATTCAAAACGACGTAGTTTTAGGGGTCACTGGAGATAACTTATCCCCAGTAATCAGAGAAATACTTTTCCCATATATATATATTGGGGACTTTAACTAATTCATAAAAGATAAGAAATAATAGTTAACTCATTAAATATGTTTTATATATATATATATATATAAAACACTTTTACACTTTTTAAAAAATGTTTTTGAAAACTTAATGAAAGGGTAAAATTGAAAATGAGCAAAAAAAAAAAAAAGGAGCATTAATTATCTCAGAACTGACTTATATTTTGAAGTAAAAAATTCTTCTAGAAATTAAACACCGTACCCTTTATGTTTATATAGTTCGTGGAGCAGCAAACTTACCAACAGCTTTAAAGAAAGGGACTCAAAACTTATCGAGTACTACATGGAGAGAATGATCCAATCCCCCTCAGGCTTTTAGTCTCTACTTCCTTTGGTACTCTATGAAGTTAATAATTTGATTAATTAATTGATTGATGCAATTAATGCTGTCCATGAATTTCGAGCTAAACACAGTAAATAATGCTGTAAATTGGATTTGTGGACTATATGAGTGCACGTCGCTTTGTTGTTTTGCGCCCACTACCAAACGAAGACCTAAAAAGAACTGATGAGGTATAAATTATTAACTTGCAAACGATGAACTTAACGGCTCTTCTAGATTAATGCAATTCAAAAATGGTCTATATGTGGATTCTTTGCGTTGTACTCTCACATATATGGTTCAAAATATAAGTCCAATTTATTCTTAATTAACTCATAGTATTTATTTGGAGACGAGCAAATTATGAAAAGAAAGGAGATATTAATACCTGATTCGAACAGGATTTGTATTTTGAATCAAGAAGGGGCTTAAAGAAAATTATTTATATTTTAAACTAGAGGGAGAATGCTTCTTTTGAGTCTTCATCTTCATGTTATTTTTCAAGCTCATCTTCCTCTTCTGGGAGAGTAATCTACTTTTCAATCTCTTTGCATTGAGACTTGAACTTGGGCCTTGTACTTAACAATGAATCAAAGTCATGATTGAGCCTTTTACTCTCTCCCCGTACTTAATATAATAAATATTTATCTAATTTAATTAGATTTCAAAATTAATTAAATTGGTTTATATAACATGTATTTTCTAAAACACACTCTATTTGTCTTCTTTAGCTCTCTCATTCACTCTCATCCTTGATTATTGTCGATGAAATATCAATATGGGTAAATTATGAAAAGATTGATAAATGTAAAAAACATATCGTATATATATTTAGGACTAAGATCAACTCTATAAATATGTTCTATATATATTGAGGACAAGGGGGAGTATCTTGGTTGATGTGTTGGCCATGGATGACTTGTTATGATTAGTGCCATCCAAGATTAGGCGAAGCTATGTAAGTTTCTAATTGGTTTGTCATGTAGCTGAATTGAATGATTATTCACATTCATGAATATCCATGCTATATGTGTTATGACATGCATTCATTTTAGGATAGATATGCAAGATTAGGGTTCAACTTGCTTTTTTCAAATGTATTTTTCAAAACACTCTATAACCCTTTGAATATGAATCTTTTGTTTTTCTTGGGCGCAGCAATCCCTCTACTTGACTAATATCACACAAAGTGACAAAATTTTCCTCTAAGCTCGATCGTATCACAAATGCAGTTATAAAAGTTAATTCGATTAACCATTTTTTATTTGTAAAAACATCAAGTCTCTTCGATATAGTGCACTTGGACAATAAAGAGATGTTAGAATTGCAATTGATCCAAATCTTTGCTGCCTATATATTCGATCTTCTATAGAATCCTTAATTGCTCCATCTTGTTCCCAACCCCTAGAGTTAAACAGGGAGTCATGAACCAAATTCTTTTGTCTTTCCCATCAAAAATAAAAAGAAAAAGAAAAGAAAAGAAGATGCAGGGCGAATTTGTGATAGCTTGATTCGCTGCGAATCAACAAGCTAAGTTAAACAAATTCATCTGGTGCATATGAATTTATTAGTCATAATCCTCATTATAATGCTTCACTAACCCCCTTTTCACACTCTATATATAAACACTTCACATATGAAAAGGACAAACTCTCTGACTTCCTTTCATTCGTATTCATTCATTAAAGGAAAATATAGGATAATTTAATTATTTTACCCACAAATACAAAAATGCATAGATACTTTGTATTTCATATAAAAAAATATTCGAAGTAAAAGATTATATATTTGGAAATAAATTATTCCATGCGGATGCGGTGCTACCAGGCATATCCTTTCCTTTCCTGAAGGAATAGCGTTGAAGTTTTCCTCAAACGTTTAAGAGTTTTATTATTTTTCTTAACTAGAGTTTTCTCACTGAAACTGAAACGCGAACAATTGAACTTTTCATTATTCATTGAATTGATAAGTAAGTATTTTTGCATGTGAATAATAATACGGGGCTATGACCCTTGAATTGATAAGAAAGTAATTACGTACTCTCTCATTTCTCCGTATGGCTATTGGCTAGAGATATTTAAATATCATGTGTTTTATATTCATGAACCATGAATAGTATAATTTAAGATGTAATAAATATAAGGATACAGGTTATTTAAAATAAATGTAATTGTAACATTTTTTTTATCAATGTTAAGAAATATTAGCATAATTCATCATTTTTAAGTTACTAATGGACAGATAATATATTTAGAGCCAGATAGACGACACTAGCTCAAACAATGAGAACATGGGGGATATCAGCGCAGAAGGTCGCGAATTCATTCAAATTATCCCATATCACTTAAAAAGAAATAATATTTTAGAGTAGTGGAAAGCAAAAGTTAAGTTTCATTGGAGGTTTAAGATCTCAAATCTTATAGGACTGGGACAACCACGTAGAGTCATCATAGTAGAGCCAGTAATATAATTAGTTAATATAAAAAAGACAAGTACGCGATAAAAGTGATAATAGAGTTTCTAAATTGGGATACTAGTTATCCTAATTTAAGAGTCGACAGTAAATATAAAAATGGAATTTAAATTAGAATCTCGAACAGAAATAGGCTTTGTCTCCGGCCAATAGGTACGAATTCTGCACATTGTTTTTTGGCCAATATATTTAATACGTTACTATATATACAAACACCAGAATACTACATCTCGATGCATATGTTCCAAGGTCATCGCAAGTCGTGAAAGGTGACTAGGCTTGGCTATAATCTTCACAATGAAGTTGCTGTGGAGTGTGGAGAGAACATGATTTGTGGTCCTGAACACGATCCTATTGGTCCACCTCCCTTAAACAGTACAGAGGTTGAGTTAATATGCAGACATCAAATTCATATTTTTATTCCACAAACCATACAACACAAAAGACGCACTTATTGCCCTCACTTACTATCAATTTTATTAATTATATTGCTAATAGTAGTTCACTTTATATGTATAATGTGTGTGTGTATTACATATATATATATATATGTATATGTATGTCTGTGTGTGTGTGTGTTTGTGTTTGTATTTCCACAGATATATGCGCCTTACGTTTCTTCTCTTGTACGTAGTTTTCTGCGCGCGCTCGCGCACATATTTAAACTTTATTGTAACTGTCTGTTTAGCTTCGAATCGAACGTACACTCGCGCGCAATATATATATTATGATGGATTGGATATGCTTAATGATGAGAGTGACTTCTTAGTGTAGAGAAGCTGAAATAGAAAAGCAAGAGGAGGTAGAGTGTGAACTTTTGCAAAGCGACTGAACTATGAAGAGAATAATAATTATCATAAAGAAACGAATGGCACATATAATGAGAGTGAACGGGACTAGGTGTCGATGGGGGATTCCTTGCGGCAAATTGGGCAATAAACAAATATAAATAGGTAAGTGGGTGTAGGCACATAACTGGGAAAAGAGACTTTGACAAACCCAAAAGGGTTATTAAAGTGATATTGTTCGAGTGTGTGAGTAAGAGAGATGGTCCTTAAAAAAGAAATTCGTACTCTCACTTAATTATTATATTATAATGTTGTGGAGATGTCACCTTCCTACTTTTATTTTCCCTCGTTCCAATCTTGTAGTGGGTATCTTTGGTGATTTCAGGGTCTATAAGTAATTATTATTACTCTTTATCACAACGTTTACTCTCACTCAAACCGCTTGTCAAAAGCTTAAAGCTTCGATTCTCATGTGCTCAAAAGATTGTTCTGTTGAATTATCTCATTCTGACATATATTTATGTTAATGGTGCCATTCGAATAATAGAGTTGACTCTATACGATAGATATCTGAACTTAATTACTCTTCTCATCTTTAATGTAAAACCTATAAGAAGATTAAGTATGAGTACACATAAACCCCCCAAAGCCATTTTAATTGTTAATCATTCTATCTAATTCATTCTTTGCTTGTTTTGTTGGTTAGAAAGTGATCTCATCCACACATAGTTGATTTCCCAAAGGGGCATTCAATATAACAAGTAAGAACCACTTCCGATTTAAGGTGATGATGACGTGCCCGCCTTTGATTGTTTATGTTATTAACTTATCTTTTTTTATACATTAAATGGTGACAAGTGTGCAACCACTCCGGGTTCCACAGTGGTAAGGACGACCCTCCCAACAGTGGTAGCTCCATACAAGGTTGATTACGAGTGGTTTTACCGCAGCTTGAACTTTAGACCTTTTAAGAGAATCCAGCGCCACATTCTACTGGACCAACTACATGTTGGTGGTATGTTATAAACTTATGATCAATCGAACAAAAGTCCAAATCAAAAGGCCCATTGTGGGCATCAAAAATAAAAAGGCATCCGTATTGCATGATCTAGCCATAGTCATTTGCAATTGGGGCCCATGGCCCAAAACCCAATTATATGGATCCCCGTCAACCTCTTCATTGTTTCCGGTCAAGTCTCCACTTCCACCTTACGAAATCCCAAATGCTGTGAATCTTTTTCGCATATCCACTAACCCATCTCCTTGTGGTTGTTGCCTCGGATGTTGACTGGACTCTACCGATGATGTGTTTGTCCATATAGCTGCTTACTCGACTGCTGACAGGGTGGTGACGATTGCATGGGCTGTTATGAGCAGGAAAAAAGAGTTAAGGTGGAAATCTGCATTTTGAAGTATCGTTGAACTTTCAACATAGCCTTAAAATTTTTGTTTTGTTTTAATGTCGCTCTAAAAATTTTAAAACTTAGTAATTTCGTCCTTAGTTAAAAATGATACTACCATACCTTGGCTACTTAGGAAATAATGCCACGTCATCTTTATTCTAACCACTTAACATATTCCACTTCAGCTCCTCTCTCGCTATCAAACCCTCCATCTCGATCCACCAAAACCCTCCCTCCTTTCACCTGTGGCAAGGTTAGCCTCTCTTTCTCAGCCGAAGCCCCTCCTTCCTTTCACCTACATCAAGCTTAGCATCAAAAGTAAAATGAAACAAAATAGGCCCTTAATTCTATAGTCCTGAATGTATAACTAATTTGAGATAGATTTTGGTCATAAACATAAACACTATTATCCATTTTACGTCTCATATATGTCATTTCCCCACAAAAATAATTTATTGAATTTATAAACTAATATATAATCTAATGTCACACATAAATATTTTAAAAAGATAATGTTACATATGTTATAGTTAAATAATTTATTTAGTTTATTTAATCATAAAAAAATAGATAAACAACTCTTACATTTAAGGTAAAAAGCAGGCTAGTTATTATCAAAAGCAACTTTCTCTGAATCCCCTTTTAAAAATTTCTTCAAGCTCCATAGAGGACTCCAAACCCATTCTGCAAAGTTTAGGCCACCTAATTAATTAGCCATCAAATTTAAGAGTGAGGGCATGTCCCCTGTACGCAGGCAATTAGTTAAGGCAGGATCATCTAAAGAAGCACGTCCACGTCAACAACCCTAAACACGGGCAAATTATTACAATAACGGTAATTAAGATAGCTCATGGGAAAAAATAGTTGTCCGAGGCGTTATTTAATTACTTGGTTTTATCTCCAAATCCTCTTGTATTGTCCATGTTCGATTGGAAAACATGTCAATCCCTAAATTATGAAATATTCCCTCGTTCTTAATATA
This sequence comes from Acacia melanoxylon, assembly GCA_019022615.1. Lineage (NCBI taxonomy): Eukaryota > Viridiplantae > Streptophyta > Magnoliopsida > Fabales > Fabaceae > Acacia > Acacia melanoxylon. Next base: position 8,859,643 of record JAFJYJ010000019.1, on the reverse strand, counting down.
ATAGCTAGTTGACTTTTGTTTGAGAGATTGAAAAAACTAAATAAATTAAATTAAAGTATTTATATTTATTATGTTTCTCTAAACTAATTTGTTAACTTATAAACAGATATATAATTTAATAATATACAACATGCATGTGATATGATTAAGTAAATTATTTTACTTCCTATATCTAAAAAAAAAAGTCAATTGAACTCTTATATTAACAATGGGAGGAGGTAGTAATAAATAAACCAAATTATTATGAAAAAAGGGTCAATGCTATTTGGGTTTGACATATGATAATATCAACATTTCTGACATAACGGGTACGTAAATAAACTTGCCAGCTACAATCTGTCGTTGCATTGTTGTAAGCGTGGTAGTTCATCAAATATATCGATCTTTATTACATCGATAATTTATAAAAGTCATTCTTCGTCAATATATAATTAATTACGAGGATGTCCAGCATTGAGAAGCTCCTGGTATATTTTATTGATCACGTTAATTAGATAATGTTTGATCCTGTTTCATATTCTGGTTTCTGTCTGCTTCCTGTTTTCCAGCCTACGCTTATGCCAGCTGCAAAATTTAAATACCACAGGAGATATTTCTGAGTTAGGCATAAATTATATTCTTGTCTCTTAAATAAATGATTGAAAAATAAATTTTAAACTTTTAATGTATGCAGTAAATCTAGTTGAATATATAAGAGCGTGTATTTTGCCCTTTATGTTAAAAAGGATCAGTGATTGAGGATATTCTCAGTTTCAAAACAAATAATTTGGATATTTTCGCGCTTATTACTACTGCTGTAAAATAGCATAACAAGCTCCGCTATATTTTCTGACCAGATTTATTACTCAATTATTTTGTTTGAAGTGATAATTCATTTAAACGCATGTTAATAAGTAAATACATAACAGTAAGTGTATATCAAACAGTTGCAAGAGATGTGCATAGAAGAATAACAATTAAATTAAATGGAAAATATAATTCGGAGCATGAAGCACGAAGTTATCTCCGAACAAGAATATATATGAAAAATATTGCTTAAAAATTTATATACCAAAGAGGCAAAGACTGGAATTTTTTTTTTTTTTTGGTAACAAACGGGGCAACAGCCCTATATTAATCTTTCATCAGTATACATCTTGGGTAAGCAATACCCATATAGTCCCTGTCTAAGAAATTCATTACACCTGGTGGAGGCCTATCAAGAACTACTCTATCCTCCTCTAGAGTAAGACTATAGTTAGCAATTGCATCAGCGCAAGTATTACCTTCCCTGTTTACATGTACAAATTCAATGCTAGAAAAGTGCTCTGCAAAGACTGGAAATTTAATTCCTTAAAAAGATCGTTTTGAGGGAGATGTCGAGAAATACCTTTTTAGCAGATGCGTCATAGGTACTCAATATATTATATTTGAGCATCAAACTATGACAGATTTCCACACACAAAATTATTATTGGTAGATGATTCAAGATATTTTAATTTAATAACTAATCCTTCATTTAGAATAAAAGAGTAAGACTTGCTGGCACTTGAAGCTCTCTTTAAACTAACAATTATCAAAAGCAAGAAATTTCAATTTATATCTTGATGAACTGACAATTTCATTAAAATCTAAGAATCTTCACCAAATGAGTGATAATTAATTAAACTACTCTTTTTCAAACTGCCAAAATGAATTGTCAAGACGAACTGAAGCATGACTATTAATTAATCATCAGCTCCCCACTTCTAATAACAAAGGCTTATTGCAGGCAAGAAGAAGTACAAAGATTAGCTAGCTATATATATTCACATAATCCTCAGTCACTATCTATTAATTAATATAGAGTCATATATATACCCAGCAATTTAATTAACCCTAAACAACAAAGTACCAGGCAACTACACCTGAATAAACATACAAGTCTTTGTTATCAGCTCACGACTACTTCTGATAACAAAGGCTTATTGCAGGACAAAAAGAAGTACAAAGATTAGCTATATATATAACTCCCATAATCCTCAGTCACAATCTGTTAATTAATATAGTGTTATATACCCAGCAATTTAATTAAGCCTGAACAACAAAGTACTAGGCCACTACAATAAACATATATGCGTCATCTTTTCTTAAATTCATAGGGAGGAAATTAAATCTAACTAGAAGTTTGAAAACTGGCGTGAATGAGAGGTGCCATTGAACCTCATCAATGAGGTTTCACTAGCAGTAGTACGTGGGGCTCTCTTCAAAAACTTCTACTTCAAACACTATATGTAGGAATAAATTACTTCACCTCAATTAGCTGAAAATGTATTCATTTTTGTTAAAGGAAGGTGGATATAGCGATGAAGCAGCAAAAATTGCTAAAACATGAACAGATATTATGAAAAAGAGGCCTTCCTATTGAGTTGCTCTCTGGTATGTACCAGTTGTACGAAGAATTCCAGTTTGCCTTGTAAAATTAAAACTCTAGTTCCCAAAAGGGGGCCGGGAAGCAATTGCAGAAGGTGGTAATTTAATGGAAATCCTAATATCATATCCCAGGGTTAGTTGGTTACAACTTACAAGCGAGACTGAGTTACAGGGGTATATATATGGAAGTACGGAATTTAAGATTAATTAATGAAAAAATATTGCTTAAAATTTATATACCAAAGAGGCAAAGACTGGAAATTTAATTTCTTAAATAGATCGTTTAGAGCTAGGGAGATGTCAAGAAATGCCTTTATATATAGCGGACAGTACTAGTGCCTATTGCCTATGCGTCATAGGTACTCAATAGATTATATTTGAGCATCAAACCATGACAGATTTCCACACAAACGAATTATTACATGATTCATGATATTTTCTTTTAATAACTAATCCTAGGTTTAGGATAAAAGAGTAAGACCTGCTGATACTTGATGTTCTCTTTCATCAAACAGTTATCAAAAACAAGAAATTCCAATTTATATCTTGATCAACTGACAATTTCATTAAAATTTAAGAATCTTCACTAAATAAGTGAAAACTAATTAAACTCCTCTTTTTCAAACTGTCAAAATGATTTGTCAAGACGAATAGAAACATGTTTGTTAATTAATCATCAGCTCACCACTTCTGACAACAAAGGCTTATTACAGAATAAGAAGTACAAAGATTTTATATATATATATATATATATATATATAAAACTCACATAATCCTCAGCCACTATCTGTTAATTAGTTAATATAAAGTCATATACCCAGCAATTTAATTAACCCTAAACAGCAAAGTAGCAGGCCACTACACCTGAATAAACATATATGCGTAGGAAGGAAACTAAATCTGACTAGAAGTTTGAAAACTGGTGTGAATGAGAGGGGCCATTGAACCTCATCAATGAGGTACCACTAGCAGAGGAAGCACTAGTAGCAGTAGTGGAGGCTCTCCTAGGAGGCTCACCTCCATATTCATAAGCTTGATGATCATCACCAATAATATTAAGTTTATGATCAGTATGAATATTGTTAGCATTATTTTGGTTAGATCTCTCGCCCTCTGATTCCCTAAACTTAAGCAAATACCTCTTCAAGGGCTCGGCGTAGTCGTCAAACCCTAGAGTGGCGAGAGCCCAGCAAATATCGTCGCCGTTCACTGTCTTGCGCTTCTCCTTGTGACACTTGTCAGAGGCCTCCCCAGTCACGAAGCTTATGAACTCAGAAACACATTCTTGCATTGTTTCTTTGGCTTCTTTGGAGATTTTGGAGTTAGAAGGCAGAATCTGCTTCATAATCCTCCCAACATTGGCTATCGGAAGCAACCGATCTTGCTCTTTGATGACTCGCCCATCTTGATGATGATGATGAGATCCTGTGTTGTTGTTGAAGTTGTACGTGTTAAAGCCTTCTCTGTCTGAGTTATCGCTCATCTCTCTGTACCACAACACAGAGAGATTAACTTTAGTCCTGTCAAACAGAGACACGTTGCTCTCTTAACTGGTCAGTTAAGTACAACCTAATTATATATATTTATAGACATGAATCTAAGAGCTCCCATGTTTATGCAACATCATATATACGCATATGTGTGCGCACCATTCATTAATTAGGAGAATATTTTCTGTAAGGAGCATCTAGCTTGACGTGAATATCAGCCATTGATTTAACGAGATTGTCACTTCATATCATCGATCCTAAATTCATAACGTGATAAATATTTTTTTTTTAAAAAAAAAAAAAATCAACAAGAATCTTGAAGTTATTTGATTTTGATGACGAGGCTGGTCATGAACAGAACCCACTCAGATTCATTGGGGAACACAGTGGTAGGCAATTCATTTGTTGCTATGAGTTAGGTTTATATCTTTTTTTATGTAACTATGTATCTTTTCTTTTATATATCTGGGTGTGTACTCCTTCTTCCGTTTATATAATATATGACACTTTAACTAATTCATAAAAAATAAAAAATGACAGTTAACTCATTAAATATGTTATAAATAAAAAAATTACTTTTACTCTTATTAAAAAAACGTGTTTGAAAACTTAATGAGTAGATAAAATTAGAAATGAGTATTAATTATATATATATAAAAAAGAGTATTAATTATCTTATAACTGACTTGTATTTAAAACTAAGAGATTTTTCTAGAAAACCTTATGTATATAGTTTGTGGAGCAGTAAACTTACCCAGCAGCCTTTAAAAAGAAAGGGACTCAAAACTTATCGAGTACTACATAGAGAGAATGATCATAAAATTAATTGATTGATGCACAGTTGGCTAAAACGTCGGCTTTCACCCCAAAATGGAGGAGGTTCGATACCCGCGGGTCGATGTGAGGGCCTCATTGGTGGGCGATCTGTAAGTACCTCTGTAAGCACTCTTTGAGCCTGGAGGTATGCCCGGGCCCTGGTAGAATACCGGTGTCTACCCCCACCTAAACTTTCTTACACAAAAAAAAAATTAATTGATTGAAGCAATTAATGCTGTCCATGATTTCGAGCTGAGTACAGTAAATGGTGCCGTAAATTGGATTTGTAGACGATATGGGTGCATGTCGCTTTTTTTTTTTGCATTGGGACCTAATGGTCCTGGCAGGGATCGAACCCTGATAAAGGCTGGCAAAGACCAGCAACCATGCCACTGCGCTACACTGGACGCTGGCGGGTGCACGTCGCTTTGTTGTTTTAATTTGCGCACACTACCAAACGAAGACCTAAAAAGAATTGATGGGGTATAAATTATTAAACTCTTTGCCACATATTGCCAGCTCTCGTTTGGAATAGTGATAGAAGCTTCAAAAGTAATTTTTCAATCATGATTTATTGTATATGGTGTAAATATGTCATATGAGTTTTGTCTCAATTTACATGAATATACACTTTTAAGACGCTAAAAATGATCTCAAACATGCTGATAGATTAATGCCATTAAAAAATGGTCTATATGTGGTTTATTTGCGTTGTACTCTCACATGGTTCAAAATATAAGTCCAATTTTTTCTTAATTAACTCAGTATTTATTTGGAGACAAAAGCAAATTAGAAAAAGAAAGCTGTTATTAAATTAAGAAGGGGCTTAGAGAAAAATATTTACATTTTAAACCAGAGGGAGTGCTTTTTTTTTTTTTTTTTTTTTTGAATGAGAAGGAATTCCATTAAAATGGTCAATAAGTTACAGAGGCACAAAAATTACAAAATCAGCTTAAACCTAGAAAAATTGAACTGGGTATGAACAACTATGGACTTTACATGAGCTAGTATACCATCAATAGTAAAGTTAGCATCAGTAAAAATTCTTTTGTTCCGAACCTCCCAAAACTTCCAACAGGTAATGCACACCCCAATCTTCCAAGAGCTATCAAAAAAAGAAGATTGGATGATAAGAGACAACCAGTTCCTAATATCGAGTCTGAAGAAGTCATTGTGCATATCCGAAGGCAAGATCTTCTTCCAAACGTTTGAAGCCATGCTACATCCCTTAAAGATGTGGTTCAAGTTTTCTTTACTGTTAGGACAGAAGGAGCATAAGTTATCAGCAGCCATGCCCCTCCTATATCTTTCTTCATTAGACAACAATTTCTCTTTTAATAAGAGCCAGGTGAATGTTTTAATTCTCTGAGCCATAGGAAGCTTCCACAAAACCGGCCAAACTGGATTAGGGTCATTCCAGTTTAAAGACTCAAGCGCTCTGTAAGCTGATTTAGAGGGAGTGCTTCTTTTGAGCCTTCATTGTCATCTTCATGTTATTTTTCAAGCTCATCTTCCACCTCAATTGGAGAGTAGTCTACTTTTCAATCTCTTTGCATTGAATCTTGAAATTGGGCCTTGTACTTAACAATGAATCAAAGGCATGATAGAGCTTTTTACTCTCTCCCTCCATTCGTTAATATAAGAAATAATTATCTAATGTAGTCAAATTAGTTAATATAATGTGTATTTTCTAAAACACTATGATAGTTATCTTCCTTAGCTTCCTCATTTACTCTTCTCTTCGATTATCACTGATGGAGCATCAATAGGGATAAATTAGAAAAATATTGACAAATGTGAAAAACATATCTTATATTTAGGACTAAAATCAATTCTCTAAATATGTCTTATATTAAGGACACAAGGGAGTATCTTGGTTGATGTGTTGGCCATGGATGACTTGTTATGATTAGTGCCATCCAAGATTAGGAGGTCCTCACTTATACAAAAAATGTTTTTAATGTCTGATTTTTTTGCCTTTTAACGTCTAAAAACAAGGAGACGCCTATCCCAGGGACGTAGTAAAGTTAGGATATGGCGTCCCAAAATATTTGGGACGCTGTAAATGAGACTTAGGCATCCCAAATATATTTAGGACGCCATAATTTTTTTCTTAAAAAAAACCCCTAAATCGCGTTTGAAGACGGAGGAAGAAAGAACTCATTGTCGAAGGCATACAAGAACCAAAAGCCTGCGTCTCATGCTCTTAGATGAATGAGAAGTTGAGAGAAATCAAAATCGAAGGTAAAATAATCGGAAGGAGGAAGCTTGAACAAGTCGGTGTTGCAGATCTGGGAGATCGAGGTTCGAACCTACTGTTGATGACCTGCACGCATGAGTTGTACGTGACCGGAGGAAGAGGATCGACGAAACTCAAAGGACCTGGAGATCGCTCTCGCTGTCCTACATCGTTGCGGGTGGGTCGCAGTATATAGATATGAGATCGCATCACATCGCTGGAGGACGGAGGTGTGATGGACATCGCGACATTGACAGGATATTCTAGTGCTGCATCACTTGTCAACTTCCCTGCATTTTATACAAACAAACAATTAATCACTCATCACAAAACCCTAATTTAAGAACCACTTCAACACAGTCACTTAATTGTTATAATCTGAGCTGATGAAATTAAAACAATGGAACTAATTAACCCTAGGCCATGGAGGAACCAACGCCGGCAAAAACAAAGAGGAGGGTTGAGACGAACTCAGCTATGTAGGCTTTAATGGAGTCCAAACTGAAAGAATCGTTGAAGCGTCCGAAAGCTATGTTGGCCATCTTCGGAAATTTTCTAGAGAAAAAGAGAAGATAATAGGGAAGCGTTGAGAGTGAAATCGCGACATTGACAGGATATTGGAGGGTGTGATACAAAATGGGGTTGTGTGTCTGTAGATGTCACGGGTGTTTTGATTTTTCAAGGAATTTAGGCGTCCCAATTTGAATTGGAACGCAAAAAGACCACTTTTGACGTCCTAATTTTAAAGGCATCTCTTATAAATTTGGGACACCTAAAGTGTCTAAATAGATGTCCCAATTTAAATTTGGGATATCTAAAATATCCAAATAGGCATCTCGATCAAAATTTTGGACACCTAAATTGGACTTTAGGCGTCCCAATTCTAAATAGAGACACTGAATATGTAAAAAATTATAAAAATGTTACCGTTTTTATTTTTTTACTTCCCTTTTTAAGAAATGAACGTTTTTGGGGAAGTATAATCCATGTATTGTAGAAGTGCCTATGTAAGTTTCTAATTGGTTTGTCATGTAGCTGAATTGAATTATTATTCACATTCATGAATTTCCATGCTATGTGTTATGACATGCATTCATTTTAGGATAGATATGCAAGATTAGGGTTCAACTTGTTTTTTTAAAATGTGTTTTTGTGATTTAGATATTTAATGCACTAAATATATAGAATCTCAAAACACTCTATAACCCTTTGAATATGAATCTTTTTTTTCTTGGGCGCAGCAATCCTCTACTTGACTAATATCACACAAAGTGACAAAATTTTCCTCTAAGCTCGATCGCATCACAAATGCAGTTATAAAAGTTAAAACGATCAACTTTTTTCTTATTTGTAAGAACATCAAGTCCTTCAATATAGTGCACTTGAACAATAAAGAGATGTTAGAATTGCAAGGGATCCGAATCTTTGCTGCTATATTCGATCTTCTATAGAATGTTTAATTTCTCCTTGTTCCCAACTCCTAGAGTTTAGTAGGGAGTCAATGAACCAAATTCTTTTGTCTTGCCCCTCAAAAAAAGAAAAGAAAAGAAGATGCAGGGCAAATTGGTGATAGCTTGATTCGCTGCGAATCAAGAAGCTAAGTTAAACAAATACATCCGGTGCATATGAATTGATTAGTCATAATTTTCATTATAATGCTTCACTAACCCCCTTTTCACACTCTATATATATACACGTCAAATATGAAAAGGACAAACTCTCTGACTTCCTTTCATTCGTATTCATTCATTAAAGGAAAATTTAATTATTTTACCCACAAATACAAAAATGCGTAGATACTTTGTATTTCATATAAACAAATATTCGAATTAAAAGATTATAATTTGGAAATAAATTATTCCATGCGGATGCGGTGCTAGCTAGCTACCAGGCATATCATCCTTTCCTTTCCTGAAGGAATAGCATTGAAGTCTCAAACGTTTAAGAGTTTTATTGTTTTTCTTAACTAGAGTTTTCTCACTGAAACTGAAACGCGAACAATTGAACTTTTCATTATTCATTGAATTTATAAGTTAGTTTTTTGTGTGTGAATAATAATACGGAGCTATGTCCCTTGAATTGGTAAGAAAGTAATTACTCTCTCATTTCTCCGTATGGCTAGGGATATTTAAATATCATGTGTTTTATATTCATGAACTATGAATAGTATAATTTAAGATGAGATAAATATAAGGATACGGGTTATTTAAAATAAATGTAATTGTAACAAATTTTTTTTTTTTTTTTATCAATGGTAAGAAAGATGAATATAATTCATCATTTTTAAGTTACTAATGGACATATAATATATGTAGAGCAAGATAGACGAGACTAGCTCAAATAATGAGAACATGGGGGGATATGAGCGAAGAAGGTCCGAATTCATTCAAATTATCTCATATTACTTAAAAAGAAATAATATTTTAGAGTAGTGGAAAGCAAAAGTTAAGTTTTATTGGAGGTTTAATATCTCAAATCTTGGGACTGGGACACCCACATAGAGCCATCCTGGACAGTCCAGGGGAAAAAAGCTCCCCCTACCTATCCTTTGGATAGGCAGGGAATCCCATTCCATTACTGGCTCTACTATGATGGAATGGGATTCCCCGCCTATCCAAAGGATAGGCAAGGAGCTCTTCCCCTCTCCCTGGACGGTCCGATCTTATTTGTTTTACTTTTTATTTTTTTTAAAAAAAAATATTTTAATGGATATAGAATCTAAAATAAAGATAATCTCTCAACTAACATTTTTTTAAAAAATGATTTTTTTATTCAAAAAGTAGTAGTTAAAAAAAAAATTGAACCGTTCAGATCGCATCTAGACGACCCGAGATCATGCTAGCGCAGATTACCTATCCTTTGAATAGACACCAAAACTGGTTCCAGCCAATAATACAATTAATTAATAAAAAAAATGACAAGTACGCGATAAAAGTGATAATAGAGTTTCTAAATTGGGATACTATTTTTCCTAATTTAATAGTTGACAGTAAATATAAAAATGGAATTTAAATTAGAATCTCGAACAGAAATAGGCTTTGTCTCCGGCCAATAGGTACGAATTCTGCACATTGTTTTTTGGCCAATATATTTAATACGTTACTATATATACAAACACCAATACTACATCTCGATGCATGTTCCAAGGTCATCGCAAGTCGTGAAAGGTGACTAGGCTTGGCTATAATCTTCACAATGAAGTTGCTGTGGAGTGTGGAGAGAACATGATTTGTGGTCCTGAACACAATCCTATTGGTCCACCTCCCTTAAACAGTACAGAGGTTGAGTTAATATGCAGACATCAACTTCATATTTTTATTCCACAAACCATACAACACAAAAGACGCACTTATTGCCCTCACTAGCTATCAATTTTATTAATTATATTGCTAATAGTAGTTCACTTTATATGTATAACGTATAGACATGGGACCATATATATATATTTCCACAAATATATGCGCCTTACGTTTCTTCTCTTGTAGTTTTCTGCGCGCGCGCACACACATATTTAAACTTTATTGTAACTGTCTATTTAGCTTCAAATCGGAACTTAAGTGTAACATCTTAATTCGTTTCCATTTTTCACTAAGATTGGGATAAAAAACACACACACATATATAACAATGAAGCATACAATAATGCATGTGGCATGCAGAACGATAAAAACGGCGAATAACAGTACACGCGCGCGCAATATATATATTATGATGCATTGGATATGCTTAATGAGAGTTTCTTCTTAGCGTAGAGAAGCTGAAGTAGAAAAGCAAGAGGAGGCAGACTGTGAACTTTTGCAAAGCGACTGAACTATGAAGAGAATAATAATTATCATAAAGAAACGAATGGCACATATAATGAGAGTGAACAAGACTAGGTATCGATGGGGGATTCTTTGCGGCAAATTGGGCAATAAACAAATATAAATAGGTAAGTGGGTGTAGGCACATAACTGGGAAAAGAGACTTTGACAAACCCAAAAGGGTTTTAAAGTGATATTGTTCGAGTGTGTGAGTAAGAGAGATGGTCCTTAAAAAAGAAATTCGTACTCACTTAATTATTATATTATAATGTTGTGGAGATGTCACCTTCCTACTTTTGTTTTTCCTCGTTCCAATCTTGTAGTGGGCATCTTTGGCTGGGGTGGAGTGAGGAATTGTAATTAGGAGATGAAAATTATAGAATAGAATCTAGGTGTTCATGAAATTACATTTCAACCTCATAAACATTTTAATATTTTTATATTAGTTCCTTCACGAAACTTCTAGTGGGGACTAAAGTGAAAATAGTGAAATTTTATAAGGCTGAAATATAATTTTCTGAACATCTAGGTGCTATTATGTAATTTTAGGGGGTGGGGCCACCCCTAGCCTCTCCCTAGTTTCTTCCCTGATCTTTGGTGATTTTATGGTCTATGCGCGCGTTTATTATTACCCTCTGCCACAACGTTTATTCTCACCCAAGCCGCTGGTTAAAAGCTTAAAGCTCTGAATCTCATGTGCTCAAAAGATTGTTCTGTTTAATTTTCTCCTTCTAACATATATATATTAATAGTGCCAGTCGAATAATAAAGCTGACTCCGTACGATATCTGAATTTAATTACTCATCTCATCTTTAATATAAAACCTATAAAAAGATTAAGGATGTGTTTAGTTTGAGGGGAGGGGAGCTACCCTCCTTGGTGAAAAGTCATATATGATCATGATGTGAAATGTTTATGCAAAAAATAACACGAATTTAGGTCATATATGACTTTTCACACTAAGGAGGAAAACTCCCCTCCCTCCCAACCAAACACAATTTAAATATGAGTAAACATAAAACCCCCCAAAGCCTTTTTAATCATTCTTTGCTTGTTTTGTTGGTTAGAAAGTGATCTCATCCACACACAATTGATTTCCCAAAGAGGCATTCAATATCACAAGTAAGAACCACTTGTGATCTAATTAAGGTGATCACGTGACCACTTTTGATTGTTTATGTTATAAACTTATGATCAATTTTTGACCAAAAAATAAACTTATGATCAATCAGACAATCACACAAAAGCCCAATCAAAAGGCACATTGTTAGCCCAAAAAATCAAAAGGAGTACCTATTGTTTGATCTAACCATAGTCATTTGCAACTAGGGCCCATGGCTTAAAACCCAATCATATGATTCCCAAACAACCTCTTCATCATTTCCGAGTCAGTCTCCACTTCCA